>OX451735.1:245039036-246239036 GCA_948472305.1 Vicia faba
AGGAGAGGGAAAATTTTGGGGTACAACACCTTCCTATTAAGCTCGTTATCTGTATGGAACATGGTCCCCATTTAAGCTTTTTCCTCATTGGATGCTATTATGGTTGATTATTTCACACCTGTTTATTTCTGTTTTTAATATGTGGTCTCTGGTAACATTATTATTCTGATTTTTTTTGTGGGTTTTGAGCTCTGGATTGAGAATGTGAATTTATTTTGCACGATAAGACTTTATCTCCTCATCAGGAATGTATTGGCACTTCCCCAAAAAGTCAAGATTCATTTCCCTAAATCCTCTTTGTAAACAGCAAGGGACAGGTCTCTTTATTTGAGCAACCTATTATTTCCCAGGAAGTTTTTCAATGCCAGAGAAGATTTGTTACTCTGATGAATGGTAGTGTTGTCATTATAGGAGATAGTTCGTTGTTGAGATTTGTTACTCCGATGAATGGTAGTCACGTCATTATGGGAGATAGTTCATTGTTTATATTTATTACTCCGATGAATGGTAGTCTCGTCATGATGGGAGTTAGTTCATTGTTGAGATTTGTTACTCTGGTGAATGGTAGTCTTGTCATTATGAGAGATAGTTTGTTGTTGATATGTTTACTCTGATTAATGGTAGTCTCGTCATTATGGTAGATAGTTCGTTGTTTAAATTTGTTACTCATATGAATGGTAGTCTCGTCATTATGGGAGATAAATCATTGTTGATATTTGTTACTCTGATGAATGGTAGTCTCGTCATTATCGGAGATAAATCATTGTTGAGATTTGTTACTCCGATGAATGGTAGTCTCGTCACTATGAGAGATAGTTCATTGTTGAGATCTGTTACTCTGATGAATGGTAGTTTTGTCGTTATGGGATATAGTTCACCATTGAAATTCACTTTGATCAACAGAAGTTCATTTGTTTCCAGTCATAAGTACTGCTGCCAATCATTTATTACCAACCCTAATATTGGTATTTACCGATTTTATCTTACCATTTCTATGTCGTGTGAGTTGGCATTACTTTTTTCTATCTTCTTGTGAGTGGGTAGTTCACAGTTATCTTTCGATCATTGTCACCCATTACTTTTTCCTCATTATTTGAGTTGATGATGCCTTATCTCCTCCTTGGGCTTTACCCCTGTAGAGTTGATTCTTCTGTTCACCAGTGATTTATTTTCCTGGTCAGACTTTCTTTTAATCTTTTATTTTATTTCCCACATCCCCAGTGGTGTTCTGTGTCACCTTTGGATTTGTTTGTTTGCATGCACAATCATAAGCATGGCTTGGAATCTTAGGGCCAAAAACATGGCTTGTTTTATATTTAAGTATCTTTTATCGCGTCGAGACGAAGATTTTAACATTCATATCTCTGAATAGAAGACACTTAAACAAGGGCAGCTGTTATACCCCAATTTTCCCCCTAAGATTTCTCATCATCTTTTATCATCAATACACCAAAATCACATATTAGGGTTGTTTCTCTCTCTCTCTCTCTCTATCTATCTCTCTCTCTACTATCCCCTATCTTTGAGTTTGCTCCTGAGGGATCACCAAGCACCTTGAATTGTTTTTATTGTATATATGTTCTCTTAACTAACATCAAAATATGTGTATATGTCTCTTTGAATGTTCATATTACAGGTAATGGCACAATTGTGTTCATCTCACCATCTCCTAACACAGAGGGTCAAAACTAGGGTTTTGAATTTAATCAGTAAATCTCTGACTATTTGATCAATACTTAATTCCATGTTTCTCCACATGTTCATGAGCATCTATGATTGGAAGTTTGATCATCAATTTTGATTTGAAAAGGTTCAATTGATCAAAAGGGGTAAAATGGTCATTTTGTCAAAAGTCAACCCAAGTCAACTGTTGACCAGGTGAACTTTTGGTCAACCATCAATTCAATGTCCCTATTTTCAAATTTCATGGTCAATGGTTGCATAAAATCAAGAGGAAGTGTTGAATTAGAGCTAACTTGTCAAAGAAGTTATTTGAACTTTTAAATTTTCTAAGTGTTCCTAGAACTAAACTTTGGATGATCATAACTTCTTCATTTATTATTGGAAAAATGAAAACTCTAAATTTACAGAAAGAGGATACAAAGTTCATCAACTTTTTTCTTGAGGGCTCAAGTCCAAAAAGTTAAAGGAGAAAAAGTTATTGAGCTTGGAAAATTCTGAATACTTAGTGAAATTTTTGAATGTGTGCACAAAACCTGATTTCTTCATTGTTTATTTTGAATGTTTATTTGAGCTCAAATCAAAAAGTTGTCAACATAAAAGTTTGAGTTTGAAGCTTTCTCTTCACTTTTGATTCAAGAATCACCTCAAATGATCAAGTGTAGAGAGAGATATAATGCTTAGGATTTGGAGCCTTGAGATGTCATGTTTCCCAGTCACGTGCGCGCCAGACCAAGCATTTCATCAAACAATTCATTGGCACACATTCATCATTATTTTTCTCTTTGAAATATTGATTATTTTGAAATTTTTCCAACATCAAATATCAAGCTCTATGTATTATGAACAACTTTTCTTCAGGAATTTTCTCAAAATAGGTCCTACATTTTAAAATATGATCATGGGAAGTAGGTGACATGTTAACTGAATTTTTCCCAACAACAAGGCATGACGCGTGTGCATACCAGCCAAGCATTTCATCAAACACGTGATGTGTATACATTCATAGTCATTTATATCATTGATTTAAACCTTGTTATAAAAAAAATTAATATGAAAGTTAGAGTATGTTATGCCCTCTTCAATTTTGATTCAAATTTTGTTTCATTTCCCGCACTATGGAGAGGAATACAATGAGTTAAAGATATGATCATGATGATATCCAAGCTTTCATGGAAATGCATGTGATTGATGTCAACAAAAGTATCAACCTGCCAGCTCACGCCCTATGTTGTCTTTCACTTATCCAAAATGACCTCCAAGGGGTCAAAACATAAGCAAAATGCAAAAACACCTCACCACCTCACTCTCACCTTTGTTTTACACTTTTACCCTCACTCTCTTTTCCACAATCTATAAAAAGAAGTTTCATTCTGCATAAGGAATACATAAAGAAGATCTCAAAAGCTCTATCTCTCTCCCTATTTCTAATTCTGCCATCTTGAAGTTTGAAGAAGTTGCATCATACTTCTACTTCAAAACAGAGGCATCGTACTTCTACTTCTACAATTTATTTTTCAGTCATTGAGGTAGGATTTCAAATCCTAATTCTTTTCATGCTAGCTTGAATCATGCATTAGATTTTGTTCATATTTGTTTTAGTTGGCCAGATCATACATCCGAAGTATAATTGTGTGTGTATTGTTGCTTGATTCTTGTTCAATAAAGTTGCTCAAAGTAATGTTTGTACTATTGTTTTCGTGCTCATTTTATGTTTAGATCTGACATTAATTTATGAATCCATGATCGTGTTGTTGTTCTATGCGTTGAGGTGATGAATTACGACGTTTGGATCAAGTAAGATGGTTGAGAATCGAAGGAGAAAATTAAGGCAGAAAATTGTTTGTTGATTTGCTTAACTCAAAGTCATGTTCATGAAGAAACCTTCGTGCCCTAATTTCTCTATGAATCTTGTATAATTTCAGAAATTTGTTGATCCTATTGTGTTCTACGCATTTTAATCTTGAAGTTTGATGTTTACATCTTGGATTTTCATAGAGAAACGAGTGAGATATCATGATCTGAAAATATTGTTTTAAAACTGCAAAAACGATATGGTTTGGTGTTTTGGTAGGGACGATTACGTGTCCTCTTTTAATTTAGCTTGTTCTTATTTTCTTTTACAATGCATTTTGAAAATAATAGGTGTAATAGGCTTTCATTATTTTGGAATTTTATTTGTTTTCTCAAATTTTGTTTTAATATTTTTCTTAATTCAAAAATCACCACAAAAATACCTTTTAACTCTATTTTCAATATATTTTAATTTTTCTGATTTTTATTTCTTAGTTTTATCATTTTTTTCATAATTAAATAAATTCAAGTAGTTTAATTAGGGTTTTAATCATTTTATAGGTTTTAGAATTTAATTTTCCTATTTCTACTAATCTAAAAATCTACAAAAAATATTTTCTAGCTTCCCTCTGAGTCTTCTTATTTAAAATAACTTTTTTCCTATTTTACAAAATTTGTGGAATGCCAATTAAATCAATTGATTGGTTATATCACTTTTTCTTTGTTTTTTTTATATATTGTGTAAATAATTTTTGTTTAATTCTTACTTTTGATATAAAATTCAAGAAAAATATACTCACTGATTCTTAGGTATTGAAGTAATTTTGTATGATTTTTAATTTGGTTTACATGTCTTTTTGCTTATATTTTCAATTTTTTTAAGTTAATTTATATTTTTGAGATTTTTTCTTACTTAAGCATTAAGAAATAATTAATTTCCTGATTTCCCTGACTTCTAAAAATCAAAGAAAATTTGTTCAAGGTTCCTGGACTAGTCAAGATCTTACAGAATTTTTTTCTTCTGATGTTTTAAGTTTGACCTTCCATTTTATTCAAAATATTTTGTAAAGCATGCTTAGTTTTAGTCTTTGACTAACTAGTTTTGATGTTTGAGTTTCAAAAACCATATTTCCTCTTCTTTTGAAAAACTTTTGACTATGCTTCTGACTTTTTAAAACCTATAGGGGATTAGGATTAAATGGACATATTTTTACAAGTTATTTTCCTATTTTTAACCAAATTTTTGCTTAAGAATATACTTAGGGTTTTGCTTTGATCAAAAACTTAGTGTTTGAGAACTTTTGTGCATACTTTTTGTTTAACTTTTGGCATGTTGTTGTAACTGGATAACGCTAAAAAGTTAGAGATTCTAGGTTGTTTGGACTCGGTTTTGGATGAAGGGAAGGTCTTAGGAATCCCCCGTCTACCTTATTCACAACGATATTAGGGTTAGAAGCGCAATCTTTAGAATTAGGGTTTTAATATTTTATTAGGGGAATTCGCCGCGATTTTAGTCGTATGCCTACGTATTATCTTATGAGGAATCAGAGTCTCAATTCATAGTTCGCATGAGTTGGTGTTTTTTATGGATTACACAAATATTTTAATTCCCCTTGTACTTAGTCCCGGTGTGTGAATAGTAGAAATTTTGGACCAAATGTGTGGTTAATTAAAATATGCTTCATAACCTTTTTTTAAAAATCAATTTTTGAATTAATTTATTATGAAAAATAATTTGTTGTTTGGTTGAAAATTTTTTAAGGTATTAATTATTTAAAATACGTTTATTTAAATGCATGATTAAAAAAGAATTTAATACAATAAATAACAAAAAAAAATATTTGAATGAGTTTTTGAAAATATATTTGATTTATGATAGAAATAATATTAAATTGATAAATATATTAAATAGAAAATATAAATATAATAAAATAATAAAGAAAATAAATTAAATATGCATGGGGATGTGAGTTTAGTTTAGGAGTGAAAATGGGAGGTGTTAATAGCATGAGTTTGAATTCAAATATTGTATTCAAGCCTAACGGACAGGGGGATATGTTTGAACTCTACACTAAAATATGGGGGGGGGGGGGGGGGGATCTAATATAGTCTCCTCATCATGTGGTCAGATTTTTTGGCCATGTGTCATTCGCAGATGGTGAATTTGGTGAATTGTATGGATTTTAGTTGTTTGATTTTGAATAATAAACCGGTAGACAATGTGTCAGTCGATTTCACTACTCGAAGATAGACATCTTATTATTTATAGAATGTTTGAATTAATTAATTTAAAAAGATATTTGATTATGTTTGTAATTAGAAATTTATATATATGTTGAATTTAATATGGTACACTAACCAAAAAAATATAATTATTAAATTATTTTGTATTAATAATCTACTTATTTAAATTTGTTAACTAAATAATCTTAAACTAAAAATAGACAAAAATTAGTAAATTAAAACGGGTGGTGTACCAGTTTATAACTAAATTAACTTAATTGCATAAGGAGCTATATTTTGCCTAACTAAATTTCAGAAAAAACTTAATAACTAAATTTATAAATTAATAATATAGTAAGGAAAGGACTAATTTCATACGGATGAATATAAATATTAAAGCAAATCAAAAAATGATTTACATTTATCTATAATACTAACACATGAAAATAATATTACTTATATCATGACTACAAATAATAAAACGCAATCAAGACAAAGAATAAGTAAGAACCTGTATGTGAAAACAGATGGGGTGTGACCCATGTATCATGGCCTCTATTGTTTTTCTCAAATTTGTTGTTACCTAACTTCCGCCAGATTTTGACACATGGCCTTTTGTGAATATGTATGTCTAGAAATTGGCATCCTCATGAACTTAAAAAAATTATTACTATAAAAATATAACTTTAAAAGAAAGAAAACCATCAATAATCATCATTTGATTGAAACAACAACAAGTTAAAATTAAAAAGGAGTTGAAAATATAAGAGAGGCCTCAATTTAATCATCGACCAATAATAAACAATAACACCAAAGATTTTTCGTAACACCAAATGTTTTGAAGAGAAAAATTGAAAAGAAATTGCAAAAAAATGAAGTGTATGTGAAAAAAGTGAGTAAATAATTATAGATTTGTGGATTGTTGATAGACAAAGTGTTAGCAAAGAATGTAAAAATTATGAATAGAATTCTTGATGTCTAAAACTATGAAAATATGGCCCTATTTATAGACAGTCAATATCAGGTTAAAGGGAGAAATGAGAATAAAATAAATCAGATCTTTCTTGGTCAGCAAATTTGCCAATTAGAAGCTAAGTATGACACAAATTGACGCAAATTAACCAATAAGAAACAATTATCTCGAAAAGGAAATATTTTTGGTATTTATTATGATTTTTGCACTCAATTTTGATAAAAATGCATAAAATCAAATAAATAATTATATTTTAAAAATTCAATAACTAAAAATACAAAAATAATATTTAAATAATAAAAAATGGCTTTTGTATGATTTTTATAAATGAAAATAAAATTAATAAGAATAAATAAAGAAAAATAAAAAATATACAGATCTCGCATGTTCTGATCGGAAGCTTATTAAATATTGGAAAACCCCAAAATTTAACTGAAAGATTATAAGGATATGTTGTACAACGTTCCCATGGATATGAAGAGTAGGCCTAGATGATGATGTATCATCTTACCAGCGTTTGAACCAAAGTTTTATTTTGACTTAGATATGACGACGCAGATAAATCGTCAGTATCTAAGAGAGATTGTAGATTCTCTTGTATGTTTACCATAACCTAGGAGGCAAGACAATACAAGTTTGGAAAAGATGACTTACTAATGCTTGAAGACTAATATAGTAAGTTTTGATTTGATGCGATTTTGTCTATTCATCGCAACCTAGGGGATGAATAAAACAAAGTTTGACAACACATTGCTGCATGTAGACTAACACAATGAGCCAAAGATTTTTGTATACCTACCACATCCTAGCGGATAGATAATACGAGCTTGAAACCAAATATTTGGAATTTGGAAAGACAACATTGGTTGTGTCTGCTTTCAACCAAGACTCGATAACCAAATGAAATATGCTAGGTTCGAAGTGATGAACCCATAAATTCCCTGATGATATCGGTTATGTCAGCCTTTAACCAAGACTATTAACATGAAGAAAATAAACCCTAAAATTCATTGTTGAATTCGGTTGTGTCTTCCTCAACCATGACTATAAACATGAAGAAATAAACCCCAAAATTCATCGCTGAAGTCAGTTGTGTCGTCCCCAGCCATGACTATCAACATGAAGAGATAAACCCCAAAATTCATTGATGATGTCGGTTGTGTCATCCTCAACCATGACTATCAACATGAAGAAAAATAAACCCCAAAATTCATTGATGATTTCGATTGTGTCATCCTCAACCATGACTATCAACATGAATAAAATAGACCCCAAAATTCATCGATGACATTGGTTGTGTCGTCCTCAACCATGACTATCAACATCAAGAAAATAAACCCCAAATTCATCTAAGATGTCGGTTATGTCATCCTCAACCATGACTATCGACATGAAGAAAATAGACCCCAAAATCACTTAAAGTTTGAACTATTTTGTCCGCACAGATAAGCTTGTTAATGATGAACCCTAAGAAAATTCGTAAATCAACAAAAAAAGCTTTGCAAGATGCCATGCATGCATAATTCCCTAAATAGATGTGCTATCCGATTGTGATGTATTTCCCAAATATTTACATATGTACAAAATGTATGTATATGCCCCAAATGTATGTCAATAACCCAAGTATTTACAAATGTTTTTAATAACTCTCCTTTGTTAAACAATCGGGTTCTCAGAGTCACCAAATCTCCAATGTTATTTGTTGCTAATTATTATATCTCCAAGTTGATTTGAATTTTGATAAAGCATGGTGAATAGTTGCAATGTGTCATAGGTAATTTGTATTGCAGGCGCAGGTTTAGGCATGGACATAGACACAAATTTTATTTTGATGTCTTTCTAACCAAAATGCTTTTTGACGCTTTTATCAAATGCTTTTATTTGTTAGTCAATTCCCCAAAATGATTTAAAACAACATTCATAAAAAATAATCATAGTATTTTGCAAACAAGTCTGAAAAAAGAAAAAATCGCAATTGAAAGATTTGAAAATTTTCAATGTTTTATTGATAAATATGCCTCTGAATAGGCGAGCGTACAAGATGCAATTCCTTGAAAGAGGTAATTAGAAAAAGTTTTCAAACTGAAAATGGCAATGAAAATGATAATTGTTATTGTTGTTTCTCCAATGTGCTTTTGATAGCTCCAATCTCCTTTGCTTCTGAGTCAAATAATTTGGACCCATATCTCTCCTTCGTAGTTTGTAATCGTAGCTCTTAGATCGCAGTCTTTTTGTTCTTTAGTTCTTTGAATGAGATCCCTAGTTTTTGCATGGACTTCCCTTTCGGGTTTTTAATCCACCGGGATAATTTATTTGTGTATGTCCCTAGTTTTTCCTAGATCGCCCTTTAGGGTTTTCGATCCACCAAGACGCTCCTTTTTGCCTAAGTCGCCCGTTTAGGGTTCGAGCTTAGCGATCCTTTTATACATAGTATTATTTGAATGCGTCTGAATTTGCTGGATGTGGTAGTTCTTCCCCATCCATTGTTTTGAGGATGAGACCACCGCCGGAGAATAATGTTTTCACCATATATGGACCTTCCCAGTTGGGTGTCCATTTACCACGTGAATCGAGGCGAGGTAGCAGAATCTTTTTTAGTACCAAATGCCCTTCTTTGAACACTCGAGGGTAGACTTTCTTATGAAAGGCTTTCTTCATCTGCTTTTGGTATAACTGATTGTGGCACAGAGCTGATAAGTGTTTTACTTCAATGTGGTTGAGTTGATCAATGAATACCCAATAATTTTCCTAGCCTAACACCAAATGTACATTTGTTTGGATTCAATCTTAGTTTGAACCTTCGTAGATGTTCAAATAGCTTTTGTAAATGTATGATGTGTTCCTTCTCCGTATAGGATTTGGAAATCATATCATATACGTACACCTCAACCTCTTTGTGAATCATGTTGTGGAATAGTGTGACCATAGCCCATTGATAGGTTTCCCCTGCATTCTTCAGACCGAACGAAATTACTTTATAGCAGAAAGTGCCCCAAGGTGTCATGAAAATAGTTTTTTGCATATCTTCGGGAGCCATTTGGATTTGATTATAACTCGAGAAACTGTCCATGAACGAGAATACCGAAGCTTGAGTTGTATTATCCATCAAGACATCTATGTGAGGTAACGGGAAATCGTCTTTTGGACTTGCTTTGTTTAGATCCCGATAATCCACACACATGCATACTTTACCGTCCTTCTTGGGTACTGGCACGATGTTAGATATCCAAGGTAGATAATCTACCACCGCTAAGAACCCTGCGTCAAATTGTTTAAGGACCTCTTCTCGAATTTTGTTGGACATGTATGGGATATTTCTTCTAAGATTCTGCCTAACTAGAGAGCAACCTTCTTTCAGAGGTAGTATGTGCACCATAATGTCTGTATCTAATCCTAGCATATCTCTGTAAGACTAGGCGAATATATCCACATACTCATGTAACAACTTGATCAGCCTTTATTTGATGTTTTTCTCCAATGTTTCCCCTAGCTTGATCTATTTTGGATCTTACTTTGTGCCAAGGTCAATGGTATCAATAGGTTCTTGGTATGGTTGTATACTGTAACACCCATTATTTAATTAATTATATTCGAATTATTCGTTGAAGTTGTGAGATGTTGCTTTATGTTGCTAAGTTGTTAGTTAATTAATTAGTTGGTTAATAATAATAGTAATACTAGAATTAGTAAAATAATAGAATAATTATGTTGAACCTATTTTAATGGTTGGAAGTAGTAATATAGGGGGTGTGTTGTTAAGCCCATTAAGAATAATGATAACGCGAGGTTCTATTTAAACAAAGGAATAAGGTTAATTGAGAAGTTGCTGGAAAAATTAGTCGTGATAAGTGCAGAGGAAAGAAATATGAGGAAGAGAAAAGCAAGGTTCTGGTTGGAGCGTGTCGAGAAACCTTAAATCCAAGGTAAGGGTGGGGTTCTGACCTTATAATGGGACTAATGATGAATATTGTATAGGGGTTGGTCGTGGGTATAATTGTTGCGTGTTGATTGTTCTGGGCCTGTTCTTGAAAGTTTCCTGTATTTATGTTGTGGTCGTTTAGGAATCTTATGGATGAGCATCTTGTACAATTGATGAATCTGTTAATAGGAGATATAATTTCCCCGTTGTTATCTCTTTCTGTGCATTTGGTCAGAAATTAATGGTCAAAGAGAATACTGTAAGGTTAGGTTAATGTTCGTCACAGACTGGACGAAATATGTGAAAAAATGTGAAGATGCATCGTGTCGAGGAGAACAGCTAATTGTGTTGAGCGACATAAGGCTGCAAGATGTGTCGATGATCACTGGTACTAGGTGTCGAGCGGCACAAGGCTGCAAGATGCACCGAAGGGAACAGGTTGTTGTGTTGGGAGGCATAAGGTTGCGTGAGGTGCCGAGATGTATGGTGTGTGTCGGCCGGTACTGAGGCATGAAGGGAAGGTGTCGAGCGGCATTACCACTGTGTTGAGGAGCATATGTCGTTATTTATCCTTTCATGTCGTTCATGTGCATGATAATTAGTTATTTAATTTAGTTTAATAATCTCGATATAATAATTAGAATTCTTAAGGTATTTTATCTGTATAAGATTAGTGAATTCTAGTAAAAATAAGTTAGTAGCAGGAGAGATCATATAATTAATAAGTGAGTGGAAATTTACAGTCGAATTACCCGAATAATTACACAGGACGTCATAGTATATTTTGGTTAATATGGTGTCTTGTGTACCTTCTTATAATTTGAGAATTAGGCAGTTGATGATGATTTTGTTTAGATGCCTCTAATTAGTGGTAGATATTAAGTTGTTGGCTTATGGCCAATGTTGAATTGTGTTGAGTTGTTGTTGAATTATTGTTATTGTTGTTGTTACTACATTCATATTATTGTCGCATATATAGCATATCGTGTTGGGAGCTCACGCTCGATAAGTTGTCCTGGATTGGAAAATATAAAGTTGAAGGATTATGCCTTGTTGATGCCTCTATTAATTGGCTGATTATTAAGTTGGGAATTTTGCTCCATTGGTACCACATGCATGTGCATAAATACAAGTAGCATTTCATGTTGCATCCTGAGTTGTTCTAATTATGTTAAATGTTGTTAAAGAGCTGTGAAGTGGTGGTTTTGTATGAACTGATTCTAATATACTATTTATCATGCATTCTATTATATTGTTCGATATATTATCCCTTCTTTTTGAATGTTACCCCATGTTGGTAACGTGCTGGTAATCCAGAGTGAAGGTTGTTTACCTTTAATGGTTTGAGTCGGTGTCGTTGCTCTGATACATAACACTCGGGGGATGAACGTTTGTTGCTTTATTATTGATTTTACTTCGGTTGCTGAATTTTAAGCTATTTTTGTTAAGTACTTGTTGTTTTGAAGTTGTTTTCAGTTGGACAAAGATGTTATGTCATTTGAGTTGACAATTGTGATTCCGCTGCTTAATTATGAAATTTGTTTTATTTTTAAAGACTAAATAGGTTGTTATCGGTTCCTCTTAATTTTATGTGTTATATGTATGAACTATAGGCGATTGAATATCGTTATTTCCAAGTTGAAAGTGTAGCATTCCATTTATTTGTTGGAAATTTTGTAACTCTGATTTTATATAATTTGTTGGGTAAAATGGGGTGTTACATTAGTGGTATAAGAGCAGGTCGGTTCGTCCGACCAAGTCGTTGAGTCGTAGTTTTGTCTAACAATCGAGTATTGTTAACTTGAGTTCTAATCGTTTTTTATGTTGTAGCGATAAGTTAAGATGGGTGGAAGGAATGACGCTGCACTTGTTGCTGCTTTGGAAACAATGGCGCATGCTATGGAGAATTTTCCAAACACTGACTGGAATGCTAGATCTCGTAGTTTAGCGACCTTCCAGAGGAAGAATCCGCCTACCTTCAAGGGTAAGTATGATCCTAATGGAGGGTTGGATTGGTTGAAAGAGATTCAGAGAATATTTTGTGTGATGGACTACACTCTAGCGTAGAAGGTTCGTGATGGAACTCATATGCTAGCAGTCAAGGCTGATGACTGGTGGCTAGAGACTTGTCAAAAATTAGAGGCTGCAGGTGAAAATATTATGTGGGATGTGTTCAGTAGGGAATTCCTGAGGAAATATTTCCCTGAAGTCGTTTATGGTAAGAAGGAAATTGAGTTTCTTGAGCTGAAGCAAGGGAGTATGTCGGTTACTAAATATGCTGCAAAGTTTGTTGATTTGGCTAAGTTTTACCCGCACTATAGCGAGGTAAATGTTAAGTTTTCAAAGTGCATCAAGTTTGAGAATGGATTGTGCTCAGAGATCAAGAAGGCAGTTGGATACCAGAAGATTTGTGTCTTTGCTGGTTTGATTGATAGTTGCAGGATTTATGGAGGATAATAATGCTCACTAAAATATTATCAATGAGAAGAGGGGTAAGCACCAACAGAACTGTTGTAAGACTTACGATGCCCCAGCTGGTAAAGGTAAACAAAAAGTTGCTCAGGGTCAGAGAACTAGTGGGGGAGATGCTTCTGCTTGTGTGGTTTGTTTCAAATGTGGAAAACCTGGTCATAAGAGTAATGTGTGTACTACTCAGGTGAAGAGGTGTTTCCATTGTGGTAAGACAAGACATGTTATATCTGAGTGCAAGCATAAAGAGATGATTTATTTCAACTATGGTGAAGAAGGACACATTGGTAGTCAGTGTCAGAAACCAAAGAAGGCGCAAACCTATGGTAAAGTGTTCCCGTTGGCTAAGACTCAGACAGCTAATGAGGACAGGCTCATCAGAGGTACATGTTTCATTAATAGTACTCCTTTAACTATTATTGATATCGGTGCTACTCATTGCTTTATTGTTGCTGATTGTGTTGAAAGATTGGGTCTTATGTTGTCTTCTATAAATGGAGAGATGGTTGTCGATGCTCTATCCAAGGGATAGGTGATTACTTCTTTTATGTATTTAAAGTGCCTGTTGTCGATCTTCGACAGAGACTTTGTCGTTGATTTAGTTTGTTTTCCTTTAAGTGGGTTAGATATGATCTTAGGGATGAACTGGTTAGAGCATAACTATGTTCATATTAACTATTATAAGAAGTCTGTGAGGTTTTCTACTCCTGAAGAAGAGGAAATTAGTCAGTTTTCTGCTAGACAGTTAAGGTAGTTGATGTAAGAAGAGGCTCATATGTTCTCGTTGATGGCGTCGCTATCTGTCGAGAATCAAGATATAATTGAGGAATTGCAAGTGGTTCGTGAATTTCTTGAAGTTTTCCCTGATGAAATTCTTGATGTACCTCTAGAGAGAGAAGTCAAATTTCTTATTGATCTTGTACCTGGTATTAGACCTATTTCTATGGCACCATACAGGATGTTTGCATCTGAGTTGACAGAATTAAAGAAGCAATTGGAAGAGTTACTTGAAAATAAATTTGTAAGAACAAGTGTATCACTGTGGGGAGCTCCAATGTTGCTAGTAAAAAAGAAAGATAGAAGTATGAGACTTTGTGTTGATTATAAGAAATTGAATAAAGTGACAATTAAGAACAAGTATCTGCTTCAAATAACAGATGACTTGACGGATCAATTGGTGGGTGCTCGAGTGTTTAGTAAGATTTATTTGAGGTCGGCTTATCATCAGATTAAAGTGAAGGATGAAGATATCCAGAGGACGGCTTTCAAAACGTGTTATGGACATTATGAGTATTTGGTGATGCCTTTCGGTGTTACTAGTGCGCCGGGTGTATTCATGGAGTACATGAACCATATCTTGCATAATTATTTGGATTGGTTTATAGTGGTGTTCATTGATGACATTTTTATTTACTCTAAATCGGAAGAAGAACATGCATAACACTTAAGAATAGTATTGCAAGTTTTGAAAGAGAAGAAGTCATATGCAAAGCTGTCTAAGTGTGAATTTTGGTTAAAGGAGATTAGTTTTCTTGGTCGTGTTATCTCAGGCAGTGGAATTGTTGTAGATCCATCTAAAGTAGATGTTGTGTTGTAATGGAAAACTCCAAATTCGGCTACCGAGATTAAAAGAATTTTGGGACTAGCTGGCTATTATAGAAGGTTTATCGAAGGTTTTTCTAAGTTAGCACTTTCACTAACTAAGTTGACTTCTAAAGGTAGAGCTTTTGTGTGGGATGTTCAGTGTGAAAAAGTTTTGCAGAATTGAAGAAGAGATTGATATCGGCTCCGATTTTGACATTACCTAATCCAGGAGAACCTAATTAGTGGAAGATATTAACTTGTAGGCTAATGTCCAATATTGAATTATGTTGAGTTGTTGTTGTTACAACATTCATATTGTTGTCGCATACATAGCATATCAAGTTGGGAGCTCACACTCGGTAAGTTAGCCTGGATTGACAAATATAAAGTTGAAGGCTTATGCCTTGTTTATGCCTTTATTAATTGGTAGATTATTAAGTTAGAAATTTTACTTTGTTGGTACCACATGCATGTGTATAAAAACAAGTCGCATTTCATGTTGCATCCTGAGTTGTTGTATGGATGAATTAATTGTGTTAAATGTTGTTAAAGATCTACGAAATGGTGATTTTATATGAACTAATTATAATATACTATTTATCAATAATTTTATTATATTGTTCAATATCTTACCCTTTATGTTTGAATGTTACCTCAAGTTGGTAATGTGCAGGTAATTCAGAGTGAAGGTTTTTTACCTTCAGTGGTTCGAGTCGGTGTCGTCACTCTGATACGTAACACTCGGGGGGATGAATGTTTGTTGCTTTATTGTTTATTTTACTTCGGTTTCTGAATTTTAAGTTATTTTTGTTAAGTACTTGTTGTTTTGAAGTTGTTTTCAATTGGACAAAGATGTTATGTCATTTGAGTTGATAATTGTGATTTCGCTGCTTAATTATGAAAGGTATTTTATTTTTAAAGACTAAACAGGTTGTTATCGGTTCCTCTGAATTTTATGTGTTATATGTTTGAACTATAGGCGATTGAACGTCTTTGTTTCCAAGTTGAAAGTGTCGCATTCTATTTGATTGTTGGAAATTTTGTAACTCTGATTTTATATGATTTATTAGGTAGAAATAGGGTGTTACATATATTGTCAGCTTTTTGCTCTATCTCCCTCGCCAGTTCTTTAGAAAGTTTAAGATCTTCATCATCTTTCTCTTCATCTTGGTTGATGGGAGCATAAAAATTATATCGGATACCAACAATAACATTATCGATGATTTTGGGCATGGATCTGCACATTTATCATGTTTTGGTGCAGTTTTAGTATGTGAATTTTTTGGAAAATGCATATGCAGAAAAGTATTTCCATTTTTTAATGTAAGAGATAAATGAAAGATAAAGACAAGGATCTTAATTCAATGCCAAATATAACTTTTATTAATCGTGAATATTGTCTGAAACAAAATGAGGGAGCCTTACAAACAACCCCTATGCCTCGGTCTTGACACAGGTTCTTTCAAAAACAAGAAAAATTAGTTTGGAAAGAAAAAGATCTCTAGAATCTCCACAGCTATCCAATTCTTGAGTTCTTCGCCTGAGGCACATTCATGGATGAAATCAATTGCCTTTTTGATGTTTTCCTTGACAGGTATCATTGCCGCCTGTCCGACATGCTCTACTCCTTTGTTGACGAAGGTCTCCTGGATTGGAGGAAACTGATCT
This sequence comes from Vicia faba, assembly GCA_948472305.1. NCBI lineage: Eukaryota > Viridiplantae > Streptophyta > Magnoliopsida > Fabales > Fabaceae > Vicia > Vicia faba. The sequence goes on from OX451735.1 coordinate 245,055,347, forward strand.
TTGCCTTTCACAGCAGCCTTTGATAATTCATAGCCCAAATCAAAGTGATTATTCTTCTCAGGTATTTTTGGGAGTTTCCTCAACCTTTGAGGCACCACTTTCCACTGATATTTGTAAATATCTCCATGAAGTCACAGTAGGTTTCTTGATTTTTTTTCCACCAGTAAGGTTACCATCGAGGCATCCTCTAGAACTTGAAATGGTGTAGCTATATAGTCTTCATCAGCATTGATATACTTGTATGATTCAATGTGACTTATAAATATGTCTTCTTCACCATCGATTATGACCAATCTTCCTTCAACGAAGAACTTCATATTTTGATGTAAACTTGAAGTTACTGCCCCTTCTGCATAAATCCAAGGTCGTCCGAGTAAACATATATACACTGGTTCTATATCGATGACTTGAAAAGTAATATAGAACAAGTGTGGGCCGATCTTGACAGCAAGATCCACTTCTCCAATTAGTGAACTTTGAGGACTATCAAAAGCTTTAACTATTGTAGAACTTGGTTTTATCACAACATCATCTAGTGTTAACTTCATCAAGCTGGATTTTGGTAACACATTGAGGGTAGAACCAGTATCGGTGAGTACCCTGGATAGGCATGTAGTACCTATCTAAATAGAGATGTGTGCAATTCTTTGTTGTGAGATCGGCCTTGTGGAGGTAACTCACTGTCATTAAAACACAAATATGATCCAGATGTCAGGTTTGCCACAACATTATCAAATTGGTTTACAGTAATTTCTTCTGCAACATGAGCAGAACTTACAACTTTCATCAATGAATCTCGACGGCTTCTGAATTAATGAGCAACGAGAATATAGAAATTTTGGCTGGGGTTTGGTGACGCTGATCCACCACCCTATAATCACTCCTTTTAATTATCTTCAGAAATTCATCTGGCTCTTGATCAGTAAAGTTTTTTCTTGGAGGTTCTTGATTTAATCCACTATTGATTTCCCTTTATCTTTCACCAATGTAAAATTTTTATTTTTCACCACAACATCGTCCTTATGTTGCAGTTCAGAGCCAAAGATTCGACCATTACGAGCCATGCCCCCTATTCCTGCTATATTCGAGATTACAGGTCCTTGACTTGATGATGGATCACATTCTTGTTTTAAGCCATTGACGTATACAGTCGAATCATAACTCCATGGTACTACATTATCACTTTCGTAAGGGGTAGGAGATGGCCCCCCTAATTACCATTGTAGTCTTCAGAACTATTGGTATCCTCAAAGTTTACCTTGTTGTTACTGCAAATGCTTCTATTGATTCTCCCTATGGAATTACAAGAGTCTTCTTGTTGAGGTTCGGCCTTTGGAAATGAATTACCAATGGCTTCTTTGTACTTCCTTCAATCACAACTACATATTCACTTTTAGGGTACGGTCCGAATTAGACTATCCCCTGGTCCACTAATATTTGTAATGTTCTTTCGAAAGCTTCATTATGTTCCAACAGGAACCCACACTCCAACATATATTCCTTTAACAAATTTATTGGCGCCTTTACTCGCCTGGCTGCCCCAAAGTCAGTGACCATTTCAATTGCATTTATTACTGGTCCACCATGCGGAGGCATGGGGTTTGACTTGATATTCGGCTTTTCAAAGGTGATATCTTGGGTGTCCAACAAATCCTGGACCTTGTGCCTGAAGGCCCAACATTTCTCTATAGTATGACCTTGAGAATTTGCATGATACTCACACCTGGCGTAGGCATCGTACCTTGGTGGGAGTGCCCCAGCTGATGGAGATAGAGGTTTGTGCTCTACCAAAGACGCCTTGACTAAGTGTTGCAATAATTAACTGTGCGGCATGGGGAGAGGATCAAATTTCCTCTAAGGCCTATCAAACTTGTTCTGCTGCTGCTATTTTCCTGCAATCACCAATTTTTATTGTGCCATTAGATGTGATGCTACAACATTTATTTCTCCTTCCTTCTTTTTCAAGAAGTTAGGGACATGCCTTTTCGAATTATAAGGGGTATTGGACGGTGCCCCTTGTATCTTTCCACTTTTCATACCTTCTTCGATCCTTTCACCAATGGTTACTAAATCAGAAAATCCAGACGAGACGTTTCCTATCATATTTTCATGGTACACCCTTTGCAAGGTTCCCATGAACATATCGATTATTTCTTTCTCCAGTACTGGTGGTTGAACTTGGGATGCCATTTCCCTCGACCTTTGGGATTATTCTTTGGAAGAATAATCTTTATTTTGTGACAAGTTTTAGAGTTGCATACAGGTAGGCGCCGTGTCCAAATTGTACTTGAATTATTTCAGGAAAGTGTTAGCAAGATCTGCCAATGTCTGGACATTAACCCGTTCCAATTCCATATACCAGTCTAAAGATGCCCCACTTAAGATGTCTTGAAAATAATGAATCATCAGCTTCTGGTTTTGAGCATAGGCATGCATCTTCCCACAATACATGCGCAGACGGTTCCTTGGACAGGTGAGCCCCTTGTATTTTCCAAAGTCATGTACTTTGAATTTTGGCTGGATCATTAAATCAGGAACTAAGCCCATTTCAAGAGCGTCAACATCGAAAGCATCATATCCCTCCACAACTTTTGATCTTTCCTCCAAGTCTTTGTATTGGTTAAGCATCATTGGATTCTCAGTAGCATAATTATTGGTCGTTCTTTGAGGTGCTTGATTAACATCCTACAAGTTGTGGTCTCCATATTGCAAGTCTAAGTAGTTGTCCGCGTTGTTAACAGGGATTTTCAAAGTATGGGATGCCCCTACCTTTGGTGGGGGTGGGACAAACCCTTCAATATCAGCTTGTCTCTTCTCTTGTTGAGCCATGGCAGACTTTTAAGCTCCTAACTCTAGCTCTATCCTCGGTTGGTGACCGCTCGATGCACCAATAGTTTGGGCTACTTCTTCAAAGGCTTCCCTAGGAATTTGCTCCTGTCTTTCAATGATGTTCCTCAAGGTTAAAAGAACTTGACTCATGTCTCCTCTCATGGAGTCGATGATGCCTTTTTGACTTGATCAAGATCTTCTCTGAGCGTTGCTTGGTTCTCTTCAATCTGATCCATCACTTTCAGTTGATGAGCTCTTGTCTAATATGGAGGTCGAAGAGGTGGTGCTTTTCTTTTACCAATCGTTTAACTGGAGAATTTTTTTTTTGAAAAAGAGATTAGTTTTTGTATGAAATGAAAATGTTTGTGAATGCATGCATGCGTATGAATATGTATGAATATCCTAATATTTTTTTTCGTTTTGAATGTCTTATTCACTTGGATATATATATATATATATATATATATATATATATATATATATATATATATATATATATATATATATATATATATATATATATATATATATATATATATATATATATATATATATATATATATATATATATATAGAGAGAGAGAGAGAGAGAGATTTTTCTCTTAATTGGTGAGTATCCGAAAAATAAATACGCAATTTGAATATGGAAACAAAAATTACTTTTATTAATAATAATCACCCTCATAAGGGAACACATTTCAAATATTGAAATATATTCGAACCAAAAAGAAACTATTGGAAACACTAACATCTTCACTGCTCTTTCGGGCAATTTCTCCTTGATGATTATTATCATTGTCGTCTCTGGCTTGACAGACAAGTTGTTTTCCTTGGCATTTATTTTTAAGACACTCACCAAAACCTTTGACTTATCTTTTTTAATGCTATGAATACAACAAACAAAAATGGAAATAGAGGATAATGAGTACATGAAATGCAAAAATGTATGAATGCATGAATGTAGGGCTTAATAATGGGATTTTATGAATAGTATCTTTAGAAGGTAGGCTCCTAGTTTTGGCATACGGATAGTCTACCCACCCCATAAGGTGGTTTCCTTAAGGGTATCATGAATAACACTAGAGATAAAGGGACAAGTGCCTCCCTTAAGTGGAGTCTCTTTACAGACCAAAACTTTCGTCTCTAAGTCATGAAAGGTCTCATCATGAGATTTTAGTTTAAAGGTTGTACAAAGAGTCATAGGTGTCATTCCAAAGTCATACTTCCCAAGAGGATGTATCTTGAGAGGTATTCATTTTGTGGAATTCCACTGACTCTAGGCGAATTCGTCACATAAACTCATAGGGCTAATGTATCCCTTTGGCTAATAGACGAACCTTCTTTCTAAGGGTTTTTAAAAATAATTTTGCAAAATTTAAACCCCACCACAGATATAATAACATGATAAAATACAATAAGAAAAATAAGTGAATAATTAAATAAACAAATATAAAAACCCTAAAATTAAGAAAACCCCTAAAACCAAAAGAAAAGGCTACTAGACCTAAGGTTGAGTCCCCAGTAAAGTCACCAACTGTTGTAACTGGATTTAAAATCAGAGTCGCTACCCTTGATTTTTATCCTAAGGAAGGAAATATAAAGGGTAACCCTAAAAAGTTTAATATTCTAGGTTGTTTGGACTCGATTTTAGACAAACGAAATATGTTAGGCACCCCTCATCTACCTTGTTCACAAGTATACTAGGGTTAGAAGCGCAATCTTTAGAATTAGGGTTTTAATATTTTACTAGGGGAACTCGCCACGATTTTAGTTGTATTCCTACTGTGATACGGTGGGAGAACTGACTTGATGTTTTGCGTTTCGATCGCACTTGTGCGGTTAGCAAGAGTCACCACCGACTTTTCTTTTATCCAAAAGGAAAGGTAAAAAAGCACAAGAAAGACCTTTCGAGATATTCTCGGGTTCGGGGGGTAGATTATGAAAAGGGAAGGTATTAGCACCCTTTTGATCCATGGTTTTCCATGGGCTCTTAGTTACTCGTTTAGATCACTTGCTTTCATTTGATAGTGTGCTTGTGGTGTGGGCTTTGAAAGTATTTTGAAAAATCTCTTTGTAATGGTTCTCGTCTCTATAAGAACGTATACAAAGTTTTGTTTCGAAAAAGTGGTTTGAAGATGTGTTTGTGAATCGTGTTTCGGAGAGTATTTTGAAAAGATGTTTTGCAATGGTTCTCGTCTCTATAAGAACGTATACAAAACGTTTTGTCTTTTTGAAAATGTTTTGAAATGAAAGTATAGGTGTAAAAAGTTTTTATCGTGAGCAAGCGAGTAACTAAGAGCGAATCAATCTACTCGAAAAGGTCTTAACTTGTTCTTTTCTTCCTCCTTTTAATGGTGTTATCTTACCATTGATTTGGTAATAAGCCCCATCGTTGGATGTGAAGGGACATGCGCGGTTCAATTTTACAATAATTGAAGGCAACTTGTGAGACGCTTTAGCAATTTTCGTAAGGGACGATATCGTTTTAATCGAAGGCAACATCGAGGGTCATCGAGGGACTGGCGGTCTTTTTTATTGAAGGGTCATTACTAGAGCGTCCCATATTCGAGAGACATGATTGTATTTCCGAGGCAACGAGCAAGGTTACCCTAGAGGTGCGCGTGTGAAAAAGTGCGTTGGTTTCAAGTTATTTTATTCTTTGATTAGGTCATCTAGCGATTGATTTTTTAATCATGCCATACACGGCTAGTTACTATACAGTATATGGAAAACAATAAATTGCGGGAATTGAAATTCTACGCTATTACAAAATATTCGGGAATGGGGGTAAAATTTTTACAAATGGGGATGAATCAAATGAGATAGGAAGGTACAAATATCAAACAATACAACCAAATCGAATTTTGTGCGATTTAATTAAAGCTATGATAATCCATGAGATAAAATCAACAAAGTATGAAATGTTAAGTATTTACTTGAAAAGAGAAAAGCAAAACTCATTCTAAAATAAAAATAATTGATTAAATTATATTCTTTATTATTTTGTATTTTATTAATTATATAAATAAATTTAAAGAAAGAAAACAAACGAAATTAATTTTTTTAGATGTTTTATTAAATGTGAAAATTAATAAAAAACAAGTTTATAAAAAAAAGAAAATGATAAAAATTAATCACAAAAAACCTAAATCAATTTAATAAAAATATTTTAAGTTATATTAGCAATTGTATAATAAAAAAGAATGTAAAAGAAAACAAATTAAACTAAAAAACGCAGTGGGCTTAAGTGAATGAGATGTGAGGCCCAAAGAGAACAAAAAAGCTTATGTGCTGTAACAGAAAACAAGCCAAGAGGGGGTGTATTAGTAAAACGTGTAAATGGGCTTAGGGATTTATTAAACAAACAAGCCCATGTTTCTAAATCTGCTTAGTTGTTTGATTAAGGGAGAAAAATGAAATTAGGGTTCTTGGAACCCTCTCACTCACACGGCGCCGCTCTCATCTTCGTCATCCATCTCTATTCATATTTTCATCTCTGTTGATGAAATCTCTAAATCTCTCCCTAACCATCCCTGTTTCGCGAGCAAAACCGCTCTTTACCTCTTTGTCTCACTATGATTTGGCGTTTTTGAAAACCCTAAGTTCGAATTTGAACCCTAAAGGAACGAAATTGATTCATCTGATCTTCCCCCCCCCCCCCCCCCCCCCCCCCAACTCTCTGTTGCCGGAGCACAACCGCTTCCTCTCTCTAAGCAAGCTCTAGCGATTTTCTTAAAGGAGTAAGGTTTCTATTATTTTCAAGGTTTACAAAATTTCATTGATTTTTTTCTCATCTCTATTGTGTTTTCTGTTAACTACCTTATTCTTTAGAAGCAGAGAAAAATATATGGAATTATGATAAAGGGGAATATATCATACCTGTTGGAGATTTTTTCGGTGAAATATGAAAGGGAAGGACGAGGCTGAGGCTCGTGTTCCGTGGTGGCTGGAGTTACGGGGGGAGGAGATGAGGATTGAAGGTGTTTTCTGGTTTGATATCTTTGGTTCAGGTTTGTTGAGTTTTGATGGTTTACTGCTTCTGTTGTTTGAAATTTACTATTGTATGTTGGTTACTATGTTTTGAGTTAACATGTTTTTGGTTTGATTCTTGGCTACTGGTTTTTTTTGATGATTCTTGGATATATGTTACTGGTTTTTGGTTGTTTCAAGCTTGCTTACAGTTTGGGATATTGGAAGCTGATGGTTGTTTGGGTTTTTTCAACTGTTTCTGAGTTTGTGAAACTGTGTTTCAGATTTTGGATGCTTGGAGTTTTTTGAGGTTTTGACAGTTTGAGACTTATGTTTCAGTTTGAGGCTTGGTGATGTTTCTCTAGTTTTTTCAGTTTATGAAACTGTTGCAGGTTTGGTTGATGGTGGTTTAATGGTGTTTTGAGAGTTGATGATGGTTGACTATATTTTTGAGCTTGAGACTTGTGTCTCAGATTTGATGAGTTTGGTTTGGTTTAGGTTTTTTTTTAAGGTTGGATGCTTGTTTATCAGTTTGAGGCTTATTGTTGTTTTTTGAGGTTTGGCTCGGTTCAGGTTTTGGAGGTTTGAGGTTTGAGACTTTAACAGTTTTTGAGTTTGGTAATTTTTATTATATTTTTGATGGTTCAGATTTGAGACCCCCCTTTACTGTTCTATTGCTTCCTTCTTATTATATTCACCTTACTTCTGTTATCTCTATTCAAAATGGTGGGAAACCAACAATTTTGAATATTTTAACATATTGTCCTTATGGCTTTTTTGTGGCAGTTTTGTTTTTTAGCACACTCTATGCAACTTGTGGCAGGCAGGGCAGCAAAGTTGTGCATTCTAATAACCTAGGTGACTTCTTTCCTCTCTTCTCTCTCAATGACAATAGGAAACCAAATTGCCTTTTGCCCCTTTTTTCCAATTCTGAAAGGTTTGCAATGGAAAATGATGATTTTATGCCTCTTGAACAAGCTTTTGCTTATTCGACTTAACTATTTATTTTTCCATATTGTTGCTCTGTTGCCTGCTTTTGTTGATGATGTTTGTTGTTTGTTATATTGCTGCCTCGTTTTTGTTGATGTTGTTTGCATTTTGTTTGGACAAAGCTGTTTGTTTGGCTTTTGAGGCTGCTGTTTGCGATGCTGTTTGGGCGTTCTGTTTGGACAGTTTGCTTGCCTTTTGTTTGGACAGTTTGCTTGCCTTTTGTTTGGACAGTTTTCTTGCCTTTTGTTTGGACAGTTTGCTTGCCTTTGTTTGGACAGCTTGTAGCATTCCTTTCTTTCTTTATTTTTGTGAACCAAGAAGAATAATCTTCTTGTGATTTGCAAATAGAAGAAATAAATTGTGATGAATTAAAATGGCCTTCTGATTCCACTTTGCAAACCTTAATGATGAATAACATTTAAAATCTTTGTTCTTGCCCAAATGATTTTGTACTAATCATATTTTATTTCTTTTGTTTTCATGTGAGCATAATTGGATATGACAAAGCAAGGAAGGCAAGAAATCTATGGCAATGATGGAGGTCTTTGGAGATAAAAAGAATTGGATACGACTTCAATTCTCAGACAATCTTAGGAATAGATTAGTTCCCCTAGGCCAAACATTTATTTGGATCTCCTTTGTAATTTAGAGAGAATCATTCTTGTATTGTATCCAATAATTGTATCAATTCACTTTCAAATACGATAAGTTGTAAAACCTAAAGTATTTAAAAGAATAAATTGTTTTGTAACAATGTATCAAATTGGAGAAAATCTTATGAAATGTTCAGGTGTCACTTGAAATCCTTGACCAACAATAACTTGTAATTTTCTCTTCGCATCCTAATTGACTTTTGAAATTCCCAATCAAGATATTTGAAATAAAATGCTCCAGTCTGGTAACTTACATTCCAAGTAATCCCAACAATTTTGTAACTGCATTTCAAACAAACGCACTGTATATTCCATTTCCTAACTAAGAAAATGTTTTAAAAAACGCGAATCATCTGGTCAACCTGTGAAAGCCAATTGAGTTTTTGAGAACTCATTTTCTTTTGAGAATTGCAAAAATAACCTAATTGCTGGTTTACTGCCACAGAAGAGAATCTGTCTGGTCGATTCCTGAGCCAACTTGAATATCCGAAAAACCCTAGGGTTGTGTCTTCTATGAAAAATGGGAGGGTACATTTTGGGGTACAACAGCTTCCCCTGTTCAATCATCTTGAACCTGAAGAGTTAGATTGGCGAGTTTTTCCGTTCGTGACTCGAAGGTAAAAGATGATTGGACACTAGAGTGCCCATAAATTTGCACTCGACAAAGGTGTAGCTGAGGGAATGGGCTTAAAGATGCCATTTGGAGAGGTGTTAGAATCTTGTTGGAGATGGGCTTGTAGATGCCATCCAAGAATGTTTGTTGTAAATCAAAAGAATAAGCATCAGAATGGTGTCCGTATTTGGAACGTATCTGAACTGTATCTGTCCTTGAATTTGAATAAGTAACAGAATGGCAACCGTGTCAGGAGCGTATCTGGAATGTATCTTGAAATTGAAATCTGAATGAGTGACATAATGGCAACCGTGTCTGGAGCATATATGTACTGTATCTTGAAATTAAGTCTGAATGAGTAACAGAATGACTTTCGTGTCTGGAGTGTATTTGTACTGTATCGGTACTTGGAATTTGAATAAGTATAAGGATGGAATCCTTGTCTGGAGCGTATCTGAACTGTATCTAAAGTTGAGATCTGAATGAGTGACAGAATGGCAACCGTGTCTGGAGCGTATCTGGACTGTATCTTGAAATTGAAATCTGAATGAGTGACAGAATGGCAACAGTGTCTGGAGCATATCTGTACTATATCGGTACTTGGAATTTTAATAAGTATCAAGATGGCATCCTTGTCTGGAGTGTATCTGTACTGTATCTAGAATCTTTGAACATTTTTTAATGGTAGCTATTAATATTATCCTGAAAAGGGTAAAATGTTAGCTGAAGCACAATGTTATGTTGCATGAAATGTATGATGCAAGATATGTAATTTATCAATGTTTATAATATATGTATGTAATTCATGCGCATGTAAGCTAATTTGTTGTATTGCTGAGGAAAATAAATCCTTGACTGTTGTTGAGGATCCCGTTGTGAGAGTAATGCCATATACTTCTTGAGGAATCTGCTTGGGGAATCCAAAGAATTTAAATGAATTCTGTTGGGGATTAATGACGGGAGTCTTTATTCTGTCGAGGAGCAATAAAAACTCTGTGGGGAAAAGCTTATTCCTATTTGGAAAAAGTTCAGGAGCTTCGGTCGTCTGCCACTTTACTGGGGATTTACCCTAGGTTGGGGAGAAACAAAAGTTAACCGTTATCTGGTTGATTTTCAGTCTTCAAGACAACTTGCTGGGGAATCTGAAGAAACTGGATGATTTCCGCTGTGGGTTGATAGTTTGAAGTTTCGGCTCCGCTGGGGATTGGTAGTTGGTAGTCTCAGCTCCGCTGGGGATCTGTAGTTCAAAGTTTCGGCTCCGCTGGGGATCTTAATGACGTGTTGTAAGGATTGCTCATGGAATAGCCTAAAGAAGTTTTCTTAATCTTTCCATCTGTCAGTAATTGTTCTTTTCCACTTTGTTTATTTGTAAACAGTAATTATGTTCAAATGCATATGTTCATTAATGAATCATTGGACGTTTTTTCAAATAAAACACAAGTGTAAAGAAACAGGCAAATAGTTTGTTGTACTTTGAAAGAGATATCTTTGTATTTACTTTGAATAAGTATTTTGTACAAAGGAGACATACATCCTAGTAAGAGGATGGTGTCATAAATAAGAAAAGAAAGATAGCTATGTGTAATAATCCCATGGGGTTCCCATTCTGCTATAGCCTCCTTATCTCTGAATATCTTGTTCGTCTGTTGCTTCGTCCGAAGATGATTGAATTGATCAGAAGCTCTGAGCTTGTCAGTGAAGAGAATGTACTTAAAGTGATCCGACGAGACATAGTCATACGCTTTAATTCCCTAATTTTTGCCTGGACCGCCCTTTCGGGTTTTCAGTCCACCGGGAAACCCTTTTTTGCCCAAGTCGCCCTTTCAGGTTTTCAACTTGCCGGGTGTACAGGTTTTTTTTATTTTATCCCTAATTTTTGCCCGAACCTCTTGGTTCGCCGGGATGCCTTTGTTTTTCCTAGGTGTGTCAACCTAGCGGGTCTCTTATGTGTAGTATCTTTTGACTATGTCTACGTTTGCAGGGTGCGGCAGATCGTCGCCGTCCATGGTGGTTAAGATCATTGCCCTACCAGAAAAGATGTTCTTGATTACAAATGGCCCTTCATAGGTAGGAGTCCATTTTCCCCTGGGATCACTTTGTGGCAAGATGATGCGCTTGATCACAAGATCTCCAACTTGATACACTTAGCGTTTGACTTTCTTGTTGAAAGCCTTGATCATCCGCTTTTGATACGTCTGACCATGGCAAATAGCAGTAAGTTTCTTCTCGTCAATTAAGTTCAACTGATCAAGTCGGGTCTGGATCCAATCTTCCTCACTTAAACCTGCATCCTTCATGATTCTTAAAGAGGGGATCTGAACCTCAATAGGTAGAACAGCCTCCATGCCATATACCAGAGAATAGGGTGTTTCCCCAGTTGATGTGCGAGCCGTGGTACGGTACTCGTGGAGAGAAAACGGTAGCATCTCATGCCAGTCCTTGTAGGTGACTGTCATTTTTTGTATGATCTTTTTGATGTTTTTGTTTGCAGCTTCGACAGCATCATTCATCTTTGGCCGATAAGGGGATGAATTGTGATGTTGAATCTTAAACTGCTCGCACAGAGCGGTGATCATAGTATTGTTAAGGTTTGTGTCGTTATCAGTGATGATCCTTTCGGGGATACCATACCGACAGATAAGGTTCTTCTTGATGAAGCGAGCAACAACATTCTTAGTAACGGATGCGAAGGAAGCTGCTTCGACCCACTTTGTGAAGTAATCAATGGCCACCAGAATGAAGCGGTGTCCATTGGAGGCTGTAGGCTTGATCTCCCCAATCATATCAATCCCCCACATAGCGAAGGGCCAAGGAGCTGTTAAGACATTTAGAGGAACCGGGGGTACGTGTACCTTGTCTGCATAGATTTGACATTTATGACAAGTCCGGGAGTGTTGATAGCAGTCTGCTTCCATGGTAGACCAGTAATAGCCTGCCCGTAGAATTTTCTTTGCCATCGTATGCTCGCTAGAGTGAGTGCCAAAGGTACCTTCATGCAATTTAGCCATAATCCTTTCAGCCTCAGCCTTGTCCACACAACGGAGCAGAATAGAATCATGGTTGCGCTTGTACAGGATGGCATTACTTAGGAAGAACTTAGTGGAGAATCTCCTTAAGAACTTTTTGTCATTGACTGAAGCTCCTTCTGGGTATTCTTGAGCCTCGAGATACCTTTTGACTTCATGAAACCAAGGCTGGTCCATTACTTCTTCAGTAATAATCTCGTGACAATGCGCTAGTTCGTCCATCCGTTCAATGGTGATCTGGGGAGCCTCATTATCCCAATTAAGTTTAAACATGGATGACATTGTAGCTAGAGCATCTGCTAGCTGATTTTCTTCTCGCGGGAAGTGCTCGAAGGTAATCTGCTCGAAATATGGTAACAATGTCAAGACATGTTCTTTGTAAGGGATGAGGTTTGGATGCTTAGTATCCCATTCTCCTTTGATCTTACTGATGACCAAAGCTGAATCCTCAAACACAACTAAAGATTTGATTCCCAAGTCTATGGCAGCCTTGACTCCAAAGATGCATGCTTCATATTCTGCCATGTTGTTCGTACAATTGAAGCAAAGTCTGACGGTGAAAGGAGTATGGCATCCTTTCGGAGATATAAGCATAACACCAATACCGTTACCAAGCGCATTGGATGCCCCATCAAAGTACAGGGTCCATTGGGATCCTTGTTCAGGTCCGTCATATGGTCTGGAATCTTCAACATTGTCCAATATCATGATGTCTTCGTCAGGGAAATCAAACTTCATGGATTGATAATCTTCTACAGATTGATGGGCCAAATGATCAGCTAGCACACTACCCTTTATAGCTTTTTGGGTAGTGTAATGTATGTCATATTCCGTTAGGATCATCTGCCATCTAGCTATCCTTCCAGATAAAGCAGGCTTTTCGAAGATGTACTTGATTGGATCCATCTTAGATATCAGCAAAGTGGTATGAGTCAACATGTACTGCCTTAGTGGTGAGCATCCCATACCAAAGTGCAGCAAGTTTTCTTGAGCAGTGAATATCTTATTTCACAGTCGGTAATCTTTTTGCTAAGGTAATAAATGGCATGCTCTTTTCAGCCAGACTCGTCATGCTGCCCCAGTACGCACCCCATTAAATTCTCTAGGACGGTAAGATACATGATTAGCCGTCTTCCTTCGACTGGTGGAATTAAGACGGGAGGCTCTTGTAAATACTCTTTGATTTTATCGAAAGTAATTTGACAGTCATCATTCCATCTAACTACCTGATCTTTCTTCAACAGCTTGAAGATTGGTTCACAAGTAGATGTTAGGTGAGAAATGAACCTAGCAATGTAGTTTAGGCGTCCCAAGAAACCTCCGGCCTCCTTCTCAGTGCGAGTAGCAAGCATTTCTTGTATAGCTTTGACTTTGGCAGGATCAACCTCGATCCCTTTGTTGCTGACAATGAAACCTAAGAGCTTACTGCATCGGACTCCGAATGTGCACTTGTTTGGATTCAATCTTAGCTTGTACTCCTTCAACCTGACAAACAACTTTTGCAAGTGATCAAGGTGTTCTTCTTCAGTTTGTGATCGGGCTATCATGTCATCTACGTAGACCTCTATCTCATGATGTATCATATCATGAAACAAAGCTACCATGGCGCGTTGATAGGTTGCCCCGACATTCTTCAGTCTGAATGGCATCACTTTGTAGCAGAACGTACCCCATTGTGTGACAAAAGTAGTTTTCTCCATGTCCTCAGGTGCCATTTTAATCTGGTTATAGCCTGAGAATCCGTCCATGAAAGAAAATACTTTATGTTGGGCTGTATTGTCAACCAGGATGTCGATGTGTGGAAGTGGAAAATCATCTTTAGGTTTGGCCCTGTTTAAGTCTCTATAATCCATGCACCTTCTCACTGTGCCATCCTTTTTAGGCACGGGAACTATGTTAGCAACCCATTGTGGATAGGAAGTAACAGCCAAAAATCCAGCATTGAACTACTTTATAACTTCTGCTTTGATCTTCTCTGACATGTCAGGTCTCATGCGGCGGACTTTTTGCTTCACTGGTGGGCAGTCTTCTCTAGTGGGTAGACGGTGTACCACAATGTCTATATCGATTCCCAATATGTCTTCGTATGACCAGGAAAAGATCTCAACATAATCATGCAATAGTTGGATTAGGCGCTCCTTGACACTTGGCTCTAGATTGGCACCCACTCTGATTTCCTTTTTGTCTTCCTCAGTACCCAAGTTGATTGTATCCAACAACTCCTCATGAGGCAGAATAGCCATTTCCTCTTGTTGTAGAAGTCTAGCCAATTCCCCAAGCACCTCACAATCTTCCTCACCTTCGTATTCGGCTTGGTAGATCAGATCTTTAGAGTCACTGAAGGCTATAGCAGTATCGTTACCCATGGGATCCGGAATGGAAGGATACCTGCATTTGTGAGTGTGGGTGTGTGTAAGGGTATAGCCATCTTAAAACAGTGAAATGTAAAAGAAAGACAATGAGCATAAAAAGTTTATATGTGAAAAAAGCGTCCATGATTCATTGAATGACATATGAAAATGAAATAAAAACCCTTACAAATGGACCATTGGGTCCTCGGGTAAGACACAAGGTTGAAAAAGTAAGAATTGTTTGTGAATTATTACAAGTCCAATAGAAATGTAAAAGATAAATTACTATGGTATGAAAGTAATCGGAACAAAGTCTTTGGCTTCCCAGTTGCACAGTCCTCCGCCGACAGTAGGAAATATCCAGTCTTCCAAGTTGCCCTCTTCTTCACTGTCCTCTAGTGCATTAACAATCTTCACAGGTGGCCCTCCGACACGGGCGCGGCGCACGGCCTTCTGAGCAGTTGAGGTGAACCCCAAGCCAAACTTGTCTGATTTGTAGGGAATGTCTGGTATCTGTCCCCAGATGGTGGATCCGCCTTCTTCCACTGCTGTCTTTGCATCCTTGAGAGAGGACATCTGAGATGGAGGTCTTGTGATCACAGGAGTTGAGGATACCGCCTTGGTCGCTGCTATTTCTGGAAAGACTTCTTCAAAATGTTGGAAAGGGGTCTCAATGAACTCGCCATCTAACTCCACATATCGGAATGAATTCAGATGACTAATCATGTACTCCTATTCCCCATGGACAATTATGATCTTCCCTTGGACAGGGTAATTCAACATCTGATGCAAGGTGGAGGTGACCGCACCGGCATTGTGAATCCAGGGGCGTCCCAACAGATAAGAGAAGGAAGGACGAATGTCCATCACGTAGAATGTTGAATTAAAGGTCTGAGTTCCCACGTTGATCGGGATGTCCACCTCCCCATTGACCATCCTTTTAGAGCCGTCGAATGCTCTCACAATTATGTTGCTGGGTTTTAAAGTCAGCCCCTCACAATCCAACCTATCCAAGGCTTTCTTCGGCAAGACATTTAAAGACGATCCAGTATCAACCAAGACATGGGCTAGGGTCGTCCCTCTACACTCCACCGAGACATGTAGTGCGTCGTTGTGTTTTCTCCCTTTGAAGGTTAAGTCAGCATCAGAGAAACCCAGGCCATTGTCAGTTGTCACACTGGCCACACACTCTTGGAATTGATCCACTGACGTCTCTTGCGGTACATGAGCCGTCTTCGGAAATTTTACCAAAGCTTTAGCATGCGCCTCAGAGCACAACAACAATGCTAACATAGAGATTTTGGAGGGGGTCTGCCCCAGTTATTCTACCACATCATAATCACTCTTTTTAATGATCCTCAAGATTTCTTCCATCTCCTTCTTGGATGTCTCAGGAATAACTAGTGATTGAGACTTTGTCAGGACAGGCTCCTCTTGAACGTTCTTTCCTTTATTCTCAGTAGTGGAAGTAGGGATAGGAATTGTATTGTCTTTGTTGTTGGGTACTCCTGCAGGTACAATTGCTGGTGTAGAGGTAATCTTCGGAATGGCCACGGGTCTAAAGACTGCTGTTAGAGGAGCAATCTCTGGAGAAAATATTCTTCCACTACGGGTAACTTTGCTTGTTCCGGCAATGTTACTGATGTCGGAATTGTCCTCTTCAGAGCTCTCCTCTTCGGCAGTCTGTTCAATCTGTTTGACACCATGGTAGTATATTTCTCCACCATAGTTCCATGGTACCGTCTTATCTGATTTGTATGGGGTTGGCTCAGGCATTGTTATCTTCAATGGAGTAGTCACTGAAGCAGATGTAATCCTAACGGGTTTTTTAGGAACCCTAGAAGGATTGGCGTATATGGTTATTATTGAAACTTATAGAACTGGAATGGTTGAAACAGGAGATTTCTCAAACAATATTTCCTGGTTATCAATCAGTTGTTGGATACCTTTTTTCAATAGAGGGCAATCAAATGATGAAGATAGGCAGACATGGCAATCTTTATCACAACCTGGGAACACACCAGCTTTTAACAAATTCAACTTGATGGTCGAGAGCGGAGTCAATAATTCATCCACGGTGTCAACAAATAAGTCTTCCTTAACAGCACTGGCATTGTGTCCATGCTTAGGCATCGGAGCGGAGATAACATTCGGTTTCTCAGGCGCTTCAAATTCCACTTCCTTTGCGTCTATCAGATCTTGAATCTTGTTCTTCAGAGCCCAACAGTTGTCGGTGTCGTGCCCTGGACTTTCACAATGGTATGCGCACATGGCATTCGGATGGTAGTGGGGAGATGCAGTATTAGGATTTTTAGGGGCCTCTTTTAGCATGGAAAGATTCAACTTCAGAAGATGCGGTAGGACTTGAGCGGGAGTCATGTTAATCTTGGTGAATTACCGCACTGGCCTTTCCACCCTTTGCTGATTATTTCTCGGCTGATTGTTTCTCGGCTGGTCTGATGCAGGCTTTTGAATCATAATGGCCCCCAACGTTGGTCGGCGCTCGGTTTTTCCCTGATTCCTCTGTGTATAGACAACAGACACTTCCTTCTTTCCTGTGAAGGGCTTTTTAACAGCAGCAGAGGCAGATGCATCTTTTTGAATTTTCCCGCTTCTTATACCGGCTTCCATCCTCTCGCCAGTCATGAATAATTCAGTAAACCCAGATGAAGAACTCCCAATCAGGTGATTGAAAAATGGACCTGACAAGGTGCCAAGGAACATATCCACTAATTCTCTGTCGGATAGAGGGGGCTGGACTCTTCCTGCGAGATCCCTCCATTTTTAAGCATAGGTTTTGAAACCCTCATCTGCTCCCATAGACATACTCTATAATTGTGTCCTAGTCGGGGCCAAATAAGCATTGTACTGATACTGTTTGTAGAAAGCGGTAGCTAACTCTTCCCAATTACGGACATTGGACCCTTCTAATTGGTAGAACCAATCCAACTGAGTCCCCGATAAGCTTTCCTGGAAGAAATACACCCACATATTTTTGTCAGCCGTGTGGGGCTGAATCTTTCTGACATATGACCTCAGATGTAGTTTTGGGAAAGAGATACCATCATAATTGGCGAAGGTTGGGACCTTGAATTTTTGTGGGATGACAACCCCTGAGATGAGTCCTAATTCTTCAAAGTCCAAACCGGGTACTCTCTGAATTTCCATGGCGTTCAAACGATCCTCTAGCTATTTGTATTTATCATCAACGGGAGGATATTGCTCCTCAGAGTAATCAGGCTCTTCCTCTCCTTTGGATGTTGGGTCGTCGTTCACTTACTGGGTCTCGGCCCCTCGGTTATATCCTTCACCCGACGATGTTGCAAAATCCAAGGTTCGCCTGGTATGTCCTTTAAACCTTCTTCCCATAATCACAACCCCGGTTGGTTTCTTCATTTTCTTCTTCTTCTCTTTGGCTAGCAAAGTCTTCAACTCCTCTTGCCCTTTTGTCAGAGCCATGAGCATTTGTTGAAACTGGGCATTCTGCGCCTGAAGATCTTTCACAGTCTGTTAACATCCATCTCACTGAAATAAATAGTAGAAGGATAAGGCGACCTGCTATGAGAAACATGTATGATGTTATGATGAATGAAGATGCAATATGCAAATGATTTCAAGGAAATTTAGAAGATTTAAATTTGTTCAAAACAAAAAGAAACATACGTCATATTAAATAAAACCAAGTTCGAATACATCATGCCTCCTCGGGATTACAAAGAAAGAAACAAAATACAACAAAAACTCCTAAGTCAAAAAGACCGAACGCATCCTTTTTGGAGCAATGTAGGTATTCAGATTCTTCTCTTCATGAAGCAGCTTGGTGAGCTCCAGAACCTTCTTCTCACTGGCATAGTACTTGGTTTCAAAGGTGTCTCGCTCTTCCTTCAACTGAATCCAGGCTTTCTGCAGGTCTTCGAGAGAGGTAGGCATGTAAGGATGAAGAACGGTGTATGGGACGTCTCCTTCAATAACAGGCTAAATGATGACATGAAGGATAGAAGGGTAAGGCATTAAGAGACTCTGGGCACGAGCCCGTACCCACTTAAGGTAAGGCTCGAGAGGGATAGAGTTTTTATGTCCCAAAATCCTACTGTCCACTTTGTTCACCATTCCCCAAGCACGTGTAAACCTCTGGCGGTATTCTTGTTCTTCTTTGTCGTAGTCGAAAACCAGACCTTGGATGAGCATCTCATGAGGGTCGTCCCTTCGGGCATACCCAAACTTCCAAAGAGCTAAACACGGGTTGTAGGTGATACCTCCCCTAATACCTAGCATAGGTATATTAGGGAACTCACCACAGTGGTCAATGATAGAGATATCTTCCAAGGATCTTGAGAACCAACGGATATTAGAGTGGGTGAGAGACATCATCCTTTGAGACCAAGTCAATCTTTGCTCATTCTTCAATGCTGACTGAGGCAGGTGTGAAGTGAACCACTTAGAGAGTAGGGGTATACAACACAAAAGGGTACCTCTTTTCTTCATGGTACAGGTATGAAGGCAATGCAAGATGTCTCCTAGCAAGGTGGGTATAGGATTGCGAGAGAGAAAGACTTTGATGGCATTAACGTCTATGACTTGGTCCGAATTAGGAAACAGAACCAAACCATAAATGAGGAGATCTAGCACGTCTTTGAAAGCTTGGAAATCCATGTCATCCCAGAATGAACGAGCTTTTTCCAACAGAAACTTAGCTAAAAATCCTTTAACCCCACTTCTTGTCTCCCAATTGGCTGTGACGTCGGCCCTCTTCACATGTAAAGCTTCAGCGATGACTTCAGGTTTTGGAATCCCTTCTAGACCGGTGAACGATATCTGATTAAGCACGGGCACCCCTAAGAGTATATAGAACTCTTCCAATGTAGGTACCAACTGATAGTCTGGAAAAGTGAAACAATGATGTACGGGGTCAAAGAATTGGAATAGTACACACATCATCTCTTCTTGGAAGTTGGATGTATCCAAACTGAGGATTTGACCATATTTCTTGGTAAAAGGAGAATCCCCGGGAACTCTTGAGGCTAGGTCTTGAAGTTGAGGATGTGCTTTTACAAAGCTGTTTCGAATGGTGTTTCTTCGGAGAGAATTCATATCCTACAAAAAAAACAAAGATAAATTTCTAAATCCTTGAAATGGTTAGTGAGCATGCATATGATGTTGATGATGTTTATGATGTTTATGTACAAGTAAACATATACACACACAACAAATAGATCCCTATGTTTCAGGCTTGCATGGGTTTGTAGGTAAGTACCCTCTTCAATTTTTAGTTGGCTCAACCTGTCCTAGAAATAATGATCGGGTTCTAAAGGATCTCAATATCACCGACCTTTCTGTTAGGCATTGTCTCAGCACAACAATATTTTCTTGCGGCCAAGATATCCCAAAAGTCTAGCCTCAATGAGTGTAGTATCGAGTGTCAACCAATTTTCAGCTTTACACTGAAACCGGCTACCTCACTACGTCCTAATGGCCAAGTTTGTTCAATTAGGGTTCTAAGGTTAATTAGTGCTTCACGATGCCACTCAGCGGCCACGTATTCTCCTCGATTCACCATGAGGGATACCGGTACCCACAAATGTGTCACACCAACGTAGCTACTGCTTCAACCGTATCGGTCTACGCCGTACAGTTCCCTCACAGTTTATTGCTACTTACCTAAAAGGTATTTCCCAGATCCAGGTTAGGATCAAAGCAAGCCCAATATAGAGAACTGAATATAAAGCACACAAATCACATAATGAAAGCGAATAAAGGTGATATATCTCTAAGGTAACCCCACTTTTTATTTGATTCCCCAGCAGAGTCGCCAGTTCTGTGATACGGTGGGAGAACTGACTTGAAGTTTTGTGTTTCAATCGCACTTGTGCGGTTAGCAACAGTCACCACCGACTTTTCTTTTATCCAAAAGGAAAGGTAAAAAAGCATAGGAAAGAGCTTTCGAGATTTTCTCGGGTTCGGGGGGTATATTATGAAAAGGGAAGGTATTAGCACCCTTTTCATCCATAGTTTTCCATGGGCTCCTAGTTACTCATTTAGATCACTTGCTTTCACTTGATAGTGTGCTTGTGGTATGGGCTTTGAAAGTATTTTGAAAAATATCTTTGTAATGGTTCTCGTCTCTATAAGAACGTATATAAAGTTTTGTTTCGAAAAAGTGGTTCGAAGATGTGTTTGTGAATCGTGTTTTAGAGAGTATTTTGAAAATATGTTTTACAATGGTTCTCGTCTCTATAAGAACATATACAAAACGTTTTGTCTTTTTGAAATTTTTTTGAAATGAAAGTATAGGTGTGAAAAGTTTTTATCGTGAGCAAGCGAGTAACTAAGAGAGAATCTATCTACTCGAAAAGGTCTTAAATTGTTCTTTTCTTCCTTCTTTTAATGGTGCTATCTTACCATTGATTTGGTAAGAAGCCCTATCATTGGATGTGAAGGGACAGGCGCGGGTCAATTTTACAATCATTGAAGGCAACTTGTGAGACGCTTTAGCAATTTTCATAAGGGACGAGATCGTTTTAATCGAAGGCAACATCGAGGGTCATCGAGGGACTGACGATCTTTTTTATTGAAGGGTCATTGCTAGAGCGTCCCATATTTGAGGGACATCATTGTATTTCCGAGGCAACGAGCGAGGTTACCCTAGAGGTGCGCGTGTGAAAAAGTGCGTTGGTTTCAAGTTATTTTATTCTTTGATTAGGTCATCTAGCGATTGATTTTTTAATCTTTCCATACATGCCTAGTTACTATATAGTATATGGAAAACAGTAAATTGCGGGAATTGAAATTCTACTCTATTACAAAATATTCGGGAATGGGGGTACAATTTTTACAAATGGGGATGAATCAAATGAGATAGGAAGGTCCAAATATCAAAAATACAACCAAATCGAATTTTGTGCAATTTAATTAAAGCTATGATAATCCATGAGATAAAATCAACAAAGTATGAAATGTTAAGTATTTACTTCAAAAGAGAAAAGAAAAACTCATTCTAAAATAAAAATAATTGATTAAATTATATTCTTTATTATTTTGTATTTTATTAATTATATAAATAAATTTAAAGAAAGAAAACAAACTAAATTAATTTTTTTTGATATTTTATTAAATGTAAAAATTAATAAAAACAAGTTTATAAAAAAAAGAAAATGATAAAAATTAATCACAAAAAACCTAAATCAATTTAATAAAAATATTTTAAGTTATATTAGAAATTGTATAATAAAAAAGAATGTAAAAGAAAACAAATTAAACTAAAAAACGCAGTGGGCTTAAGTGAATGAGATGTGAGGCCCAAAGAGAACAAAAAAGCTTATGTGTTGTAACAGAAAACAAGCCAAGAGGGGGGTGTATCAGTAAAACGCGTAAATGGACTTAGGGATTTATCAAAAAAAACAAGCCCATGTTTCTAAATCTTCTTAGTTGTTTGATTAAGGGAGGAAAATGAAATTAGGGTTCTTGGAATCCTCTCACTCACACGGTGCCGCTCTCATCTTCGTCATCCATCTCTGTTCATCTTTTCATCTCTGTTGATGAAACCTCTAAATCTCTCACTAACCATCCCTATTTCGCGAGCAAAACCGCTCTTTACCTCTTTGTCTCACTATGATTTGGCATTTTTGAAAACCCTAAGTTCGGATTTGAACCCTAAGGGAACGAAATTGATTCATCTGATCTTCCTCCCCAACTCTCTGTTGCCGGAGCACAACCGCTTCCTCTCTCTAAGCAAGCTCTAGCGATTTTCTTAAAGGGGTAAGGTTTCTATTCTTTTCAAGGTTTACAAAATTTCATTGATTTTTTTCTCATCTCTATTGTGTTTTCTGTTAACTACCTTATTCTTTAGATGTAGAGAAAAATATATGGAATTATGATAAAGGGGAATATATCATACCTGTTGGAGATTTTTTTCAAGGAAGTAGGAAAGGGAAGGACGAGGATGAGGCTCGTGTTCCGTGGTGGCTGGAGTTACGGGGGGAAGAGATGAGGATTGTAGGCGTGGGTTTTCTGGTTTGGGATCTTTGGTTCAGGTTTGTTGAGTTCTGATGGTTTACTGCTTCTGTTGTTTGAAATTTACTACTGTATGGTGGTTACTATGTTTTGAGTTAACATGTTTTTGGTTTGATTCTTGGATACTGGTTTTTCTTTGATGATTCTTGGATATATGTTACTGGTTTTTGGTTGTTTCAAGCTTGCTTACAGTTTGGGATATTGGAAGCTAATGGTTGTTTGGGATTTTTCAACTGTTTCTGAGTTTGTGAAACTGTGTTTTAGATTTTGGATGCTTGGAGTTTTTTGAGGTTTTGACAGTTTGAGACTTGTGTTTCAGTTTGAGGCTTGGTGATGTTTCTCTAGTTTTTTCAGTTTGTGAAACTGTTGCAGGTTTGGTTGATGGTGGTTTAATGGTGTTTTGAGAGTTGATGATGGTTGACTATATTTTTCAGCTTGAGACTTGTGTCTCAGGTTTGATGAGTTTGGCTTGGTTCAGGTTTTTTTTCAAGGTTGGATGCTTTTTTATCAGTTTGAGGCTTGTTGTTGTTTTTTGAGGTTTGGCTCGGTTCAGGTTTTGGAGGTTTGAGGTTTGAGACTTTGACAGTTTTTGAGTTTGGTGATTTTTTTTGTATTTTTGATGATTCAGATTTGAGACCCCCCTTTACTGTTTTATTGCTTCCTTGTTATTATATTCACCTTACTTCTGTTATCTCTATTCAAAATGGTGGGAAACCAACAATTTTGAATATTTTAACATATTGTCCTTATGGCTTTTTTGTGGCAGTTTTGTTTTTTAGCACATTCTATGCAACTTGTGGCAGGCAGGGCAGCAAAGCTGTGCATTCCAATAACCTAGGTGACTTCTTTCCTTTCTTCTCTCTCAATGAAATAGGAAAGCAAATTGCTTTTTGCCCCTTTTTTCCAATTCTGAAAGGTTTGCAATGGAAAATGATGATTTTAAGCCTCTTGAACAAGCTTTTGCTTATTTGACTTAGCTATTTATTTTTCCATACTGCTGCACTGTTGCCTGCTTTTGTTGATGTTGTTTGTTGTTTGTTATATTCCTGCCTCGTTTTTGTTGATACTGTTTGCATTTGTTTGGACAAAGCTGTTTCTTTGGCTTTTGAGGTTGTTGTTTGTGATGTTGTTTGGGCGTTCTGTTTGGACAGTTTGCTTACCTTTTTTTTGGACAATTTGCTTGCCTTTTGTTTGGACAGTTTGCTTGCCTTTTGTTTGGACAGTTTGCTTGCCTTTGTTTGGATAGTTTGTAGCATTCCTTTCTTTCTTTTTGTGAACCAAGAAGAATAATCTTCTTGTGATTTGCAAATAGAGGAAATAAATTATGATGAATTAAAATGGCCTTCTGATTCCACTTTGCAAACCTTAATGATGAATAGCATTTAAAATCTTTGTTCATGCCCAAATGATTTTGTACTAATCATATTTTCTTTCTTTTGTTTTCATGTGAGCATAATTGGACATGATAAAGCAAGGAACTCAAGAAATATGTGGCAAGCATGGAGGTCTTTAGAAATAAAAAGAATTGGATACGACTTCAATCCTCAGACAAACTTAGGCATAGATTAGTTCTCTTAGGCCAAACATTTATTTGGATCTCCTTTGTAATTTAGAGAGAATCATTCTTGTATTGTATCCAATAATTGTATCAATTCACTTTCAAATACGATAAGTTGTAAAACCTAAAGTATTTAAAAGAATAAATTGTTTTGTAACAATGTATGAAATTGGAGAAAATCTTATGAAATGTTCTGGTGTCACTTGAAATCCTTGACCAACAATGACTTGTAATTTTCTCTTCGCATCCTAATTGATTTTTGAAATTCCCAATCAAGATATTTGAAACAAAATGCTCCAGTCTGGTAACTTACATTCCAAGTAATCCCAACAATTCTGTAACTGCATTTCAAACAAACGCACTGTATATTCCATTTCCTAACCAAGCAAATGTTTTAAAAAACGCGAATCATCTGGTCAACCTGGATCAAAATCATGATCGTCCTAAATGACAGTCTTAAACTCCATCATGCCTTGAGAATAAACATTGTCTTTTTCAGTAAACCTGAGGAAGCATGAAGACCTGTGAAAGCCAATTGAATTTTTGAGAACTCATTTTCTTTTGAGAATTGCAAAAAAAAACCTAATTGCTGGTTTACTGCCACAGAAGAGAATCTGTCTGGTCGATTCCTGAGCCAACTTGAATATCCGAAAAACCCTAGGGTTGTGTCTTCTATGAAAAATGGAAGGGAAAATTTTGGGGTACAACACCTACGTATCCTCTTATGAGGAATCAGAGGCTTAATTCGTAGTTCGCATGGGTTGGTGTTTTTTATGGATTACACATATATTTTAATTCCCTTTGTACTTAGTCCGGGTGTGTGAATAGTGGACATTTTGGACCAAATGCGTGGTTAATTAAAATATGCTTCATAATCCTTTTTAAAAATCTATTGTGGAATTAATTTATCATGAAAAATAATTTGGTAGTTGGTTGATTATTTTTTAAGGTATTAATTATTAAAAATATCTTTAATTAAATGCATGATTAAAAAAGAATTTAATGCAATAAATAACAAAATATATATATATATATATATATATATATATATATATATATATATATATATATATATATATATATATATATATATATATATATATATATATATATATATATATATATATATATATATATATATATATATATATATATATATATATATATATATATATATATATATATATATATATATATATATATATATTTGAATGAGTTTTAGAAAATATATTTGATTTATGATAGTAATAAGAAACTTTTTTTCAAATAACCAAAATTTTCAATTTTAATACCCAACTAACCAATCTTTCACCATAATTTTCAATCTAATCATATTTCAAACAAAAAAATGAATTAAAGAGGAGGCGCCGCTTGATTTGGCACCTCCTATATTATTTTTTACTTTTACCAATTACTTGGGAATTTGATGTTACCTGTGGATTTACTTGTAGATTTACTTGTATGTGTTTGTCTGTAGGTAAATCCGCAATAAATATCCACAAGAAATTCGCAGGTAATACCGAATTCGCAGGTAAATCCACAGGTAATTGGAAAAATTAAAAAAATATATATAGAAGACGCTAATTCAAGTGGCGCCTCCTCTTTAATCCATTTATTTGTTTGAAACATGGTTACATTGAAAATTATGGGAAAAGATTGGTTAGTTAGGTATTAAAATTGAAACTTTTGGTTATTTGAAAAACAATTCTAGTAATAATATTAAATGTATAAATATATTAAATAAAAAATATAAATATAATAAATAATAAAGAAAATAAATTAAAAATGCAGGGGGTGTGAATTTAGTTTAGGAGTAAAAATGGGAGGTGTTATTAGCATGGGCCTGAATTCATATATTGAATTCAGGCCCAAAGGACAGGAGGGTATGTTTGAACTATGCAGTAAAATGGGGGATCTGATATAGTCTACTTATTACGTGGACAGATTTTTGGCACGTGTATTCGCTGATAGTGAATTTGGTGAGTTGCATGAATTTTAATTGTTTGATTTTGAATAATAAACTGGGAGACGATATGTCGGTCGATTTAACTACTCGAAGATGGACATCATATTATTTATAGAATGTTTGATTTAATTAATTTTAAAAGATATTTGATTATGTTTGTAATTAGATATAGATATATATATTTAATTTAATATGGTAGACTAACGGAAAAAAATATAATGTCTAAATTAGATCCTTTTGTATTAACAATCTACTTATTTAAATTTACTAACAAATAACCTTAAAGAAAAAATAGACTAACAAAAGTTAAATTAAAACGGGCGGTGCACCAGTTTATAACTAAATTAAGTTAATTGCATAAGAAACTATATTTTGCCTAATTAAATTCTAAAAAAAACTTAATAACTAAATTAATAAATTAATAATATAGTAAAAAAAGGAACTAATTTCATACAAATGAATATAAATATTAAATCAAATCAAAAAATGATTTATACTTATCTATAATACTAACACGTGAAAATAATATTATTTAAATCTTCACTAAAAATAATAAAACACAATCAAGTCAAAGAATATGTAAGAACATGTATGTGAAAACATATGGAGCGTGACCCCTATATCATGGCCTCTATTGTTTTTCTCAAATTTGTTGTTACCTAACTACCTCCAGATTTTGACACATGGCCTTTTGTGAATATGTATGTGTAGAAATTGGCATCCTCTTGGATTTAGAAAAATTGTTAGTATAAAATATAATTTTAAAAGAAAGGCAACCATCAATAATCACCATTTAGTTGAAACAACAGTAAATTAAAATTAAAAATGAGTTGAAAATATCAAGGAGACCTCAATTTAATCATCGGCCAATAATAAACAATAACACTAAAGGTTTTTCGTAACACCAAAAGTTTTTGAAGAGAAAAACTGAAAAGAAATTGCAAAAAAAATGAAGTGTATGTGAAAAAAGTGAGTGAAAAATTATAGATATGTGGATTGTTGATAGACAAAGTGTTAGGGAAGAATGTAAAAATTTTTGATGGAATTCTTGATGTCTAAAATTATGAAAATATGGCCCTATTTATAGACTGTCAAAATCAAGTTAAAGGGCGAAAAGGGATAAAATAAATCAGATCTTTCTTGGTCAGCAAATTGGCTAATCAGAAGCTGAGTATGCCACAAATTGACACAGATTAACCAATAAGAAACAGTTATCTTGAAAAGGAAATATTTTTTGTAATTATTATGATTTTTGCACTCAATATTGATAAAAATGCATAAAATTAATTAAATAATTATTTTTTTAAAATGCCATAATTAAAAATATGAAAATAATATTTAAATAATAAAAAAATGTTTTTTTTATGATTTTTATAAATGGAAATAAAATTAGTAACAATAAATAAAGAAAAATCAAAAATACACCAAGTGAGATTCGAATTTGTGACCTTATGTTTCCAAATTATGATTCCTTACCAATTGTGTTATGTTATTTATTTGAAATAAAAAGCCAATTGAGAGTATATGAAGACGAACAATTATTTGATATTTTAAAAATACAAAAAATTTGAAATAATCTATTGTATTTTTAAATAGACTTGGAAACAAATATTTTATAAAAATTAAAGAATATTATAAAACCAATGTTGAAAATATTTTTGGTCGTAAAAATAAAAGGCAGGTAAATTTGGAGTATGACACATGTCATATGCTACTGACTTGGTATTTATTTTGGGGCAAATTCCTCAACCTCATTGGATCTTGAGTGTTGATAGGTTGAAAAACCAAATCCCCTAAAATGGATGAATGGTGTTGATGATATTTGAAATCCTATTTTTGTTTAATACATCTCCTTCCTCTTCATCTTATCCACTTCTTACTTGTGTTACATGTTGTTGGAGAATGATCTATATATCATTTCTCTGAACATATGGTAGATAAATTACTATTGACCGATCTCAAAATAGGTGTTACTTCTACATAAGTCTACTTATGATTGCTTAACATAGTGCTAAATTTTGTCTCGATTCGAGAAATGATTATTCGTGGCCCAAACCTATGTTTGCAAGCCCAAGTGTGTTTAATTTGAAACCTTTGATTCAATAACTTTGGAGTTTATTGTTAGGAGACTTTGATCTTATCAATCCTATAATGAACCTTCATAAACTTTGGTCTAAGTGAATAATTTAAACATCGTTGATCATATGTTGTCGCCTCGAGAACTTGAAATGAATGATATACTTGATAAAAAGAAAATGAGACTTGTTGTTGAGTAGCTTTGATTTTATCAATCTTCTAATGAGTTTTCAAATGAAAGTTTCAAGATGGTCATTCAACTAACCTCTAACTTCTAATTCACTAACAATTGACTTTTAGTTTATACTTTTTATTTTATGCCTTTACTTTTATGCACCGTTTATTTTATCTTTTTTATTCTGTACTATTTTTATATTTGCTCACTTGAGCACTTATCTTTATTTCATTTTGATATTTTCTCAATTAAGCTTTTTCTTTTATTTTTTTGAAGATACTTAATAATCAATTTGAACAACAAAAAACTTTAAGGTTACTTGGACTATTTGGTTACTATCCTAGGCATTATGGAGTTGTGGACCTCTTGGAATTAGGATTAGAAGCCTTGATTACCCTTGGGACCTTGTGACTTTGTTGATATTTTATCTGGAGTTCTTGGGGTTAATCCCAAGACATTGAGTTGATTTTCTTTATGTGCAGATTATTCTGATTATGTGCTTTGACTGTGATTGAGAATTCCTCCGTATACAGTCGTTACTCTGCCCAATTTTTGTTAAGACTTAATTCATCTGAAGCTTGGTATTTTTAAAAGGTTTAGTATCTTTTCTTGCTTGATTTCAATCCAAAGTATAGGAATTCTACATTGACTCTTTGTGTAAAGTGTTGGCATCTTATTAGTTAGACGGTTATTTTCCCAAGATTTTACCTTATGCTTTAGGATAGTCCCTTCATCTCCTTCCATCTTCTTTAATTTCAAAAAATCTTCTCCCTCCTTTTCAAAACTCTTCTTGTTTTCTAACTCGAACCGCTTTCATAATAAGCTTGGACTTAGATCCATATATTTTCAAAAATATTTTCTTAATCAAAATTTAAACAACTTAAACATACTTTCACATTTTTGGTGAGAAGACTAAAATTTAATCAACCTCATTCAAACCATTTTTACCACTTTGGCTTTTTACTTCAAAATTTATCTAAAAAATGATTAGACTCTTGTCATTCCTTCTAGTGAGGCGAGCTACTATACTTCTACGATATATAGTGAAGTGAGATAATTTCCACTTGGATGTTGAGAGAGGCTTTGTTGATTTTAAAATCCAAGCTATATCCTCCATTATGAGATGATGCAAATTCTTTCTCATAATCGTGCGTATTAAATATGTCTTCCACTCGGATATGACGATGATGTCTCATCTCTAAAAATTAATTAACACACTAGTGTTTTAAAATTTTTAAAGTTGAACTACGAGTATCCTGATCCCCTATTGCATGGAAGATGATATGTAGGCATTAAAGGTTCGCAAATGCGGCGGGTGCAAAAATTGTAAAAAATACTTCTTTTCTCATCTCCACCATCAATTTTTGTATACAACACTTATAGCCAAAATTAAATTTTCAAAGAGGTTCTTGCAGAGTTTCGTAGATGTTTAGGGTGCTAATATGTTCCCTTTGTAAAACCAACCCCTGTACCTAGATCCCCCCTTCTTTTTAGGTGATTCGCTATTTTCCCATTCCTCTGGAAACAATAAAGCGCGGTGGTGATTTTTATTTGATTTGTGTGAGTCAAGTCAATCCAATGGCTTAGTCTCAACATTTCTACTACAACAACATGACCTGGCATGCGCATCAGCTAACAATGTCCTTATGAAGCGTACATAAAAAATCACATACTCACCTGGATATCCTACTACCATGTTGAAAGAGGATTCCTCATGCTTGGGTAAAGGATTAGATTGAACATTTGGACTAACATCCCAGAATGACAAAATACAACTCTTGATAAGCTTCTGATCTTTAGCCTTCAATGCTAAACAAGTTTCAAGATCATGACCTGACGCACCCTGATGATAGGCACAATGGGCTTCTGCTTTGTACCACCATGGGAGTGATTCAAACATAGCTGGTGGAACTCTAGTATGAATTAGTTTCCTATAAATCAAATTTGGATACAACTCTGTATAGGTCATCAGGATAGGATCAAATTGAGCCTTTTAGGCATACGAGCCTGTTGATTATGACTAGCTTGCTGATTATATTGTTGTGGAAATTATGGTTGATAAGCCTAAGCAGCAGGCGCTGAGTTGACTACCAGAGTTACAACAGTAATATGAGGTTACTGAATAATATTGAAGATTATTTCCACCCCTGGATCTTCGCTGCCTTTCCTGAGAAATGGCATTTGAATCTCTTTCCTTCTTCTTTTTTAAACCACTAACGTACTTCTCTGCACCACTTGATGAACTTACATCTTTGGACAAACGACCGTCTTGGACTTCTTCTTCTAAACACACCCCCATACCAACCATCTCGGTAAATTCATTAGGAGCACTGGTAGCCATCCGTTCATAGTAAAAGAAGCTCAAAGTATTCAAAAACATATTTGTTATTTCCTTCTCCTCCATTATAGAGTTAACCTGAGCAGCAAATTCACGCCACCTCTGAGCATACTCTTTGAATGATTCCTTATCTTTTTGTGATATGGCTCAAAGCTGCTAGTCACAATTAGGATCAATATTTAAGTTGTACTTGTACTGACGATTAAAGGCTTCAACAAGATCATTGAAAAAAGTTATATGATCTCTATAAAGCCCTATATACAACTTCAATGATGCACTGATTAAACTGTCTTGAAGTAGTGAATAAACAACTTATCATCGTCGATATGAGTAGCCATCTTCCTACATTATATGGTCAAATGACTCTGAGGACAAGAGTTACCCTTGTGCTTTTCAAAGTCTAGAACCTTGAACTTTACAGGGACCTTAATATTAGGTACCAAGCACATATCATAAGCATTCTTCCCAAACAGATCCTTACTCTTCATAGCCCTTAATTCCTTCTGCAATTCTTGAAATTGATCTTGAAATTCAACCATCCTATCATACACATCCACATTCTCACTAGGAGAAGTATGGAAAATAGGGTTCTCTTCTTGTGGCACATCATGCACAATCAGAAGAGTAGTTACCATTATAGGCTAAACAAGAGGTACTTCACTCACAGGATGTAGTATGAATGAAATTCTCAGGCATAAAGTTGAGAGGTATGTCTCAAGGATAACCAGGAGGAATCTAATTCTGATGCTGAGGTTCAAAAGGCGCAACAGACACATGAGCAGTTGCAATCTCAGTGATGACAATTACTTTTGTTTGAGACTGAGGCGGAGGCTAAGGCTGATTTTACGCTACAACCAAGGATTTCAACAGAGCGGTCATCTTTTCCATACCAGTCTTTAAAACATTTACCTCTTCACGAAGATCTCTTTGTTCTTACTCAAAAGTATCCATCTTCTTTCTTGAATTGGCTCAAGTATTCTATTGGTGAATCAACTTGTCTTTTACGAAGATAAAGGAAAAGGAATAATACTCTGGAAAACAATTTGCAGAAAGCAAGAACAGTGATCTATTATGCATGAAATGCAATAATTGTTTAAAGGTTTTCTTTTAAGTTTTCAAGGAGCTAAGAACTTATAAATAAATTGCAAACATCATAATAAATTACTAAAGAAAAAGGGAATTGAATTTTCATTTCATTAAATATCTCGATTACATAGTTTCAAATCAACCCTAAACAAAAGACAAAATCTAAAGCATGGGATCTGAGGGGACTTCAACTGAAGAAGGACCAACTCCTTGCTGCAACTTCCTCTTGACCTTTTTGATCTGAATTTCAAAGGCAGTATTTATGTCTGCTTTCTCTTTCAAGATCTTGTCACCAATTCCATTCCAAGCACCAGAAGTAGATGGGACATCAAAAAAATCTTGGTTGCTTTGAGATGGCAAGTTTCTAGAGGAAAATAAATCCTCTTGCACCCTCTTTCTCTTCTTTTCATGTTGCTCAAGTATAACATCCTTCTGGAAAAGCAAGTCATCTTTCTCTTTCAAGTATTTATGTAACTCTAGATTCTCCGCATTCAAAGCATATAAATTGTTCTCCCAAGTATCTCTTTCTTGTGTCATTTGAGTTAAAGAAAACTGAAGTCCTTCAATATCTCCAACTGGAATAGAAGAATGTCTTATGACTTCAAAGACCATAGACTTCTCAAGATAATAAGGCATCTTAATCTCAACAACTCTTGCTTTCATCCACTAAGTGCAAAGCTCCAAAGCTAAAAAATGCTTCTTCCCTAACTCATTCTTTCCTTTCCTATGAATCTTGTGCCAAGAACGATCTATGCCCTCCTTAAAACCTTTGTTATCAACCCATTTATGAAAGAAGAAACCCTCCAAAAGGATGTTGTTTTGCTAATCCCTCATAGTATACCCAAGTTGACTTCGAGCTAGAATCAGATTGTAATTGAAACCTCCTTTTGTACAAAGAAGCGGCACATTAGGAAATTCACCATAATTGTCTATAATCTCCATATTGTCATAAACCTTAGAATGGAAAGTCAAATCTGTATTGGTAAAGTATATGATCCTCTGAGACCACCTCAAACAACTCTTGTTATCTTTGAAGATTCTAGACTACAGCAAGTGCGAAATGAACCATTTTTTACAGTAAAGGTGCAAAACACATAATGGTTCCACCATTCTTTTAAGGTTGTGATGGATATAATGATAAGTATATTGGGGTAAAGTAGGAACATGATTCCCAATCAGAAAGATTCAGATAGCATTAACATCCATAAAATTGTCAATATTAGGAAACAAGACTAGGCCATGAATAAGAAGAGCAAGAATAGCTTTAAAAGCAACCATACTTCCCGCACTAGCAAGAGTTGTAGCCTTCCCTATAAATAACTTAGAAAATAAACCAAGAATACCTCCCATAGTCATAAGATTAGCCTCAATCTCTTCTTTCCTCAAATAAATAGCTCTACCAATAATATGAGCCTTGGAAATCTCCTCTAAACCACTAAATGGAATCTTATCAGAAACATGCAACCATATAAGATAAGCATACTCCTCCAAAGTAGGTGCAAGCTGATAATAAGGTAAAGTGAAATACTTATATAAGGGATCATAGAACCGCACCAAGGTGTTCAGAACTCCGCCTTCAACATTAGTATTCAACATTGCCAGAATCTTTCCATAACGGTCTTTGAAATCCAAAGGACTAGTCACCAACAATACTAGCTATCTCAACTCTTTCAATTCATAACTCTTGAAATTAAACTTATGAGTGATTCTTCTTCCAGAATCCATAACCATAAAACATGCAATGTTTGCAAAGAAAACTCATAAGTTCCTTGAAAATCAAGTGAAAAAGATGTTTATGAATGCATGATTATGCCATAATCACAAACATGGTAGGTTCAAAGGTTCAAAGACACGAGCACGGAGCCAAGGTAACGACTAACCCACGAGGTATATTCTATTCA
This sequence comes from Vicia faba, assembly GCA_948472305.1. Lineage (NCBI taxonomy): Eukaryota > Viridiplantae > Streptophyta > Magnoliopsida > Fabales > Fabaceae > Vicia > Vicia faba. The sequence continues at coordinate 245,088,888 of OX451735.1, forward strand.
TTTAATCATTTGAACAAGTAACCAGGTTCTAACAAGGTTCCCATAGTCGTAGATCCATCTTTTATATATTATCAGTTTAAACTACTTACTCACCAACCAATAATATTCTCAAGAGAAACTTGTCTCAATGTAGTATCATGTATCAATTAATCCAGGTTTATATCAGAATAGTCCCCAAACTACATCCTAAAAGGCTAAGAGGGGTAAAATGGGTTCTAAAGGTCCTCAGCTTTATAGACTTTCAGGTTGAAAGCAACAACGCCATAACGATTTACTCACAAGACATCAATATAGTCCAAGGGGCCTCCACTGAGTAGAGGATTCCAAGTCAACCTACTGAGGCTTAACACCAGGTAGGCCAAGCATGACTATACCACCATCCTCATCATAAGTGCACTCAAGTATGGGTATATGACTTATTTCACCACACAGACATCACCAAGCACCCAAAATCAAAAACAACAAACAAAAACATAAACATAAACAAAAACAAGCTAGGCTTAACCCACTTGAGGGACTACTCTCCAGCAGAGTCACCAGTCTGTCGCGGAGGGAAAATGAGATTAAGCTATTGATTAACTTAACTAAAACAAGCAAGAGTCGCCACATTTTTCTTCGTGAAACAATTGCTAGCCTCTTATTAAAGGTTACTTGCAGGATTTTCTACAATAATCCTAGACTTAGTGTTTTGAGTGTTTTTGGTTAAAACTGGTGTATACAAGGTAAAAGGGAAAAAGATAACGACAATTGAAAAGTAGAGAAATTAAAGGCAAGACTTGTAATTTAAAACTAAAAACTGGAAATTGCTATGAATTTAAAAGGTAGAAGCATTCATACATTGTTAAGCCTGAAACTTGTTTCTCTCTTAGATGGGAATACTTTGAGTCTAATGATCTAAATATGAACAAATGTATATGTGATCGGTGGGAAGAGAACTGACTGTTTTTAAATGCTGGTTCGCGTTTTGCGTTTGTTTTTGCAAAATGTCGCGGTAAGCAAGAGTCGCCACCGTCTTTTATTTTATCCAACAAGGAAAGGAAAAAAGCACAGAAAAATTCCTTTTTCAAGATGTTTCTCGGGTTCGGGAGGTAGATTATAGAAAGGGAAGGGGTTAGCACCCTTTCTATCTGTGGTTATCCACGGGCTCTTAGGTACTTGCTCAAAGTGTTTTCAAAAATTTGCTTTTCTTTGTGTTTGTGGATTTGAAAGGAGTTTTTGTTTGAAAAGGTGTAAGTGCGAAAAGTTTTATTTTGTTTTAAAAGGAGAAAATACTTAAGAACCATCTACCTAATCGAAAAAGGAATTAGTCTGTACAAATGTACTTTAGAAAATGCTATCCCACTATTGAGGAGTAGGTAACACCGTCGTTGGAGTTTTCGGGTCAATTCGATTAAGGGACGTGTGGTCACTAAAGCAATGTTAGGATGCCTTAGCGGTAACCCTAATGTCTTAGATCATTTTATTCGAGGCAACCGTTTCGAGGCAACTATGATCTTTGGACAAGAGGGCGACCTCTAAAACTTCCTATACTCAATGACCACGTTCGAAGGCAACCAAGTGAGGTGTACCCTAAGAGTGCGCATGTGCGAGTGTGTTGTTTTTCAGTTTATTTTATCTTTGTACATGTCATGGGTGAGCTATGTTGATTTTGCGTTCATACATTTGATCTTATCATGCATTCCCTATTATCAAACATCTAACAGTGTATAGTTGCGGAATTTAAATTTGCGGAAATTAAATCTAAACTATTACAAGGCGTCGGGTATTTACATCGCCAAAAACAAACCCTTTAATTTAAATTGCGGAAAGTGAAATAAAGCGATAAATAATTAAAGTCCTAATTAAAAGCTATTACATACCAGATGTAATTACAATATTGAATAAAATAATATGCGTGCAAGAAATTAAATCGGCGCATTTTTAGGGTTTTGACCCCTTTTTTGAAAGAAAGCATGTTTTTGTTATTTTTTTGAATTAAATTGAAATTAGATCTAAGTTAATAATTAAATTAATTAATTAATGAACATATTTTTGGGATTTTGAATATTTAAAGAAATAAAATAAATTGATTAAAAGTTAGTAAAAACCTAATTCTATATTAATTTTAATTATTGCAAAATTATTAAAGGTTATATCTATTTAAAACTAAATTAATTAAATTAATATGTATTTACAAAAATAAAATAATGAGATTAATAAAAATAATATTTTTTGTGTTTTCTGATTTTATGAGAAAAATTATTAACTGGTTAGTTTTAAATAATAATAATAATAATTAACAAAATAAATAAATGTAATGAAGAGAAAAAGAAATAACCAAAAAAAGGGGTGTTGGGCCTGGATCAGGGTGTTTGATAGCAATTGTTTGGCCCATTTACGATCAAGCCTGTATGACTCTTCCTGCTTCCGTGTGACACGTTGACTGGTGTGTATGGTGGACGTCATCTTGTGACCATCAGATTTGGCCTGAAGGCCATCTGGCGCTTGGGATCTGAGGGAGCATGATGGGCCTACGTGCTTGAGTGCATAGTGGAATACCTGAAATAAAATGATACAAAGTTTTTGGGGGACCTGGGATTCGAACCCAGGTCCCAATGGACAATCCACTAGCACCTTCACCAACTGAACCATTGCATGTTTTTGTTATTATAATACACAACAATTAATATATGGAAAACAAACAATTATGCATGAAATAAAAAAATAAAAAGCGTGTAATTTGAATTGGCCAATGGGAAGAAGACACGCCTTCGTCTTCTTCGTTGAAAATCTTGGATATTTACCTGCGGATTTTATCCGCAGCTAAATTCCTAGGTTTAAATTCCTAGGTTCGTCCTAAAATCAATTCTAGGCTGTAGAAATATAATCCAAAGCCATGGTTCGCTTCGTCTCTCCTTCCTGAGCATGCCTATACCCATTATTCGTTCCAATTTTCCCTGCAAAGCAAACGCCTAAAAAACAAGAACCAAAACCCTAGTTTCGGGTATAAGGTTACAGGCTACAAAAATGAAATCAAATATTGCAGAAAGACTGGAAATTGAACGTTAAGCATGATTGTACAAAAAAATTTCTCAAAGGATGCAGGAATATGGAATCACGATTTCATGTACAGAGTGACTTTTAGGGAGACTTACAGTGCGTTTGGGGATGTTCCAAGACTCGTGGATGGTTGCTTTAGCTCCAGTGGATGTCAGGCAAGAAGGCTACGTTGAGCTTTTGCCTTGAATTGGACTCCAAGCAAGATTTTGATCCCACACTTTTTAAGCTTTTTTTCAGTTTTGGTTTTGTGATTTGGCAGCCTTTTGAGGTCGTGTTCTTGTATGCCTTGCCTTGTATATATAACAAGGATTGTATTAGGTTAAAAATTTGGGCTTGAATCCATGTGAATTGATGAATTAAGATTTGATATGATCTTCCATTAACAAAGCTTCCAAAAATGTCCAAATCCAATATTTTGTGCATGATATGCCTTGGTACGAATTTGATTGTGTGCATCATGATGATTAAGACCTGTAATGATCAAAAAGATCACAAGTTATTAATATTTAGATTTTATTTTGATTTACATTGATTAAAAATGAATTAAATCAATAAAAATCAAATAAAATAGAAAAATTAATAAATTGGCACAAAACTGACGATATGACACGTGTGTGGTGTGACAAGATCAAATCAAGTGGAAAAAAGTGGGCCCTTTTGTCAAAAATTGGAGTTTTGGGGATAGTTGACTTTTGGCAATTTTGGAAAAATGCCCAACTTCATTAATGCATAACTTCTTCAATTTTGAACTTTTGGAGGTGTTCTTTGACTTTTTAGAAACCTTGAGATTTCCTATAACCAACCCTTTTGGTCGCATCTCATTTTGATATTCCATGCTCAAGTTATAAGCTTTGGAAAAAACGGTGTTTTTGTTGACTTTCAAAAATGACCTATAATGTCCAAATTTGTAACTTTTTGTGAGTGGATTTCTTGATCTTGGGGTGTGAAGATGGATTGTAGGAAATTTCATCCTCTTCAAAATGAGCTTTGGATGGGTCATTTCTCATAAAGTATGAGAAAGTTATGCTTGGTCAAAGTTGAGTTGACTTTTCCTACAAAACCTTAATTTAGCAACTTTTGAATCTTGATGAATCTTGAGCAATCCTTGATGAATCATGATCAAACCTTGATCAAATGATTAATTATCCTTAAAAATGAGAATGTTGACAAAAAAATCTTGAGGTTTGGCTGTTTGTAGGTCACAGTTGAGTTTTGCCCTAGCATAGTCGATTTTTGGACCTCTTGAGCAATTGACTGACCAAACTTCCTATGCAAGGCTTGAAATTTGACATGGGTGAACTTGAGAACATATTGGGACATTGGGGAGCATTTGAGGTCATTTGGATGTAAGGACCTTGATGCAACACAAAACCCTAATTTGAGATTGACTGCCTTATGAGATGATTTGACTGTCCAACTCTTGAGCCACTTAAAGATTATTCTTGAAAGGTCTTGAGAAATATGGGAGGGAAAGTTTTGGGGTACAACAATTTCCCCTGTTCAATCTTCTTAAACCTGAGGATGTAGATTGGCTTTCGGGCCTTTCGTGATCCGAAGGTGGAAGATGATTGAACACTAGAGTGCCCAGAAATTTGCACTCGCATGAAGTGGTATCAGCATTGTGATGTCGGGAATGGGCTTACAGATGCCATTTGGAGATTGTTGGTAGGTGGTTTTTCTTCTTTGACTGGTTGAAAACATCAAGATCTAGGAACTGACTAGTATTCAACGTAGTATACCATTGAGATTATAGAACTCGTCCACACTATGACGTAGGGAAACATCTTCATCAAGATCTAGGGACTGTCTGGTCTTCAACGTAGTATACCGTTGAGATTAGAGAACTTTTCCACACTTTGACGGAGGAAAACATCAAGATCTAGGAACTGACTAGTATTCAACGTAGTATACCGTTGAGGTTATAGCACTCGTCCATACTATGACATAGGGAAACATCTTCATCAAGATCTAGGAACTGTCTGGTCTTCAACGTAGTATACCATTGAAATTACAGAACTCGTCCACACTATGAAGGAGGAAAACATCAAGATCTAGGAACTGTCTGGTCTTCAATGGAGTATACCGTTGAAATTAGAGAACTCGTCCACACTATGACATAGGGAAATATCTTCATCAAGATCTAGGAACTGTCTGGTCTTCAACGTAGTATACCGTTGAAGATACAGAACTCATCCACACTATGACGGAGGAAAACATCAAGATCTAGGAATTGTCTGGTCTTCAACGTAGTATACCGTTGAAAATACAGAACTCGTCCACACTATGACGTAGGGAAACATCTTCATCAAGATCTAGGAACTGTCTGGTCTTCAACGTAGTATACCGTTGAAGTTAGAGAACTTGTCCATACTATGACGGAGGAAAACATCAAGATCTAGGAACTGACTAGTATTCAACGTAGTATACCGTTGAGATTATAGAACTCGTCCACACTATGACGTAGAGAAATTATCGAGATTGAGAACCTTATCTGAAATTTAACCGAAGATAATTCAATTGAGATTTAAGAACCGGTTAGGTCTTCGACGTAGCTGAGAACTTTAACTGTATCTTTCCTGAAAGGTAAAGGTCAGTCGTATGCAATGCATGATATATATCAAGCAATGATGTTCTTGATATAAATGAGATTGTATGGTATGATGCGTATATGCATGTATCATGATGTATGAAAATGTGATGTTTTAGCTGGGGAAAATATATCCCAGATAGCTGCTGGAGAGTAGAGTTGAATTCTTCGTTTCTGCTGGGGATGATGAACGAAGATGGTCGCGGGAATAATCCTGTAGGAGAAGAGAACTCCGTCGGGGAATAAACTAATGAAGAGATTACTCTGTAGGGAATTACTCTGTGGGGAAGAGATGTTCTGCTGAAGATTTTAACGATAAACTCCGTTGGGGATTCCGCTGATAAACTCCATTGGGGATGGATTATCGTTGCTGGTGATATTGAATCTGTTGAGGATTGAACTCCTGTTTGGGGAAAGAAAGAACTTCGCTGGGGATGATCTTTCATTTGCGACTTGCTAGGGATAACCCTGTTAGACTCTTATGGGGATAACCCTCTGAATTTGGCTGGGGAGATTTATTTTGTACTCCGCCGGGGGTAAGCTTCCAAAGTATACTGGGGATGATGCCTCAACTCTGTTGGGGAAGCTTTTTTAGACCGTGCTGGAGAATATTGATTCCACTGGGGTATCTTGTATTCTGTCGGGGATCATTCTTATACTCTGTTGAGGAATATTAAGACTGTCGGGGATACTCTGATACTTGCTGGAGAATATTCTTATAATCCGCTGGGGAATATTAAGACCTTCTAGGAATACCAAGCCTTTTTAGGGCTGATGGTAGACTAACTCTGCTTGGGGAGAGTATTGTTGATCCGTCCATAGTTGCAAGTCTCAGTTGAGAGAGCGATAATTACTATCTTACTCTGCGAGTAGTGAAGGTATCTTGGTTATATTCTTCAGCTGAATCTACCTTAGTACCTGGTGGACAGAGCAACTGTACCGTTCGGACAATTCTTATTGCCCATGCTTTTGATATTACCAGTAATTCATCTTTCGTTTCGCATGTAGATATTTATGAGCAGCATTTAATGTCAAATGCATATATCAAAAATGAACATTGGACGTTCTTTGCAAAACAAAACAGATAAAGGAAAAACAGTTTGGAATTTGTTTGAAAATGAATTGTATTGATTTTGAAGTTTGGCCTGTAAATAGGCGATTTTGTACAAGAGGCTGACGTCCTAGTAAGAGAATGCCGCCGTATAAATAGAATTTATACAATTTGTAAAAAGAAAACAAAACAGCTATGTGAATAATCCCACTGGGTTCCAACTCTGCTATTGCCTTTATGTCTTCGAGCATCTCATCACTTTGCTACTGGTTGAAGGTAGATCAGATTGATTAATTTCGTCCGAGCTTGATAGTCGATACCGAAGTCTGGATGCAAGGTGATCCAATGATACATAGTGTTACGCTTTTGATCCCTAACTTTTGCCTGGACCGCCCTTTCGGGTTTTCAGTCCACCGGGATACCCCTTTTTTCCCAAGCCGCCTTTTCAGGTTTTTGACTTGCCGGGTGTACAATTTTTTTTTTTAATTTTCATCCCTTATTTTTGCCCGAACCCTTTTGGTTCGCCGGGAAGCCCTTATTTTTTCCAAGGCCAGTCAACCTAGCTGGTCTTTGATTATGTGTAGTATCTTTTCACTATGTCTGCATTGACGGGGTGAGAAAGGTCGTCACCATCCATGGTGGTTAGAATCATTGCTCCTCCTGAGAAAATGTTATTAACCAAGAATGACCCTTCATAAGTAGGGGTTCATTTGCCCCTGGGATCACCTTGAGGTAAGATAATGCGCTTGATTACCAGGTCCCCAACTTGATACTCTTGTCATCTAACTTTCTTGTTAAATGCCTTGATCATCCGTTTTTGGTACGTCTGACCATGACAAATAGCAGTAAGTCTCTTTTCATCGATTAAGTTTAGCTGATCAAGCCGGGTCTGGATCCAGTCATCTTCTCTCAAACATGCATCCTTCATGATCCGAAGAGAGGGTATCTGAACTTCAATGGGCAAGACTGCCTCCATGCCATATACCAAGGAATAGGGTGTTTCCCCTGTTGACGTCCGAGCTGAGGTACGGTACCCATGAAGAGCAATGGTAACATCTCGTGCCAGTCTTTGTATGTCACTGTCATCTTCTGCACGATCTTCTTAATGTTTTTATTAGCCGCTTAGACAATCTCATTCATCTTCGGCCGGTAGGGAGAAGAATTGTGATGTTGTATCTTGAATTGCTCGCAGAGCTCGGTGATCATCTTGTTATTGAGATTGGTACCATTGTCTGTAATGATCCTCTTTGGTACACCATATCGACAGATCAGATTGTGCCAAATGAACTGTGCCACGACGTTCTTGGTTACGGTAGCAAAAGAAGCTGCTTCAACCCATTTTGTAAAATAATCAATTGCTACTAGGATGAAGCGATGCCCGTTGGATGCCGTAGGTCTGATCTCGTCGATCATATCAATGCTCCACATTGCAAAAGGCCAAGGTGCCGTCAAGACGTTCAGAGGAACTGGAGGTATGTTCACCTTATCAGCATAGACTTGGCACTTGTGACATGTCTGAGAATGCTGATAACAGTCAGCTTCCATTGTGGACCAATAATATCCTTCCCGTAGGATTTTCTTTGCCATGGTGTGTCCACTGGAATGAGTTCCGAAAGTACCTTCATGTAACTCCACCATGATCCTTTCTACTTCATTCTTATCCACACAACGCAGTAAGGTTGAATCATGGTTACGCTTGTAAAGGATGCCATTGCTGATGAAGAACTTTGTTGCAAACCTCCTCAGAAACTTCTTGTCATTAACAGATGCCCCCTCAGGGAAATCTTGAGCTTCAAGATACCTCTTTACTTCATGGAACCAGGGTTTTTCTGTCACCTCTTCAGTCTCAATGTCACAGCAATGTGACGGTTCGTACAACCTTTTAATGATAATCCGGGGAGCTTCATTATCCCAATTGACTTTGAACATAGAAGACATCGTAGCCAGCGCGTCCGCTAACTTATTCTCCTCTCTGGGGAAGTGTTCAAAGGTGATCTCCTTAAAATGAGGAAGCAACGTCAACACATACTCCTTGTAAGGGATAAGATTTCGGTGTTTCGTATCCCACTCGCCTTTGATCTGACTGATCACGAGAGCGGAATCTCCGAAGACACTCAGAAACTTAATCCTTAGGTCAATTGCAGCTCGAAGACCCATGATGCACGCTTCATACTCTGCCATGTTGTTGGTGCAGTTGAAACATAGTCGGGAGGTAAATAGAGTATGAGAGCCTTTAGGAGATATGATCACAGCGCCAATGCCATTACCCAAAGCGTTTGAAGCTCCATCAAAGTACATAGACCATCGGGATCCCTCCTCAGGTCCTTCATCCGGTCCAGGTGTCTCACAATCAGTTATCAACATGATATTCTCGTCCGAGAATTCAAAGTTCATAGACTGGTAATCCTCCACTGCCTGATGTGCCAAATGGTCTGCCAATACACTTCCCTTAATTTCCTTCTGGGTCGTATACTGGATATCATACTCAGTCAAGATCATCTGCCATCTTGCTATTCTTTCGGACAAAGCAGGCTTTTCGAAGATATACTTGACTGGATCCATCTTTGATATCAGCAGAGTAGTGTGAGTCAGCATATACTGTCTCAGCCGGCGAGCAGCCCATGCCAAAGCACAACAAGTTTTCTCGAGTAGTGAGTATCGAGTCTCACAGTCGGTAAACGTTTTGCTAAGGTAATAAATAACATGCTCTTTTCGGCCAGACTCGTCATACTGCCCCAGCACACACCCCATTGAGTTGTCGAGTACTGTCAAGTATAAGATCAAAGGTCTCCCTTCAACTGGTGGCATCAGGATAGGTGGCTCTTGGAGATACTCTTTGATCCTTTCGAAAGCGGCCTGGAATTCATCGTTCCAACGTACTACTTGATCTTTCTTCAGTAGTTTGAATATTGGCTTACAAGTAGCGGTCAGGTGTGCGATGAATCGGGCAATATAGTTCAATCGTCCCAGAAAGCCTCTGACTTCTTTCTCTATTCTGGGAGCTGGCATCTCCTGTATGGCTTTCACTTTTGCAGGATCCACTTGAATACCTTTGTCACTTACAACAAAACCTAGCAGCTTACCAGACCTCACCCCGAAGGTGCACTTGTTTGGGTTCAACCTCATCTTGTACAACTTCAACCTATCAAACAACTTCTGCAGATGGTCAAGGTGTTCCTCCTTAGTCTGGGACCTTGCAATCATATCTTCGACGTATACTTCAATCTCATGATAGACCATGTCATGAAACAAAGCAACCATGGCATGTTGATATGTTTCCCCAGCATTCTTCAGTCCAAAAGGCATGACCTTGTAGCAAAAGGTACCCCACTGAGTAACAAAGGTCGTCTTCTCCATGTCTTCGGGAGCCATCTTTATTTGATTATAACCGGAGAAACCATCCATAAAGGAGGATACCTTATGCTGAGCGGTGTTGTCAACCAGAACGTCGATGTGAGGTAAAGGGAAATCATCCTTGGGGCTTGCCCTGTTCAGATCCCTGTAGTCAACACACATTCGAACCTTACCATATTTCTTCCGCACAGGGACCACATTGGTCACCCACTCAGGGTAAGAAGTAACTGCTAGAAAACTGGCGTCAAATTGTTTCATAACCTCATCCTTGATTTTCTCAGACATCTCTGAAAGCATTCGGTGGACCTTCTGTTTTAATGGAGGACAGTCTTCCTTGGTAGGCAGGCGATAAACCACAATGTCGGTATCCAACCCAGGCATATCTTCGTAAGACCAGGAGAAGATCTCAACATAATCACGCAGCATCTGAATCAATTGTTGCTTCATACTAAGCTCCAGGTTCGCACCGACCTTGACCTCTTTCTTGTCTGTCTCTGTACCCAGATTCACTGATTCCACCGGCTCTTCGTGCGGCTGAATGGCCCTCTCTTCCTGGAGTAACAGTCTTGCAAGTTCACCAGGCACTTCGCAATAATCTTCACCTTCGTCTTCGGCTAAGTTGATTGGATTTTCGAAGTCATAACTGGCAGTAGCAGAGTCGTTACCAGTGAGATCCAGAGTGGATGTGGACCTGTATATGTGAGTGTGTGTAAAATAGCTGTTTTGCAATATATAATAAAGAAAAACAAGGAGCGCAACATTTGAAATGCAAGAAACGTCCAATGCTTTTATTAATGATATATGAAAATGACACACATAAAGCCCTCACAAATGAAGCCACGGTGCCCCGGGTAAGACACCGGGCCGTAAAGTTTAAAACATTGTATGTTACAATTTCAAAACAAAAGTTTCATTACTAGGTAACAAAAGTAATAGGGATGAAGTCCTTTGTTGTCCAGTTGCTTGGTCCACCATTGGTCGTAGGATAGATCCAGCTGTCGAATTCAGCCTCTTCCGTATCATCTTCAATGGCATTCACTCCCGAGTTGCTGATGAACACGGGAGGTCTTCCGATCCTTGCATTTCGAACAGCCCTTTGAGATTCCTTCTCAATAGCAGCCCGAGCATCTTTTAAGGAAGCCATCCTCATAGGGGAATCTTCAACAACAGTCTCAGCTGACGCCAGTGTCTAGGGAACCTCTTCAAAATGCTGAAACGGGGTTTTAATGAACTCCTCATCCATTTCTACATATCGGAACGAGTTGAGGTGGCTGACCATGTACTCTTCCTCCCCTTGCACTGTCACAATCTTCCCTTTGACCGGGTTCTTCAGCTTCTGGTGGAGCGTTGAGGTTACGGCCCCGGCTTTGTGGATCTATGGATGACCCAGCAAATAAGAATAAGATGGCTGAATGTCCATCACATAGAATGTAGAATTGAAGACCTGAGAACCAACCTTAATTGGAATATCAACTTCACCATGCACCATCCTCTTAGACCCATCAAAGGCCCTGACAACAATGTTACTTGGTTTCAGCTCCAACCCTTCACAATCCAACCGGTCTAGAGCTTTTTTAGGCAAGACGTTCAATGAGGAACCAGTATCCACCAACACATGAGCAAGAGTAGTGCCCCTGCATTCAATGGAGACATGCAGGGCATCATTGTGATTCTTCCCTTTAGCAGTCAAGTCGGCGTCAGAGAAACCCAACCCATTATCAGAAGTCAAATTAGCCATGCAATCTGTAAACTGATCAGTTGACGTCTCTTGTGGTACATGGGCAGTCTTCAGAAATGTAATCAGAGCCTTGGCATGGGCCTCTGAACATAACAACAGTGACAACATAGAAATATTGGATGGGGTTTGCCCCAGCTGCTTAACTACATTGTAGTCACTCTTTTTAATGATCTACGGTATCTCTTCCATCTCTTGCTCAGAAGCTTCAACAGTAATTGTCTTCGGTACCTCCGTCTGGGCAGGCACATCAGTGGTGATCCCTTTGCCCCGAGTGTCAGATGACTCGGCGACAGGGGTAAGAATAGGAACTTGATCAGGAATAGTAGCAGGTACACTGGCAGGTGTAATAACAATAGGTCTTCGGGAAGTTGCCGGAGAGATATCTGGTGAGAAAAGTCTTCCGCTGCGGGTGACTTTAGCACGTCCAACAATGTTGTTGATGTTAGTATCAGCATCCAACTCTTGCTTAACTCCATGAAAATAAACATCAGCCCCATAGTGCCAAGGGACAGCTTTATCAGAAGTATAGGGGATGGGCCCCGGAACAGTGATGATTACAGGTGCGGGTCTCGGAACAGATGTAATTCTAACAGGCTTCCTTGAGGGAGCCTTGGAAGAATTTTCGAAAATGGTAATGATGGAAACTTCTTTAGTAGGAACGGAGGGAACAATAGTCTTTTCAAACAGGATCTCCTTACTATCCATCAGGTTTTGGATACCTGACTTCAAGAATGGGCAATCGGTATGTAAAATAGAACACATATGTCAACCTTCGTCACAGCCCGGAAATAAACCGGCTAGCAAAAGGTTCTCCTTTACAGTCATCAAAGGGGTAACAATATCATCCACAGAAACCACAAACAAGTCTTCTTCTAGAGCATTCACTCCATGCTTGGGCATGGGAGCAGTCACAACATTAGGCCTCTCGGGCGCCTCAAACTCAATCTCCTTCGCATCAATTAAGTCTTGTACCTTGTTCTTCAAAACCCAACAATCATCCGTATTATGCCCCGGGCTATCAGAGTGAAAAGCACAGTGGGCATTAGGGTTATACCTCGGTGATGTGGTATTTGGATTCTTCGGGGCTTCCTTTAGAACCACCAGATTAGTCTTCAGCAACTATGGCAGAATCTGAGATAAGGTCATGCTGAGACGGGTGAATTGCCTTTGAGGTCTCTCATCCTTTTGTTGGTTGTTGTGCTGAGGAGCACCAGCAGGTTTTGAAATAACAACCGCATTCACAGCTTGACGGCATTCCGGTCTATTCTGGTTTCTTGAATTGTAGACAGCACTGGACTCTTTCTTGAAGGGCTTCTTCTCAGTGCTCGATGAGGCACCCTTCTGTATCTTCCCAGCCTTAATACCAGCTTCAATCCTCTCACCGGTCAAAATAAGATCAGTAAATCCAGACAAAGAGCTTACAATCAGGTGGTTGAAAAATGGACAGACAGGGTCCCCAGAAACATGTCCACAAGTTCCCGATCAGCCAAGGGTGGTTGTACCCTTCCGGTGAGGTCCCTCCACTTCTGAGCATAATCTTTGAATCCTTCACCCGTTCCTATTGACATACCCTGGAGTCGGGTACGCGTGGGAGCAAGGTCGGAGTTGTACTGATACTGTCTGTAGAATGCAGTAGCCAAATCTTCCCAACTGCGAATACTGGCTCCGTCCAACTGATAGAACCACTCAAGATGAGCCCCTGAGAGACTGTCTTGAAAGAAATGGATCCATAAGTTCTTATCAGCAGTGTAAGTTTGGATCTTCGTCACATATGACCGGAGGTGTAGCTTCGGACAAGAAACTCCGTCATACTTAGCAAAGGCTGGTGCCTTGAATTTGTGGGGAATCACTACCCCAAATGATAGACCTAGATCTCCGAAGTCTATACCAGGCACCTTTTGAACCTCCATAGCACTCAACCGGTCTTCCAGTTGTTTGTACATATCCTCAGCAGGAGGGTACTGTTCTTCATCATAGTCCGTCTCGTTGTCGGAGACCACAGGGCTAGGTGCCCTCCTTTCCTCTTGACTATCTTTCCCTCCAAATGAGGTAGTCAGATCAACTTCATTTTGAAGTCTGTTCCCAAACCTGTGTCTTGTGTTGAACAGGATGGTCCTCTTCTTCTTCTTCTTCTTCTCTTTCAGAATCAGGGTCTTCAGGTCTTGCTGACCCTTGGAAAGATTCATGAACAACTCTTGAAATTGGGCATTCTGAGCCTGGAGGGCCTTGATGGCTTGCTCAGTTGAAGGTTCAGCAGACATGATGATTGCTGAATTAAACAGCGAAGAAGATAAGAGACTTGTAATGGGTACCTGTTTATGAAGTGCATGGGATGAAATGCGTATGACTATGATTTCAAAGACAATTGAGAGATTCAAATTTTTAAACAAGAAAGGAAACACACTTTATTAGATAAACTTTAGAATTCAAATTGTTCAACTGATGCCATTAAGGTATTACATGAAAAGAAATACTGGAAAGTAAAAATAAAACTGGAAAGGAAATCATCAAAGGCCCATCAATGCTCCCAAGGTCTCTTCTTATCAGTGCGGACATAGTCGTTGAGAATCTGCTCGTTCTCTAACTGCCTAGTCAACTTCTGGATCTTTTGCTCCTTCTCATTGAACTTCTCTCGGTAAAAATCCTGTTCATCCCTCAGCTGCATCCAAGACCTTTTCAGTTCCCCAATGTCAGTGGGCATATAAGGATGGAGGATGTTTGGAAGAACCCCTTCTTCATTAGCAACTTCAAGAGTGACAGGCCGGACGACTTCATATGGCATACCCAGCTTTTGGGCGCGGATACGGACCCATCTGAGATGTGGCTCCATTGGCAGAGAAGTCTTTGGGCCCAGCTCATGTGGATCAGATTGGTGAACTCTATCCCAAACCCTTATGAAGCTACGACGTTGCTCGTCGCTATCCCCTTGAAAATCAAAGATGATACTAGGCATTAACATCTCATGAGGTCCTTCACTCCTGGCTCGCCCGAACTGACGTAGAGCTGAGCATGGGTTATAAGAAATTCCTCCATGGGTTCCTATCAGTGGGACATTAGGATACTCCCCACAGCGATCAATGATAGTCACCTCGTCCATACCCTTGAGAGTCCAAATGATGTCATTATGAGAGAGAGACATCACCCTATAAGCCCAACCCATTCCTTCATTGTTCTTCAGAACTGACTTGGGGAGGTGCGAAATAAACCACCTTGCCAATAACGGAGCACAGCACATCAAGGTTCCCCGCTTTCGGGCAGTACGAGCATAAAGCTGATGAAGGATGTCACCCAAGAGAGTGGGTACAGGATTCTGAGAGATGAGGATCTTTATCGCATTCACATCAACAAAAGTGTCAGGATTAGGAAACAATACCAAGCCATAAATCAGAAGATCCAGAATATCCTCGAAGGCCTTGAAGTCTAGACCATCCCAGAAATAGTTAGCCTTACCAACCAAAAACTTAGTCAGAAAGCCCTTTGCTCCACTTCTAGTCTCCCAATTAGCCATTACCTCCTCTTTGGTCAAATGAAGGGTTGCAGCAATTTCTTCGGGCCTAAGGGTCTTCTCCCAACCAGTAAATGGGGTCTGCTCCAAAATAGAGATACCGAGCCGCTCAGAGAACTCTTCTAGGGTGGGAACCAGCTGATAGTCTTGAAAAGTAAAGCAATGGTACAACAGATCATAGAACTGGACCAGAACATTCATCATTTACTCGTCCAATTTGGAGGTGACCAAACTGAGAAGAGAACCATGCCTCCTGATGAAGGAAGTAGTGTCAGGCATCTTGGCAACCAACTCTTTAAGCAAGGTAGGAACTTGGACAAAGTTGATCCGGATGGTATTCTTACGCATGGGCATCATGATGACCTACAAAACAGAACAAAGACGAATCCCTCATGTCTTTGAAATAGGTTAGTCCAATGCAAGATGTATGCAATGTTATGATGTCATTATGTCATGATAGTAAGCACACCACAAGTATCCACAAATAGAAAACATGGTAAAGGCACACAAGTCACACAAAAGAGCCCTTAGATTTCAGGCTGGAAAGGAGCTTAGGTACTACCCTCTTTCAGTTCAGTTGGTTTAAACCTGTCCTAAAAATAGTAACCGGGTTCTAGAGGATCTCAATATCACTGACTACCCTCAATCGGTCATAATTCCAGTTTAGCAACCTTTTCTTGCGGCCAGAATCATCGCGAGAGTTTAGTCTCAATGAGTGTAGCATACTGCTACTGTTCTATGGCCAAGTTGGTCAACTTAAGGTTCTAAGGTCAGTTGGTGCTTAATGACCCCTTATAAGAGCCATATTCTCCTCGTTCCAACACAAGGGATATCGGTACAGACTAAAGTGCCACACTAACGTAGCTACTGCTTCAACTGTGTCGGTCTACGCCGGACAGTTCCCTCACAGTTTATTGCTACTTACCTAAAGGGTATCCCCAGATTCGAGTTAGGATCTATAGAACTCCGATACAAACCCACAAATGTAAATCATACAAAGCATACAATTGAAAACACAATGACCTAATCCTAAGGTACACCTCACTTAAAATATTCCCCAGCAGAGTCGCCAGTTCTGTGATCGGTGGGAAGAGAACTGACTGTTTTTGAATGCTGGTTCACATTTTGTGTTTGTTTTTGCAAAATGTCGCGGTAAGCAAGAGTCTCCACCGTCTTTTATTTTATCCAACAAGGAAAGGAAAAAAGCACAGAAAAATTCCTTTTTCGAGATATTTCTCGGGTTCGGGAGGTAGATTATAGGAAGAGAAAAAGAAATAACCAAAAAAAGGGGTGTTGGGCCTGGATCAGGGTGTTTGATAGCAATTGTTTGGCCCATTTACGATCAAGCCTGTATGACTCTTCCTGCTTCCGTGTGACACGTTGACTGGTGTGTATGGTGGACGTCATCTTGTGACCATCAGATTTGGCCTGAAGGCCATCTGGCGCTTGGGATCTGAGGGAGCATGATGGGCCTACGTGCTTGAGTGCATAGTGGAATACCTGAAATAAAATGATACAAAGTTTTTGGGGGACCTGGGATTCGAACCCAGGTCCCAATGGGCAATCCACTAGCACCTTCACCAACTGAACCATTGCACGTTTTTGTTATTATAATACACAACAATTAATATATGGAAAACAAACAATTATGCATGAAATAAAAAAATAAAAAGCGTGTAATTTGAATTGGCCAATGGGAAGAAGACACGCCTTCGTCTTCTTCGTTGAAAATCTTGGATATTTACCTGCGGATTTTATCCGCAGCTAAATTCCTAGGTTTAAATTCCTAGGTTCGTCCTAAAATCAATTCTAGGCTGTAGAAATATAATCCAAAGCCATGGTTCGCTTCGTCTCTCCTTCCTGAGCATGCCTATACCCATTATTCGTTCCAATTTTCCCTGCAAAGCAAACGCCTAAAAAACAAGAACCAAAACCCTAGTTTCGGGTATAAGGTTACAGGCTACAAAAATGAAATCAAATATTGCAGAAAGACTGGAAATTGAACGTTAAGCATGATTGTACAAAAAATTTGCTCAAAGGATGCAAGAATATGGAATCACGATTTCATGTACAGAGTGACTTTTAGGGAGACTTACAGTGCGTTTGGGGATGTTCCAGGACTCGTGGATGGTTGCTTTAGCTCCAGTGGATGTCAGGCAAGAAGGCTACGTTGAGCTTTTGCCTTGAATTAGACTCCAAGCAAGATTTCGATCCCACACTTTTTAAGCTTTTTTTCAGTTTTGGTTTTGTGATTTGGAAGCCTTTTCAGGTCGTGTTCTTGTATACCTTGCCTTGTATATGTAACAAGGATTGTATTAGGTTAAAAATTTGGGCTTGAATCCATGTGAATTGATGAATTAAGATTTGATATGATCTTCCATTAACAAAGCTTCCAAAAATGTCCAAATCCAATATTTTGTGCATGATATGCCTTTCTACGAATTTGATTGTGTGCATCATGATAATTAAGACCTGTAATGATCAAAAAGATCACAAGTTATTAATATTTGGATTTTATTTTGATTTAAATTGATTAAAAATGAATTAAATCAATAAAAATCAAATAAAATAGAAAAATTAATAAATTGGCACAAAACTGAATATATGACACGTGTGTGGTGTGAAAAGATCAAATCAAGTGGGAAAAAGTGGGCCCTTTTGTCAAAAATTGGAGTTTTGGGGATAGTTGACTTTTGGCAATTTTGGAAAAATGCCCAACTTCAACAATCCATAACTTCTTCAATTTTGAACTTTTGGATCTGTTCTTAGACTTTTTAGAAGCCTTGAGATGTCCTCTAACTAACCCTTTTGGTCTCATCTCATTTTGATATTCCTTTCTCAAGTTATACGCTTTGTAAAAAAAGGTGTTTTTGTTGACTTTCAAAAATGACCTATAATATGCAAATTTGTAACTTTTTGTGAGTGCATTTCTTGATCTTGGGGTGTGAATATGGATTATAGGAAATTGAATCCTCTTCAAAATTAGCTTTGTATGGGTCATTTATCATAAAGTATGAGAAAGTTATGCTTGGTCAAAGTTGAGTTGACTTTTCCTACAAAACCCTAATTTAGCAACTTTTGAATCTTGATGAATCTTGAGCAATCCTTGATAAATCATGATCAAACCTTGATAAAATGATTAATTATCCTTCAAAATGAGAATTTTGACAAAAAATATTGAGGTTTGGCTGTTTGTAGGTCACAGTTGAGTTTTGCCCTAGCACAGTCGATTTTTGGACCTCTTGAGCAATTGACTGACCAAACTTCCTCTGCAAGGCTTGAAATTTGACATGGATGAACTTGAGAACATATTGGTACATTGGGGAGAATTTGAGGTCATTTGGATGTAAGGACCTTGATGCAACACAAAACCCTAATTTGAGATTGACTGCCTTAGGAGATGATTTGACTGTCCAACTCTTGAGCAATCTTGAGCCACTTGGAGATTATTCTTGAAAGGTCTTGAGAAATATGGGAGGTCAAATTTTGGGGTACAACAGCGACCTTTGACAAAAATACAAACATTTTCTTAAATAGAAATACTAAATATGTAATTGTCGACAGTTACTAGTCCACGTTGGGACTTTGTGGAGAAAATGTCCTAAAATTGCTTTTTCCTCCTCCACGTTCTTACTGGTTAGCATGTCGATAATCGTTTCCACCATCATAAATACTTATTCATGGACACACTTTGCTGTCAATGACCGCCTCTGCATCCCAAGCCTTTCATCAACTAGTTCCTCTGGTCGATGGGTTTTGATGCCCTTTAGTCTTGGTCGACGCCTCATGTTGTTCTCAAACCAACAAAGTTACGCCTTTTCAGCTAAATAAACCCCACAAACCTAAGGCTCATTATCCTAGTCGAAAATTTCTTGTCAACAATTCCCCCCCCCCCCCAAAAATGCCACGTTTGATGGAGCTGTGTCGATGGGAGAACTCTGGAATTTTCTCTTCTAACACTTTCGACCGCATGCTTCTTTGGGGTGACGTCATGTGTAATCATGACTACTTTTTGCGCAACAGTTTCCCATGTCACTTCCATCAATCTTCATTATTACTCCTAGGTTTTAGGGCGTGGGTTTTTGAACAAACCTCGCCAACTTTTCCACTCCTTAGTTTCATCATCATTGGATCAGTGCCACTTATCAATGATCGAAGGGTTTGAATTTTGTTTAAATACCCCTTTTGGGCTTCCACCGTTTCTAATTTCATTTTTATCTTCTCTTCCAAGCTCACTGACCCCTTTGTTTTCTGCAAGTTTTACAATGCAACTGAACATTTTCCTACCATCTTTATTTCAATGGCTGCTTTTAATTCTGTTCCTACAGTCACTGGTGAAAACCCCATAGCCTTCATTCTCTCAAACTAAGTCAACCTACCAGTTATTCCATAACCAACTTCCACTAATGCACGTACCACTGAAGTTTGGAAGAAATAGATGCCCATCCCATTTGTTGTTTTTAAAAAGCTTTATGCTTTTCAAGGGTTGTATCCAAACCCAAAAAATGATCCCAAAAACCTTTAGCGGTTCTTTCCTTTCTATACTCATGTGAAACCCCTTGTGTTTTCCCAATATTTTATGCTTGATGTAAAGTTTATGGATTCCTCTACCATGCATTTTCACTCCATTCCTACTCCTGGGAATTTGGCCTATTTGGCCTGGCTCGACAGAGTTCAGACTAAGAAAAGGTCTTTTTTGGAAGCATCCCGCATTTTCAACGCGATCCAGTTGTCGAGAAATGCTCATAAGATTAATCCTTGCATGATCACGACATCAATCTTCTTTTGGGAAGGTTCGACCAACACCTTTCAACTCCCTTGTGGGATGTTAATGCCCACCCTCTTCGATGTGGAAACCATTACTGGCTTGTCTCCCTGGGTGACATTTTTTTATCCCACTTTATAGACGGAGCTCAAATTTCGCTTCGATAGAGCCATGTTACAAATTATAATGAAGACCATGACGACACTCAAAGTGAAGATGTTTCTGAAGAAGAACACGTCGCTTTCCTTAATATTTGGCTTTCCTATTATTTATTCTTCCCTGGGTCTCTGCAAGAGGTGGCAGGTTTTGTCCCTCTGGCCATTCAACTCCACGAGGGTCGAAAGATTTCTTTGGGTAAGCTCATGTTGGCCTATCTTTACCATACTCTTGGTGTTGCTTCCTCTAGGCTCAAAAGTATTTCTGGAAATCCTAAGGGACCAGCTCTCTTAGGGGCATTTTTGCTTATGTAACACTGGGTGAACGCTACCTTTGAGCATCGACTGACTTCTCCCTTATCATAAGTTGTTGAACGCTCTTTGGCGACTAGATCTATTGAGGGACTAATGTTGTCGCTGCTCACTCCTCCAAAGGCTTCGACTAGGAATGTATTTTTGAAGTATATTAATTTATTCATATAGACCTCTTCTTTTGTCAAAGCTATGTCCCCATTCGTGAGAAGAATCATTGGCCCTACATGGTTTAGGGAACACTTTCCTGGAGTTAGCCCTAAAGGTTCTACTAAATCAAATGCTATGTGGAAAACTTTTTTGACTCCTACATTCTTGTCCTCTCGCATTAACATTGGGTCTAAAGGCTATGGTTTTGTGACCTAGAAGCCTAATTTGGTTGCTCAAAAATTCGGCCATATCCAAATGATGTTGAAATCTCTGGTCTCCCATCAGCTCGACATCCTTTGGTTTGGACGATAGATGGATGACAAAGAATACATGGAATGCCTCCATGATGTCAGAAACTCTCTGCACCTTGAACTTCCTGTGTTCAAGTTTAAATCTTCCTTTTTCTACACCAAAGAATTCTACAACCGGTGGTCTCAATACCAAACACAATATATCTCTGCTATTGCCTTCTTGCAAAAATTAATGGACGCTTTTGAGGCCTGGGGAATCGGTCGACCTTCTGTCGACCTCATTCCATAAGTTCTTCCCGTTGATCAGCGACAAAATCCTAATGTATAAGCTCAAACTACTAAGGTAGCTTCATTTTCTTCCAATTTTTGCATATCTCAATTTAGACCTTTGTGACTTTATTCCATTGTTTACAGGGGCGAAAAAGTTCTTCGACTGCAAAAAATGTTGTCACTGTGCCCCCAAAGAAAGCTAAATTTTCGACTACCCAGGTACATATATGCATTCTTTCATACGTTCTTTCACACCTCTGTTGATTAACATTTGAAATCTTTCCTGCACTACTAGGTTTCTGAAAGGAAGCTACAACCTTCTATTGCTCCTGACGATTCCGACCATAGTGATGGTTACCACATTTTTTCCTCATGCAAAGCTTCGATTCCAACCAAGCCCAAAGAGCCTAAAAAACTCAAAAGTTATGTCCTCAAAGCCAATACCTCAAAAACTAAGATTGCTGGTGTTGATGCTCCGCCTTCTCCTACTCGTGATCAAGAGGAAACTTCACCTCCTCAACAACCAACTCCAACAATTCCAATTCAGGAAGAACAAAATGTCCTACCCACTGAAGAGGTATTTATTTCTTACACCACTTCCTTTTACAAAAATAAAATCTTCTTTTTAACTCTTGTACTAATTTCAGGCACAAGTTCATGAGGAAGTGGTTGGAACTACTCCATCTATTGACATAACTTTGGCCAAAGATGCTGACGCCTTGGAAATTGGGAATGATCCTTCAATCAACATCACTTCCCACTCGACTCCACCTAATTGTCCCACTTATTATTTGACTGCACTCACCAGTGTGGAAAACACTGAAGCTAATAGAGAGCCTGCTACTGATAATCCTCCTCTTCATGAAAAACCTAACCAGCAAGATCTTATTAGTGATAATTCGGTACACTCTACTTCTATCAATCCCCAGTTTCACATCCTGCAAGACACTGGTTCCAACAGCTCCTTAAGCCAAGCGGAAATTCTTGCAATGAAACAAAAGCACCCGACTGAAACTCTGCAGAGACTTCTAAAGCTTCGACAAGAACCTGTCGTCCCTGTTTCTACAACTTCCTTTGTTGCTAGTGTTTACTCTGATGTGACTCTCAAATTGCATTAGATAAAAGCGTACATGCTCAATGTTGGTTTCCTCTCTGTCGTAATCGATGAAAGTGATTTGGTGGCTTGTGTTTTCAAATTATTCGACAAGATCTCTCAACATATCATCCCTGACGCTTGGGTTCAATATTTTATAGAACTCGATGCTTTCAAGCTATCAACGATCTCTCTTTGAGCAAAAAAATCGACAAGCAACTCCAAGCTAGCAATGCTGATATGGAAGCTGAGTGGAATCTCAGTAAAGCCTGTGAAGAGAAATTGACTACCTTCGAATCTGAAAACCAAGCACGTGTCGACAAACGCTTTGCCTTTGATCAGTAAATTTCTTCCTACAAAACCAAAATATCTAATCTCTAGAAGAAAATAGCTAACGTCGAAAGCAAGAAGGCCCTGTTGGATTCACTTGAGGCGTTCCCCAGCCAAAACAAAATTAATGAAGAAGTTCAGAATGGCATTACGCATGGCACAAAAGATCTAAAGATTAAAGGTAGGATTAGCAAGATGATGACAAATAAAGCATGCCTCGATAATAGGATAGTTTTTGAAAAGGCCCTCTTTGAAGACTTTAAGTCTCGTTTTCCTTCTTGAACACCTTTATGATTTCACTTAACTTTGTTGAGATTGATTCTCCTTCTTTTGGATTTGTAACATCCTTTGGGGAACTAACAATTACCATTTTGGTGTTTTTCTTCCACTTTGGCTACCACTAATTTAGTGTTGCACTTATTATTATCATTATTATTATTATTCCCCATCAGTATGGACGACTGGATTTTTTCGATTAGCTTTCGCTAATCTACACCTAACAAAAAGGCAATGACTAAAACTTTTTTCAAAAAAGTAATTCAAATTTCTGCCATGTTATTTAGAAAATTCACAATTTCCAAAATGAAATTTTTTCATATGCTTTCTGCCCCCCCCCCCCCCCCCCCTCTAGTTTTTGGGGTTGACTATTTTGACGAAACCACTAATCCTTAAAATAAACCACAATATCAACTAATTTAAAATTTCAAGGAGAATCCACCAATATTTAAGATAAACTACAAACATCAAATGGTTCAAAATACAAATCTTTTAGGCCGAAAGCATAAGCACTACAAATTTAGGAATTTTATATGAAGCTACACCTAGTTTCTATACCTATTAGTGAGTGGCTTTTAAGCCCCAAAGGCTTGTATCTTTTCCTCCGACTTTCTAAAGTTATTGTTTAGGATCTATTGGCCTCTTTCTTAATTTTTTGTTTTGGCTTCGACAAACATGTTTTGTAACTTCTCAGCCTCCAAAGCCGATTTTCTTATTTTCGGCCACATAAGCTGAAATCCGAGCCAAACTTTTTGACTCAGTGGTCATCATTGTCGACAGCAGGCTATCCCATAGGTAGAAATGAATCCCTAGGCAGTGCTGCCTCTTCAAAATCCCACATAAACCACGATTAGGACCCAAGCTCAGAAAATGATTTGGGTTTTCATTAGGAGTATAGTTTTCATCATCACAAGGTGCCACATTCTCCAAATGTTGGTCGAAAGACTTCTTTCAACCTTTAACTGTGTTGACCTTATAGTAGATCTGATCAGATTCTATATTTTCCACTACGCCAACTCTCTTCCAAAAAGAAATCCTTTGATTCAAAGTCGAAGGGACTGTACCTATTCCACAGATCCATTCATGGCCAATTAATAAATTGAAGTTTATTTTGGAATTTATGACCATGAACAGAGTCGACCTAGTTGTTATTCTGATAGCCAATTCGACTTGAATGACGCCATGTATACTACTGGTGTTTCCTTCATAGTTTGATAAAACCATGTTGTAAGGTCGAAGCTCTGACCCACACTTCCCCATTTTCTTAAACAAAGCATGTGGCATTAAATTTAAAACTGCCCACCATCGACAAACACTTTTGTCATTGGCATGTCATCTACCTTAGCCCTTATGAATAGGGGTTTAAGATAATACAACATCTCTGGGATTGGTTTCTCAAACAGATCCTTCCATTCTTCGACCATGTTATTGTTCATCACATAGTAACATAGAGGCTTTTCATCATCTGCTTCGTCGGAGGTAAAATCTTCTTCATTTTATGATACCTATGAGACCCTATCATATTCTACTGGTATAATCAAAACAATTCTACAATTAATGATGAATTCTTCATCATAATCATAGTCATCATCTACCATATCATTTTCTGGCGATGGTTTATAGTCAGGTTCTTGCTCTTCTTCACCTTCAAGCATAGGAGTATACTCTAGTGTAGGAGTATATCCAACACCTTGTGTTGCCACTATCTCATTGTCGCCTAAAGGAGCTACCATTATAGCCAACCTCTGATTAGCAGTAATCTTTTCTTTCACTTAACCTCGATCTTGGATAAGATCCTTTCTGAACCAGAACTTCACCATGCTTCGCAATTTCTACTGGTTGCGTGCTCTTGACACACTTAGTATTCTCGACAGGTCTCGATTGGGAAGTAGAAGCCTCCTTTACAACCTTTTTGTTCCTCTGATAATGCCTCCACTGTGTCCTTGTCATTGGATTTTTTCCCTTATAATTTAGAGAAACTGGATAACCCTTCGACTCAGCTTTCCTTTCTTGGGCCTCAACTTCATGTACAACCACCTTCCACTTTGGCCTTTTGACCCCCTTTTGGCTCATTGGTTCCACCCATTTTTCTTGTGGGGTGTCCGACGGAGGGCTAAAGGTTTTCCGTCGTGGTTGCTTGAACAATCGTCTGTATTCCTTGTTGCGTCGAGGTACTCTTTCTTTGTCGAAAACAAATCTTAGAACTGAAGGTTTTTCTTACTTACGAGCCTCTTTTTTTACAGCTCCATACTTCTCAATTGCTTCTTCATCATACACAACATTGCATCTTAGGCATAAATTTTCCTTTAACACTTTCACTCTACATTTTTCTTGAAATTCAGCAAAGCTCTCTTCAGGCTGAGGGTACACTGCTTGTAATCCCTCTTCCATCTTTAGTTTGAAACTATCATTAGTTCCAACCATCATAACTTCTATGTCACCAATCACTATGACTTCTCTTTAGAGGCCCTCAGTAGCTTCGACCATCATGCAATCCAGAGGCTCTGAATTTAAAGCCTCATCCACTTTCGAAGGACCAGTGTCGACTTGCATCTTTGGCTTTTCACCAAAGTAAAGTCTGCCATCTTTCAAAGCTTTTTGCATCAAATCCTTGAAAAGAACACATTGAGAAGATTTATGACCAAGAAAATTATGAAATTTGCAGAAACTTTTGAGTTGGTATCACACCATCTTTTTACTTTCTTTTGTATAAGAAAATTTGATGTTTCGATAACTTTTCAATAAAAGTTTTTAAACATCAATACAAACATGAGTGTTGCATTAGAATTATCATTCTTAGAATAAACATTATTTGCATGTGAAAAAGTTATTAAACATCAAGTGATCTTGCATAATGAGCATCAGATGGAAGTTTGATTATCTCAAGGGACAAATTGCTTCAGGATACCGTTGAAAGGTAAGTCATTTTTGAGAATGATCTTAAATCTGGGGCAGACCTTCTATTGACTTTGTTGAGTGAAAGAAGAACAGACTGAGAATAATCGGACGCAGCTTATGTCGAAAGTATGATTGCCCAGAAGCTTCCGTGGAGCAGTGGTGTACCACTTTTAGTTAATCCTGAGGGGTCAATTTCTTTAGGTATTTGCTTGAGCACGAAGCATCACAAGGTGAGAAGTACGATTGTGAAGTAGCCTACTTTCAAAATGTAAGTCAATTACCCTGAGGAGGTGTTTTCTTCAAAAATCCTCAAGTTTCTCATTCCTCCGGGAGCATGAGGCGAGGAAGTCGTTTGTCGATACTCTATTGAGCAGGGGTGAGATGTTTAAATGGTAGTACTCCATTAAACAGAAGCAGAGATATCTCAGAGTTTGACTACCCTAATGGGCACAAAGAGCGTGTTAAATACTTCCTTAAGTAAGTTTTCAACCAATCTGAGGCACTCAAGTCAGGATTTGATCCGTCAAAGTACATTTAAACTAGGGCAGTTATGTTGAGATTTGACAAATCTCTCAGAGAATCTGGTAATTAGAGGAGAATAATTTCAGAATCTAAATATGGAGGGGAATTCACTCAAGTTTGTGATTGAAATTGCTTTCAACTTTGGTCAGTCAGGGGTAGTGTTCTGAAGTTCATAACACTAAGGAAGATTATCTTTATGGTACATATCTTATGAATTCCTCTCGACACGATTTTCTTCTAAGGCCCTACAGACTGGGGCAAGAAATTATGCAGGGGCATTTTCTCCTCTTCAAGGGTTGATCAGATTAAGTCCAGGTGCAAACTAAACAATTTGTGAATTTCAAAAGAATATTGGGAAGTCGGGATCATTATCCTCGGCTCATCAAAGACTTAAGTCCATTTATTTATGTTCCTCCATTAGAAGTTAGGATCATAATCTCCAATTGAAGTTTGGATTGTTACCCTCAGCACGATACGAGCAGGAACACAAAAAGCATGTGAGGTTGTTACTCATACAAGGTTCGTGCCGAAAATGTTGTTTCCTAGAAGTAGTTCCTTTCCCCATTAAAGGATCCATTGCTATTTGACAAAAGGTTTGTCTGCTAAGGGGTTTCTCTTCAGAGATATTTATTCCCTAGCAAAGCATTTCCTCATTTCTCTACGGGAGGAGAATGGATCTTCTCCCCTAAAATTTAGGAGTTGTTTTAAGTCAAGATGATTTCTTCTCAATTGAATGCAATTTATTTTTGCAGTATCCTCTCCAAAGTCCACTCTTCAGTGGCATTCCTCCTCAGAGTTGACATGATGAAGTTGCAATCTTTCATCGCAGTTTTTATCCAGTGGTCGGTAATTCAAACTATTTATTACTCAATAGAGGTTTCCATTCCACACATGGAGCATGTTGTTTTAATTTCCTTTGTTGCAGTTATTGTTGGTATTTTATGACAAGAAGGGTACCAATAAATGGGAAAAGATAGGTCTGGTTGTGACCAACATGAGTTTCCTATTGGAAGGGATTTTTTCTCATAATAGAATCATGTATCCCCAGTGAAGGCATACTCTCACCCAGACAGAATCCCTTATCTCCAGTGAAATAATACCCCTATGTAATCCCCAATGAATTTGGAATTTTTGACATTAGTTTGTTTAAGAGTTTGTTCCTTCTAGAGGGCTGATCTCCAAAAAAGTGCATTTCAACAGGATTTGTACAATCTTCTTCTTCATCGCAGTCTACTTTTTTTGAAGAATCTTGGAAGGGTCGTTCCATTGGACTAGATATCTTTGTTATATTGCCTTGATGTTGACACCCTGCGTCTCTGTGGTTGGTATTTATCTTCCCAGTGAGGTTGTCGTTCATCGTCCCCGTGTAGTTCGTATCTTTTCTCCCTAAGGAGGTTTGTCCCTGTCAAGTTTTCTTGAAGAGATGTTTGATCAGTATGCTTATTATTCCCCAGTGGAGTAAGTCTCTTGTTTTTTGGAGTGGTGTGCCTAGACAAATTCCTTTTTGGGCTCTTTTATCCCCAATGATAGAGTATTGCTAAAATATTTCCTCAGTGGAGTTATGAACCTCAAGCTTATGGTTCAAAGATGCCATCCTCTTTCCCAAGTGAAGATTGTTACCCCCCAACGGTAGTATACCCAGTGTGGTCTGGGTAGAATTTTTTTATTTAAGACATTCTATGATTCCCTAGTCAAAGCCACTTTCATTAAGGACTTACATCAAAAGGTCCCAGTTCCCAACAAGGTTCTCTTTATCCTTAGTGTGATCGGTGGATCTGGAACTGACTGTTTAACGCTGGTTCGCGAAATGTCGCGGAAGCAAGAGTCGCCACCGTCTTTTATTTTCTCCAAATGGAAAGGACAAAAGCACAGAAAAATTCCTTATAGAGATTGCTCTCGGTTCGGGAGGTAGATTATAGAAAGGGAAGGTGTTAGCACCCTTTCTATCCATGGTTATCCATGGGCTCTTAGATACTTGCTCATTGTGTTTTCAAAAAGGTTTGTTTGCTTTTCAATGTGGGTTTTAAAAAGTTTTCTTTGAAAATTCCAGTTCGACTCATGCGTCAGAGTGTTTGAAAAATTGTTTTGAAAGCTTTTGAAAAGTGTCGGTGTGAAAAGATTTTGATTTGTTTTGTTTTTAAAGAGAGCAAGTATCTACGAGTCGTCTACCTACCCTAAGGAATTCGTCTGTGTAAATGTCCTTTAAAGTAGTGCCATCCCACCATTGAGAGGTAGGTAGCACCACCGTTGGAGTTGTTCGGGTCAATTCGAGGTTCGGGACATGGTGATCACCAGAGCAATGGGAAGACACCTTAGAAGCTACCCTCATGCCAGGTTCCCGGATCATGAGGACTTACTAAGACGTCCTCTACTCGACGATCATCTTTCGAAAGGCAACAGGTGAGGCGTACCCTAGGGGTGGTGTGTGCGGTCCGTGCGTCATGTTTCAATTATTTTGTCTTGTCATGTTTGTTGTGATCTACGCTTGATTTTAATTTTAGGGCCATTCATTCTTGCATGCATTTAACAGTTATAAAGTTTGCGAAAAAATAAATCTAAACTATTACAAATGGTGCGGGTCCACATCGCCAAAATAAACCGAACCCGATTTGACTGAAAGTAGAAGTGCGAGAAATAAAGTAAAAATTATTACAAGGCTTTGGGGCATATACATAAGTATTTAAAAGATATAAAATAAATGTGCGAAATAAAGAAATTAAAAGAAAACTAGGGCGTTGGACCCTTTTGCAAACAATTAACATTAATAAGGAATTTAAAATTAAAATTAAATGAAACTGGTATTTTTGTGTTTTTTTAGATTTAATGAGAAAAAAGGGGTTAATTGAAATTAAATTAAATATTAGACCTAATTCTATTGTTTTTTTTAAGTTTATTATGAAAATATTGACTTTTAACCTAATTTAATTCTAAATTAATTTATGTACATTTTTTAATTTATGATGAAAATAAATAAAAATTATTATTCTGAAAAAAAGGAAAAGAAAAAGAGAAAATAAAAATTATTAAACCTAAATTCTATTTTTTTGGATTTTTATTAAAAGGAATTAAAGTTGGAAACCTAATTAAAACTTAAATATTTACATGTTATTATTCATACAAACAAAAACAATATTTAAAATAAAATAATTATTAAATTTTCTGACTTTTCTGATTTTTGTGATGTTTTTGTATTTTTGTAAAAAATTATTAATTAAATAAATAGCAAGTAAAAGAAATAAAAGAAAAATTAAAGAAAGAATAAAAAAAATAATAAGGCAAACCAGGGGGGGTGTAGCCCCAGATTAGGAGGTTCAGGCCTGGGATTTCTGGCCCATTAACGCCTGAGTCCATTGACTTTTGGAATTCTGTATCAGCGCATTGACTTTTGATCATGGTACACCTTGATTCTGAGCCCTTGGATGATTGTCTGGGACACGTATGCGTTTGGATCAGGATGGCATATGGTGCACCTGGATATTAGCAAAGCATAGAATTATATTTTGAAAAATAATATGGAATTGTGTAGACCTGGGACTCGAACCCAGGTCTTGGACTTGGCAAAGTGACACCTGCACCACTGAAGCACTTTGAATTCTTTTAATATATATTAATCAACAAATATTATAAAAGAAAAAGGTTAGTCCCATTTGAATTACGCGCGAGATTTGAACTGGCCTGTCCCTGGATGACACGACATCATCATCTTCCTCCCTGTAAAAACAAAACTCAGAGGCCACGGTTTTTGAAACGTTGCATTAGGTGAGCTATAAAAAAATAGCGAATAGCTCAGCTTCAAACATAAATTAGGCGCGATGGTTGGAATTTGTTCGTTGGAGCACGCTGATTGCAATGGTAATGGTCTTGAGTTCCAATTGTTCCTTGGGTGAGAAACCCCAATTCAAGAACTCTGAAAACCTAAATTTCAATCATGGTGAAATCCCATATGCGATGCAAAAATCAAATTGAATATAAAGGTTAGCTTTGAAACTTTGTAAGGAACATGAATATACAATTAAAATGCAATGATCATGCTTAGAATTGAGAATACGATTTCAAAAAATTTGGGACACAGTCTGAGTTGTAGCTACCGTTTCTTCGCGTTTTGATTGAGGTTAGGGGTTGGCACACCTTCAGAGTTTGTCTAGGAATCTATTAGGAAAAGAATTGAGGCTTAAAACTCACTCTAACTTTGAAATCAGTTTTGCATTATATGGCCAATTTTTCAAAATGTCAATAGGCTTTTCAGCGCAGCATATGGCATATTGTGGTTAGGGTTTGACTTAGGGCTTATGCTGGAAGGGAATTGGCTTGCTAACTGACCTGGATTCATGCTCATGAGGGAATTAGTCTTAGGGTTTTTTCCATTAACAAAGTTTCCTTCTTTTTAGCCAAGACCTAGACCTAGTGTGCAATTTAACCCTAGCCTGAGTTCTTGAGTTGGCCCATGATACAAGGAAGTTGTCCAAATCCACATGACACTATTCCATTGGTTTTTGAATTTTATTTGAATTTTCAAAGATTTAAAATGAATTAAATTATCAAAAATTAAACAAAAATAGAAAAATCAATATTTGGTCTTGAAATTAACCATGAGACACGTGTGTGGCATGACAAGGATGAACCAAGTGGAAAAAATGGGGCCCTTTTGTCAAAAATTGGATTTTCAAGGATAGTTGACTTTTGCCATTTCACAAAAATTTCCCAACTTCTACAAGGCATAACTTGCTCAATTTTTAAGCTTTTCACATGTTCTTGGACATTTTGGAAAGTTCTTTGAGTCCTTTAACCAATGTCTTTGGTCCCATGTCATTTTGATGTACCAATCTCAAGTTATGGCCTTTGACTTAAAGTCCCTTTTTGTTGACTTTTGAAAATGACCTATAATGTTGAAATTGATAACTTTTTGTGAGAGCATTTCTTGGACTTGGAACATGAAGATGAATTGTAGGAAATGTCTTTCTCTTCAAAATGAGCTTTGGATGGAATTTTTCTGATAATCCATGTGAAAGTTATGCCCTGGTCAATTTCAGTTGACTTTTTCAACTGTCCAAATATAGCAACTTTTGCATCTTTGATGATTTCTGAGCCAAATTTTGAGAATCATGATCAAGCATTGATCAAATGATGTTTGTGGCTTCAAAATGATATATTGACCAAAAATTTGAACTTTTGACTGCCAAATGACTATTTTGCCCCTACAGTTGACTGTAGTGCAATTTAGGGTTTTGACTGTGCAATCTTGAGCTGAATGCCTTGAAACTTGATATGAGGATGCTTGACCATGTTTGTAAGCATATGAGGCTTGATTGAGCCTTTGAAAACTTCATTTTCTTGATCAGACTCAAAACCCTAATTTTGACTGTATGGGAGACTGTTGCACTGCACAACCCTTGGGAAATTTTGTAGCTTGGCTTGGCAATTTCTTGAGGAATATGGGAGGGCAAATTTTGGGGTATAACAGTTGCCCCTGTTCAATCTTCTTAGACCTGAGGATGCAGATTGGCTGACGTGCCTTTCGTAATCCGAGGGTAAAAGATGATTGGACACTAGAGTGCCCGGAAATTTGCGCTCACATGTTAGCAATGATGGGGAAATGGGCTTATAGATGCCATCTGGATGTTTGATTGCGTAAGAGATTCCTTGGCGAGAACCTGCATACCTGCAAAACAGAAAATGAGTACCTGACACGCTGCAGGAGCTGATGTTTAGATGCCTGGTATA
The DNA here is from genome assembly GCA_948472305.1 of Vicia faba. Lineage (NCBI taxonomy): Eukaryota > Viridiplantae > Streptophyta > Magnoliopsida > Fabales > Fabaceae > Vicia > Vicia faba. Next base: position 245,120,905 of record OX451735.1, read on the forward strand.
GATGTGTCCTGATTGGTTACAGGAGCTGAGTCTGGAGCTTCAAACGGCGATGAAAGAACCAGGGATGATTACTACCTTAGCATGAATGGTAAGAGAGCCTTGGGCGATTTTAACTTCAACAACGCTTGTTGAGAAAAATCTGGGTGATTTTAACTTCAACAACGCTCGTTGAGAAAAATCTGGGTGATTTTAACTTCAACAACGCTCGTTGAGAAAAATCTGGGGTGTCTTCTACTGGGATAAGAATCAGGGAGATCTTAGGGTCGATCTGACTGAACCAGAGAGGCCTTTGACTGGGTAAGAATCAGGAAAATCTTAGGGTCGATTTAACTGAACCGGTCTAGGTCTTGAAATGTCTTCAACTGGATAAGCATCAGGGAGATCTTAGGGTCGATCTGACTGAACCAGAGAAGGCCTTTGACTGGATAAGCATCAGGAAAATCTTGGGACGATTTAACTGAACCGGTCTAGGTCTTGAAATGTCTTCAACTGGATAAGCATCAGGGAGATCTTAGGGTCGATCGGACTGAACCAGAGAAGGCCTTTGACTGGATAAGCATCAGGAAAATCTTGGGACGATTTAACTGAACCGGTCTAGGTCTTGAAACGTCTTCAACTGGATAAGCATCAGGGAGATCTTAGGGTCGATCGGACTGAACCAGAGAAGGCCTTTGACTGGATAAGCATCAGGAAAATCTTGGGACGATTTAACTGAACCGGTCTAGGTCTTGAAATGTCTTCAACTGGATAAGCATCAGGGAGATCTTTAGGGTCGATCTGACTGAACCAGAGAAGGCCTTTGACTGGATAAGCATCAGGAAAATCTTAGGGTCGATTTAACTGAACCGGTCTAGGTCTTGAAACGTCTTCAACTGGATAAGCATCAGGGAGATCTTAGGGTCGATCTGACTGAACCAGAGAAGGCCTTTGACTGGATAAGCATCAGGAAAATCTTGGGACGATTTAACTGAACCGGTCTAGGTCTTGAAATGTCTTCAACTGGATAAGCATCAGGGAGATCTTAGGGTCGATCTGACTGAACCAGAGAAGGCCTTTGACTGGATAAGCATCGGGAAAATCTTGGGACGATTTAACCGAACCGGTCTAGGTCTTGAAATGTCTTGAGAACTTAACTGGATCTTTCCTGAAAGATAAAAGTCAGTCATATGCAATGCATGATATGGATCAAGCAATGATGTTCTCAACATAAATGAGATTTGTATGATGCAGTGCGTTATGCATGTTACAATGATGTATGTGATGTTTTATGTATGTTTTTGTCTAGGAAAGTAAATCCTTGACGGGTGCCGGGAAGTCGTATCCTGGGCTGATGTTGAGGAATAAACTTGTACTTCCGCTGGGGATGATAGTTGCAAGAATACCGGTAGGAGAAGATGACTCCGTTGCGGAATAAACTTGGCAAGGACGATTCTGCGGGGAGAAAATATACTCTGACGACCATGCTGGGAAGCAATACTCTGTGGGGATAGAGATGCCTTGCTGAGTGTTGATAACTTGCTGAGGATACCGTTGTTGTATTGGAAGTATTGATGGACTTCGCTGGGGATAGGAAAGAACTACGTTGACGACGACCTTCCCTTGGCTTTTGGCTGAGGATAACCCAGTTATATCCTGTTAAGGAAATAACTCTTTAAATCAAGCCGGACGACGCGTTCGTGTTCTGCGAGGGGATAAGCTTCCCGAATCCACTGGGGATAAGCTTACTGCTTGGGAAGATGAATTCCACCTTTCCTGGGGAATTTGGATGGGACTCTCCTGGGGAATTTTGATATGTTGGGGAAGTGGTTCCTTTGAATGTTGATGTATGCCGCCGGGGACCAATCTTTAGACCAAGACTGCCGGGGATGCTTGTTAAGAATATATGCTGCTGGAGGAATATTGGGATCTACTGGAGGATACCCAATTTCCTTGAGACTTGTTAACTTTGTTTGGGGAGAGTATACTGCTTGCTGGCTCACTCTCTGGGGAATTAAGATGCCTGGTTAGGTTCTTTAGCTGAACCTACCTTGGTACCTTGGAGGATAGAACAATTAGACTGCTCAGACAACTCTTTATTGCCCCTGTTTCTGAAGTGGGAGAGGAAGACTTGAGAGGTGCTGATAGCTTGCTGATGGACAAACCTTCTTCTGGTAGGCAGGTGACGAGATGACAGGACATAGTCGTACGCCTTGATCCCTAATTTTGCCTGGACCGCCCTTTCGGGTTTTCAGTCCACCGGGGTACCTATTTTTGCCCAAGCCGCCTTTCCAGGTTTTCGACTTGCCGGGTGTACAGATTTTTCATTTCATCCCTTCATTTTGCCCGAACCCTTTTGGTTCGCCGGGAAGCCCTTACTTTTGCCTAGGTATGTCAACCTAGCGGGTCTTTGATTATGCGCAGTATTTTTTCGACTATGTCCGTGTCCTCAGGATGTAGGGAATTGCCCCTGTTAGAATTGTTTTGTCATGCCACCAGAAGATCTTCGTTTGATCGTCCAATGCCCCAAGTGACTTAGACGGAGATTTGCCCCAGGCTGGTTGGCCTTTTTGAGAGATTCTCCGAATCTTGACTTAACTGCCCCAGATGATGGACAATAGTCATGCCATGCCCCTTGATTGGAAGTGCTTTTGTTCACTAGGTATTCATCGTGCGAATTTCCCTGCTGTTCAAACAAAAAGTCATATGCAAACAAAGTTATGTTAACAATGCAAAGCTTATGTCTGTCTTGAAGATTTTGAAAATGCGTTCTTTTTTTATAAAACAAATGAATGTTTGTAAAACGTGATGTCAACTCCTTTATAGTAAGCCTTAAGGAGTCAGGACACCTTTTGTCACAATATGCTTTTGAACTAAACCATGCTTCAGCTAGGGCTTTTTAGGGTTATAACGTGGCCTGGTTCATGGTTTAAGAAACAAAGAATAAAGGCTCAATTTATTTGTACCCACCCACTCTTCATGACGTTCTTCAAACCTAAACTCAGTTGATCATGCGTTAGGCCTTGTTTGAGTCTTCGTTCTGATTTTCCGGTGATGGTTCAGTCATTGATGATTTATTCTGAATAGGCAGTCATCACTTTTTGTCGAGGGTTTGTAAGACCTTTTTCTTGTCTGATTTTTGTTATCCCTTTCTTTTTTGCCTGAACTGTTTCCTTTTTTGGAATTTCAGTCAGCGGGATGCCCCCGTTTTGTAAGTCTCCTTCATGGGTTTTGACTTAAGGGGTTTTTTATTTTTGAGATAATGACTGCCTTTCTTTATTGATTATTCGGAACCATCACTGTCTTTTTTCGTTTTGTTTTGTAAGGACCTCTTTGGTGCCATTCGTTAAGCACTTGGATTAACTGAGAGACTACCCTGCCCCAGGTTATGATTGAGGGTTTTAAATTTCGAAAAGAAAAACTCCTACTTCTTTGGCTCAAAGGGGTTGACGAGGGATTATCATCCTTATAACTCCAGTGTTTAGGGATTGAAACAATGCCTGTACCTCATCAGCGGGGTCTGTTCAAAAGCATACTGTAGATAACGGTATCGTTTTCGTCATCCTCCCTCAAGAGGCTTAGAGTTTAGATCCAGGGTTGACATCAGAAACATATGAAAATAGTTTGCATATAGTGAATGCGAATATATTGATTCAAAAATAGACATAAGCGATGCATTAATGGAATAACAATGTTTTAACATGAATAAATGTCTGAACAATCAAAAGAAGATTACAACTTGAAAATTCTAATAAACACAGGTCTTCTAGCCTCAGGGCTTGTTACTTCAAATGGTGAACCTCACAGGGATAGTAGAAGAACTCGACCTGACCATCTGGGGTGAATTCCACAGCTCCTTCATCAATCAGGCTTTGGATTTTGTACCTCAACTTCCAACAGTCATCAGTATCATGCCCCGGGCTGTTAGAATGGTATGCGCACCTGGCCTCGGGATTATAGTTGGGTGAAGAAGTCTTAGGATTAGGGTGAGGTCCTATCAACGTCACCAGATTCAACTTCAACAGGTGTTGCAAAGCTTGGGACAGCGACGTGTTGAGCTGGGTGAATTGTCTTTTGGGCTCGTCTGGCTGAAGCTGGTGAGGTTGATACTGAATCGGTGGTACTGGGGCCATATGAGGAACTTTCTCCTTGCTTCTTTGTCTCAAAGACGGTCGAACGATGGCTGGCTTTTTACCCTTAGATGTTTGCCCCAGTTGGTTACCCTGAAGCAGTTGGTTGACGAGAAACCGGAGCTCATCTTGTCTTTGAGCTAAACCTTGAATGGCCTTCCTCTGCCCCAGCATTTGGGCTTTCAATGCATCCATCTCAGCTTGTAGGTGTTTCAGCCTTTCCTCCTCAGCACTGTTCCTGGCAAAAGTCTCTACGAGAAGTGTTCTTAGCTCCTCCTGCCCCTTGGATAGATTCAGGAGGATTTCCCCAAACCGAGTCTCTTGAGCAAGAAGGTCCTGGTTGTCTTGTTGTGAAACCATTGCTGAAATAAACAGCGGGAAAGGTAAGTGACCTGCAACAAAGATACCTGTTATGTAAGGATGAGTATGATATGCATGCAATATTTTCAAGGATCTCGCGGGGTAAACAGAGAAACTTGTTAGAGTTGGAAACTGGCAACTTGATTGAAAGTACTTCATGTTGTTGAGAGTCCTTCGTCACGGGTCAAAGGCTCACCATATCCAGTGGGTCATAGCCCCTGACTTTAGTCATCATGTCTGGTTTTGATTTCCAAACAACCTTGGTTAGGGAACCTTCTTCAGGAGTCAGAGCTCACCATATCAAGTGGGTCATAGCCCCTGACAACATTGGCTAGAGGAAAATAAATCCTCTTTGCCTCTTGCTAGATGTTTGATTCCTCATGACCTGCATCACAAGCCCTTGAGATCCTTGAAATGGGTTATGATGTATGCAATGGTATGATGTCATGCTATGCATGGGGTGATGTAGGTAAATCCTGCTATGAGTCCCAATTAAGGACTATAAACAGACCCTGCAAGAAATTCAGTATACTTTGTTATGAGTCCCAATTAAGGACTATAAACAAAACCTGCAAGAAATTTGGTAAACCTTGTCATGAGTCCTAGCTAAGGACTATAAACAAAACCTGTAAGTAGTTTATGTGTCAGCTAACAAGCATGCAAGTAGGCAAGTACAAAGGCACACAAGTCACACAAGAGAAACCCTTAGGGTTTAGGCCAGCATGGGGTCTGGGTAGTACCTTCTTGAAGTTGGTGGGCTCAACCTGTCCTAATCAAAGTAACCGGGTTCTAAGGTTCCCAATATCACGGGATTGCTTTCATTGTTCATCGTTTCGATTTAGCCACTGAACTGGCGACCGAAATATTCCAGGAAAGCAACCCTCAATTGAGTGTAGTATCGAGTATCAACCAACCTCGGACTGCACCAAAGTCAGTTATCTCACTACCCTAAAGAGGCCAAGATAGTTCAATTAAGGTTCCTAAGGTCTGTTGATGCTTCACGACACCACGCGGAGGCCCCGTACTCTCCTTGACTGAACTCAAGGGTTACCGGTACACACCAAAGTGCCACATCAACGTAGCAGACTGTTTCAACCATGTCGGTATACCCCGCACAGTTCCCTCACAGCCTTGTTGCTACTTTCTAAGAAGGTATCCCCCAGATCCGGGTTAGGATCTATAGAACTCCCAAGACGGTCCCACAATTTTAAAGCAAGCAAAGAATACAATTGAAAACACAGTGATCTTAGTCCTAAGGTACACCTCATTTTAAGTTTATCCCCAGCAGAGTCGCCAGTTCTGTGATCGGTGGATCTGGAACTGACTGTTTAACGCTGGTTCACGAAATGTCGCGGAAGCAAGAGTCGCCACCGTCTTTTATTTTCTCCAAATGGAAAGGACAAAAGCACAGAAAAATTCCTTATAGAGATTGCTCTCGGTTCGGGAGGTAGATTATAGAAAGGGAAGGTGTTAGCACCCTTTCTATCCATGGTTATCCATGGGCTCTTAGATACTTGCTCATTGTGTTTTCAAAAAGGTTTGTTTGCTTTTCAATGTGGGTTTTAAAAAGTTTTCTTTGAAAATTCCAGTTCGACTCATGCGTCAGAGTGTTTGAAAAATTGTTTTGAAAGCTTTTGAAAAGTGTCGGTGTGAAAAGATTTTGATTTGTTTTGTTTTTAAAGAGAGCAAGTATCTACGAGTCGTCTACCTACCCTAAGGAATTCGTCTGTGTAAATGTCCTTTAAAGTAGTGCCATCCCACCATTGAGAGGTAGGTAGCACCACCGTTGGAGTTGTTCGGGTCAATTCGAGGTTCGGGACATGGTGATCACCAGAGCAATGGGAAGACACCTTAGAAGCTACCCTCATGCCAGGTTCCCGGATCATGAGGATTTACTAAGACGTCCTCTACTCGACGATCATCTTTCGAAAGGCAACAGGTGAGGCGTACCCTAGGGGTGGTGTGTGCGGTCCGTGCGTCATGTTTCAATTATTTTGTCTTGTCATGTTTGTTGTGATCTACGCTTGATTTTAATTTTAGGGCCATTCATTCTTGCATGCATTTAACAGTTATAAAGTTTGCGAAAAAATAAATCTAAACTATTACAAATGGCGCGGGTCCACATCGCCAAAATAAACCGAACCCGATTTGACTGAAAGTAGAAGTGCGAGAAATAAAGTAAAAATTATTACAAGGCTTTGGGGCATATACATAAGTATTTAAAAGATATAAAATAAATGTGCGAAATAAAGAAATTAAAATAAAACTAGGGCGTTGGACCCTTTTGCAAACAATTAACATTAATAAGGAATTTAAAATTAAAATTAAATGAAACTGGTATTTTTGTGTTTTTTTAGATTTAATGAGAAAAAAGGGGTTAATTGAAATTAAATTAAATATTAGACCTAATTCTATTGTTTTTTTTAAGTTTATTATGAAAATATTGACTTTTAACCTAATTTAATTCTAAATTAATTTATGTACATTTTTTAATTTATGATGAAAATAAATAAAAATTATTATTCTGAAAAAAAGGAAAAGAAAAAGAGAAAATAAAAATTATTAAACCTAAATTCTATTTTTTTGGATTTTTATTAAAAGGAATTAAAGTTGGAAACCTAATTAAAACTTAAATATTTACATGTTATTATTCATACAAACAAAAACAATATTTAAAATAAAATAATTATTAAATTTTCTGACTTTTCTGATTTTTGTGATGTTTTTGTATTTTTGTAAAAAATTATTAATTAAATAAATAGCAAGTAAAAGAAATAAAAGAAAAATTAAAGAAAGAATAAAAAAAATAATAAGGCAAACCAGGGGGGGTGTAGCCCCAGATTAGGAGGTTCAGGCCTGGGATTTCTGGCCCATTAACGCCTGAGTCCATTGACTTTTGGAATTCTGTATCAGCGCATTGACTTTTGATCATGGTACACCTTGATTCTGAGCCCTTGGATGATTGTCTGGGACACGTATGCGTTTGGATCAGGATGGCATATGGTGCACCTGGATATTAGCAAAGCATAGAATTCTATTTTGAAAAATAATATGGAATTGTGTAGACCTGGGACTCGAACCCAGGTCTTGGACTTGGCAAAGCGACACCTGCACCACTGAAGCACTTTGAATTCTTTTAATATATATTAATCAACAAATATTATAAAAGAAAAAGGTTAGTCCCATTTGAATTACGCGCGAGATTTGAACTGGCCTGTCCCTGGATGACACGACATCATCATCTTCCTCCCTGTAAAAACAAAACTCAGAGGCCACGGTTTTTGAAACGTTGCATTAGGTGAGCTATAAAAAAATAGCGAATAGCTCAGCTTCAAACATAAATTAGGCGCGATGGTTGGAATTTGTTCGTTGGAGCACGCTGATTGCAATGGTAATGGTCTTGAGTTCCAATTGTTCCTTGGGTGAGAAACCCCAATTCAAGAACTCTGAAAACCTAAATTTCAATCATGGTGAAATCCCATATGCGATGCAAAAATCAAATTGAATATAAAGGTTAGCTTTGAAACTTTGTAAGGAACATGAATATACAATTAAAATGCAATGATCATGCTTAGAATTGAGAATACGATTTCAAAAAATTTGGGACACAGTCTGAGTTGTAGCTACCGTTTCTTCGCGTTTTGATTGAGGTTAGGGGTTGGCACACCTTCAGAGTTTGTCTAGGAATCTATTAGGAAAAGAATTGAGGCTTAAAACTCACTCTAACTTTGAAATCAGTTTTGCATTATATGGCCAATTTTTCAAAATGTCAATAGGCTTTTCAGCGCAGCATATGGCATATTGTGGTTAGGGTTTGACTTAGGGCTTATGCTGGAAGGGAATTGGCTTGCTAACTGACCTAGATTCATGCTCATGAGGGAATTAGTCTTAGGGTTTTTTCCATTAACAAAGTTTCCTTCTTTTTAGCCAAGACCTAGACCTAGTGTGCAATTTAACCCTAGCCTGAGTTCTTGAGTTGGCCCATGATACAAGGAAGTTGTCCAAATCCACATGACACTATTCCATTGGTTTTTGAATTTTATTTGAATTTTCAAAGATTTAAAATGAATTAAATTATCAAAAATTAAACAAAAATAGAAAAATCAATATTTGGTCTTGAAATTAACCATGAGACACGTGTGTGGCATGACAAGGATGAACCAAGTGGAAAAAATGGGGCCCTTTTGTCAAAAATTGGATTTTCAAGGATAGTTGACTTTTGCCATTTCACAAAAATTTCCCAACTTCTACAAGGCATAACTTGCTCAATTTTTAAGCTTTTCACATGTTCTTGGACATTTTGGAAAGTTCTTTGAGTCCTTTAACCAATGTCTTTGGTCCCATGTCATTTTGATGTACCAATCTCAAGTTATGGCCTTTGACTTAAAGTCCCTTTTTGTTGACTTTTGAAAATGACCTATAATGTTGAAATTGATAACTTTTTGTGAGAGCATTTCTTGGACTTGGAACATGAAGATGAATTGTAGGAAATGTCTTTCTCTTCAAAATGAGCTTTGGATGGAATTTTTCTGATAATCCATGTGAAAGTTATGCCCTGGTCAATTTCAGTTGACTTTTTCAACTGTCCAAATATAGCAACTTTTGCATCTTTGATGATTTCTGAGCCAAATTTTGAGAATCATGATCAAGCATTGATCAAATGATGTTTGTGGCTTCAAAATGATATATTGACCAAAAATTTGAACTTTTGACTGCCAAATGACTATTTTGCCCCTACAGTTGACTGTAGTGCAATTTAGGGTTTTGACTGTGCAATCTTGAGCTGAATGCCTTGAAACTTGATATGAGGATGCTTGACCATGTTTGTAAGCATATGAGGCTTGATTGAGCCTTTGAAAACTTCATTTTCTTGATCAGACTCAAAACCCTAATTTTGACTGTATGGGAGACTGTTGCACTGCACAACCCTTGGGAAATTTTGTAGCTTGGCTTGGCAATTTCTTGAGGAATATGGGAGGGCAAATTTTGGGGTATAACACTTAGAAAGAGATATTGGATCTGTTCCCCAGGAAGTTAAGAGTTGGATCAGAGTTCAAGATTTTCTCTGAACTGCAATTTATTTTTTGCAGTATTCCTCAGGAAGTTACTTCCCCGGGGATATCTATCTTCAGAGGTCGGTGGTTCTGAATATCGTTTCCCAATTGAAGTTCAGAGGGATTTTTCTCTACAGGAGTTCAGATGTGTAAAGATAATCATTCAGAAGTTAATGGTCTTCTCAGTAGCCGATTATTGATGTGTTTTCCCCAGTGCATTGCTAAACATGCATCATTACATTGCATCCACCAAATCGTGTAGTATTTCCATTGTATGGAGCATTATGCTATAAACAATTTCAATATGCATTTATGTATAAGCCAATTATGTTCACCCGCAGTAACCAAATTTTTATGTGCTCAAATTTGAATCATCTCCACAACAAGCTCAGGGTGATCCTATTTTGTTTCCCTAGCGGAGTCTATTTTGATTTACCACGATTCGGGTCTTTGGTGCTTTCCATTTCCCTAGTGAGTCATGGTTTTCCCTTGCCCTTGCAAGCCCTTGGTTATTTTTACCCGTGTTTTCCTTGCCTTCTGAGTGCGAGTAAGAGTCGGTATACAACCTTTCTTATTTCTCGAGTATTTAAGTATCCATGATTGGTGTGGGGTAATTCAGATGATTGCCACTCTTGAAGAATTACACCCAGCTTCTGGCCTGAGGGATATTATAGTTCTTGCGCATTTTCAACCTATCAAAAACCCAACGTGTTTTGGCAATCCTTGTTAGAGTCCCCTTCGGCTAGTCTCTTTCTTTTATAGAGTTCACCTTTGATCGACGCTCTCTAAAGGTCCTGCTTTGTCAGTTCCTTGCCTTTGGTATCCGAGCTAGTCGGGTTCTCCTTCTATTAGCTTAGCTAAAATTCTCTATTAAGAGTCCTTCAGTGTCTCTTCAAAGTCCAGTTGTATGGCATCCTTGGTTAGGCGAATGCATCCTTTCTTTTGGGGGCTTTCTTCGGTTAGTCTCTTTCTTGTGTTCGCTACCAACTCTGAACATTTGTTTCTTGATGCGCAATTTTACTTTTGTGTGTCTAGCTCTGACCAGACATGCATATCTTTATTCCACGTGAGTTCTCCTTTAACCGGCGTTCTTTTCTTAGGAGTCTATCTTCGGCTAGTATTCCTTCATAAAGATTCCCCTTCGGCTGGTTTATTTATCCTTAAATCCACCTTAGGCTGGTATCCTTTATTAAGATTCCCCTTCGGCTGGTCTCTTTGCATTTGTAAGTTCTCCTTTGATCGGTGTTCTTTTCTTAGGAGTCTACCTTCGGTTAGTATTCCTTGATAAAGATTCCCTTTCGGTTGGTTTATTTATCATTAAATCCACCTTCGGCTAGTATCTTTTGTTAAGACCCCCCTTCGACTGGTCTCTTTTCATTGTAAGTTCGCCTTTGATCGGTGTTCTTTTCCCAGGAATCTACTTTTGGCATAATATTCCTTGCTAAAGATTCCCCTTTGGCTGGTTTCTTTATCTTAAAGTCCACTTTCGACTGGCACCCCTTAAATCCACCTTCGGATGATAACCTTTGTTAAGAGTCCCCTTCGAATGGTCTCTTTTCATTGTAAGTTCGCCTTTGATCGATGTTTTTTCCTCAGGAATCTAACTTCGGCATAGTATTCCTTGATGAAGACTCCCCTTCAGCTGGTTTCTTAATCTTAAAATCCACCTTTGGATGGCACCCTTTAAATACACCTTCGGCTGGTACCTTTTTTTAAGAGTCCCCTCCAGTTGGTCTCTTTTCATTTGTAAGTTCTCCTTTGATCAGCGTTCTTTTCTTAGGAATCTACCTTCGGCATAGTATTCCTTGTTAAAGATTCCCCTTCGGCTGATTTCTTTATCTTGAAGTCCACCTTCGTCTGCACCCCTTAAATCCACCTTCGGTTAGTATCAGTTGTTAGGAGTCCCCTCCGCATGGTCTCTTTTCTTTGTAAGTTCTCCCTTGATCGACATTATTTCCCCTTTAAATCCACCTTCGGCTAGTATCATTTGTTAGGAGTCCCCTTTGGCTGGTCTCTTTTCTTTGTAAGTTCGCCTTCGATCGGCTTTCTATTCAAAGTTAATGTCTATTTGTATCCCCAGTAAGTTCTCCTTCGATTGACGTTCCTTCCTTAGAGCCTTCTTTGATCGATATCTTTCTTGTATATGTCTAACTCTAGCCTAACATATATCTCTATTATCTTTGTTAAGACTCTACCTTCGACTAGTCTTCTTTTCATTGTGGAGTTTGCCTTTGACCGGCGTTAATTTCTTAGGAGTCTACCTTTGGCTTAGCCTCCTTATTTATTCACCTTTGTGTAGGCATCCTTTGTTAAGAGTCTACTTTAGTCGTTTCTTTCTTATACATGTTTAACTCTGACCAGACACGTATATTTTATCCCTAGTTTGCCTTCAACCGATGTTCTTTCTCCAGGAGTCTATCTGCGGTTAGCATTCCTTGTTGGAGCCTTCTTAGGTCGGTCTCTTCCTTGTTTGTATATGTATAATTTCACCTTCCATGTACCTAATATCTCCCTTATGTCCTCTACCAACTCAAGGCATATTTATTTGATATCTGACATATGTGTCCTTTCCTCCGGACATATGTCATTGGAATCTTTGATAGAGCTTTCTTCGGTTAGTCTCTGTCGTATGTTCGCTACCAAATCCAAACATATATTCGTGACATCTTTGTTTGATTTCTACCTCTGGCTAGTCTCTTCAATTTTTATGTCTTTACTAGGCCTGGCATACATTTAACTCTCGATTTATCAGATTTGTTTCTTCTTCGATTCCTAAATCGTGAGTATGTCAAATTTGTTTCTTCTCTGACTTCCTCGGTCTTTAAGTCGCGAGTTTACAACCCCGAGTTACAAATTATCACCTATAGTTCCTTGACAGACGTTTGTTCAACTTATGTTCATCTTTTCTGGTGTCTTTCATTCGTGAATCTTCACCATGATTGTTTTATCCATATATACAATAAGTGTTATGTCCCAGCAGAGTTCGTATTCACTTTTTGTGAGCTGCACAAATAAGTTACTCCTTTGAAGGCCGGTATGGATAATCTGACTACTTTGATGGAATCGTTGGTAGCTACTCATAATCAACCACCATTTGCTCCTTTGTCTCCTCATGTTGCTCGGCCACAACAAACGATTGTTATTTCTGAAGTTCCATCAGTTCACGTCTTTGTTACTCTAATTATTGTTGCTCAGAACCGTATGCCTCAAGCTTACCTGTGGGGAATGCCTAAAAATTTCATGCAAGAAGGTTACAATCCCGATTCTCAAGTTTCTCCATTTTCTTAAATAGATGTTGTTATAACGCCTCCTATGGTGCATTCTGCTCCTGCTGCTAGAAATGAGATTCATTATGTTGTGCCTCCCTCGATGAATGTTGTGTCATTTATTAATGATGAAGTTTATCGTCTTATTCCTCCTCCAGGTGAAAGTGTGGGTTTCTATGACCGACTGGATGACTTTCAGGAGCAATTCAATAAGATGCAGAAAGAAATGAAGGCTCTTTAAGGAAAAGATCCATTTGGGAAGAATGTAAGTGAACTCGGCTTAGTTCCTAACGTAAAAGTACCAACGATGTTTAAATGGCCAGAATTTGAGAGATACAAGAGCAACTCTTGTCCTCGTGACCATCTAGTGATGTATATCAGAAAGATGTCCACTCATAGTGATGATTAGTGTTTGCTTATTCATTTCTTCCAGGATAGCTTAATCGGTGCTGCATTGAATTGCTATATGGGTTTGGATAGTAGCGATATTCGTACCTTCAATGATTTAGACGAAGCTTTTATCAAGCAGTACAAGTACAGTATGTATATGGCAACTGACTGTGACCAATTGATGGCGATAGCTCAGAAGGTTAAAGGGTCAATTAAAGAATATGTGCAGCGTTGGCTTGAGATTGCTGCCCAAGTGGTACCCCCCGTGGGAGAACAAGAAATGACCAAGGTCTTTCTCAAAACCCTGGGATTATTTTACTATGAAAGGATGGTTTCTAGTGCACCAAGTGATTTCCCTGAAATGGTAAGCATGGGTGTTCATCTAGAATAAGTGTCAGGGAAGGACGTTTGACAAAAGATGACGGAATGAAGAAATCATCATATGGGTTTTCTAGGAATAAAGAGAGTGAAACAAATGCTATCATTGAGGAAATAAAGTTTAGACTACCAAAAACTCATCATCAGTACCAACAACAAGTTGCTTCCGTGACTCCAGTTGTAAATACAACTCCGAATATTGTTGCCTATCAAAGACCACCTCCTCAGGGAAATCAAGGGCAAGGTCAGAAGAGAGAAGCTTTTGACTCTATTCCAATGAGTTATGAAGATTTGTGTCTAGCCTTGATTCAAAATAAATTGGTACAGACTACCCTCCCCCTGCTATATCTTCACCTTTACCATGGTATTATAAGGCGGATCAAACTTGTGCTTTTCATCAAGGAGCCCCTGGGCATAACATCGAAAATTGTTATCCATTGAAGTCTGAAGTACAAAATATGGTGAGATATAGTCTTTTATCTTTTAAGGATGTTGGTCCTAATGTAAAAGATAATCCACTTCCCAAGCATGGAGGTGGAAGTATTGTAAATTTGGTTACTAGTTGTCCTGGGGATTTCCGGATTTTTGATATTAACTTGGTGAGAGGAGATTTAGTGAAGATGCATGGTAATCTCTATGAATTCAGCTATTATACACATGACCATGTTGGTTGTGGTACTTGGAGTAAAGATATCCATGGATGCGATAAGGTGAGAGATGATCTTCAAGAAATGATGAATGAATGTCTTATCCATATAATCAGGCCAAGGGATTAGTACAAAGAAGAAGTGAATATGGTTTATGGATGTCCCGGTGAATTCATGATTTTTTATGTGAATTATATGAATGATGATATGGTACAGCTGCACGTTACATTTTGTAACATGGATGTCCAAGAAGAACACCATTATGGGTCTTGTCAGATCTGCTGTAGGGATTCTCGAGGTTGTTCTATCGTAAGAGGTGTTCAGTTATTGTTAGATAATGGTACTATCAAGGTCATGGGCAATAGATATGATTACAATGTAGTTAATATGATTGAATATTTCTCTGTTGAGGCCATGTCTGACGATGAATATGTTTCTGCTGATGAGTTCTTTCCTTCTGAAGAAGACATATTCTCCAATAATAATTTTGTGATGCATAAATATTCTGAAGTATGGGTGAATGTCATTGTGTCGTGTTTTGGTGTTCCCGCTCCTATAGAGATTGAGTATCATAGCAAGCATGTTATTGCTCCAATGGTTATTTGTCTTCCTGATCCTGTCTCGTATGAATCCGACAAAGTTGTTCCTTATAAATACAATGCGACTATCTTGGAAGATGGTGTGGAAATCCATATCCAACCTTTGTCTGACGTCAAGAATATTATTGAAGCCAGTCGGGTAACCCGGCGTGGTCTAGTCTTCACCCCTACTTTTCGAGGGGACATTAATTCTAATAAAAAGATTGTTGAGAATACTAAACCTAAAAATGTGGTGGGAGAATCTAGTGGCACTGCTTTGGAAAAGGATGTGGATGACTTGTTGAAAATTATAAATATGAGTGACTACAAGATTGTAGATCAGTTGTTCCAAACTCCATCTAAGATTTCTATTCTAGCCTTGTATATGAACTCTTCTGATCATCGGGAATCTCTGATGAGAGTGTTGGATCAAGCGTTTGTTGAGAGTGACATGTCTCTGATCAGTTCATCAGTGTTATACATAATGTTACATCATGTAATAATCTAAGCTTTTGTGATGATAAGTTGCCTGATGAAGGAAGAAACCATAAGTTGGCTCTCTATATTTCCATGAATTGTAAGAATGACTCGTTTTCCAATGTGCTGATTGATAATGGGTCTTCTTTTAATGTCATACCAAGAAGTAAACTCATGAAGCTTAAGTACCAGAGGGCTCCCATGCGCCCAAATGGAATCATAGTGAAAGGATTTGATGGGTCGAGGAAATCTATCACCGGAGAGATAGATTTTCCTATTCATACAGGACCACACTTATTCCAGATTACTTTCCTGGTTATGGATATTGTCTCCATCTATAGATGTTTATTGGGACGACCATGGATCCATGAAGCAAGAGCCGTTACTTCAACCTTGCACCAGAAGTTGAAATTTGTTCGTGAAGGAAAGGTGATCATTGTGAACAGTGACCGAGCTTTGTTAATATCTCATTTCTCCTCCTTCAACATTGTTGAAGCTAATGAAGTTGTTTTTGGAACTTAGTTCCAAACTTTATCTATTGAAAACATAAGAAAGAATGAAGATTATATCGCCTCGTTTAAGGATGCACAACATGTAGTTTAGAAAGGCCCTAGCAAGGTGTGGGGGCAGGTTATTAATCCTCCTGTAAACAGGAGTAGGACCGACTTAGGTTTTTCCATGAACAAGGAAGTTGTGAAGTTAAATTCTGCTTTAATTAAGTATCAAGAAATCTTTCACAATGCTGGGTATCTTCATCCGACTACTAAAAAAATCAATGCTATTCTTGAAGATGAATGATATCAAGAGATGCTGAACTTCATGACACACGGAGTCAGAGTCCAAAAATGGATCGCTATTGATGTTCCTTCTTGCATTCACATTTCAAAGTAATTTGTTTTTTATTATTTAATAAAATCTTTCACTCTACCCAAGGTGGAAGTAATGATGTTGTATGGGCATATTTGTTGTTTTGATTTTTAAAATCATTAATAAAAGTTGTTTTTGATTCCAAAATTATGTATTTATTTTCTGCTTTTCTTGGAAAATGGTAATATAAAAAAAACCTTTCAAAATAAATGATAACTATAAATAAATCTGCATAATCACTTGTTACATGTGTCAGATTCTAAAATCAATCATAAACCACATGTGCAGATTAATTAAAAAAACGTTGAATGCAATGACCCTACACCCTCTCCCAACATTGAATATCATGTGTATGTGGTTGAGGAAGAAGAATATCGAGAAATCCCAGAAGAGGTTTAACGTTTGCTTGAGCGTGAGGAAAATGCCATTCAGCCATATAAAGAGTCGTTGGAAACAATTAACTTGGGTTCAGAGGAAGATCTGAAGGAAGTCAAGATTGGGTAACTACTTCATCCTGATGTGAAGAGAAGTTGATTAAATTGTTGAAGGAATATATGGATATCTTTTGCCTGGTGTTATCAAGATATGCCTGGTTTAGTTATCAATATCTAGAGCATTATTTGCCACTAAAGCCAGAATGTGCGCCAATCAAGCAGAATTTGTGAAGAACTCATCCTGACATGGAAGTGAAGATTAAAGAAGAAGTTTTAAAGCAGATTGATATCGGTTATCTCGTAACATCAGTTTACCCTTAGTGGATTTCCAATATTGTTCTAGTACCAAAAAATACGGAAAATTCTGCATGCGTGTTGATTATAGAGATTTAAACAAAGCCAGCCCAAAAGATGCCTCTACATTACCGCATACCGATAATGTTGGTTGATAGTATAAAAAAATTCAAATTTTTTTCGTTCATGGTCGGATTTTCCGAATACAATCAAATCAGAATGGCTCTTGAGGACATGGAAAAAACAATGTTTATTACACCCTGGGGAACATTCTGTTATAGAGTGATGCCCTTCGGGTTGAAGAACGCTGGTGTAACGTGCCAGAGGGATATGACAACCCTACTCCATGATCTAATGCATAAGGAAATTGAGGTATATGTTGATGATATGATTTCCAAATCTCAGACCTAGGAAGGGCCTATAGAAGATTTGTTGAAATTATTTCAGTGTTTCAGAAAGTAACGTCTCCACTTAAATCCAAATAAGTGTACTTTTGTTGTTCGTTCAAGAAAATTGCTAGGTTTTATTGATAGCCAAAAAGGAATTGAAGTTGATCCTGATAAAGTCAAGGCAATTTAGGAAATGCCTGCACCAAGAACTGAAAAGCAAGTTAGAGGCTTCTTTGGACGTTTGAATTACATTTCCAGCTTTATTTTCCATATGACTGCGACATGTGAACTGATCTTCAAGTTATTAAAGAAAGATCAAGGTTGTGTATGGACAGACGATTGCCAAAGGGCATTTGAAAGCATTAAGGAGTATTTGCTTGAACCGCCTATCATCCTCCCTCCTGTTGAAGGAATACCATTAATTATGTATCTAATTGTGTTAGATAATTCTATGGGTTGTATTTTGGGACAACAAGATGAAATGCGAAGAAAATACCATGCTATTTATTATCTCAGTAAGAAGTTTAATGACTGTAAGTCGTAATATTCGATGCTGGAAAAAACATGTTGTGCTTTGGCCTGGGCAGAAAAGCGATTGCGACAGTATATGTTGAATCATACTACTTGGCTGATTTCCAAAATGGATCTAATTAAATATATTTTTTAAAAGCATGCTCTTACTGGAAGAATTTCCTGTTGGCAGATGCTATTGACTGAATAAGATATTGAATACCGTACTCAAAAGGCTATAAAAAGTAGTGTGTTGGCGGATTATCTCGCCCACCAACCAATTGATGATTATCAGTCTATTAAAAATGATTTTCTGGATGAGGATGTAATGTATTTGAAAGTAAAATATTGTGATGAACCTTTGCCTGAAGAAGGTTCTGATCCTGAATCCTGATGGGGTACGGTGTTGATGGAGCTGTAAATGCTTATGGGAAGGGAATTAGTGTTGTAATCATCACTCCCCATGGATAACATATCCATTTTAATGCAAGGTTGACCTTTGATTTCACCAATAACATGGTAGAATATGAAGCTTGTATCACGGGTCTTGAAGAGGCTATAGACCTCAGAATCAAAAGTCTAGATGTATATAGTGATTCAACTTTGGTAATAAATCAGATTAAAGGAGAACGGGATATGTGATACGGTGGGAGAACTGACTTGAGGTTTTGCGTTTTGTCACAAATGTCGCGGTTAGCAAGAGTCGCCACAGACTTTTCTTTTATCCAAAAGGAAAGGTAAAAAAGCACAGGAAAGACCTTTGAGATGTTTTCTTGAGTTTGGGGGGTAGATTATGAAAAGGGAAGGTGCTGCCACCCTTTTCATCCATGGTTTTCCATGGGCTCTTAGTTACTTGATTATATCACTTGCTTTGCTTTGTTTGAAATGGTGTTTGATGTGATTTTGAAAGTATTTTGTAAAAGAGGCCATTCGTTTAGGCAATCTTTGTAATTATTCTCGTTCGTAAGAATGTATACAAAGATGTTTGTCTTTTGAAAATGTTTTCAATGTTTTGTAAGATGTTTTGAAATGTGTGTGTGTTTGTTTTTGAAAATAGCAAGGATTGTTAGAAAAGGAGCAAGTAACTTAGAAGCTATCTACCTACTCAAATGTATTTCTTGTGCATTTTCTATTCCTTTGACATTGTTGACTTACCATTGTTTTAGTAAGCAACCCTATCTTTGGATGTAAACGGGACGGGTGTGGGTCATCGTATGACCATGATAGAAATGTTGCCAAGTATCTTAGCATTTTTGAGGGACCAAGATCATTTTGTTTAGGCAACTTTTGAATAGCGCCATCGAGGGACTATGATCTTATATTTGTTTTGTTTTGCCAAGATACTTCGCATGCGTAACATGCCCATTTCATTTTAGGCAACCAAGTGGGAGAAACCCTAAGGGTGCTTGTGTGCAAAGTGTATCATTTTCATGCTTTTGTCTTGTATTTTAGGGTTTTCCTATTTGTTTTGTTTTTTGTTCTTGTCATGCAAACCCTAATTACTAATCATAGTATATAAAGCAATAAATTGCGTAAAATAAACTAAGCTATTACAACAATTATTATGGGAGGGGGGATACAAGTTTGAATGGGGATTTGCACAAATATAAAGCTAAATATATTATTACAACCAAATCGAATATTGCGCGAATTAAATAAATATAAGACAAATATTTAAAATGCAATGCAATATGTATGTTAAAAAATATTTGTGTTTGTTTTTGTATAAAAGAAATATTCAACTTAAACCTAAAAATAAGAAAAAATAATTAATTCTTTTTGAAAGGAGTGAAACCCTAATTTTCAATTAAAAGAAAATACATGTTTCATATTATTATTTTGTACATTTTTTGTATAAGAAAATAATAAATAATATTATATCTAAATATTAAAAATTAAGTATATGTAAAAATAAGTATTTATGAGTATAAAATATATAATAAAAATATTAAGTATTTTTAAATATATTTACAAGTTATTTAAGAAAATAAAATCTATTTATCAAAACAAACTATTTTTCATGTGAAAAAAAATATTAAAAAAATAAAAATAAAAGTGTGAAAATAAATAAATAATTTGTTGGTATTTTTTATCATTAAGAAAAATAAATGAAAGTATTAAGTATAAAAATATGAAGAAAAATGCAAAAATATAAAAAGTTAGCCAGGGGGTGCAAATAACAAGTCAGGGGGTGTGATTGGTAAAAACAAAAAGGCCAAAGCTGCCAAAAAGCCCAGAAGCCACTTCATCCCTGTCCTTGGTCTTCTTCTTCGCGCGCTTCAGTTCAAACCTGTAACTCTCACATGCTTGCATAAAAACAAAAACTCATAACATGGAAAATGTGGCATTTGAGCGCACGATTCCATCCATATAAATTATGTAACTTACTCTCAAAGATCAGAGAGAATTTTTGAACCCCTAATTCGTGACCTAACTTTTTCAGGATTTTCAATCTTCAAATTCTCTCAGCATAGTTAATGTAAATGAAAAGTAAAGATATGTACATCTTCGTTATGATAAAGACTACATTTTTCCTTCACAAATTGTGGCTTGAGGATGCATACTCAGAGAGATAGAGTTTGAAAAAATACCTCCTTCAGCTGGATTCGAGTAGGGCAATGTAGGGACTTTAATGGAGGCCTGATGACTGTTTGAGCTTCCTTGAACTTCCTTCCAGCTATTCCAATGCTTATCTTGTTTTGAGGATGGCTGGAACTCTCTGAACAAGTCAAGTTGCAAGCTTCCAAAGTGCAAATGGTGGATGCTGAAACAGGGGTTACAGAACCAGGGTGATGGCTTGGATTGTCTAGGTATCAAGTGAATAAGATGTTTCAAATGTTTAAACACAAAACGCACGAGCCAAATGAGAGTTGGTTGTGCTTTTGCAGAATCTGAGTGTTTTGGCAGAATTTTGGTGTTTTTGAGTTTTTGAGAGTTTCCAGTTCAATCCAAGCATGCTATGCATTGTAACAAGTTTGTGTATTTGTATAGAAATGATAAAAAGTCAGCCCTTACTAGTTGTGCAAGCTTTGGACCTTTTTGCAACTTTTCTTGCATTTGAAGTAAAGTGAAGTGACCATACTCACATGCCTGTACTTGCTTGCTTGAGGGATGCAAAGAGCTTGTACAATTTTATTGAGAGCTGTGTAGTTTGTATGTGCCAAAGGGACAGGTTCAATGCTCAAGATTGACAAAGTTGCAAAAGCTTCTCTTTATGAAAATGGCATTATGAACTTTTTGCCCAAAATGGAAATACACCTTGTACAAAGCTTCAAAAGCAAAGATAAAGCCTTTGTCAACTGAGTTTGCATTTAATTATGGAGTGTAAATCAAGCTTAGGACCTTTAAAGCAAGATACAACCATCATAGATCTGATTTGCAACTTGATGCTATGTGAAAAATGGCTTGAACAAAAGTGAGAAAATGCCAACTTCCCTTCTTCGATTCTCCCTACTCAAAAATGATCTTGGAGAGTTCTTGGACATTTTGGAAATCTTTTAATGTTCTCTATAATCCATCTTTGAAATGAAATTTGAGATAAATTATGGAACTAGGTGAAAAATGTCCATAAAGTTGGGTCCAAAACCTGCCTAAATTATGGCAAAATTTCACTAAGTTATTTAGTTCATGGACCTATATTCACAAATTCATAACTTGAGATCCAAGCATCTTTTGGGAAAAGTTTGTGAAGCAAAGTTGTAGATTTCATGGAGGACTACAACTTTCATGTTGGGAACTTTTCTTTATTCAAAATTCATCATGGTGAAAAAGTGGTGAAAATTGAGAAAAAGTAAGAAAATTTTTATACTTAGAAAATTTCTAAGTTATGAAAATTTTCAAATTAAAACCCTAATTTTCAAATTTGAGTTTCTTGGTGAACAAGTTTCATTTTTGACATATCTTGATGAATTATGACCCTTGGTACTTGATTTTGACTAAAAAGTCAAAGTTTGACTTTTTAGTATACAGTTGACTTTTGATCAGTTGACTGCAAAATTCATCTGTCAATCCAATGAACTTGAGATCTTTTGAACCATATAATTAGGTCAAGATGATTCCATTGAACCCTTGAAATCATGCTTGAACTCAATTGGTCATTGGCTAGGTTAATAATCAGAAATTTCCCTTTCTCAGTCAAAACCCTTATTTTGACCATTTTGCCCTTTTGATGATTTGATCAAATTTCTTGAGGAGTTGTGATCCAAACTTGATCAAATGGTACATATGAGTCTAAAATTTTGATGTGGATCAAAAATTATGAAGTTTGACTGTAAATTGGCCATGGTTGACTTTTTCTCCAATACAGCTGATTTTTAGGTCAACTGTCCAATTGGTTGATAAAAAATGTGGTTCAAGGCTTGAAACTTATCATGAGCAATCTTAGGGATCCAAAATGGTGTATGAAAGTCACATGAAGCATTTATGGTCCAAAAATCCTTGTGCAAACTCAAACCCTAATTTTGGGTCATCAGTGCAAGATGAGATGCCTTGAGTTGACCAAACCCTAATCCTGTCTTGAGTCCAAGAAGTCTTGTGAGAAAAATCTTGATAAAGAAGAGGGCAAATTTTGAGGTACAACAGGATACTCGTCACGTTGGCTTGATTCCCTATAAAAGATTATGCTAGAATATTATTACCTTTCTTTAATAAAGTTAAATTCCATCATATTCCCATAGATGAGAATCATATGGAAGATGCCTTATCCACCTTGGCTTCCATGTATAAAGCGAATACTTGGAATGATGTACCTCAGATCACTATTCGACTTCTTGGTAGTCCCGCTCACATGTTTCTTACAGAGGGTATGTCAGATGAAAACCCTTGGTATTATGATATCAAGCACTTTCTCCAGACTCGAGAGTACACACTTGGGGCGTCGAATAAAGATAGAAAGACATTAAGAAGGTTGACAGGTAGCTTTTTCCTTAATGAAGATGTGTTATACAAAAGAAATCACGACATGATCTTTCTCAGATGCGTGGATAGACACGAAGCAGACATGTTGATGCATGAGATCCATGAAGGTTACCATTGACTGACAAGGGAATCTGACTGTTATAAATTTGCAAAGAAGTGCCATAAGTGTCATATTTATGCTGACAAGATTCATGTGCCTCCAACGCTGCTCAATGTTATTTCTTCCTCATGGCCTTTCTCTATGTGGGGTATTGAAATGATTGGAATGATTGAACCCAAAGCATCAAATGAACATTGTTTCACCTTGGTGGCAATTGACTACTTCAGCAAATGGGTGGAAGCAACTTCTTATGCTAATGTCACCAAGCAGGTGGTAGTGCGCTTTATCAAGAATAATCTTATATGTCGGTATGGTGTGCCAAGCAGGATTATTACTGACAATGGCTCAAATCTAAATAACAAGATAATGATAGAACTTTGTAAAGAATTAAAAATTGTCCATCACAACTCGTCTTCTTACAGGCCTAAGATGAATGGGACTGTTGAAGCTGTTAATAAAAATATTAAAAAGATCATCTAGAAGATGGTTGTTACCTACAAGGATTGGCATGAGATGCTCCCTTTTTCTTTGCATGGGTATCCTACATTTTTCCGCACTTCGACAGGGGAAACCCCGTTTTCTCTTGTATATGGTATGGAAGCAGTACTCCCTATCAAAGCTGAGATTCCCTCTTTGCGTTTAATAATGGAAACCAAGTTGTCAGAGTTTGAATGGGTCCAAAATAGGTTTGACCAGTTGAATTTGATTGAAGAAAAGAGAATGACGGCCTTGTGTCATGGTCAATTATATCATAAAAGGATGAAGAAATATTTTTATAAGAAGGTCAAGCCTCGTGAATTCAGAGAAGGTGACCCCGTGCTCAGAAATATTATGTCTTTTAACACTGATTCTAGGGGCAAGTGGACTCCCAATTATGAAAGCCCATATGTTGTCAAGAAAGCCTTCTCTGGAGTTGCATTGATTCTTGAAACTATGGATGGTGAGGAGTTCCCACGTCCCATGAATGATGATGCTGTCAAGAAATACTTCTCCTAAGGAAATAAAATAATAGCTCGCTAAGTTGAAAATTTAAAAGGGCAGCTTAGGCAAAAAGGAGTGTCTCAATAGGATGAAAACCCAAAAGGGGGGTCTAGGAAAAATTTAGAGACATAAATAGAATAAATCTTCCTGGTAGGTTAAAAACCCGAAATGGCAACCTAGGAAAAAGTTATGGATTTCTTGACAAGTAACTACGTCAGACAGAACTTGATCATTGAAGCAATAATCTTCTCATATTCTCATCACACTTCAACTAAAGCATCTGCTTAGGAGTTCCAAGTTGTTAGGGAGGATAGTGGATATTGTATTTCAATGTATATTTTCCATATACTTACCATTTTCTAAACTTTGTAATCATTCATGGAGACACGCCATTTGCAGACTACCATTCTACTAATAAAGTTTGAGCCTTTTTCTAATTCTTTGTAGTTCTTATTTTATTATTTTTACAAAAATATCATTTATTATTGATAATAATTTTCAAAACCAAAAGACTTAATAATAAAAACATGTTTTTGAAAATAATTTGCAAATCACCTTTTACTTGAGATTTTGTGATTCAAGTGGAACAAAAGTAGTGATTCCAAGGATGGACTAACTATGGAGTTCTAAAAAGATTCCTTAATATATAACCCATGATTACTCTTTCTGATACGCACATGATCCATTTGTGTTCTGGATATTTGGATTTCATACCCTTTGATATATTGGGGTGTTGGGTTTGTGATCTCATCTTTCCCCGGTTAAGTCTTGGTTCAGATCTTCTTCAGGTTGATTATTTAGTTTTAGGTTTGTGTGGTTTGAAACCTCTATCCCAAGTTCCCCAGTGAGGTCTTTGCTCATCTGACGAAAGTTCCTACCTTCTGTGCGTATTGAGTTATAATCATTTTCAAATCACCGCTCTTTGCAGTAATGACATTATTATTGTTGTTTGTTTCCTAAATAGCTTGGCAAGGGCAATATTCTTTTCTAAAGAGTTTTGGGACGGCTGTCAACTTTTTGGGTTTTCTCTCGGAAAGTGTTGAGTTTGATTTAAAATCCCAATAATTTTGACCTCTTGATATGATGATAACTTCTTTAGATCTCCAGATGAATCGAGGATGATGTTTCCCTTTAAGATGAATACCAACATGAAGTTTCATAATTTCTCCCTAGAGAAGTTTACACGAATAATTATCCTTAATTTTGAATAATGAACTTAGGATCTCCTCGATGATGTGACGTTGTCCTCCCCAGTGAATTTTGCATGAGATATATAGTTAAAATCTCGATGATTTGGTTTTCATCTTCTCTAGTAAAGTCAGTATTGGAATCTCCAATTGAAGACTAGATGATGAGGCACTGTGTTCCCCAGTCGAAGTCTGCATGATGTTCCCTGGTGAAATCTGGAGGAGAATTTCATATCCCTGCAACTTCCTTGGTTTAGTACTATCAGATTATGCTTTGATTATTTTTTCAAACCATGTTTCTTCCCAGTGGAGTTAAGTCGTGAAATGGGAATTTGTTTCCTCAGTTTGTGCTTACTTTTTTATGAAATCTTCATCCTGTATGTGATTTAGCTAAATGTTGACTTTTTTGAAGTTGGTTTTATGTAGTTATTCCCAGTGCAGTATGTCCGTTTCGTCAGCATATACATGATAATATTCATACATTCGTACATTCATCATTCATAGATTAATTTAAATCCATTTCTCATTTGCATTTGTTATTATTTTTGTTGGCATATTTTCCTATTTTGTAGAGTTACGGTACCCTCTCTACCATTAAATTGTTGACCTTAAGTAAAAAGTGTATATCCTTTCAATTTCCCCACTGAGTTATCCTTCATGGAAGAATTTTGTTTTATCCTTCCTATTCAGCTCATTATCTGGATGAAACATGGTCCCCTTTTGAGTTTAATCCTTATTAAATGATATCTTGTTTGGCTATTTCAAACCAGTTTATTTCTAGTTTGAATCTGTGGTCCCTGGCAACATTATTATCTTGATTTCTATAGGCTTTAAGCCCTGGATTAAGAGTGCGCATTTGTTTTGCACAAGAAGACTTTATCTCCTCAGTAAAAATATATTGGCATTTCCTCAAAGAAGCCGAGATTCATTTCCCAGCAGCATTATTGCAATTCCTTCTCATAACAACTAGTGGCGGTCTCTTTATTTAAGCAACCCAGGTTCCTCAGTAAGCATGTCAATTCCAAAAGAGATTTGTTACTCCGATGAATGGTAGTATCGTCATTATAGGAGATAGTTTGTTGTTGAGATATGTTTACTCCAAGGGATGGTAGTCTCATCATTATGGGAGATAGTTTATTGTTGATATTGTTACTCCTATGAATGGTAGTCTCGTCATTATGGGAGATAGTTCACTGCTGAGATTGTTACTCCAATGAATGGTAGTCTCGTCATTATGGGAGATAGTTCATTATTGAGATTGTTTCTCCAATGAATGGTAGTCTTGTCATTATGGGAGATAGTTTGTTATTTAGATTGTTACTCCAATGAATGGTAGTCTCATCATTATGGGATATAGTTCATTATTGAGATTATTACTCCAACGAATAGTAGTCTCTTCATTATCGGAGATAGTTCATTGTTGAGATTTGATACTCCAATGAACGGTAGTCTCGTCATTATGGGAGATAGTTCGTTGTTTGAGATTTGTTTACTCAAAGGAATGGTAGTCTCGTCATTATGGGAGATAGTTTGTTGTTGAGATCTTTTTCTGATGAATGGTAGTCTCGTCATTATGGGAGATGGTTCGTCATTGAGATTCACTTTACTCTAAAGAAGTTCGTTTGTTTCCAGTCATAAGTACTGATGCCAATCATTTGTTACTAAGCCCTAATGGTGGTATTTACCGGTAGTATCTTACCATGTCTTTTACATGTGAGTTAACGTTACCTTTTAGCTATCTTTTTCGCGAGTGGGTAGTTTGCAGTTATCCGTAGATATTTTTCGTCCATTAATTTTTCCTCAATGTTTGAGTTAATGATGCCTTATATCCTCCTTGGGCTTTACCCCAGTAGAGTCAAGTCTTCTGTTCACCATTGATTTATTTTCCTATTCAAATTTTCTTTTGATCTTTTATTTTTATTTCACGCATCCCCAGTGGTGTCCTCTGTAACCTTTGGATTTGTTTGTCTGCATGCATGATCATAAGAATTTCATGGCATCTTAGGGCCAAAAATAGGGCTTGTTTTATAATTAAGTATCTTCAATTGCGTCGAGACGATGGTTTTAACCTTCGTATCTCTGGATGGAAGACACTTAAATAAGGGAAGTTGTTATACCTCAAGTTTTTCCGCTAAGATCTCTCATCATTTCAATATCAACCCAATCACATCAAGATCACACACTAGGGTTTGGTTCTTCTTCCTATCTTTAGTTTTGCTCATGTGGGATCACCAAGAACCCTGATTTGTAAATCTTGTGTTGATTAACTTTTAACTAACAAATACAATGTATGTAGATTTTATCTATGGATGTTGGTATTATAGGTGATGGCACAAAACATTTCATCAGGATGATTCATAGGTTCATGAGTTTATTTCCATGCTTTCTTCAACAAATATTCATTGAGATTTAAGCTTCATCTTTGTGTGTAATTCAAGATAACATGATTTTAAAGCCTACTATGTCTCATCATGCTCTACTTTTCTAAGGAAAGTCAAGAGATGCAAGATTGATTCAAGAAGTTTTACCTAATTTGATAAGTTCTTGATTCCTTGATTACAAGTGTATAATTTTCTCAATTTTCAACATTTGGAAGTTATTATAGTTATTATGGGTTCTTATTATCATCCGCAACAACTTCTCTTCACATAGAAAAAACAATTGTGAAAGAAAGATTGTCAAAAGTTGAAAGGGGTTCCAAGTCATTTTGATACTTTAAGAGCTAGGGTTTCTAACTTCTAAGGGCTATATCTTGTTCATCATTTGACATTTTTGAGTGATTCCAAAGACATGTTTCTATTTAAAGGGTTATTAACAAATAAATTCAAGAGTTTCAAGCAAATTTTATATGTAAGATCACTGATGATTGAGAAAGGTTACAATTCCTTTAGATAGACCATCAAATTCTTTTATGTGACTTCAAGGGGTCATAACTTGGTCAATTTTTATCATATTTAGCTCATTATTTTTTCAAAGTTGTCTTAAAGATATAACTCTCTTTTTGGTGATAATATTGTAAATGATTTCAAGATGCTTTTTGAGCTCAAAAGATTATAGGTCATCTCATAGATTTTTACCAATTTCACAAGATCATAACTGGTTCAATATTTGGGATTTTTGAGTGATATGAGTTTCACAATACTATTTAGGGAGTCTAATTCAAGATAGAATCAATGATCAAAGCTCAATTTTGAAGGAATGCCTTATTTGGAATCAAAACATTATAGGTCATTTTTGAAGAAAAAACTTAGAAATTTTCTAAGTATAAAAGTCAGCGCATTTTTCTTGATTTTACCTAAGCATAACATCCAGCTTAAGCATCCAAATGAATTCTTTCTTGGCACATTATTGAAGTTGGCTACATGAAATCTGTTTTTTGTTTCAAGTCAGAATGTTTTACCACGAGTAAACTTTGATTACAGGTTAAATTACTCAAGATTTAGTAGCTAAACACATTTAAATAATTGTCCAGATGTGTTTTGACAAGAATTGCACTTATTATGAGGTCGTTTTGAAGCATTTCAAGTAACACATTTGGCATGATCACAGGTGACTTGGTTTACACAATTTGCTCACAATTTTCCTTGCTTCTTATCATCATTCACTTCCCTATAAATAGAGGGTTCTATCTCTCTCATTTTCTCAAACTTTGACAGCCAAAATCACCCAGCCAAACTCTCTCCATAACTCACTTTTCTGAGTTTTTGAATTCATATTTTCTCCACTTTTCAATCCAATTCCTTTGTTGATTCTTCAACCTTTAACTTCATTGAAGCTAACAGAAGAAGAACCAAGCCTTGAGGTATCCTAAATTGTGCTAGCCAAGTCCAATTGTAGAGAAAATTCATCTGACTTTGTTCAGGTAGTTTAAGGCACCAAATATTCTAATTCAAATTACTGGAATGGTTTATGATGTTCACTGATGCTTGCTATTAACTCAATTTTGGTGAATCAATGCATTTGATGCTTCTGTTTTTTATTTCAGAATTTTCAAAACATCTCTGTTTTTTTCCAAATCGAGTAAGTTGTGTATTATATAAATTTGGCACGAGGATATGGTTGTGATCATCTTGAAGAGACACGTCTAATGATACCACTATGAGCATCTAAATTTACAGATTTAAGAATCATTATCTCGCCCTAGTTACAGGATAGTTGGAGGTTGAAGATGACCTACGTGGCTTCTTCAACCAATGCGAGTAGGACAATTGAAATGTTGTGATTGGTCTGACTATCGTGAGTTCAGTGCAAGCTTGTTGATCGTGGATCACCATACATCGTCACTCTTGAGCCATTAGATGTGCCAGCGTGTTTTAATGAACCGGATCCAACGCCTCACATTATTTCGGATTTATTTATTTTGATAAAGTTTGTTTTAAATTTGTTTTAATTTCAAAAATTCATAACTCTCTTATTTTTTAACCAAAAATTATGAAAAAAATATACAAAAATAATTTAAATTATTTCTGACTTTGTGAATATTTTTTCATATTTTTATTTTGATGTTTGATATTTTTCATAATTTTTGTACTGTTTGCCTTATTTTAATTGATTTAAAAATACTTTCTGGTCTTTTTAAATTTTGGAAAAATTATGGAAGGGTCCGATGACATCTTGAAAACTATTGGTAATATCATTTTATTTTTATTTCTGATTTTACTATTTTTTACAAATTTTGATTTATTTTGCTTATTTCTTTAAATTTTTAAAATAGTTTTTGACTTTAAAAAAAACAACTCTAAAATTTTTTGTCAACCATTATTGACTCATGTTTGACCTCTGACTATTTTTTAGGATTTTTATTTGGTGTTTCAATATACTTTGTGGATTTTACCAATTATTTTCCTTTTACTAACCATTTAAATATTATTTTATTAAATATTATTTTATTATTTTTATTTGGTCCTAACTTGGATTTCATTTGGTGATAAATTCCTCAACTTCATTGGATCTTGGGTGTTGATAGGTTGAAAAACCAAATCCACCAAAATGGATGAATGATGTTGATGATATTTGAAACCCTAATTTCATCTAATAAATCCCCTCCCTCTTCATCTTATCCCTTTCTTACTTGTGCTACATGTTGTTGGAGAATAATCTACATATTATTTCTCTAAACATATGGTACATAGATTGATATTTACCAACATCAAAATAGGTGCGACTTCTACATAAGTCCACTTACGATTTCTTAATATAACGCTAAATTTCATCTCGATTCGAGAAATGATCATTCATGGCTGAAACCCATATTTGCAAGCCCATGTATGTTTAATTTGAAACCTTTGATGCAATAATCTTGAGGTTCACTGTTAGGAGGCTTTTGTCTTATCAATACTCTAATGAACTTTCATAAACTTTGGTCTAAGTGAATCATTTAAACATCGTTGATCATATGTTCTCGCCTCCAGAACTTGAAATGAATGATATACTTGACAAAAATCAAATGAAACTTGTTGTTGAGAAGCTTTGATTTTATCAATCTTCTAATGAGTTTTCAAATGCAAATTTCAATATGGTCATTCAACTAACCTCTAATTCCTAACTCATTAACAATTGACATTTACTTTGAGTTTTTTTTTACTTTATGTCATTTATTTTATGCCTTTACTTTTATGAACCATTTACTTTAGCATTTGCATTTCATGTCATTTTTATCTTTGCTCACTTGGGCATATATCTTTATGTCATTTTGATTTTTTTCTCACTTGAGCTTTTTAATTTTTCTTTTTGAAGACACTTAATAATCAACTTGAACAATAAAAACCTTAAAGTTACTTGGACTATTTGGTTACTATCCTTGGCATTATGGACTTCTCGCACTTAGGATTAGAAACCTTGACCACTCTTGGGACCTTGTGACTTTGTTGTTATATTGTCTGGAGTTCTTGGGGTTTACCCCAAGACATTGGGTTTATTTTCTTTGTGTGCAGTTTATTCTGATTATACGCTTTGTCTGTGATTTCGAATTCTTTTGTATACAGCCGTTACTCAGCCCAATTTTTATGAAGAATTAATTCATCTGAAGCTTGGTATTTCTAAGAGGTTTGGTATCTTTGATTGCTTGGTTTCAATCCAAAGGATGGGGATTCTCCATTGACTTCTTTATGTCAAGTGTTGGCTTCTTGTTGGTTATATGGTTCTTTTCCTTAGCTTTTACCTGATGCTTTAGAATAATCCCTTCATCTCCTCACATCTTCTTTAATTTCAAAAAATCTTCTCCCTCCTTTTCAAAACTCTTCTTGTTTCCTAATTTGAACCGCTTTCACAATAAACTTGGACTTAGGTCCATGTATTTTCGAAAATATTTTATTAATCAAACTTTAATCAACTTAATCATATTTTTACATTTTTGTGAGAAGATTAAAAGTCAATTAATCTCATTCAAACCATTTTGCCACTTTGGCTTTTTACTTTAAAATTTTCTAAAAAGACTAGATTCTTGTCAATCCTTGTAGTGATGTGAGCTACTATACTCCTATGATATGTAGTAAAGTGAGATATTTTCCATTTGGGTGTTGAGTGAGGCTTTGTTGATTTTAAAATTCAATCTATATCCTCCACTTTGAGATGATGTAAATTCTCCTTTCTCATAATCGTGGGTAGTAAGTATGTTTTTCCACTCGGATAAGACAATGATGTCTCTTCTCTTAAAATTAACCAACACACTTGTGTTTTAAAACTTTTAAAGGAGAACTACGAGTACCCTGATCCCCTATTGCATGGAAGGTGGTATGTAGGAACTAAAGATTCTCAACCGCGATAGGTGCAAAAATTGTAAAAAATACTTCTCTTCTCAACTCCACCATCTACTTTTGTATACAACATTTATAGCCAAAATACACAAATTTTCAAAGAGGTTCCTGCGGAGTACTATAGATGTTTAGGGTGCTAATATCTTCCCTTTGAATAACCAACCCCCATACCTATATTCTCTCCCTTTTTGGGTTATTCAGTCTTTTCCCATTCCTTTGGAAACAATAAAGCTTGGTGGCGATTTTTATTTGATTTGTGCGAGTTAAGTCAATCTAATGGCTTAGTCTCAACATTTCTACCGCTACAGCGCTGTCATTGATCTTAATTTTTGTCTTTCCCCAATAGATCCTACATGAGTAGTGTTCGCGTTGTCATTGATCTTGCCTTTTCTCTCTTCTTTTAGTTAAGATCTTTTATGAGTATTGTTTTTTTTGTCATTGATCTTACCTTTTTCCTTTCCCCAGTAGATTCTACATGAGTAGTGTTCACACTGTCATTAATCTTACCTTTTCTCTCTTTTTTTAGTTAAGATCCTACATGAGTAGTGTTCGCGCTATCATCATACGTTTTTCCTTTCCCTCGTAGGTCCTACATGAGTAGTGTTCACACTATCATCGATCTTCCCTTTTCTCTCTTATTTTAGTTAAGATCGTACATGAGTAGTGTTCACGCTTTCATCAATCTTACATTTTGTCTTTCCCTGGTAGACCTACACGAGTAGTCTTCATGTTGTCATTGATCTTACCTTTTCTATCTTATTTTAGTTAAGATCTTTCATGAGTAGTGTCTGCGCTGTCATCGATCTTACCAGTTGTCTTTCCCTTGGTTAATATCCTACCTGAGTAGTGTTTGCATTGTCATTGATCTTACTGGTTGTCTTTCCCTTAGTTATAGATCCTACACGAGTAGTGTTCGTGCTGTCATCGATCTTACCAATTGTCTTTTCCTTGGTTATAGATCCTAGATTAGTAGTGTTTGTGTTGCCATCGATCTTACCAATTCTTTTTCCTTTGGTTATAGGTCCCATGTGATATGTCATTAACCTTACCCTTTGTCAGTCTTATGTTTTATATATCCTGCGTTATATGTGTCTGCGCTATCATCGATCTCATACTTCATCAGTCTTACCTACACTTTCAACCACTATTTAAGTAACAATTGCTTCCCTTGAGAACCTTGTATTGGCAGCATCGCTATGTTACAAGTTATCCTCACTCAACTGCACTTGCTTATCACAAACCTTTTCAACAGAAAACAAAATTTGCTTTCCCTAGCAGATATCATAAATGCACGCCTTCTCTTCAGAACAAATTTCATGTCTTGATATTTAATATTCTTTTACCTTGAATGTTCGAAAGGCTAGTGCCAATCTCACCTTCAAGTTTAAGACGATTAAATAGGGGCAGTTGTCATACCCCAAATTTTTCCTACCCTTTATTAAATCATTGGCTCATGTTTCATATTTCATCTGCATACACTTCATTAAGACATTATCATATCATGCATTCTTTCATTGAATAAAGGCACTTAGGGGTCCATTGGATCATTGTACATGTAATGGTTTGAGGTTTCTACATCAAATAAGCTTGAATCATCTGGTTTTTCTTTTGAAGTAGGGATTTTGGAATTAGGTTTTTGTTTCAGGAACATTATGGATCTCTTCTTCATCAAGCTACAAGGATAATCTCCATCCAAATTTACCAAGGCCAATGTTTAGGGTTTATTTCCCTACCCAAGGTCAAAGATTGGGGCTTTCAACTGAGACCACTTGCAGTAGGGTTTAATCCCTCCATCATTGTGAGGTCTTTTCTTCCGAATTAAGGACTTCCATCCACTACTTGCATTATAAGTCAGGTCATCATCATCTTCTTGGATTTCTTGTCAAAGGCTTGAAGTTAGGGATGAAAGGTTCCTCTGTGAGATACATTTTATATGCTTGTTGGTTCTTATTCGTGTGGATTAGGGTTTTATTTCAAATATATCTTGTGTATTCTTCTTTCTATACTTCAAGTTCCATCCTCACCACACGGCATCGACTGGGAAAGGGTTTGTCAAAAGCAAGATGGTAAGAGCATTGAGTTTTCTTTTGAGATTCCATTGGTTATCAATTCACGACATTTTTTTACAAGGCATGTATTACGGAACAATCAAAGAGATGTGAATTCACTTAGATCTACCTTACCAATTTGGGTCGTGTGTATCTTGATTCAAAGTATTTTATCTGATAAGCTTTGTTGCTTGAGGTTTAAGGAATTATTTTAATTTCAGTCACAATTGTGATATAGGAGAAGATTTTGCATCAAGGTGCGATTGTGAATTTTGAGATTGGAATATGAAATAAGTATTTCATTAATCAAGCATAGCATGGAATTTTATTGAGTGAATTTTCTTACGGAGAACAAACATCGATTTAAGTACATTCATGTTCAAGATTCTATCAAAAATAAGATGTACTCAAAGATCATTCAAGAAACTTCATTTAACCATTCAAATTGACTATTGTACCTCAATTTTTTACCTAATATCTCACCATATTTTTCATTATTTACATAGCATCATGAGTTCATATAATTCATCTTTGTATCACTAACCTCATAAAAGTATAAAAGTTTGTTTTGTTTGTTTGTTTCTTACACAAGATATGTGTGTTGAGCTCAACGAATTGATCAATCAGGAATTAGGGTTTTGAAGGTTGAGCTCCAATGTACATCACTCAAGAAGCTCTCAATATTATCATCTCATAATCATCAACATGTCTCCATTTATTGAAGATTGCATCATGAGCACAAGGTTCCATTGGAATTGGAAGATTTGAATTCATCTGGAAAAGTCAATTGCTCAAAGCCAAACTTTGACTTTTGAGATTTTTAGTAAAATGTGGACTTCTCAAGTTAAATTTCATGAAAATGTGGTTGATATTTTAATTTTATCAAGTGAAATCACAAAATTTTAGAAAACTTACAAAAAGGGAAAAGTTGAGGAAGTTGAAATTTTTCTAAGTGTAAAAAATACCATGTTCAAGTGCATGACTTTCCAAGCTTGTAACTTCTTCCGCAAACCATAATTTTTCATTCCCAAAGGGTTTAATTGAAGATTATACTATATACTTCAAAATTATAGAAGGAATTGACTCGAAATCTCATAAAGATTGAAAGATATGAAGTGTTGAAGTTGAGATCTCAAAGTTGTTAAATTGCCAAAAAAATTCAAGTGTTTTTTAGCTTGAAAGTCCAATTTTTGGCCAAATTTCTTATTGATTGAAGTTTATTCAAGCCAAGTGTTCAACATGAAAGTTGTAGAGGATGATATTATCTTTCTAATGGTTCCAAGAGCATGAATTTCTCTTACTTGAGCAAGGAGTTTCAAAGAGTTGAAGTTGCCATGGTGAAGATGAGTTACAAGTCAGATTTTTGTTCAAATTCATATCAAAACTTAAGCCAAACCACATGATCTTGCTTTGCAGACCATGTTTCTTCTAAATATCTGCATAATTGTTGTTTTAAACAAACCCTAAATGTATTACACAATGTGTTTTGTGCATTGTCCAAGTTTCATGATACTTTGAGAGCATTTTGCCAAAAGTTACATATCCATTTACATAAAGCATGCCTTTTCTCACCAAATCTTGATTTAAGTCCATGCTTTGTTCTCTAATAAATCATGCTTGGAAGCAACATCCTATTATTCTGAAAAGCCTCCCTATTATCCATAAATCAGGCAATATATGCATTGGAACTCTATCATAACTCATGAAACTACAAACTTGTGATCCAACAAAACTATAACTTGCAAACTTTATTTCTCATCAGCCCTTGATCCCTCAAACTTCTCTATAATAGAAATCCTTATCTCATTGCAAAATACACAGAAACTCTCCCTCAAACACTCAAACGCATTGAGAAAAATCACAAACCTTCATTTTTGCACCAAGTCCATTTTGTCGAATTTCCTAATTCTTGCAAGTTCTTTGCAAACTAACCATATAAACACCATCTATACAATATATATGCATTTCTGTATGAATTAGTTAATCACTGAAACCTCCCAATCATTCCACCCAACTCGTGCTCATTCATCACTATAAGTGGACTTAGTCAAAAAAATTTAGGTAATTTCAAAGTAAACTAAAGGTTGCATGTGTTCCTGAGACATCATACAAGCTAGAGAGATCATTTTCTGTCACTGAAAGAGCTTGAAGAAGGCATTTGACCTTTCTCCAATAGGTAAATTTCGTGACACTTGGAAACCTCTCATACAAGCATCATTTTAAGCATTTCTTGTTACTATTTTGTTTGTTTGAATGTCGTGAACGAAAGCCCCATGAAAATGGGCATTGGTTAACCTTGTGTATCATTTAATTTAACTTTGAATATTTAGGGTTTCACTGGTTTTGATTGAAATTCGTTTGATATAGTGGATATAAATTTGTTTTAAGCACATTTATGATATCCTTATGAAATTCTGAGCAAGTTTGCTTTTCACACTTTTAAATTTGGTTGAGAAATGAAGAAATCACAAATCAACCATTGTTGATGTCATGAGGTTGAAGAAGAAGTTAGGTGGCATGCACTTTTCATTTTGAATGTCAGTTTATAATATATTTAACTAAATGTGAATATTGTTTGAATTGGCATTGCGCCCTAGCGGTTAAAGCTTTGGTCTTGAGAGTTTTTGTGTGAGCAAGAGATCTGGGGTTCGAAACCCCCTCGCCCCAGACCTTTTGTTTTTTTCTTATTTTGCATTTTATCCACGTAGTAACTTGTTTCATATTTATTTAATGGTTGTGTGTTATTATTACCATGCAGCGCATGGCCTGGTGGCTAATGTTTTAAACTTGTGACTCCAAGGCCTTGAGTTCAACCCTTATGGCCACCATTCCTTTATTTAGCACTAATTTTCTTTCTTTTATCTCTATTTCGTTTCTATTTAGTTTCTCTTTATTTTAGTTTATTTACTTCATCTTCTTTCTTTATTTTTATTGTGTCAAACTTAAATATTTTAAAACACAAAAAATATATTTTATTTATATTTTATTTATATTTTATTTATATTTTATTTATATTTTATTTATATTTTATTTATTTATGTTAAATCAATTAATGAAAATCCAAAAAAAAAATTGTTTTCTTTGTTTAATTTCTCTCGTTGTTTCTTTCATTATGTTTTTTTGTGATCAATCTTCTTAAATGTTTTTCTGAATACCGTGATGATTTAATATGCTTACTTAAATATGATTTTACTTATTTTTTCATGACATGATTAAATATTAAAAGTTTAGTTTAAGTGTTTGTTTAAGTTTTAAACTTTAAGGTTAATTATTTGATCTTTCAAAATACTTTGGTGTTTAGTACATGCATGATTAGGCTTTTCCACATAAGATTATTCTCTTTAAACTTTTATGTCTTGATTCAACCATGTTTAAATGTCTTGATTATGTGACTTTCTTTAATTGATGTTTTTTACATTATTTAATACTTCATTCATAAACTCCCATTTGATAAAGCATGTTTGACTATCTTTTAGGTTTTAGGGTTGGACTTGTCTTAACATATCATATTTCTCATTCTTAACTTTTATTCATGTTGATTCTTCTTTAGAGTTATACTTTGTTCT
Organism: Vicia faba; assembly: GCA_948472305.1. Classification (NCBI taxonomy): domain Eukaryota; kingdom Viridiplantae; phylum Streptophyta; class Magnoliopsida; order Fabales; family Fabaceae; genus Vicia; species Vicia faba. The sequence continues at coordinate 245,158,209 of OX451735.1, forward strand.
CACCATGTCTATATGATTCTTGATATATCTTACATGCTTGTTGATTGAGTTTGACATTACTTTCCCCATGTTTGTGACACTTCACTTGATTCCACCTTTGATTATTCTATCACATGTCTTTGATGTTCATACTTAATATACTTTTATCTTTGTCTTTACAATATATTTTGTATGCCTTGAGGTTTGGTTGTTCATGTAAAATGGTAGGAGAACTGACTTTACTGGTTTTTCATTTTATCGCCAATGTTTCGGTTAGTAAGAGTCGCCACTGACTTTTCTTTTATCCAACAAAGGAAAGGGTGAAAAGAACAGGAAAGACCTTTCGAGATTTTTTGAGTAAGGGGGGTAGGTTATGGAAAGGGAAGGTGTTAGCACCCTTTCCATCTGTAGTTATCTACGGGCTCTTAGTTGCTAGCTCACTTTAAAAATTCTTTTTTTGTGTAAGTGTATTTGAAAATATTTTTAAACATATGTCTAAGTACAGTGAAATTTGTAATGTTTCTCGTTTCGGCGAGAACGTATACAAAGTGTTTTGTCTTTGAAAATATTTTAGAGAATAGTTTGTGTATGTGCGGAAAAAAAATTTGTTTTTTTTATGATCAAGCAACTAGGAGTTGTCTACCTACTCAAAATATTTGTTCTTTTCCTCTTTTACTTTAGATTGTGTTATACTACTATTAGTCAGTAGGTAGCCCTATCATTGGATATTTTGAGGGACATACGAGGGTTATCGTACAGTCAAGAAAGCAACTCATAAGATACTTTAGTAATTACCCTAAGGTTTTAAGATCATATACCGAGGAACACCGAAATGGTCATCGAGGGACTTATGATCTTTAAACCAAAGGGTCGCCACTAAAATTTCTTACGTTCGAGAGTCGTGACTGTTTTATTCTGAAGGCAACAAGTGGAGCTACCTTAGAGGTGCGCGTGTGCGAGTGTGTTTTGTTTCAGTTATGTTTATCTTTAAATGTTAGGTTTTCTAACGTTTGCTTTTTGTTTTTTCATACAAGCCTACTAGTAATCATCTAACAGTTAGTTGAATAAGTACAGAAAATAAAGTGCGGGAATTTTGAATCTACGCTATTACAAGGCTTCGGGATGGGGGAATTACAAACCAAAACAGGGAAAAGAAATGTAAAGGGCCCTAAGTTAAACTATTATAATCCATATGCAATTACATAATATTGGTGAAAAATAATGCGAATAACTAAATGAACGCGCGAAGGAGAAAGAAATAAAAATGAATGGATGAAGAAAAACCCTAAGAAAAATTTCTAAGTGATAAAAGAAATATTTGTTTTTGTTTTTAATTTTTGTTTAGAAAAATAATTAAATTATGAGAACCTAATTCTAATGAGTTAACTAATTAAAAATAAGGTGATTAAATGATTGATCAAAATTAATTTAATTAATAAAAATTTAAATCTACTATTTTCTGATTTTCTAATTTTCTAATTTTTTATGTTCGTAAGAAGAAAAAAAGGTTTAAAGAAAATTAAATAAATAAACAACAAAAAAAGAAAAAAAAAGTAAATGGTCCAGACACTGCAAAAAGTATTTAGAGGGTGTGAAATAGCAAAAAAAATTCCTAGGCCCATTAGAAATAAAGCACAGGCGCCTGGAGATCTAGTGAGGGACGCTTCTTGGGGTTCATCATGGGCACGTGCCTTTGAGGCTTTGGATCTAGCCTGATGAAATATGGTGGTCAGGAAATGGAGGTGAATGATGCACACATTTGGTCCCACTCGTACCTGATCTATAGATTCATATAAACTCAAATAAATGTTAGCATGCCATGAAGTATGATTAAAATCAGAGATTCGAAATTTTAAACTTTACCAAACCGGTGTTATCAAATGGGGGCGCTCTAAGATTATGATGGACTGATCTTGGGCCTTGTAAAAAAACTTCTGGGGACTTCAAGAGGATGGCTCGAGGCTTGGTTTCAATTGAGAGAGGTTGGAACTTTGAGATATGACTTGCACCAATTCTTTGATTTTTTTTGGAGAGCTTTTGGAGAGCTTTTTTGGAGAGCTTTTGGAGAGCTTTTGCATGTAGAATTTTGTGCCCTTTCTTGCTTGCAATATTATGTATTTATAGAGTTAGGATAAAAGCAAGTATGGCAAGAAACAAAGCTTTCGAGGCCATGAGATAAAAATCCAACATATTGAAAGTTTGTCATATTTGGATGATTCTTGCCATTCTTGATGTTACATGACCCTGGAAAGTTTTTTGTTGGTCTTTGCATGAAACATTAGGCTCCATGATGGGCCAAGTCAAGCCCAAATGCACTAGCCCATTATGTCTTGTATTTTTATCTAATTTATTGGATTTAATTCATATTTAAATGAATAAAAATTCAAATAAATAAAAATTAAAATCACAATAGTGCAAGGTTAGGTTTATAAGTCCTTGGGTTTGTCATAAACATGTTTGAACCCTAAAAGTTAGGTTCATTAACCTAAAAATGAAATTTTGCTCAAAGTTGACTTTATGCATTTCTTGAAAATTGCCCAACTTGTTGACCTCATAACTTGCTCATTTTTCATCTTTTGAAGTTGATCTTGGACTTTTTGGAAAGCCCAAGATGCCCCTTAAATCTCTATGTTGATCATTTTTTCTTTTGAAGATATCATCTTGATGTAAGTTTCCTTGATAAAAAGTATCTTTTGTTGACTTTTGTAAATGACCTATAATGTATGAGATCATATCTTCTGAATGAAGCATTTTTGGACTTGATAACAATAGCAAAGTTGTAGAGAATTGAATTTTCTTCAAAATGGGATTTGGTTTGGGAAAATTTGATGAAGCATGTGAAAGTTATGCCCATTCAAAGTTCAGTTGACTTCTCCTAAGAAAACCCTAATTTGACAAATCCAGACTTTTGATTATCTGAGGACTTTCCTTGGGGAATCATGATCAACCCTTGATCAAATGATGAATATCACTTTAAAATTTCGATACCAAAAATCTTGAATTTTGATTGTATGTTGACCATAGTTGCCTTTTTGATCAATACAGTTGATTTTCAAGCATCTGAGCCATTAACTGAGCAAACTTGTGATGTAGGGATTGAAACTTGACATGAGAATAAATATTTGGTTGATTTAATCTTACCCGGAAGAGGTCTTTGTTATCTTTAACTGGAAGAATTATCAGAATAAACCTACAGTTGGTTTAGTCTGAGTCAGAAAAAGGTCTACTGGAAGAAGTATCAGAATAAATCATTGGTCAATTTAATCTGAGCCAGAAGATATTTATACTCATTTTATCTAGAAGAAGTATCCGAATAAATCGTTAGTCAATTTAATTTGAGCAAGAAAAATGTCTACTGGAAGAAGTATCAGAATAAAACATTAGTTGATTTAATCTGAGCCAGAAGATATTTATGTTCATTTTATCTGGAAGAAGTATCAGAATAAATCATTGGTCGATTTAATCTGAGCTACAAAAAGGTCTAATGGAAGCAGTATCAGAATAAATCTTTGGTTAATTTAATATGATCCAGAAGAGGTCTATGTGTCTTTAACTGGAAGAAGTATCAGAATAAATCATTGGTCGATTTAATCTGAGCCAGAAAAAGGTCTACTGGAAGAAGTTCCAGAAGATGTTGTGTTTGAGAAGATGGTCTGGTCATACCAGTAGTTGATGATGTTGGTATGTTGATTGATCTTTTTCTGAAACAGTAAAGAGTTAGTTGTATACAATGTCATGATGTATGAAATGCACTGCGGAACAAGGTTCTCAAAATAAATGAGATCGTGTTACATGTGCTTTGTATGCATATGTTATGAAGTTTGTAAATGATGTATGAATGTAATATGTAAATGCATCAGTTGCTTTTTATAGTGTCATTGAATTGGGGAAATAAATTCCTGACTTCCTGTTGGAGATGAAGAATGTAATTCCTCACTATATTTTGAAGTTAAATTCACCGAGGATTCCCGTTTTCTGTCTGAGGGTATTCCATTGGATATTTTGATTTCTTCTTATGGATAGAAGCTTTTTAGGAGAGTTGATAACCTGTCATGGTTTCTGAAACAAGTTGATTACATGTACTCTGACTGGGGATAGAAGAATGAATAATCTTGTGATGTGAGTAGCTACTCTTTTGGAGGTGGTTATCTTGATTAATCCTGCTAGAGAGAAGAGTTATGTTGGAAGATTTTACCAATTCCGAGAAATAAACTCCGCTGGGGAATGAACTTCCGTAGCTAGAGAAATAAACTCTATTGGGGATGAGGCTTTATAAACTGCTTGAGATTTTATGAAACAATGTTGGGGAACATTGATTTCTGCTCTTTGAGGGAACTTTGCTGGAGAGTGTTTACTCCTTCTTGGGGAAGAAGAGATCAAAACTTTGGTTGTTTTTTGCTCTACTAGGGAGTTATAATTCCTTGTATACCCTGATTGGGGATAACATTGATGGATAAATTTCTGGCTCATCTGAGGAGGATAGAGTTGATTGATATTTGATCCAATTTTAGATTCAAATAGCAATTCTCTGGGGATAGTGATGACTTCACTAGGGAAGGGAAGTTTTGTCGGTGACTCATTGTCACCTGAGTAATAGACTCAAGCTAGGGAGATTGGCCCTCACTGGGGAGATAAATCTTGTTGGTGAAATAAACCCTATTTATGGAGGTATATCCTGCCGAGGAAAGCTCTTTGTCTAGGAGAATGCGCTCTATTGGAGAGAAGTAATATGCAGGGGCTTTTACAGTTTTGAAAACTTAGCTAGGGAGAATAATTCCCATAGATTGTAATGTTTGGGATCCTATAGATAGGAAATATTACTGGGAGGAAGAATACACTCCTTTATCTGCCAAAGTGATCTGTTGGGAAGATTGCGGGGAATGTATGAATTTGCGAAGATTACCATGTAGGGATAATCTCATGGAAGTTGCTCTGTGGGGATTCATGGAGACTTGAACACACCTCAACTTCTATAGCCTTTGGTGAATGCTGATCAACATGATAAGTCTTCTACTGATAAACAAGTGACGAGATGACGGGACATAGTCGTACGCTTTAATCCCTAACTTTTTCCTGGATTGTCCTTTCAGATTTTTAGTCCACCGGGATACCCTTTTTTTCCCAAGCTTCCTTTTCATGTTTTCGACTTTCTGGGTGTACAGTTTTATTTATATATCCCTTATTTTTACCCAAACTCTTTTGGTTCACAGGAATGCCCTTATTTTGCCTAGGCCAGACAACCTAGCGGGTATTTTTTTCATGCATAATATTTTCTGACTATGTCTGCGTTCACAGGGTGCAGAGAATTGTCATTATCCATAGTAGTAAGTGTTGCAACACTTCCAGAAAATGTTTTCTTGATCGTACGTGGCCCTTTGCTGGAACTCATGTTTAATTCCCCATGTGATTCAGATGGAGGTCTGCCCCTGACTATTCGGCACTTTTTAAGAAATTCCTTGAATCTTAAATCGACTGCCCCCGGATATGTTGTACACCATGACATGCCCCTTGATTATGAAAGGCATGTTATTGAAAATGTCTTTCCATATGAGGTGATTCTGTTCATTGAGAGGATTTATATTCATTGAATATTCGTCGTGCAAATTTCTCTGTTGTCGAACAATTAATCATATGCAAACAATGGTATTTAAAAAATGCAAAGCTTATGTATGTCTTGAAGTTTTGCAAATGCATTTTTAGTAAACAAACAAAATTTTGTAAGAATATGAATTTAACTCAGGATTTATAGTAAGCCTTACAGGATACCTTTTTGTAACAGTATGCTTTCGAACTAACCCATGCTTCAGCTAGGATTTTTAAGGGTTGTAACGTGGCCTGGTTCACGGTTTAAGAAATAAAGGATAAAGGCTCAAAATTTATTTGTACCCAACCCGTTCTTCATGATGTTCTTCAATCCTATACTCAATTAATTGTGCGTTTAGATCCCAATTGAGTCTGGAATCATTGCTCTGATACTTGGTGATGGTTCAGAAATTGAACTTTGTTTGAGAAGGCAGTCATTTTTTGTAATATTTTTTATGTTGTCGAGGATTTGTAACGACCTCTTTTTTTGATTTTATCATCCCTATTATTTTCCTGAACTGTTTCTTTTGTGATTGTAGTCAGCGGGATGCCCTAGTTTTTTTTCTTAAGTCTCCTTCGTAGGTTTTGACTTAGTGGGCTTTTCTTTTGAGAGATAATGACTGTCTGACTTCTTTTTTTTATTTTGGGGAACCATCACCAATTTTTTGATTTGGAAGAGCATCTTCGACACTATTCGTCGCGTACGCAGGAAAATCTTATGATTGAATGCACCATTGAATTAACTGAGAAACTACGCTGCCCCAGGATATGATTAAGGGTTTTAATTTGTGTGAAAAGAAAAACTCTTACTTCTTAGGCTCAAAGGGGTTGACTAGGGATTATCCTCCTTATAACTCCACTCTTTAGGATTTTAGAGAACGCATGTACATCGTCAGCAAGGTCTGTTCAAAAGCATACTTTATAGATTATGGTATCATTTTCGTTATCCTCCCTCTAAAGGCTTATAGTTTTTTAATCGAGAGTTTAATGTCACAAAAGTAAAAACATAGTAGAGTGAAAATGAATGGATTATGTGATACGGTGGGAGAACTGACTTGGGTTTTGCGTTTGTTTTCGCAAATGTTTCGGTTTAGCAAGAGTCGCCATCGACTTTTCATTTTATCCTGAGGAAAGGTTAAAAAGCACAGCAAAAACCTTTGAGATGTTTTCTTGGGTTCGGGGAGTAGATTATAGAAAGGGAAGGTATTAGCACCCTTTCTATCCATGGTTATCGATGGGCTCTTAGTTACTTGCTTAGATCACTTGCCTTGCATTTTCAATTGTTTGAAATGGTGCTTTCAATTGTTTGAAATGGTGTTTTGTGTGTGTGGTTTTGAAAATGTTTTGAAAAAGATGCCTTGTCTAGGCAACCCTTGTAACAATTCTTTACTCGAATGTTTTACAGAAGGTGTGTGTCTTTTTGAAAAGATGTTTCAAGGTTTTGAAAGTTGTTTTGAAAGTTGTGTTGTGGAGTGTGGTTTTGAAAGTAGGCAAGGTTTTGTTTTGCAAGTTTGATCAAGTAACTAAGAGTTGTCTACCCCTAAATTTACTCAAAGATTTTTTTTATGTTTTAACCCTTTTAACAGTATTGTTCCACCATTGTATTTGGTGGACAATCTTGAGTTAGGATGTTAACGGGACAGGCGCGGGTCATCGTATGGACCATGAATGCAATGGTACCAAGTGTCTTTGGAAATTTTTCCTTTAAGGGACTTGATCATTTTTTAGGCAACTTGAGAAAGCGTCATCGAGGGACTATGATCATTTGATTTGTTTTGTTTTGCCAAAGAAACTCAACATGCAAGCATGGCCCATTTTTGAAGGCAACAAGTGGAGTAACCCTAAGGGTGCAAGTGTGATTGGTGTTGTCCATTTTCATGCTTTTTTTGTCTTTGTATTAGTCAAGCTATTTGTTGGTTGATTTGCATACAAACCCTAGGTCTATCATGGCATAATTTGAAAGCTTTTAAATGCGGAAATTTAAGGTCCTAAATTATTACAACATAGTTATAGGGATGGGGGTACAAATGTTTGAATGTGGGATATTTAGCAAGAAATTAAATCTAAAACTATTACATCCATATTGAATATACAAATTATTTAATTGTACAATAATTAAATAAATACCATAAATATGCAAAATGTATTATGCACAAAAATGGTTTTTTATGTATGAGAAAATATTTTTCAATGCAAGATATAAACAAAAATAAAAGTCAATTTTTTTGGATATTTTTGTGGTTTTATGGCAAAACCCTAGTTTTTTGAATAAATAACAATTATTTATTAATATTATACAATAGTATACATTAATTTATGCAACAAATAAAAAAATAAGTATATTGTAAAAAGTATTTTAAATGTCATATATTAATAAAATAAAAATGTATTATTTTCATATTTTATCCTAAATATTCTAATAAATGTATAAGTATTTATATTATATATATTTAAATATACTAAATATGTACAAAAATAAAAATATTAATTATTTACAAAAAGTATATTTTTTAGAAAATGTTTCACAAAGTAAATAAAAATAATGGCTGAAAATATATTTTTGTGTTATTTTTAATGTTTTTAAATAAAAAGGCATTTATATTTATTTTACATGTATAAGTTCAAATAAAACAAATAAATTCCAAATAAAATGCAAAAATGGGTGGAAAAATATTTTTAATATTTTTTATATTTTAGCAAAAAATAATAAGTCAGGATCAAAAAGAAAAAATAAAAAATGAATAAAATATCACACAATGGGCCAGGGGGGTGTAAAACTAAAAAAGGGGTGCAAACAGCAAGTTGACTCAGGCCCAGCCCAAGTCAACTCTGTCTTCAACCTTCAGCCACGTTCAAACAGAAAAACGCGTGTGTTCCATGCTTCATCCAAACTCCTGATTCTTTGACTTTCAACAAAAACTCATAACACAAACATTATAGAGCATGAAGAGACGAATTCATACATATAAAAATCTTGAGCTAACTCTAAAAAATGAGGGAGAATTTCTTCATCCCCAATTTCTGACCTAAGTTTTTTTCAATGTTCATGGCCAAAATTCTCACAGCACACATAATATAAATGAAAAGTAAATACATGGATGGTTTCAGGGCTATGAGTAGAACATGTTTTCTTCACAAACCTAAACCTAATCATGCCTGGATAGAGAGATAGAAGTTCACATTTTTACCTATTTCAGCTTGACTTGAATAGAGTAATGTGGCCAACTTCAGTGGTGTTTGAGGATGTGTACAGCTTGCCTGAGGTCCAAGGAACCTTCTCCAACACCTAGCTTGCTTTGAATCTACCTGTATCGAGCTATGGAAGTCAACCTGCACAGCTGAAAAGTGAAAATGGCAAACTTGGTTAGGGGTGTTACAGTCTGTGTTTTGGGCTTGGGATAGCTTCAGAGGGTGATATGGAACATGTTTGAACTCTTTTTGGCCAAAGTGCACGAGTGAAATGGATGGTGGAAGTCAATCTGCAGTAGGCACTCTGTTTTGCAGAAAAACTATGCTTTTGGATATGAGGATGGATTGAGGGTGGTTTGGTCGTGCTTTAGGTCAGGTTTCATGTATGGAAAGTGTTTGCAAACTTTGTTTTAGTTGGTGTTTACAGGAAAGAGAGCTTGGAGTCAGTTTACAAGTTTTTCTTCTTTTTTAAGCAAGATAGTGCAAGTTGTGATATATGTCTGTCCAATGTCCTTAAGCATGCTGCATATCTTGTTCTTGATCAGAGTGATTTGTGTACAAATGCTAGCTTCAAAGATCTGGCCCATGCCTCTTGGATTTTGAATTTGACATAAAGTGCACCTTTTCAAAAATGGCAAATATGCTTTTTCCATTTAAAGATTAATCTTGCATGTAATGACCAAATGATCAAAATAATGCTTGAACACAATGGTTTGGCATTTAATTATTGAGTGTGAAGAGGATTAGAGGCCTGTAATCTAGCTTGTACAAGCTGACTTGAAAAATGCCAATGTATGAACATGCATTTGGTTATGAACAAAAGTGACTTTTGCCCAACTTTGCAAATTCGATTCTCCCTAACCACAGGGGTGTTTGAGAAGTTCTTGGACAATTTGGAAAGCCTGGAATGTGTACTACAATCCATCTTGGTAATGCAAATTGAAACTCCAAGTGGAACCATATGAAAAGTGGCCATGAAGTTGGACAAAAATCCTGCCTAGAATAGGTCAAAATTTTTCTAAGTTAAAAATGTTTTGCACCCTTGTTCCAAAAATCATAACTTGAGCTACAAGCTTATTTTTAGGAAACTTTGTGAATAAAAGTTGTAGATTTTGCAATGCACTACAACTTTCATGTTTTGAGTTTTGTTTGAATCCAATTGTATCTTGATGAAAAAATGGGACAAAGTTAGGATAAAAATAAGGAAGTTTCATAACTTAGAAAAATTCTAAGTTATGAAATTTTCTCATTTTAAACCCTAATTTTCAAATTTGGATTTCTTGATGAACAAGTCTCATAATTTGACATGTCTTGATGAAAAATGAATCTTGGCACATGATTTTGACCAAAAAGTCAAAGTTTGACTTTTCAGTATACAGTCAAATTTTGATCAGTTGACTGGAAAATTCATCTGCCAATCCTGTGCATTTGAGATCTTTTGAACTTGTTGAATGTGTCAAGACAATGCCATTGAGTCCTTGAGTCCATATATGAGCTTGGTTTGCCATTGGTTAGGTCAAACAGTCAAAAATTGCCTTTGTGCAGTCAAAACCCTAAAAATGACCATTTTGCCCTTTTGGTGATCTGATCAAATTTCTTGTGGAATTGTGATCCAAACTTGACCAAATAGTTCATATGAGTTCATTATGTTGATGTGGGTCAAAAATTATGAAGTTTGACTGTCCATTGGCCACAGTTGACTTTTCCCCAATACAGCTGATTTCTAGGTCAACTGTCCAATTGACTGAGCAAAGGTTGGAATCAAGGCTTGAAACTTGGTATAGATAAACTTGTAGGTCCAACATGAAGCATGAAAGTCACCTTGGGCATTTTAGGTCAAAACATCTTTGTGCAAACTCAAACCCTAATTTAGGTCAACAGTGCAAGGAGGAGTCTTGAGCAGAGCAAACCCTAACTTGATCTTGAGCTCCAAGGGTCTTGTGGTGAGAAAATGTTGATGAAATGAGAGGGAAAATTTTGGGGTACAACAGTTGCCCCTGTTCAATCTTCTTGCACCTGAAGAGTTAGATTGGCAAGTTTGCCTTTCGCGTCTCGAAGGTAAAAGGAGATTGGACACTAGAGTGCCCTTAAATCTGCACTCGTCGAAACAATGGGTGCGGGAATGGGCTTAGAGATGCCATTTGGAGATGGGCTTAAAGATGCCATCTGGAGGGGTGACAGAATCTTGTCGGGGATGGGCTTAAAGATGTCATCTGGAATGAGTATCAGAAAGATGTCCATGTTTTGGAATATCTCTGAACTGGGGGGTCTTGAATAAGCAACGGATTGACATCCGTCTTTGGAGAATCCGTAAACTGTTTTCATAAGTTGCATCTGAACAAGCGATAGATTAACATCCGTGTTTGGAGAATCCGTAAACTGTTTTCAGAAGTCTTGAATCTGAACAAGCGATAGGTTAACATCCGTATCTGGAGAACCCGTAAACTGTTTTCAGAGGTTGAAGAATCTGAACAAGCGATAGGTTAACATCCGTGTCTGGAGAACCCGTAAACTGTTTTCAGAGGTTGAAGAATCTGAACAAGCGATAGGTTAACATCCGTGTCTGGAGAACCCGTAAACTGTTTTCAGAAGTCTTGAAGTTGAATAAGCAATAGAGCAGCATCCATGTTGGGAAGCGTCCGTAAACTGTTTTCAAAAGTTGAGTCTGAACAAGCGATAGATTAACATCCGTGTTTGGAGAATCCGTAAACTGTTTTCAGAAGTCTTGAATCTGAATAAGCGATAGGTTAACATCTGTATCTGGAGAACCCGTAAACTGTTTTCAGAAGTCTTGAATTTGAATAAGCAATAGAGCAGCATCCATGTTGGGAAGCGTCCGTAAACTGTTTTCAAAAGTTGAGTCTGAACAAGCGATAGATTAACATCCGTGTTTGGAGAATCCATAAACTGTTTTCAGAAGTCTTGAAATGGAGAAGGAACCGGTGTAGGGTTTCTTGATGATGAGTCCGTGTAGAACTGCACTTGAATAATTGTTAACGATAGCATTTTATTCTTATCCTGTTAAGGACAAAATGTTAGCTAAACACAAAGTTATGTTGCATGAAATGTATGATGCAATATATGTCATATCAATGTTTATGATATGCATGTAATGAATGCGCATGTGAGCTGATGAGCTGTCTTGCTAAGGATAGATGAATCCTGGATAGCTGGAGATAATAGAATCTTGACTGCTGCCAGGGAAAGTGAGTCCTTGACTGCTGCAAGGGATTGCAAGAATTTTTGATTGCTGAGGATGAGACATCCTTGTTGGCTACTGACTGCTTGGGGAACAAGATCTTCAATTGTTGAGGGATCTTAGGACCACTGCTGGGGATTGGAACTCCTTGGTGATTTGTAGGGCAAGAGAATTCTAATGATTTCTACTGGGGAGTCCAGAACCTGGTAGACTTATGTCGGAGAAGTAAGACTGAGAATCTTCAGTCTGGTGGGAAGTATCTCCGTGGGGAGAAGGTTCACTAGTCTGGTTCCACTGGGGATTGATAGATGGGAGTTTTAGCTCTGCTGGGGATTCCTTTTGACTTCAATTGGGGATAGGATTTCCAGATTTTTAAGGCTCCACTGGGGATATTGAAACTTAACTCTGAGGGGAATTGAATTCTGGAAGGCTCTCCGGCTGGGGAAATCAGTTTTGAGAAAGCTTTCGTTCTGCTGAGGATTCTGAAGCTTAACTCTGTTTGGGGAATTAAGTTCTGGAATTTAACCTTGTTGAGGAATTCGACGTTTAATTCCGCTGGGGATTCCTTTTGAAAGGGCATCAAGATATCTATTTGTACCTTCAACCTATCAGTAATCATCCTTTCTTGATTTGTAAGGGAATGATTATGTTCAAATGCATATGCTTATTTAACAAAATATTGTACGTTTCTCAAATAAAACATAAGTGCAAAAGGGAAAAAGGAAGACAAAGCAAATTTATATATTTGGAAAAGTATTTGCATTAACTTTCTATGAGTATCTTTGTACAAAGGAGACAGGCATCCTAGTAAGAGGATGTTGTTGTAAAAATTTAAAAATTTATACAAAAGAAAGATGGCTATGTGTAACAATTCCATGGGATTCCATTCTGCTATAGCCTTCACAACTCTGAATATTTGTCCATTCAATGCTTCATCCTCTGATGACTGGATTGATCGGAAGCTTGGAGCTGGTTGATGAAGAGATTGTCCTTAAAGTGATCCGACGAGACATAGTCATACGCTTTAATTTCCTAACTTTTGCCTGGATCGCCCTTTCGGGTTTTCAATCCACCGGGAAACCCTTTTTTTCCCAAGCCGCCCTTTCGGGTTTTCGACTTGCCGGGTGTACAGATTTTTTGGTTTTATCCCTAATTTTTGCCTGAACCTCCGTTTCGGGTTTTCGGTTCACCGGGATGCCCATTTTTGCCCAAGCCGCCCTTTCGGGTTTTCGACTTGCCGGGATGTTTTATGCGTAGTATCTTTTGACTATGTCTGCGTTCGCAGGGTGCGGCAAATCGTCGCTGTCCATGGTGGTCAGAATCATCGCACCACCAGAAAATATGCTCTTGATCACAAATGGTCCTTCGTGAGTAGGAGTCCATTTGCCCCTGGGATCACTTTGCGGCAAGATAATCCGCTTGATTACGAGATCTCTGACTTGATATACTTGATGTCTGACTTTCTTGTTGAAAGCCTTGATCATCCGTTTTTGATACGTCTGACCATGGCAAACAGCAGCAAGTCGCTTCTCGTCGATCAAATTGAGTTGGTCAAGTCGGGTCTGAATCCAATCGTCTTCATTCAAACCAGCGTCCTTCATAATCCTTAAAGAAGAAATCTGAACTTCCATGGGCAGGACAGCTTCCATGCCATATACCAAAGAAAATGGGGTTGCCCCTGTTGAAGTACGTGTCGTGGTACGATATCCATGCAGAGCAAACGGTAGCATCTCATGCCAGTCCTTGTAGGTGACTGTCATTTTCTGAATGATCTTCTTGATGTTTTTGTTCGCAGCTTCAACAACACCGTTCATCTTCGGCCGATAGGGAGATGAATTGTGATGATAAATCTTGAACTGTTCGCATAGAGCGGTGATCATAGTATTATTCAGATTTGTACCGTTGTCTGTGATGATCATGTCGGGGACACCATACCGGCATATGAGGTTCTGTTTGATGAAGCGGGCAACCACACTTTTTGTAACAGAGGCGAAGGAAGCGGCTTCGACCCATTTGGTAAAATAGTCAATGGCGACCAGGATGAAGCGATGTCCATTAGACGTTGTGGGCTTGATCTCTCCAATCATGTCAATGCCCCACATTTCAAATGGCCAAGGAGCTGTCAGAACATTGAGAGGAACAGGAGGAATATGAATCTTGTCAGCGTAGACTTGACACTTGTGGCAAGTACGGGAATGTTGATGGCAATCAGCTTCCATAGTAGACCAGTAATAGCCTGCCCTTAGAATCTTCTTAGCCATCGTATGCCCGCTCAAATGGGTGCCAAACGTACCGCTGTGTATCTCATTCATGATTAACTCTGCTTCAGCTTTATCCATACATCGGAGTAAAACACAATCATGGCTGCGTTTATAGAGGATGCCATTGCTTAGGAAGAACTTGGAAACAAATTTCCTTAGGAACTTCTTGTCATTTACGGAAGCTCCTTCGGGATATTCTCTAGTCTGGAGATACCTTTTGATTTCGTGAAACCAGGGTTGTTCCACTACTTCTTCGGTATTAATCTCATGACAATGTGCATGTTCATCCATTCGCTCGATGGTGATTTGGGGAGCCTCGTTATCCCAGTTGAGTTTAAACATAGAAGACATCGTTGCCAGAGCATCTGCTAGCTGATTCTCTTCTCGCGGGAAATGCTCGAAGGTGATTTGCTCAAAATGAGGCAACAATGTCAGGACATGTTCTTTGTATGGGATAAGATTAGGATGCTTGGTGTCCCACTCTCCTTTGATTTGACTGATAACCAAATCCGAGTCCCCAAATACGATCAAAGATTTGATCCCCAGGTCAATAGCAGCCTTGAGACCAAAAATGCAAGCTTCATATTCAGCCATGTTGTTGGTACAGCTGAAGCAAAGTCGGGCCGTGAAGGGTGTATGGCAACCTTCCGGGGAAATGAGTACCGCACCGATACCGTTTCCAAGTGCATTTGAAGCACCATCAAAGTACAGGGTCCATCAGGATCCATCTTCAGGTCCGTCATACGGTCTGTTACCTTCAATGTTGTCCAAATTCATGATGTCCTCGTCCGGGAAGTCGAATCTCATGGATTGATAATCTTCGATAGCTTGATGAGCTAGATGGTCAGCTAGTACACTCCCCTTTATATCCTTTTGGGTAGTATACTGGATGTCATACTCAGTTAGGATCATTTGCCATCTAGCGATTCTTCCAGATAAAGCAGGCTTCTCGAAGATATACTTGATAGGATCCATTTTGGAAATCAACAAAGTGGTATAAGTCAACATATATTGCCTTAGTCGGCGAGCAGCCCATACCAAAGCGCAGCAAGTTTTCTCGAGCAGTGAGTAGCGAGTCTCACAGTCGGTAAACTTTTTGCTAAGGTAATAAATGGCATGCTCTTTTCGACCAGACTCATGCTGGCCCAATACGCACCCTATTGAGTTATCCAAAACGGTCAGATACATGATCAGCGGCCTTCCTTCGACGGGTGGCATCTGAATAGGAGGTTCTAGCAAATACTCCTTGATCTTATTAAAAGCAGCTTGGCAATCGTCGTTCCATTCGACTACCTGATCTTTCTTCAATAGTTTGAAAATTGGCTCACAGGTAGACGTCAGATGAGAGATGAATCTGGCAATATAGTTCAAGCGCCCCAAGAATCCTCTAACCTCCTTTTCAGTACGGGGAGCAGGCATTTCTTGTATTGCTTTTACTTTCGTTGGATCGGCCTCAATGCCCTTGTTGCTGACAATAAACCCTAGAAGTTTACCAGACCTAACTCCAAAAGTACACTTACTTGGATTCAGCCTGAGTTTGTACTCCTTCAACCTGGAAAACAGCTTTTGCAGATGTTCAAGGTGTTCCTCCTCTGTTTGTGATCGAGCTATCATATCGTCTATGTAAACTTCGATCTCATGATGTATCATATCATGAAACAAAGCTACCATGGCGCGTTGATAAGTTGCCCCTGCGTTTTTCAGTCCGAACGGCATCACCTTGTAGCAGAAGGTACCCCACTGTGTAACAAAGGTTGTTTTCTCCATGTCCTCGGGGGCCATTTTGATCTGGTTGTAGCCCGAGAAGCCATCCATGAAGGAAAACACTTTGTGCTGAGTTGTGTTGTCAATCAAATGTCGATATGCGGTAGCGGAAAATCATCTTTAGGGCTAGCCCTGTTCAAATCCCGGTAGTCCACACACATTCTAACCTTGCTGTCTTTTTTAGGTACTGGCACGATGTTAGCAACCCATTGTGGATAGGATGTAACAGCTAGAAAGCCAGTGTTGAATTGCTTCATTACTTCAGCTTTAATCTTCTCAGACATGCCGGGCCTCATTCGGCATACTTTTTGCTTGATCGGTGGACAATCCTCTCTTGTAGGGAGACGGTGAACCACGATATCTGTGTCTAAACCCGGCATGTCTTCATAAGACCAGGCGAAGATTTCAACATATTCATTCAGCAGCTGTATCAAACGCTCCTTGACACTTGGTTTCAGATTGGCACCCACTTGTACTTCCTTCTGGTCTTCCTCTATTCTTAAGTTGACAGTTTCCAACAACTCTTCATGAGGCAAGATGGCCCTTTCTTCTTGTTGTAGAAGTCTGGCTAGCTCTCCTGGTACTTCACAATCTTTGTCATCTTCATATTCATCCTGATTGACCAAATCTTCAGAGTTATTGAAGGACATAGCAGAATAGTCACCCATAGAATCCAGAGTGGATGGGTACCTGCATTTGTGAGTGTGGGTGTGTGTAAGGGATAGCCATCCTTAAACAGACAAAAATGCAAAAGGAAAGAAAATGAACACAGCAGTTTATAAATGAAAAACGTCCAATGATTCATTAAACATGGCATATGAATATGAAGAGAATCAAAACCCTTACAAATGGACCTACACACCCCGGGCGAGGTATGAGGTGAAAAAGTAGTGTGCAGATTGTTTAAAAGTAATTATTACAGACCAACAGGAAATGTTAGAAAGATAAGTTACTGATTAATGAAAGTAATGGGGACGAAGTCTTTCGCCTCCTAGTTGTGCAGTCCCCCCTTGATGGTTGGGAAGATCCAGTCTTCAATGTTACCCTCTTCGTCTTCGTCTTCGTCTTCCAAAGCATTGATTCCATGAGGAGAAATCTTGATGGGTGTTCTTTCAATTTTTGAGCGACGCATAGCTTTCTGCCCCGCAGTGGTAAATCCCAACCCAAACTTATCTGTTTTGTGAGGAATGTCAGGAAACTGTCCCCATGTTAAGCTATTTCCCTCCTTCATTGCAGCCTTTGCGTCTTTCAGAGATGCCATCCTGGCCACCTGCTTGGGCTCCTCAGCTACTGCCTTTTCTACTGCAACTTTGGGAGAAATTTCCTCGAAGTGTTGGAACGGTGTTTCAATGAATTCTCCCTCCACTTCCACATACCGAAAGGAGTTCAGGTGATTGATCATATATTCCTCTTCACCGTGTACAGTTATGATTTTTCCTTTGACAGGGTATTTCAGCATTTGATGTAGGGAGGAAGTGACTTCCCCAGCATTATGTATCCATGGTCTTCCTAGCAAGCAAGAGTATGATGGACGGATGTCCATCACATAGAAAGTTGAGTGGAATACCTCAGTGCCCACCTTTATGGGAATGTCGACCTCCCCATGCACCATCCTTTTTGATCCGTCAAAGGCCCTGACGATGATATTACTTGGTTTCAGCTCCAAGCCTTCACAATCCAATCGATCGAGAGCCTTCTTAGGCAGCACATTTAAAGAAGAACCAGTGTCGACCAAAACATGGGAAAGAGTAGTTCCTCAGCATTCAACTGACACATGCAATGCGTCATTGTGCTTTATTCCTTTCGGAGTCAGGTCAGCATCAGAGAAACCCAGGCCGTTGTCGGCAGTAAGGCTGGCTACACAATCCTGGAATTGATCGGCTGAGGTTTCCTGGGGCACATGGGTTGTCTTCAAAAACCTTATCAAAGCTTTGGCGTGAGCCTCCGAACAAAGAAGCAAAGCTAGCATGGAGATCTTCGAGGGGGTTTGCCCCAGTTGCTCTACAACGTCATAATCACTCTTCTTAATTATTTTCAGAATCTCCTCCATTTCTTTCTTAGAGGTTTCGGGGATGACCAATGGTTGAGCCCTCGTCCTGACGAGCTCATCTTGGATCCCTTTCCCCTTATCAGCAGAAGTAGGAGGGACAACCACAGGAGTAACAGCTTCTTCAATTAACGGAGTTCTTGCAAAAAGTTTTATCGGTACAGGAGTAACCTTGGCAGCAGCTGAGGGTCCAAAGATTGCCTTTGGAGGGGCAATCTCTGGAGAAAAAATTCTCCCACTTCGGGTAATCTTGCTCGTACCGGCAATGTTTCCAATGTCGGCATCTTCTTCGTCAGAGCTTTCTTCAGTTATCTCAACTTGTTTAACACCATGGTAGTAGATTTCTCCACCATAATTCCATGGTATTGATTTGTCAGAAATGTAGGGGACAGGCCCAGTCATGGTTATTTTCAGAGGAACAAACTTCGTAGTGGATGTAATCTTAACAGGCTTTTTAGGGACCTTGGAAAGATTGGTGGAAATGGTGATTATTGAAACATCTTTGATAGGGGTTGGAGTAGCAGGAACCTTTTCGAAAAGAATTTGTTGGTTGTCCATTAGGCCTTGGATGCCTATCTTCAGCAATGGACAGTCGATTGGTAGGGAGGAACAACAGTAGCAGTCTTCTTTACATCCTGGGAAAATCCCAGCCTTCAACAGATTCAACTTGATTGTCAACAGTGGAGTCACCATATCATCAACAGCAGAAACATACAGATCTTCTTCGATAGCATGGAGATTGTGACCATGCTTCGGCATTGGGGAGGATATTACGTTTGGCTTCTCTGGAGCATCAAACTCGACCTCTTTTGCATCTATCAAGTCTTGAATTTTATGCTTAAGCGCCCAACAATCATTGGTGTCATGCCCGATGCTGTCAGAATGATAGGCACATTTAGCATTGGGATGATAATGTGGGGAAGATGTGTTCACATTTTTTGGTGCCTCTTTGATAGTGGTGAGATTTAGCTTCAACAAATGGGGAAGAACTTGTGCGGGCGTCATATTGATGCGGGTGAACTGCCGTTGTGGCCGTTCCACCCGTTACTGATTTGGTCTAGACTGATTGTTACGAGGCTGATCATTTGATGAATTTTGGATCATCACGGCCCCCACAGTCGGCCGGCGCTCAGTTCTTCCCGATCTTTTCTGAGAGTATATAAAAGTTGCTTCCTTCTTGGCCGGAAATGATTTCTTAGCAGTTGTAGATGCAGAGGCATCCCTTTGAATCTTTCCATTCTTAATACCAGCTTCCACCCATTCGCCAGTCAGAATTAATTCAGAAAACCCTGCGGAAGAGCTCCCGATCAAATGGTTGAAGAACGGGCCAGATAGGGTCCCCAAGAACATATCAACTAGTTCCCTATCAGAAAGAGGTGGCTGCACTCTTCCGGCCAAGTCGCACCATTTCTGGGCGTATTCTTTGAATCCCTCATTTGAGGCCATTCCCATACTTTGTAGCTGAGTACGAGTTGGCGCCAAGTCAGCGTTATATTGATACTGGCGATAAAAGGCAGCTGCCAAGTCTTCCCAATTATGCACTTCTGACCTCTCAAGCTGGTAGAACCAGTCTAGCTGCGTACCGGACAAGCTGTCCTGAAAGAAGTGTACCCAAAGATTTATGTCGGATGTATGAGGTTGAATTCTTCTGACATATGACCTTAGGTGCATTTTTGGGCAAGACAGCCCGTCATATTTTGCAAAAATTGGCACCTTAAACTTTGGAGGGATCACAATTCCAGCAATCAAACCCAATTCTTCAAAATCTAACCCAGGAACCCTTTGTAGCTCCATAGCTGCCAGTCTATCCTCCAGGTTTTTGTATTTGTCGTCCGCTGGCGGGTATTGTTGCTCTGAGTAGTCTTCATCTTCCTCAACCTCTTCCTCTTCAGCTTCGGACTCAGAAGGTAGTGCAGCTCCTTTTCCCTTACTAGTTCCCTCATCAGATGCGGAGGGAAATTCAAGAACTCTTCTAGCTTCATTCTCAAACCTTCTTCCCAGTGTAGCTACCCCGACTCTTTTCTTCTTCTTTTTCACTTTTTCTTGCTCTTTGTTCCCAAGCAGTGCTTTTAGATCCTCCTGACCCTTTGCCAAGGTCATTAGGAGCTGTTGAAACTGTGAGTTTTGTGACTGCAGATCTTTGACCGTCTGTTCGAGATCCATCTTACTGAAATAAACAGCAGAAAGATAAGGAAACCTGGTGTAGAGAACTGCTTATGCATATGATGAATGATATGTTTATTCATGCAATGCATTCAAGGATTTAGAAATTCAAAATTGTTGCAAACAAAAAGAACATACGTCATATTAATAAGAAGAAATTTTGTCAGTACATAAATGCCCCATGGGTCAAATATTACAAAAACTTCTTAAGGTAAAAAGACGTTGTGCATCCTCTTTGGTGCGATGTAGGTGTTGAGGGTCTCCTCCTCGTGAAGTCGGCGGGTAAGCTCCAAAACCTTCTTCTCACTGGCATAGAAGCTGGCTTCAAAAGTATTTCGCTCTTCCTTGAGTTGGATCCAACTCTTCTGCATCTCCTCCCATGATGTTGGCGTGTCAGGATGTAGGATGGTGTAGGGAACCTCTCCCTCCTTAACAGGCTCTTTAATCAAAGGGAGAATATGAGGATAAGGCATCATAAGACTCTGGGCTCGGGTTCGTACCCACTTGAGATAAGGCTCAAGAGGGATGGAGTTCTTATGCCCCAGTGTCTTGCTATCTACCTTGTTAGGCATCCCCCAAGCTCTGATGAATCTTTGGCGAAGTCCTTGCGCATTGTTGTCGAAGTCAAAAACTAGGTCAGGAATCAGCATGTCATGAGGGCCATCCCTCCGTGCATATCCAAATTGTCTCAAAGCTAGACAAGGGTTGTAGGTAATGCCCTCTCTAATGCCAAGTAAGGGAACATTAGGGAACTCACCACAACGATCGACGATGATGACATTTTCTCTAGACCGAGAACACCAATGTACATCAGAATGTGTGAGGGTCATCAATCGTTGTGACCACCTTAAGCCTTGCTCATTCTTCAAAACAGATTGTGGAAGGTGAGAAATAAACCACCTAGCAAGGAGAGGAGTACAGCACATGAGAACACCTCTCTTTCTCATTGTTCGTGTGTAAAATGAGTGGAGGATGTCCCCAAGCAATGTAGGTATGGGATTCCTGGACAGGAAAATCTTGACAGCGTTGACATCTATAAGTTGGTCAGGATTTGGGAACAAGACCAACCCATAAATGAGGAGTGCCACAATCTCTTCAAAGGCTTGCAGATCCAAAGAATTCCAAGACTCTTGTGCCTTCTCAAACAAGAATTTTGCCAAGAAGCCTTTGACACAACTTCTAGTTTCCCAATGCCCCTTGATGTCAGATGGTTGCAAGTGTAGTGCTTGAGCAACATCTTCAGGCTTTTGTTCTTTTTCCGTACCGTTGTAGGGTAGTTGATTAAGAATAGGAATTCTCAGGAGTTGAGAAAATTCCTCCAAAGTGGGCACCAATTGATAGTCGGGGAATGTGAAACAGTGATGAAGGGGGTCAAAGAACTGGAACAACACTTTCACCATGTCTTCTTCAATGCTGGTGTTGACTAGGATGAGCAGTCTACCATGTCTTTCACTGAAGAGAGAGCTTTCTGGAATTCTGGATGTAAGCTCCTTGAGTTGAGGATGGATTCTCACAAGGTTGACTTGGATAGTTTTCCTGCAAAGAATTTCCATGACCTACAAAACAAGAACAAAGATGAAGATCCAAACCCTTGAAATGGTTAGTGGATGCATATGATGCTTTATGATGTTCATGATGTATGCACAAACATATGTACAAGCAAGTCACACAAAACCCTAGTTTCAGGCTTGCATGGGGTTTCATAGGTAAGTACCCTCTTGAGTTTAGTTGGCTTAAAAACCTGTCCTATAAATAGTAACCGGGTTCTAAGGAGCTCAATATCATTGAATTGTTTTCTATGTTCATTGTTTTGGTTTAGCCACTTAACTAGCGACCAAAATATTCCAAGAAAACAACCCTCAATGAGTGTAGTATCGAGTATCTACCAACTTCGGACTGCACCAAAGCCGGTCATCTCACTACCCCTAATAAAAGGCCAAGATGGTCAAGTAAGGTTTTAGGTCATTAGTGCTTAGTGACATCACTCAGCGGCCCCGTACTCTCCTTGATTGGACTCAAGGGTTACCGGTACTTACAAATATGTCGCACTAATATAGCTATTGCTTTAACCGTGTCGGTATACCCCGCACAGTTTCCACAACGTATTTCTATCTATGAATGTTTCCCAAATCTGGGTGTAGGATTTCAAGCCTAAACAAGAGAACCAAGATGTAAAGCAATCAAAGTAAACAATTAGCCATGCAAAAGGGTGATCTAAGCCCTAATGTTACTCCACTTTTAAATTTTCCCCAACAGAGTTGCCAGTTCTGTAATACGGTGGGAGAACTGACTTGGGTTTTGCGTTTGTTTTCGCAAATGTTTCGGTTTAGCAAGAGTCGCCACCGACTTTTTATTTTATCCTAAGGAAAGGTTAAAAAGCACAGCAAAAACCTTTGAGATGTTTTCTTGGGTTCGGGGAGTAGATTATAGAAAGAGAAGGTATTAGCACCCTTTCTATCCATGGTTATCCATGGGCTCTTAGTTACTTGCTTATATCACTTGCCTTGCATTTTCAATTGTTTGAAATGGTGCTTTCAATTGTTTAAAATGGTGTTTTGTGTGTGTGGTTTTGAAAATGTTTTGAAAAAGATGCCTTGTCTAGGCAACCCTTGTAACAATTCTTTACTCGAATGTTTTACAGAAGGTGTGTGTCTTTTTGAAAAGATGTTTCAAGGTTTTGAAAGTTGTTTTGAAAGTTGTGTTGTGAAGTGTGGTTTTGAAAGTAGGCAAGGTTTTATTTTGCAAGTTTGATCAAGTAACTAAGAGTTGTCTACCCCTAAATTTACTCAAAGATTTTTTTTATGTTTTAACCCTTTTAACAGTATTGTTCCACCATTGTATTTGGTGGACAATCTTGTGTTAGGATGTTAACGGGACAGGCGCGAGTCATCGTATAGACCATGAATGCAATGGTGCCAAGTGTCTTTGGCAATTTTTCTTTTAAGGGACTTGATCATTTTTTAGGCAACTTGAGAAAGTGTCATCGAGGGACTATGATCATTTGATTTGTTTTGTTTTGTCAAAGAAACTCAACATGCAAGCATGGCCCATTTTTGAAGGCAACAAGTGGAGTAACCCTAAGGGTGCAAGTGTGATTGGTGTTGTCCATTTTCATGCTTTTTTTGTCTTTGTATTAGTCAAGTTATTTATTGGTTGATTTGCATACAAACCCTAGGTCTATCATGGCATAATTTGAAAGCTTTTAAATGCGGAAATTTAAAGTCCTAAATTATTACAACATAGTTATGGGGATGGGGGTACAAATGTTTGAATGGGGGATATTTAGCAAGAAATTAAATCTAAAACTATTACATCCATATTGAATATATAAATTATTTAATTGTACAATAATTAAATAAATACCATAAATATGCAAAATGTATTATGCACAAAAATGATTTTTTATGTATGAGAAAATATTTTTCAATGCAAGATATAAACAAAAATAAAAGTCAATTTTTTTGGATATTTTTGTGGTTTTAGGGCAAAACCCTAGTTTTTTTGAATAAATAACAATTATTTATTAATATTATACAATATTATACATTAATTTATGCAACAAATAAAAAAAGAAGTATATTGTAAAAAGTATTTTAAATGTCATGTATTAATAAAATAAAAATGTATTATTTTCATATTTTATCCTAAATATTCTAATAAATGTATAAGTATTTATATTATATATATTTAAATATACTAAATATGTACAAAAATAAAAATATGAATTATTTACAAAAAGTATATTTTTTAGAAAATGTTTCACAAAGTAAATAAAAATAATGGCTGAAAATATATTTTTGTGTTATTTTTAATGTTTTTAAATAAAAAGGCATTTATATTTATTTTACATGTATAAGTTCAAATAAAACAAATAAATTCCAAATAAAATGCAAAAATGGGTGGAAAAATATTTTTAATATTTTTTATATTTGAGCAAAATATAATAAGTCAGAATCAAAAAGAAAAAATCAAAAATGAATAAAATATCACACAATGGGTCAGGGGGGTGTAAAACTAAAAAAGGGGTGCAAACAGCAAGTTGACTCAGGCCCAGCCCAAGTCAACTCTGTCTTCAACCTTCAGCCACGTTCAAACAGAAAAACGCGCGTGTTCCATGCTTCATCCAAACTCCTGATTCTTTGACTTTCAACAAAAACTCATAACACAAACAATATAGAGCATGAAGAGACGAATTCATACATATAAAAATCTTGAGCTAACTCTCAGAAATGAGGGAGAATTTCTTCATCCCCAATTTCTGACCTAAGTTTTTTTCAATGTTCATAGCCAAAATTCTCACAGCACGCATAATATAAATGAAAAGTAAATACATGGATGGTTTCAGGGCTATGAGTAGAACATGTTTTCTTCACAAACCTAAACCTAATCATGCCTGGATAAGGAGATAGAAGTTCACATTTTTACCTGTTTCAGCTTGACTTGAACAGAGTAATGTGGCCAACTTCAATGGTGTTTGAGGATGTGTACAGCTTGCCTGAGGTCCAAAGAACCTTCTCCAACACCTAGCTTGCTTTGAATCTACCTGTATCGAGCTATGGAAGTCAACCTGCACAGCTGAAAAGTGAAAATGGCAAACTTGGTTAGGGGTGTTACAGTCTGTGTTTAGGGCTTGGGATAGCTTCAGAGGGTGATATGGAACATGTTTGAACTCTTTTTGGCCAAAGTGCACGAGTGAAATGGATGGTGGAAGTCAATCTGCAGCAGGCACTCTGTTTTGCAGAAAAACTATGCTTTTGGATATGAGGATGGATTGAGGGTGGTTTGGTCGTGCTTTAGGTCAGGTTTGATGTATGGAAATTGTTTGCAATCTTTGTTTTAGTTGGTGTTTACAGGAAAGAGAGCTTGGAGTCAGTTTACAAGTTTTCTTCTTTTTTAAGCAAGATAGTATAAGTTGTGATATATGCATGTCCAATGTCCTTAAGCATGCTGCATATCTTGTTCTTGATCAGAGTGATTTGTGTACAAATTCTAGCTTCAAAGATCTGGCGGGCCTCTTGGATTTTGAATTTGACATAAGGTGCACCTTTTCAAAAATGGCAAATATGCTTTTTCCATTTAAAGATTAATCTTGCATGAAAGGACCAAATGATCAAAATAATGCTTGAACATAATGGTTTGGCATTTAATTATTGAGTTTGAAGAGGATTAGAGGCCTGTAATCTAGCTTGTACAAGCTGACTTGAAAAATGCCAATGTATGAACATGCATTTGGTTATGAACAAAAGTGACATTTGCCCAACTTTGCAAATTCGATTCTCCCTAACCACAAGGGTGTTTGAGAAGTTATTGGAAAATTTGGAAAGCTTGGAATGTGTACTAAAATCCATCTTTGTAATGCAAATTGAAACTCCAAGTGGAACCATATGAAAAGTGGCCATGAAGTTGGACAAAAATCCTGCCTAGAATAGGTCAAAAGTTTTCTAAGTTAAAAATGTTTTGCACCCTTGTTCCAAAAATCATAACTTGAGCTACAAGCTTCTTTTGAGAAAACTTTGTAAATCAAAGTTGTAGATTTTGCAATGGACTACAACTTTCATGTTTTGAGTTTTGTTTGAATCCAATTGTATCTTGATGAAAAAATGGGACAAAGTTAGGAAAAAAATAAGGAAGTTTCATAACCTAGAAAAATTCTAAGTTATGAAATTTTCTCATTTTAAACCCTAATTTGCAAATTTGGATTTCTTGATGAACAAGTCTCATAATTTGACATGTCTTGATGAAAAATGAATCTTGGCACTTGATTTTGACCAAAAAGTCAAAGTTTGACTTTTCAGTATAAAGTCAAATTTTGATCAGTTGACTGGAAAATTCATTTGCCAATCCTGTGCATTTGAGATCTTTTGAACTTGTTGAATGTGTCAAGACAATGCCATTGAGTCCTTGAGTCCATATATGAGCTTGGTTTGCCATTGGTTAGGTCAAACAGTCAAAAATTGCCTTTGTGCAGTCAAAACCCTAAAAATGACCATTTTGCCCTTTTGGTGATCTGATCAAATTTCTTGTGGAATTATGATCCAAACTTGACCAAATAGTTCATATGAGTTCATTATGTTGATGTGGGTCAAAAATTATGAAGTTTGAGTGTCCATTGGCCACAGTTGACTTTTTCCCCAATACAGCTGATTTCTAGGTCAACTGTCCAATTGACTGTGCAAAGGTTGGAATCAAGGCTTGAAACTTGGTGTGATCGGTGGATATGGAACTGACTGTTTAACGCTGGTTCGCGAAATGTCGCGGAAGCAAGAGTCGCCACCGTCTTTTATTTTCTCCAAATGGAAAGGACAAAAGCACAGAAAAATTCCTTAAAGAGATTGCTCTCGGTTCGGGAGGTAGGTTATAGAAAGGGAGGGTATTAGCACCCTTTCTATCCATGGTTATCCATGGGCTCTTAGATACTTGCTCATTTGTGTTTTCAAAAATGGTTTGTTTGCTTTTCAACTGTGGGTTTTAAAAAAAGTTTCTTTGAAAATTCCAGTTCAACTCTTGTATCGGTCCTCAAGAGTGTTTGAAAAATTGCTTTCGAAAGATTTTTGAAAAGGTGTCGGTGTGAAAAGTATTTTTGATTTGTTTTGAAATTTAGAGCAAGTATCTAGAGTCGTCTACCTACCCTAAGGAATTCGTCTGTGTAATGTCCTTTAGGTAGTGCCATCCCACCATTGAGAGGTAGGTAGCACCACCGTTGGAGGTATTCGGGTCAATTCGAGGTTCGGGACATGGTGATCACCAGAGCAATAGGAAGACACCTTAGAAGCTACCCTCATGCCAGGTTCCCGGATCATGAGGACTTACTAAGACATCCTCTACTCGACGATCACCTTTCGAGGCAAGGCAACAGTGAGGCGTACCCTAGGGGTGGTGTGTGATTTGTGTGTCATGTTCAGTTATTTTTTCTTGTCATGTCATGGGTGATCTACGCTTTTGTTTTTATTTTGTCATTCATTCTTGCATGCAATTATTAACAGTTAAAAAGTTGCGAGAAATGTAAAGTTCCTAAGTTATTACAAAGGCGCGGGTCCACATCGCCAAATTTAATCAAGGACCCGATTTGACAGAAAAATAAAGGAAAGTGCGAGAAATTAAATTTACACGGCTTTGGGAGAATTACATCAATATTTAAAAGAAGGAATAAATAAAATGCGCGAAGAGAATAAAAAATCGCAAGCGAGGGCGTTGGACCCTTTTTAATGAAATTAAATTATGATTATTAATGAAATTAAAATGAAAAAGAAATTGTTTTTTTGAGGTTTTTGTATTTATGGTTTTTTATGAGAATTAAATGGAATTAAAATATTAATTAACCCTAATTCTAGCTATTTTTTAATTTATTAAGAAAATATGAAAATTACCTAAAATTAAATCTAATTAATTAATGCAATTTGATTTATAAAAATAAATAATTAATTATTAGTGATGAGAAAATAAAAGAAAAAAGTAATTAAACTAATTAAACCTAATTCTACAAGTTTTTAATTTATTAAGAAAAGATATTAAAATTAACCCTAGAATAAAAACTAATTAATTGATACAAGACTTTATTTACAAAAATATTAGTTAAATAAAATATATTTAATTTTTTTTGTCTTTTTCTGATTTTTTATATTTTTTTTATTCTATGAAAATAAACTAAATTAAAGGCATTAATTAAAAAGAAATAATTGAAACAAATAAAATAAAGAAAAGAAAAGAAATACAATACCTTGGGGGGTTCTGTCCCCAATTGGAGGTAAAGTCCTAACAATTCTGGCCCATTAAGCCTTGGCCTTATTGACTTTTTGGCTAGCGTGTAGGTGCGTTGACTGTAGCGTTTCATGGGCCTCAGATCCTGGCCATTGGATGGAGGTTGTTGGACGTGTGGCACGTTTGGATCATTGGGCGTAGGATGAGCCTCAGGAGGTAAACTGCACAGGATAACGTTAGAAAAAATATTATAGAAAGGGAGGGGGACCTGGGGTTCGAACCCAGGTCCCAGGGATTACCAATGCACTTGCCTGCCACTTGAACCAAACGCGCGTTTTGATTATATAATAGAAAACAAATGATATAAGATAAAACAATGGTTAGTGGAACTTTTAGCGCGAAAATTCAAATAAACCAATCATTAGCCTACACATCATCATCTTCTTCCTTGCTGCGCTTTTTCCTGAAATATAAAAAAGGTTAGCGGGGGTTTTAAACCCCCCCCCCCCAAAACAGGCCTTTCCCAAGAATAGCGAATAGCTCATCTTGGAATATAAATTGGGCGCGACCCCCTCATTGAATTCGTCTGAGTGCCTTGATTTTGACCATGGTATCGAGGTGTTCTAATTTTACAGCATTCATAAACGCCCAATTTCAAGTTTGAAGAACCCTAGCTGGCTTTAATGGTGAAATCACGTACAATGCATAAAAACTCAATCAAACTATAGGGTTAGCTTCAGAATCAATCAATTAGTGTAAATCAGTAAAGAAAACACATGAAAAATGCATAAAATTCATGATACGCTTATGGATATTTTCGTGAAAAGTTTGACTCTGATAACCAATTCCTTGAGTATGGGACAATGTTCTTGATTGGAATAGTCTCCTGGTCACCTTGGCAAGCTAATGGAGTGGTTATTTGATCTTGAAAAGCCTTGCAATCGTGATTTCAGTTCTTGAGTTTTTCACAAAAAATGCAAAAGTGTTTCTTCAATTCTGGCGCAGCTGGGAGGTCATTAGCATTAGGGTTGGCTTTGCACTTATGTATGGAATGATTAGGGTTAGGTTTTTGGTCCAAAGAATCAATGAATTGAGGGAATCAATATTTGATTTTCATGCCATAATTTTTCAATCTTTTCCATGCTATTTTGGTTCCAATCATGTCCAATCACATGGATTCTTTCCCTATCTAATAATGCACGAAAATCTGAAGTTATCCCATGCACAAAAAGATTTGATTGACTTGCTTTGATATTTTCCACATATTTATTTTAATTAAATGAATTAATAGACATTAAAAATTCAAATAAATAAATAAAAATGATGAAAAACTTCCCTTTGGGCCAAATGGTCGTGCACATGCTTTGGATGATGATTCTTGGAAGAAAATGTGGCCCATTAGCATTTTTAAGACATTTGAAGCAAAGTTGACTTTTTCAAAATATCCAAAAATTTCCCAACTTCCACAAGGCATATCTTGCTCAATTTTTAAGCTTTGCTCATGTTCTTGGACATTTTGGAAAGGTCTTGAAGTCCTCTAACCAATTTATTTGGTCCCATGTCATTTTGATTTACCAATCTCAAGTTATGGCCTTTGACTTAAAGTCCCTTTTTGTTGACTTTTGAAAATGACCTATAATGTTGAAATTGATAACTTTTTGTGAGAGCATTTCTTGGACTTGAAGTGTAAAGAGGAGTTGTAGGAAATTTCGTTATCTTCAAAATGAGCTTTGGATGGAATTTTTCTGATAAACCATGTGGAAGTTATGCCTTGGTCAAGTTACAGTTGACTTTTTCAACTGTCCAAATATGGAAACTTTTGCATCTTGAGTCTTTTTGAGCCAAGCTTTGAGAATCATGATCAAGCATTGATAAAATGATGTTTGTGGCTTCAAAATGAGATGTTGACCAAAAATTTGAACTTTTGACTGTCAAATGACCATTTTGCCCCTACAGTTGACTGTAGTGCAATTAGTGTTTTTGACTGTGCAATTTTGTGCTGTGAGTCTTGAAACTTGGCATGAGGATGCTTGACCATGTTTGTACGCATGTGGGACTTGATTGGACCCTTGGAAACTTCATTTTCTTTGTCAGAACCAAAACCCTAGTTTTTGACTGTTATGAGGCCTTTGAACTGTGCAACCCTTGGGAATTTTGAAGCTTTGACTTGGCAAATTTTGAAGAACATGGGAGGGAAAATTCTGGGGTACAACAGTTGCCCCTGTTCAATCTTCTTAGACCTGAGGATGAAGATTGGCTGACGTGCCTTTCGTAATCCGAAGGTGGAAGATGATTGAACACTAGAGTGCCCAGAAATTTGCGCTCACATAGTAGTGTGATGGTGGAATGGGCTTATAGATGCCATTTGGAGATTGATGGATAGGATGATGGGCTTATAGATTCCATGCTAAGAGATGATGGATAGGTGGATGGGCTTATAGATGCCATCTGGGCGTCGATCGCGTAAGAGATTCCTTAGCGAGAATTTGCGTACCTGCAAAAGAAAAAATGATTACCTGACTTGTTGCAGGAGCTGGTCTTCAGATCCTTGGTATAGATGTGTCCTGACTGGTTACAGGAGCTGGATCTGGATCTTCAAAAGGTGATGAATGAACCAGGGATGGTTACTACCTCAACAGGAACGGTGAGAGAACCTTGAACGATTACTACCCCAACAGGAACGCTGAGAGAATCTGGGGACGATTACAACCTCAACAGTAACGCTGAGAGAATCTTGGGCGACTTCAACCTTAACAATAATCATTGAGAGAATCTTGGGCGACTTCAACCTCAACAGTAATCATTGAGAGAATCTTGGGCGACTTCAACCTCAACAGTAATCATTGAGAGAATCTTGGGCGACTTCAACCTCAACAGTAATCATTGAGAGAATCTGGGGATGATTACTACCTCCGCAGTAACGGGGAGAGAACCATAGGCGACTTCAACCTCAACAGTAATCATTGAGAGAATCTTGGGCGACTTCTACTTCAACAGTAACGCTGAAAGAATCTTGGGCGACTTCAACCTTAACAGTAATCATTGAGAGAATCTTGGGGCAATTACTACCTCCGCAGTAACAGGGAGAGAACCACAGGCGACTACAACCTCAACAGTAATCATTGAGAGAATCTTGGGTGACTTCAACCTCAACAGTAATCATTGAGAGAATCTTGGGGCGATTACTACCTCCGCAGTAACGGGGAAAGAACCACAGGCGACTACAACCTCAACAGTAATCATTGAGAGAATCTTGGATATCTTCTACTGAGTCTTTATCAGAAAAATCTGTTAGGGGTCGATTTAGCTGGACTAGAGAAGGCCTTGGACTGGATAAGAAACAGGAAAATCTTAGGGTTGACTTAACTGAACCGGTCTAGGTCTGAAAATCTTCAACTGGGTAAGAAACAGGGAGATCTTAGGGTCGATCTGACTGAACCAGAGAAGGCCTTTGACTGGATAAGAAACAGAAAAATCTTAGGGTCGACTTAACTGAACCGGTCTAGGTCTTGAAATGTCTTCAACTGGATAAGAAACAGGGAGATCTTAGGGTCGATCTGACTGAACCAGAGAAGGCCTTTGACTGGATAAGAAACAGAAAAATCTTAGGGTCGACTTAACTGAACCGGTCTAGGTCTTGAAATGTCTTCAACTGGATAAGAAACAGGGAGATCTTAGGGTCGATCTGACTGAACCAGAGAAGGCCTTTGACTGGATAAGAAACAGAAAAATCTTAGGGTCGACCTAACTGAACCGGTCTAGGTCTTGAAATGTCTTCAACTGGATAAGAAACAGGGAGATCTTAGGGTCGATCTGACTGAACCAGAGAAGGCCTTTGACTGGATAAGAAACAGCAAAATCTTAGGGTCGATTTAACTGAACCGGTCTAGGTCTTGAAATGTAGCTTGAGAACTCAACTTGGTCTTTCCTGAAAGGTAAAGGTTAGTCATATGCAATGCATGATATGGATCAAGCAATGATGTTCTCAACATAAATGAGATTTGTAAGATATGATGCGTATATGCATGCTATAATGTATGAAAATGTGATGTTTATGCAGGTATCTTTTGTCGTCTAGGAAAATAAATCCTTGACGGGTGCCGGGAAGTCACTCCTGGGCTGATGTTTGAAGAATAGATTTTGCTTCCGCTTGGGATGATAGTTCCAAGAATACCGGTAGGAGAAGATAACTCCGTTGGGGAATGAACTTGGCGAATGGATTACTCTACGGGGAGGAAAGTATTCTAGCGATCTTGCTGGGGAGCAATACTCTGTGGGAAGAGAGGTACTTTGTTGAGTTATTGATGGTAATTTTGCTGGGGATACCCTTGTTGTATTGGAAGTGTTAATAGACTTCGCTGGGGATAATAAGATTGCGTCGAGGACGCTCTTTCCGTGGCTTTCGGCTGAGGATAACCCAGTTATATCCTGGTAAGGAAATAACTCTTTGAATAAAGCCGGGAGACGCGTTCGTGCTCTGCGAGGAATAAGCTTCCAGAATCTACTGGGGATAAGCTTACTGCTTGGGGAGATGGATTCCAACCTTCTTGGGGAAACTGGATTGGACTCTCCTGGGGGAAGTTTTGAATTGTATCGGGGAAGTGACTCCACTGAATGTTTGATATATCGCCGGGGAACAATCTTTAGACCAAGACTGCCGGGGATGCTTGTTAAGAATGTATATATATTGCTGGGGGAATGTTGAGATCTGCTGGAGGATACTCAATTTCCTTAAGGATGTTGTAACTTTGCTTGGAGAGAGAGCATAGACTTGCTGACTCACTCTCTGGGGAATTATGATATACCGGTTGTGTTCTTCAGCTGAACCTACCTTGGTACCTTGGTGGACAGAACAATTAGATTGCTTGGACAACTCATCATTGCCCCTGTTTCTGAGGTGGGAGAGGAAGACCTGTGAGGTGCTGATAGTTGTTGATGGACCAACCTTCTTCTGGTAGAGAGGTGACAAGATGACAGGACATAGTCGTACGCTTTGATCCCTAACTTTTGCCTGGACCGCCCTTTCGGGTTTTCAGTCCACCGGGATACCCATTTTTACCCAAGCCGCCTTTTCAGGTTTTCGACTTGCCGGGTGTACAGATTTTTCATTTCATCCCTTATTTTTCCCGAACCCTTTTGGTTCGCCGGGAAGCCCTAATTTTTGCCTAGGTATGTCAACCTAGCGGGTCTTTGATTTTGCGTAGTATTTTTTCGACTATGTCCACGTTCTCAGAATGTAGGGAGGTGCCCCTGTTGTTTGTGTTGTCATGCCACCAGAAGGTGTTTGATCAGGCAAGATTCGTTGCTGGAATGCCTGAAACGACTCAGGCGGAGATTTGCCTCAGGCTATTTGGCCTCTTGAAAGATTCTTCGAATCTTGACTTGATTGCCTCAGATGATGGGCAATAATCATGCCATGCCCCTTGATTGGAGATACTCTTGTTCATTAGACTTTCGTCATGCGAATTTCTCTGCTGTTCAAACAAATGATCATGTGCAAACAATATTATATCAAAAATGCAAAGCTTATGTCTGTCTTGAAGTTTTTTTGAAAATGCATTTTTTAGTAAAAACAAGTGAATTTTGTAAACTGCGATGTCAACTCGTTATTTTACCGCAAGCCTTAAGGAGTCAGGATACCTTTTGTAACAGTATGCTTTCGAACTAACCCATGCTTCAGCTAGGACTTTTTAAGGGTTATAACGTGGCCTAGTTCACGGTTTAAGAAACAAAGGATAAAGGCTCAAATTATTTGTACCCACCCGTTCTTCGTGATGTTCTTCAAACCTAAGCTCAGTTGATCGTGCGTTAGACCTTGTTTGAGTCTTTGTCCTGATGTACCAGTGATGGTTCGGATACTGATAACTTATTTTGGATAGGCAGTCATTTTTGGTTTTTGTTGAGGGTTTATAGAACCTCTTTCTTTTTCGATTTTGTTGTCCCTGTTTTTTGCCTGAGCTGTTTCCTTTTTGGAATTACAGTCAGCGGGATGCCCCAGTTTTGTAAGTCTCCTTCATAGGTTTTGACTTAATGGGTTTTTATTTTGAGAAGTAATGACTGCCTGTCTTTATGATTGTTCGGAACCATCACTATCTTTTGTTTTGTAAGGACCTCTTTTGGTGCCATTCGTTATGCACTTGGATCAACTGATAGAACTACCCTGCCCCAGGTTATGATTAAGGGTTTTAATTTTCGAAAAGAAAAACTCCTACTTCTTTGGCTCAAAGGGGTTGACGAGGGATTATCTTCCTTATTACTCCGGTGTTTAGGAATTGAAACAATGTCTGTACTTCATCAGCGGGGTCTGTTCAAAAGCATACTGTAAAGATCGTGGTATCGTTTTCATCATCCTCCCTCAAGAGGCTTAGAACTATTAATCGAGAGTTAACATCAGAAAAAATATGAAAATAATTTGCATATAGTGAATACGAATATATTGCTTCCAAAACAGACATATGCGATGCATTAATGAAATAACAACGTTTAACATGAGTAAATGTTTGACAAAAGAAAGTTGCAACTTGAAACTCCTAATGAACAAAAGTTTCTCATCCTAGCCATGTCTTGGCAAGGGAGCAGTGATCACGTTGGGAGTCTCGGCGGGCTCGAACTCGATCTCTTTAGCATCGATCATGTTCTGAATCTTGTACTTCAGTGCCCAACAATCCTCAGTATCGTGCCCCGGGCTACCAGAATGGTAAGCACACCTTGCTTCTGGGTTGTAATTTGGAGAGGAAGTCTTTGGGTTTGCAGGAGGGTTGATTACCGCAATCAGGTTCATCCTTAACATATGCTGCAAAGCTCGTGACCATGGCATGTTGATGTTGGTGAATTGTCTCTTAGGCTCGTCCGACCTGTTCTGATCAACATGCTGCTTTTGGCGAGGTCGTTGTTGGACCTGTGAAGTAGTAGCAACTCGGAGAGGTCTATTCATTGGACCCGACCTTTGCCCTCTTGGAAGTTGTTCCATGACCTGGTCCCTGATTTGGGCTGGTTGCTTCATGCCTTGAGGAAGCTGACTGATCATGGCCCTCAGCTCTCCTTGCTCCTGAGCTAAACCTTGAATGAGGGCCCTTTGCCCCAGCATCTGGGTTTTCAATGTGTCTACCTCAGCTTGTAGACGTTTCAGTTGTTCGTCCTTGTCATCTTCAGGACTCTTTCTGATCAGATTCCCCATGAGGAGTGTCCTCAACTCTTCCTGCCCCTTGGATAGGCTTAGGAAGATCTCCTTGAACTGAGTCTCTTGAGTGTGAAGGTCCTGGTTATCTGGTTGGGGAGCCATTGCTGAAAGAAACAGCGAACAAGGGTAAGTGACCTGCAACAAGGGTACCTGTAATGCAATGATATTTATGATATATATGCAATGTTTTCAAGGATCTCGCGGGATAAACAAAAATTGTTAGAACTAGGTAGCTTGATTGAGGGAACTTCATGTTTGCTGAGAGTCTTTCTTCCAAGGGTCAAAGGCTCACCATATCCAGTGGGTCATAGCCCCTGACAACCTTGGCTAGGGGAACCTTCTTCAAGTGTCAAAGCTCGCCATATCAAGTGGGTCATAGCCCCTAACTTTAGTCATCATGTCTAGTTTTGATTTCCAAACAACCTTGGTTAAGGGAACCTTCTTCAAGAGTCAAAGCTCACCATATCAAGTGGGTCATAGCCCCTGACAACTTTTTCTAGAGGAAAATAAATCCTCTTTGCCCCTTGCTGGGATGGTTGATTCACCATGACCTGCATCACAAGCCCTTGAGATCCTTGAAATGGGTTAGGATGTATGCAATGGTATGATGTTATGGTATGCATGGGGTAATGTTAGTAACACTGTTATGAGTCCCAATTAAGGACTGCAAACAAAATCTGCAAGAAATTTGGTAAACCTTGTTATGAGTCCTAATTAAGGACTACAAACAAAACCTGCGAGAAGCTCAAGTGTCAGACAACAAGCATGCAAGTAGTCAAGTACGAAGGCATACAAGTCACACAAGAGAAGCCCTTAGAGTTTAGGCCAGCATGGGGTCTGGGTATTACCCTCTTGAAGTTGGTGGGCTCAACCTGTCCTATTAGGAGTAACCGGGTTCTAAGGGTCCCAACATCACCGGATTGCTTTCATTGTTCATTGTTTCGATTTAGCCACTGAACTGGCGACCGAAATATTCCAGGAAAGCAACCCTCAATTGAGTGTAGTATCGAGTATCAACCAACCTCGGACTGCACCAAAGTCAGTTATCTCACTACCCTAAAGAGGCCAAGATAGTTCAATTAAGGTTCCTAAGGTCTATTGATGTTTCATGACACCACGCGGAGGCCCCGTACTCTCCTTGACTGAACTCAAGGGTTACCGGTACACACCAAAGTGCCACATCAACGTAGCAGACTGTTTCAACCATGTCGGTATACCCCGCACAGTTCCCTCACAGCCTTGTTGCTACTTTCTAAGAAGGTATCCCCAGATCCGGGTTAGGATCTATAGAACTCCCAAGACAGTCCCACAATTTAAAGCAAGCAAAGAAAGCAATTGAAAACACAGTTATGAACTAACCCTAAGGTACACCTCACTTTATTAGTATATTCCCCAGCAGAGTCGCCAGTTCTGTGATCGGTGGATCTGGAACTGACTGTTTAACGCTGGTTCGCGAAATGTCGCGGAAGCAAGAGTCGCCACCGTCATTTTATTTTCTCCAAATGGAAAGGACAAAAGCACAGAAAAATTCCTTAAAGAGATTGCTCTCGGTTCGGGAGGTAGGTTATAGAAAGGGAGGGTATTAGCACCCTTTCTATCCATGGTTATCCATGGGCTCTTAGATACTTGCTCATTTGTGTTTTCAAAAATGGTTTGTTTGCTTTTCAACTGTGGGTTTTAAAAAAAGTTTCTTTGAAAATTCCAGTTCGACTCTTGTATCGGTCCTCAAGAGTGTTTGAAAAATTGCTTTCGAAAGCTTTTTGAAAAGGTGTCGGTGTGAAAAGTATTTTTGATTTGTTTTGAAATTTAGAGCAAGTATCTAGAGTCGTCTACCTACCCTAAGGAATTCGTCTGTGTAAATGTCCTTTAGATAGTGCCATCCCACCATTGAGAGGTAGGTAGCACCACCGTTGGAGGTATTCGGGTCAATTCGAGGTTCGGGACATGGTGATCACCAGAGCAATAGGAAGACACCTTAGAAGCTACC
Organism: Vicia faba; assembly: GCA_948472305.1. NCBI lineage: Eukaryota > Viridiplantae > Streptophyta > Magnoliopsida > Fabales > Fabaceae > Vicia > Vicia faba. The sequence continues at coordinate 245,195,259 of OX451735.1, forward strand.
CTCATGTCAGGTTCCCGGATCATGAGGACTTACTAAGACATCCTCTACTCGACGATCACCTTTCGAGGAAAGGCAACAGTGAGGCGTACCCTAGGGGTGGTGTGTGATTTGTGTGTCATGTTCAGTTATTTTGTCTTGTCATGTCATGGGTGATCTACGCTTTTGTTTTTATTTTGTCATTCATTCTTGCATGCAATTATTAACAGTTAAAAAGTTGCGAGAAATGTAAAGTTCCTAAGTTATTACAAAGGCGCGGGTCCACATCGCCAAATTTAATCCAGGACCCGATTTGACAGAAAAATAAAGGAAAGTGCGAGAAATTAAATTTACACGGCTTTGGGAGAATTACATCAATATTTAAAAGAAGGAATAAATAAAATGCGCGAAGAGAATAAAAAATCGCAAGCGAGGGCGTTGGACCCTTTTTAATGAAATTAAATTATGATTATTAATGAAATTAAAATGAAAAAGAAATTTTTTTTTTGAGGTTTTTGTATTTATGGTTTTTTATGAGAATTAAATGGAATTAAAATATTAATTAACCCTAATTCTAGCTATTTTTTAATTTATTAAGAAAATATGAAAATTACCTAAAATTAAATCTAATTAATTAATGCAATTTGATTTATAAAAATAAATAATTAATTATTAGTGATGAGAAAATAAAAGAAAAAAGTAATTAAACTAATTAAACCTAATTCTACAAGTTTTTAATTTATTAAGAAAAGATATTAAAATTAACCCTAGAATAAAAACTAATTAATTGATACAAGACTTTATTTACAAAAATATTAGTTAAATAAAATATATTTAATTTTTTTTGTCTTTTTCTGATTTTTTATATTATTTTTTTATTCTATGAAAATAAACTAAATTAAAGGCATTAATTAAAAAGAAATAATTGAAACAAATAAAATAAAGAAAAGAAAAGAAATACAATACCTTGGGGGGTTCTGTCCCCAATTGGAGGTAAAGTCCTAACAATTCTGGCCCATTAAGCCTTGGCCTTATTGACTTTTTGGCTAGCGTGTAGGTGCGTTGACTGCAGCGTTTCATGGGCCTCGGATCCTGGCCATTGGATGGAGGTTGTTGGACGTGTGGCACGTTTGAATCATTGGGCGTAGGATGAGCCTCAGGAGGTAAACTGCATAGGATAACGTTAGAAAAAATATTATAGAAAGGGAGGGGGACCTGGGGTTCGAACCCAGGTCCCAGGGATTACCAATGCACTTTCCTACCACTTGAACCAAAAGCGCGTTTTGATTATATAATAGGAAACAAATGATATAAGATAAAACAATGGTTAGTGGAACTTTTAGCGCGAAAATTCAAATAAACCAATCATTAGCCTACACATCATCATCTTCTTCCTTGCTGCGCTTTTGCCTGAAATATAAAAAAGGTTAGCAGGGGTTTTAAACCCCCCCCCCCCAAAACAGGCCTTTCCCAAGAATAGCGAATAGCTCATCTTGGAATATAAATTGGGCGCGACCCCCTCATTGAATTCGTCTGAGTGCCCTGATTTTGACCATGGTATCGAGGTGTTCTAATTTTACAGCATTCATAAACGCCCAATTTCAAGTTTGAAGAACCCTAGCTGGCTTTAATGGTGAAATCGCGTACAATGCATAAAAACTCAATCAAACTATAGGGTTAGCTTCAGAATCAATCAATTAGTGTAAATCAGTAAAGAAAACACATGAAAAATGCATAAAATTCATGATACGATTATGGATATTTTCGTGAAAAGTTTGACTCTGATATACCAATTCCTTGAGTATGGGACAATGTTCTTGATTGGAATAGTCTCCTGGTCACCTTGGCAAGCTAATGGAGTGGTTATTTGATCTTGAAAAGCCTTGCAATCGTGATTTCAGTTCTTGAGTTTTTCACAAAAAATGCAAAAGTGTTTCTTCAATTCTGGCGCAGCTGGGAGGTCATTAGCATTAGGGTTGGCTTTGCACTTATGTATGGAATGATTAGGGTTAGGTTTTTGGTCCAAAGAATCAATGAATTGAGGGAATCAATATTTGATTTTCATGCCATAATTTTTCAATCTTTTCCATGCTATTTTGGTTCCAATCATGTCCAATCACATAGATTCTTTCCCTATCTAATAATGCACGAAAATCTGAAGTTATCCCATGCACAAAAAGATTTGATTGACTTGCTTTGATATTTTCCACATATTTATTTTAATTAAATGAATTAATAGCCATTAAAAATTCAAATAAATAAATAAAAATGATGAAAAACTTCCCTTTGGGCCAAATGGTCGTGCACATGCTTTGGATGATGATTCTTGGAAGAAAATGTGGCCCATTAGCATTTTTAAGACATTTGAAGCAAAGTTGACTTTTTCAAAATATCCAAAAATTTCCCAACTTCCACAAGGCATATCTTGCTCAATGTTTAAGCTTTGCTCATGTTCTTGGACATTTTGGAAAGGTCTTGAAGTCCTCTAACCAATGTCTTTGGTCCCATGTCATTGATTTACCAATCTCAAGTTATGGCCTTTGACTTAAAGTCCCTTTTTGTTGACTTTTGAAAATGACCTATAATGTTGAAATTGATAACTTTTTGTGAGTGCATTTCTTGGACTTGAAGTGTGAAGAGGAGTTGTAGGAAATTTCTTTATCTTCAAAATGAGCTTTGGATGGAATTTTTCTGATAAACCATGTGGAAGTTATGCCTTGGTCAAGTTACAGTTGACTTTTTCAACTGTCCAAATATGGAAACTTTTGCATCTTGAGTCTTTTTGAGCCAAGCTTTGAGAATCATGATCAAGCATTGATCAAATGATGTTTGTGGCTTCAAAATGAGATGTTGACCAAAAATTTGAACTTTTGACTGTCAAATGACCATTTTGCCCCTACAGTTGACTGTAGTGCAATTAGGGTTTTTGACTGTGCAATTTTGTGCTGTGAGTCTTGAAACTTGGCATGAGGATGCTTGACCATGTTTGTAGGCATGTGGGACTTGATTGGACCCTTGGAAACTTCATTTTCTTTGTCAGAACCAAAACCCTAGTTTTTGACTGTTAGGAGGCCTTTGAACTGTGCAACCCTTGGGAATTTTGAAGCTTTGACTTGGCAAATTTTGAAGAACATGGGAGGGCAAATTTTGGGGTACAACACTTGGTATAGATAAACTTGTAGGTCCAACATGAAGCATGAAAGTCACCTTGGGCATTTTAGGTCAAAACATCTTTGTGCAAACTCAAACCCTAATTTGGGTCAACAGTGCAAGGAGGAGTCTTGAGCAGAGCAAACCCTAACCTGATCTTGAGCTCCAAGGGTCTTGTGGTGAGAAAATGTTGATGAAATGAGAGGGAAAATTTTGGGGTACAACAGATTACTACAAGACAAACATATGCAATGCATTAATGGAATAGCAAAGTTTGACATAAAATAAGTGTTCGAACAATCAAAAGAAAATTACAAATTGAAAATTCTAATGAACAAAAAGCCTTTTCATCTGAACTTGTCACTTCAGATGGTGTACCTTTGAGGGATGGCAGAAAAATTCAGTCTGACCATCTTGTGTGAACTCCAGCACCCCTTCATCGATTAAGTCCTGAATCTTATTTTTCAATGCCCAACAGCTATAAGTGTCATGCCCTGGACTATTGGAATGATAAGCGCATCTCACATTAGGATTGTACCAAGGAGAAACGGTGTTAGGACATGTCGATTTTGGTGAATTTCCTTTTAGGCATGTCCTGCTTATGTTGATTGCCTTGTTGTTGTTATTGCACCGGTGATGGATTAGAGACCTGCACTACCCTCATAAATTGGTTGAGATTGCTCTTATTGTGACCCTTTTGGTCGTACATAGTATTGGACTCTTTCTTTCCATTGTATGGTCTCTTCTGAATACTTGAAGAAGCATTCCCCTGGATTTCACCGCTCTTGAGTTTATTTTCAACATGTTCCCGCATGAACATGTCATCCAATTTGATGTCTACCAAGAGAGGTTGATCATTGATTAGGCCCCAAATTCTATCAGTTTTCTCCATATGGTAGTATCTGTCTTGATGAAGCTTGCTGATGAGAATCCTCATCTCTTCTTTTCCCCGAGCTAAATTTTGGATAAGAGCCATCTGACTACTCATCTGGATTTCCATCCTTTCCATCTCAGCTTGCAGTTGTTCCAACTGGACATCCTTGTTGTCTTCAGGATTTTTCTTGGTCATGTTCCTAGCGATGAGTGTTTTCAATTCTTCTTGCCCCTTGGATAGATTCAGGAACAATTCCTTGAACTGAGAATCATGAGTTTGAAGATCTATGTCATTTTGTTCGAGAGTCATCTTCCTATTGTTGAAATAAATAGTGATAAAATGAGAAACCTATCTCAAGAACACCTGTTATGTAATGACATGCATGCAATGTTTTCAAGGATCTCGCGGGGTAAACACAAGAATATGTTTAAATATGGCTGCAGCTTTGATTGAATAACTTCATATCATTGAATTTCCTTCTACGAGAATCAAGCTCACCATGTCGAGTGGGTCATAGCCTCAGACTCAAGTTATCATGCTTTGGTCTTTTGACAGTATTGGCTAGAGGAAAATAAATCCCCTTTCCCCTTGCTAGACGTCTGGTTCATCATAACCTGTATCACATGCCCTTGAGATCCTTGAAATGGTTAAGGAAATGTTATGGCATGATGTTATGATGTGTATTCTATGCACCAAGCAAACGTGTAAGGTGATGAAGAAAAGTGAGTGTTGCAAGAAATCCATGTTATTGGGTAATTACTACAAACAAGTCCTGCAAGGAACTCATATAGTTAGATATTGAGTATAAACAAAACCCTGCAAGGAGTTCAAGTTGTTAGATAATGAAAGCAAACAAGTCACACGAGTAGCCTTAGGTTTAGGCTTGCATAGAATTTGTAGGTAAGTACCCTCTTGAAGTTTAGTTGGTTTAACATGTCCTAGAAATGTAACTGGGTTCTAAGGAGTCTCAATATCACCGATCTTTCTTTATCGGGCATTGTTTCAGCTCAGGCGATCTTTTCTCGCGGCCGAAATATCCCGAAAGTCCAATCTCAATGAGTGTAGTATCGAGTTTCAACTAATCCTCAGTTTATACCGAAGCCGGCTATCTCACTACTTTTCTAATGGCCAAGTTTGTTCAACTAAGGTTCTAAGGTCAGTTAGTTCTTTATGACACCATACAACGGCCCCGTATTCTCCTCGATTTAACATAAGGGATACTGCTGAAATTCTGGCTGCAGATACTCAATGTCACGTTCAATGTTATGACACCGTATCTGACTTACTATATGACAGTAAATACAAAAGCAATAAAGAACACAGTCAATTGTTTACCCAGTTCAGTGTGCAACAACACCTACTCTGGGGGCTACCAAGCCAGGGAGAGAATCCACTATAAGAGATGTTAATTCAGGAATAAACCAACCAGTTTATCTCCTTCACTTAAGACCTACCCAATGCAATTCTAATCTAAGTACAACTTAAACCTGAGTTCCTACTCACTCCCCCTCAATCACAGCAGTGATACATAAACCAATTTTGACTTAAGAATTGATGAAGACACTCTTCAAAAACAAACACTTGATTAAGCTTCACAGCTTTTTAATCAAGCAACACAATCACTCTTGCTTCACAGCTTTGAGTGATGCACACAACTAACTTGACTCTGCTTCACAGCTTTAGTCAAGGAACATTCAAACACTCTTGCTTCAAAGCTTAGAGTGCTACACAACCCTTACAAATAGAAACTTATTCCAAGGCACTTATCACAATGATAATTGCTTGGAGTACAATAATCAAATCTATACAGATTACAAATTGATCTTCTAATCAATCAGCAGGGGATCCTTGAAAAACAGCAGCTCTGTTGAATATATAGCAGCTGCAACTTCAGTTAGGGTTTCCAAAAACCTAGGGATAATTCCGTTTGACCTAAAGACCAGGTCACAGGACTTTATTAACCAGATTAGGGTTGAGCTAGGTTACCCCTCAGAAAACGCAGGATTCTGTTCAGAAAGGACTGAGTTATTTCCTGAAAAAACTCAGACTTATCCAATCCTGCAATCCTGTTAGTTCAGAACAGGATGTCATAACATCTGTTATGACATCTGAGAAAACCTGTCTACTGATTTAGCAAAATGTGATCATTTTGCAAAATGCTCAGATACACACTTATAAACATCAGTATTTGAATTACAATATTTTTCTGCAAAGGTACCTACTGAGTCAGTACAAACTGAACTAGAATGTTATGACATCAGTCATGACATTCACACATACACTTGGGATTTACCAAAAATTCAAGCCAATACCTAAACACCTACAAACTCCCCCTTTGGCAGATTTTTGGCTAAAGACCCTAAAACAATCAGAGATAGATAGCAGCAGAAATAAGTGACAGCAGAAAAATAGAATGTCAAGTACTAATTAAGTAAGTACCAAAATATTCTCCCCCTCTTTAGCCACAAATGGGCCAAAGATACATGTTCAGAAAATTTTACAGTTATCCAAAACAAAATAATAAGATCAGCAGCAGACAGCAACAGAACACACTTCCAAACTCCACCAGCAACACCACCAAGCAGCAATCAACCTTCAAGCACTGTCATCAGACTCAGAGGAGCTAGTTTCTTCAATGTTGAGTTGTCCTTCAGCTTCTACACCTTCTTCCCTTCTGCTTTCTTCAGCTTCCTCCTTTTCTAGCCTGGCAATTAGAATTTCTAGGGTCCTTTTTCTAGCATCCAGCTCTTTGCAAGTTTCTTTTAAGACACCTATGACATCTGATGTCTTGGACTGGGTCTTTACAGACGATGTCTCAGCTGATGTTATGACAATGTCTGGAGCATGAGATCCCTGAAACAGTTTGTAGTGCAGGCCAAGGGCAGGAGCTCTTTTGCAGACTGTATCTCTTGCTACAAGGATATCAGGGTATTGTGCAAGGATGATTCCACAAAGGAGGGAGGGAAAGGCAATTGGTCCTTTGACAGCATAACTGCCAGCATGCTTTAAAGTTTGTTCAAAGATGTACCTTCCATAGTCAAAGGCAGTCTTGGTTCCTACAGCATAGATAAATCTCCCCAATCCTGTGGAGATAGTTGATTTGTGATTTGTAGGCACCCAGTTTGCTGCACCTATTTTATGCAAGATGGCAAATTTCATGCTGAGTTTACTAGCATTCAGCTTCCCTTTCAATGGCCAGCACTTTACTTGCCTGGCTGTGATGGTTAGACAAACTTCATTGTCAGTTGCCTCTAGATCAGGACAGTCCTTATTTGTTCTTCCAAGAAACTTGTTGATTTCTGATGGAGAGAACTTGACCCTTCTTCCTCTAACAAAGACACTTTCAAAGTCAGCTGACCTTCCATCAGCACAATCATTTGACAAGTTCACTACAAACTCCTTAACCAGATTTTCATAACATTTGTTAAACTTTATCACTGTCTTCATTAGCCCAGCATTCTTGATTAGATCCATGATGTCTTTGCACTCCAAGGCATCATTGTTGAGTTCTCTCTCCAAGGCTATTCTCTTTAAGTAAACATACTTCCATCTGTTTGCATTGTCAGGATGATGAAAGGAGATGTTGTCTGTTGGCACTTCAGGCACTCTAGCAATCTTGCTGGAGGGGAGCTTCCTTCTGATGGGAGTTTCTTCAATATCAATCTCAAATTCTGATTCATCATCAGAATCAGAAGTTTCAGGTTCTTTACTTTTCTTAGAGATTGGTTGTCTAGCAGTCTGCACATGTGCCTTCTTCCCTTTTGTCTGAATACTTTTCTCAGCCATCCCTTCAGCCTTGGATTTCTTAGCATCAGGTTTATCATTCTGACTACTCTTTCTTTTCATCAATCTCCTAGCAATGCTAGGGTTCACATTAGCAATCAGTTCATTATCTGAGTAATCTTCATCCACATCAATGATAGGTGGATCAACAGCCTTTTCAGAGGGGTTCTGAATGTTGTCTTTTGGTGTCACAACATCCTCAGTGACATCTATATTTTCAGAACCTTCCACATTTGGACTTTCTGATTGATTTAAAGGGATAGAAATCCCCGGTACAGATTGGTTGCCACTCAGTATGCTAGTAACCAGCCTAGCAATAGCTTGGTGTACTTGAACTGATCCTTCTCTATTAGGTACAGAAGACGAAGGATGAGAAGAATTACCAGAGGCTGTAGCTTGAGCTCTTCCTGCATGTCTGGTTCTGAGCTTTTTGACTCTGGCTGGGTCAGTTGCCATCTCCCTGAGAGGAGTGACCTCCAGAACTTCAGATTCTATGCATGTAGTGATTGCCCTAGAATCTTGGTCAGATGATGACGATGATGCGGAAGACGAAGTCGCCTTGGTTGAAGACGATGTCTGAGACATTTTGATTGACTTTGAGTAATGGTAGCAGTTTGAGAAAAATCTTTGATTGGGAGGAGGAAAAAGGTTGCAAGGATGAGAGAGGTAGGAGGTAAAAGGGAGTCTCTTCAACTTCTTAAAGCTTTTGAAGGAATTGTGAAAGAATATGATTAACTCACTAAATATAGACTTAATAAAATTAATCCCTCCAACCCTTGTTTTAAGCAAAATTAATTGCTATAATTTCTCATGTTGGTGAATACCCAACCTGCCCCTCAAATTTTCAAGTTTATTTCCAACAAGAGCCTTGGTAGAAGAATCAGTCAGCTGAAGCTTAGAGAAACTATGTTCCAGTTTAAATGACTTCTTCTCTTCAAAGTCAATAGGGTTCAAGGAAATGTTGAATGTTTTCAGATTGTCACAAAACAATGTCACAACATCTTGTGTAACATTGTACTCAGGGAGCATCTGTTTTGACCAGATGTTTTGAGAACAGAATTTATGAGACTTGTTATTTCCAACATCCTTGTCAAGATGACTTAAGGTTCTGACAACACATTTATTTCCCACATCACAGATATCATCAACCTGTAGTTTTGGAGTTCTTCTGACAGTTTCCATAGAGATAGCTCTCTTCATTCTTCTTAGATGAAGGAGACCAAGCTTATGCTGCCACAGTTTCACCTCTTTTTCTTCTTTTGCAATGGAACACACAGATGAGAAATTAGTGTTCTCAGCCTCCCACAAGTAGCAGTTGTCTTTGGATCTGACTCCTTTCATTACTATCTCTTGTTTGTCATTGATTACAAGGCATTCAGATTTTGAGAAATTGACCTTGAATCCTAGATCACACAGTTGACTGATACTAATGAGATTAGCGGTCAGTCCTTTCACCAGCAGTACTTCATTCAGACTTGGAACTCCAGGGCAGTCCAAATCACCAACTCCTTTGATTTCACCTTTAGCCCCATCTCCAAAGGTCACAAAACTGGTGGTGTGAGGCTTAACATTATTGAGGAGGTTCTTGATTCCAGTCATATGTCTGGAACATCCACTGTCAAAGTACCAGTCTTCCTTTGCAGAGACCCTCAGGGAAGTGTGAGCTATCAGTGCAGTAGCCTTTTTCTTCCATTGAGGAGCATGTGGTACCTTTTTAGACTTAGGTTTGACACCTGAGATCTGATTAGGGTATCCATGTAATCTGAAGCAGAAGGGCTTTATGTGGCCATATCTACCACAATGATGACATTTCCATCTTTGGTACCTTTTCTTCATATGTCTCTGTTCCTGATGTTGAGAGTTGTGTTGAGACATCCGTTTTGACATTTGCTTACCAGTACCAGATTTCTTTGCTTCCATAAATCCTAGTCCAGATTTATTTCCCACATTTTGTCCAACCTGAAGGATCTCTTCCAATTTGTCTGTTCCATTGGTCAACATCTTGACAGATTTGGTCATTTGATTCAGTTGTGAGTTCAGCAGTTGAACTTCTCCTTCTAGATGACTTATAGTTTCAAGATTTGCCCTTTTTTCAGCCTCCAGCTTTATAATGAGTTTTGATTGTTTCTCATTCTGCACACAGACTTCAGCACTTCTGATACACAATTTCTTGTAGGTATCAGCCAGTTCTTCAAATGTCACTTCTTCATCACTCGTGTCACTTTCAGAAGTACAAACACTAGTTAGGGCAGTAACTAGTTTGGCAGATTCTTCTTCAGAATTACTTTCTGAATCATAGTCAGACCAAGTAACAGTCATTCCTTTCTTTTGCTTCTTAAGAAAGGTAGGACATTCAGCTCGAATATGCCCATATCCTTCACATCCATGGCATTGAATACCTCTGCCTTGGTTTCCCTTATCTTCTGACCTTGGTCTTCTGCTGGAACTGTCAATGTCAGAGGGAATGTTATGAACATTAGACCTTGACTTTGGGTCCATTCTTTTGATGAGCCTGTTGAACTGTCTTCCAAGCATGGCAATAGCTTCTGATATGTTTTCTTCTTCATCCTCCTTGTATTCAACATCAGTGTTGGATACAAGTGATATGCTTTTGTTCTTCTTGTCACCATTATCAGTGATCCCCATCTCAAAAGTCTGAAGAGACCCAATAAGTTCATCCACTTTCAACTTGCTAATGTCCTGGGCTTCCTCTATGGCAGTTACCTTCATTGCAAATCTTTTAGGCAAGGATCTGAGAATCTTCCTCACCAGTTTTTCTTCTGACATCTTTTCTCCCAGTGCTCCTGAGGTGTTGGCAATCTCCAAGATGTTCATGTGAAACTCATGAATGGTTTCATCTTCCATCATTTTTAGATTCTCAAATTTTGTAGTCAACATCTGAAGCCTTGACATTTTTACTTTGGAAGTGCCCTCATGAGTAGTTTTGAGAGTGTCCCAAACTTCCTTGGCCAGTTCATATTGATGTACTAGTCTGAAAATGTTTCTATCAATTCCATTGAACAAGGCATTTAAAGCTTTTGAATTTCCCAGAGCTAACTCATCTTCTTCTTTACTCCAATCTTCCTCAGGCTTCAGACTGATTGTCCCATCTATCTCAGTTATGGTGGGATGAATCCATCCTTTGTCAGCAGCTCTCCAAGCCTTTTTGTCCAGAGATTTTAGGAAGGTAATCATACGAGGTTTCCAGTAGTCATAATTGGTTCCGTCCATAATGGGTGGTCTATTTCCAAAAACTCCTTCTTTGTCCATAGTGCCAGAAAGTGATATCCCTAGATCTCACCCAGTAATACAGGCAGGGTGCCTGCTCTGATACCAATTGAAATTCTGGCTGCAGATACTCAATGTCACGTTCAATGTTATGACACCGTATCTGACTTACTATATGACAGTAAATACAAAAGCAATAAAGAACACAGTCAATTGTTTACCCAGTTCAGTGTGCAACAACACCTACTCTGGGGGCTACCAAGCCAGGGAGAGAATCCACTATAAGAGATGTTAATTCAGGAATAAACCAACCAGTTTATCTCCTTCACTTAAGACCTACCCAATGCAATTCTAATCTAAGTACAACTTAAACCTGAGTTCCTACTCACTCCCCCTCAATCACAGCAGTGATACATAAACCAATTTTGACTTAAGAATTGATGAAGACACTCTTCAAAAACAAACACTTGATTAAGCTTCACAGCTTTTTAATCAAGCAACACAATCACTCTTGCTTCACAGCTTTGAGTGATGCACACAACTAACTTGACTCTGCTTCACAGCTTTAGTCAAGGAACATTCAAACACTCTTGCTTCAAAGCTTAGAGTGCTACACAACCCTTACAAATAGAAACCTATTCCAAGGCACTTATCACAATGATAATTGCTTGGAGTACAATAATCAAATCTATACAGATTACAAATTGATCTTCTAATCAATCAGCAGGGGATCCTTGAAAAACAGCAGCTCTGTTGAATATATAGCAGCTGCAACTTCAGTTAGGGTTTCCAAAAACCTAGGGATAATTCTGTTTGACCTAAAGACCAGGTCACAGGACTTTATTAACCAGATTAGGGTTGAGCTAGGTTACCCCTCAGAAAACGCAGGATTCTGTTCAGAAAGGACTGAGTTATTTCCTGAAAAAACTCAGACTTATCCAATCCTGCAATCCTGTTAGTTCAGAACAGGATGTCATAACATCTGTTATGACATCCGAGAAAACCTGTCTACTGATTTAGCAAAATGTGATCATTTTGCAAAATGCTCAGATACACACTTATAAACATCAGTATTTGAATTACAATATTTTTCTGCAAAGGTACCTACTGAGTCAGTACAAACTGAACTAGAATGTTATGACATCAGTCATGACATTCACACATACACTTGGGATTTACCAAAAATTCAAGCCAATACCTAAACACCTACAACTGCTACCAACAAATGTGTCACACTAACGCAGTCATCGCTTCAACCATATCAGTCTACGCCATACAGTCTCCACGATCTATTGTTGCTTACCTAAAAGTGCCCCAGATCCGGGTGTAGGATCTTTTAAAAATATCCCAAACATAAACCCGTAAGGTAAAGCATACAAGTCAAACAAGAAAAGCATTTTTAAATGTGATCTAGCTCTAAGGTGATCCCACTTTAGTTTAGTCTCCCTAGCAGAGTCGCCAGTTCTATAATATGGTGAGAGAAATGACTTTACTGGTTTTGTGTTTTATCGTAAATGTTGTGGTTAGCAAGAGCCGCCACCGACTTTTCTTTACTGGTGAAAAGAAGAAGAAATACCTTTCAAGATTTTTTCTAAGTAAGTGGGGTAGGTTATGGAAAGGGAAGGTGTTAGCACCCTTTCCATTTGTAGTTATCAACGGGCTCTTAGTTGCTAGCTCACTTTAAAAATGTTTTTTTTGTGTAACTGTATTTGAAAATATTTTGAAAAATATGCCTAAGTGCGGCGAACTTTGTAATGTTTCTTGTTTCAGCGAGAACGTATACAAAGTGTTTTTTATTTGAAAATATTTTAGAGAAGACTTTGTGTATCTGCGAAAAATTGTTTTGTTTGTTTTTATGAGCAAGCAACTATGAACTATCTACCTACTCGAAATATTTGTTCTTTTCCTCTTTTCCTTTAGATAGTGCTATCCTACTATTAGTCAGTAGGTAGCCCTATCGTTAGATGTTTTGAGGGACAGGAGAGGGTCATCGTACAGTCACGAAAGCAACTCATAAGATACTTTAGTAATTACCCTAAGGTTTTAAGATCATATACTGAGGCAACATCGAAAGAGTCATCGAGGGACTTATGATCTTTAAACCAAAGGGTTTCCACTAAAATTTCTTACGTTCAAGAGTCGTGACTATTTTATTCCGAAGGCAACAACTAGAGGTGCGCGTGTGCGAGTGTGTTGTGTTTCAGTTATGTTTATCTTTGAATGTTAGGTTTTCTAATGTTTGTTTTTAGTCTTTTCATACAAGCCTATTAGAATTAATCTAACAGTTAATCAAATAAGTATAGAAAATAAAGTGCGAGAATTTTGAATCTACGCTATTACAAGGCTTCAGGGTGGGGGAATTACAAACCAAAACGGGGAAAAGAAATGTAAAGGGTCCTAAGTTAAACTATTACAATCCATATGCAATTACATAATATCGGTGAAAAATAATGCGGATAAATAAATGAACGCACGGAGGAGAAAGAAATAAAAATGAAAGGATGAAGAAAAACCCTAAAAAAAATTATAAGTGATAAAAGAAGTTTTTGTTTTTTATAAAAATTAATTTAATTAATAAAAATTTAAATCTACTATTTTTTCCGATTTTCTGATTTTTTATGTTCGTAAAAAGAAAAAAGGTTTAAAGAAAATTAAATAAGTAAACAACAAAAAAAGAAAAAAAGAAATGGGTCAGGCACTGCAAAAAGTAGTTAGAGGGTGTGAAATAGCAAAAAATTCCCAGGCTCATTAGCAATAGGGCCCAGACGCCTTGAGATCAAGTGAGAGACGCTTCTTGGGGTTCATCATGGGGACGCGCCTTGGAGGCTTTGGATCTAGCCTAATAACATATGGTGCTCAGGAACTGGAGGTGCATGATGCGCACATTTGGTCTCACTCATACCTGATCTATAGATTCATATAAACTCAAACAAATGTTAGCATGCCATGAAATATGATTAAAATCAGAGATTCGAAATTTTAAACTTTATCAAACTGCTGTTATCAAATGGGGGCATTATAAGCTTATGATGGACTAATCTTGGGCCTTGTAAAAAACTCCTGGGGACTTCAAGAGTATGGCTCAATGCTTGGTTTCAATCGAGAGAGGCTAGAACTTTGAGATATGACTTGCACCAATTCTTTGATTTTTTTGGAGAGTTTTTGGAAAGCTTTTGGAGAGATTTTTTGGAGAGCTTTTGGAGAGCTTTTGCATGTAGAATTTTGTGCCATTTCTTGCTTGCAATGTTATGTATTTATAGAGTTAGGAGAAAAGAAAGTATGGAAAGAAACAAAGCTTTCAAGGCCATGAGACAAAAATCGAATATATTGAAAGTTTGTCATATTTGGATGATTCTTGCCATTCTTGATGCTGCATAAACTTGGACAATTTTTTGTTGGTCTTTTCACGAAATATTGGGCTCCATGATGGGTCAAGTCAATCCCAAATGCGCTAGCCCATTATTTCTTGTATTTTTATCTAATTTAATTGATTTAATTCATATTTAAATGAATAAAAATTCAAATAAATAAAAATAAAAATCATAATAGTGCATGGTTAGGTTTATAGGTCCTTGGGTATAACATATACATGTTTGAACCCTAAAAAGTTATGTTCATTAACCTAAAAATGCAATTTTGCTCAAAGTTGACTTCATGCATTTCTTGAAAATTTCCCAACTTGTGCACCTTATAAGTTGCTCATTTTTCATCTTTTGAAGTTGATCTTGGACTTTTTGGAAAGCCCAGGATGTCCTATTCAATCTCTATGTTGATCATTTTAGCTTTTGAAGATATCATCTTTATGTAAGTTTCCTTGACAAAAAGTATTTTTGTTGACGTTTGAAAATGACCTATAATGTATGAGATCATATCTTCCAAATGAAGCATTTTTTAGACTTGATAACAATAGAAATTATGTACATAATTTAATTTTATTCAAAATGGTATTTGGTTGGGGAAAAGTTGATGAAGCATGTGAAAGTTATGCATGGTCAAAGTTCAGTTGACTTCTCCTAAGGAAACTCTAATTTGACAAATCTTGACTTTTGATGATCTGAGGACTTTCCTTGGGAAATCATGATCAACCCTTGATAAAATGATGAATATCACTTCAAAATGTTAATTTTGACCAAAAATCTTGAAGTTTGATTGTATGTTGACCATAGTTGACTTTTTTTATCAATACAATTGATTTTCAAGCATCTGAGCCATTGATTGGGTAAACTTGTGATGTAGGGCTTGAAACTTGACATGAGCCTTGTTGAGGACCTATGAAGAAACATGGGAGACACTTGAGACTTTTTCAGACCAAATTTCCTTGAGAAACTCCAAACCCTAGTTGTAGGTTTTTGGTCTAGGAGGTGCATCTTGACTAGTCAACCCTTGGGTGCCTTGACCATTTGAAGAGCCTTGAAAGAATGCTTTAAAGAAAAATGGGAGGGCAAATTTTTGGATACAACAGTTCACATGATTATATATTTGGGATTGATTTTTTTCTCTGATTATGTTCTCAGCATGACACTGAAGAAGTGAAAAACACAAGAAGGGGGGTTGAATTATAAAACTGAAAATCAATGCAATGAACAAGATATTTTTATCCTGGTTCATTTGATCTCAAACTACTCCAGTCCACCCGTCAAGGTGATTTCGCCTCTCTCCAACGAGGTCTTAATCCACTATATTCAACTGAATATTACAAACTGCATTAACAACTGCTAAAGCCTTCTTGATGCAAACCACAACCCTGTTTGTCAAGGAAACACTTTCTTACAAATAAGAGAAATAGGGTGTGTGAATGTTTTCTACAAAACTGTATCACAACTGTGATGTTACACAACTTAAGCTTATGAAACTAGATTGCTAAAATACTGAGTAAGGAAATGTGAAGCGTTTAGCAAATTGAAAGAAGGAAGATGATGATTAGCTTTTATGCGTGTAATGTGATGTAGAGCATTAGCCAATTCAATCTTCATAGTCTTGTTTATATAGCACTGAGATTGTTGAACGTTGGAGCAATAAACTTGATTCAATGCCAATAACAAACTTCCCTTATTGAGCAGATCTTGTCTGGAATGATGTCGTTGGTAATAATACGCTTTCAATGCACAGTACCGTTGCTACTTAAAGCGTGTTCTGGCTTGGCTTCATTCTGACTCTACTTAAGTGCTGATGAACTGTTGTTGTCTTTATCAGAGTGTTGAGCGCAGTTCTGTTCATCAAGCTTCAGCATACGCGTGAATTATTCTTCTGAATCTGGTATTCTGATATAGCATCTTCTGATGCTTACGTTGATGACCAATATTCTGATGCTGATTAGGTGTGCTCTTGCTGATACCTATCAGAGTTTCTGCAAAACAGAACGTAATATTTTAGGTAGCAAATAGTTCTTATATGAATCACATAATTAATATATCCTTTCATTTTGTTATCATCAAAACTTAAACATAGGGTAGTAGATTCAAACTTTGTTCTAACAATCTCCCCCTTTTTGATGATGACAAAAACTAGATATTTTTAATTGAAATAACGTGAAAAGTATCAGAGATAACTAAATGATGAGATGTATCAGAGTAAGAAGTTATCAAAGATAAGGGATAAAGAGATATCAGAGTTGAGAAATACTCCCCGTGAATTTATTACTTCCCTTTTTACTTCCAAGAGTTCTTCAGGATCAGATCTTTATTGTCTTTCTTTGATCATCAGAATATCAGAGCTTTGACTATCAGAAGCTTTAGATCAGAATATCAGAGCAGAGCTTCATATCAGAATATCAGAGCTTTATCAGATCTTTGCTTTGGATCAGAGTATCAGAGCTTTAGTCTTCAGTGAGTTAGGAAGCATTCTTGTACCTGTAGACTTAAGCAAAAACAGAAAACATATTCAAGTATATCAGAGTTAGAATGTTTGAGATTTTCTGTCTTAGTAATCCGTTATTATTGAAAATATCATTCTTGTTCTCCCCCTTTTTGTCAGCAATCAAAAAGTGTAAGTGATGTGCTAAAACATTTAGATCAGAAAAACTTGTCATATTAAAGAGTTCAGAACCAAACAAAACAGTATATAAGATATGCAAAGAAAACATGAAAATGGCATGAATGAAAATCTAAGGTTGGGGAGGAAGGCGTGTGAACAGGTTCTCCAACATGGCTTTGATCTGATCAGCAGTCTCATTCTGCTTATGCACCATGCTGACTACTGTGTCTATCTTGCTATCCTGCACATCCATCCTTTCTTTCATCTTCTGGTCATTTTCATCCATCCTTTGCTGCAGACGAATGTCATTCAGCTTCAGCTCTTCCAGAGTTTGCCTGTCCAAGGCAGCTTGAGAAACATCAGAAGCAGGGAGCTTCTGAGAGCTTTCTGCAACATCTTCAGCTTGACTTGCTTCAGCTTGAATGGTCTGGTCTTCTTCTGGCTGCACCTTTGAAGTTGGACGCTTCTCAGACCATGGCTAACTATCCAGAAGGAGCACGTCTTCTTTCAGCAGCTGACTTCCAACTTCATTCAGAAGCTTGCTGAAATTCTGCTGGGCTTGCTCATAGTTGATGTCTTGCAGTTGCATGAATCCAGAACTCCTTGACTAACATTGGGAATGTTGGTCCAACCAATCTATCAAAATACCTTTCCCATTTTTGTGCCCTAACTTCTTCTGTTAAATCAAAACCGTTTTCCTTCAGACTGCCAAAATCAATAATCAGTTCAGATAACACTTCAAGATTCTTCACAGGAGTGAGGAGTGTTCTGAATGGCACTTGATACTGTTCAGATGATGCTTTCTTCTGAGAACCTGCAGAAGCACTGCTGGAGGTTGCCATGTTCACACTGGGATTTTGAGAAAAACTGAGAAAATGGGTTTGAGAGAGAAGAACACAGAAATGCAGAGAATATTTGAGAGATAATGAGAAACTGTAAAAGATTAAAGTGAGAAGTTAACGTGCTTAAATAGGCTTCAGAATATTTTGAAATTGTAAGCGTTTTCAAGAAGGAGAAATAAAATCATGATTACGTTTTAAAAATATGATTACTTTCATTTAATGCTTGCTGATTTTGGGGGATTTGAGAAAGATACTTAAAACGGTTACCAGACATGTGTCTCAATGCACCCAATCAGCGCTTTGCCTTCTCAGAAGCGTGCACGCGTTCTGCTTCAGAGATTTCCTGATGATTGGATGACACTTGTTTGATTTGGGAATCAGCACGTCTATCCTTGAGCTTAAACTCTCAGATCTTTAAGACTAGCATCTGATACAATCTGCATGTTCTATCTTTCTGAAAAGAGATTGATCAGAAGTTCACAGTAAAACAAATACATTCTGAATATAAATATATGGAATTAAAACATTTTCATTCTGGGCAGATTTTCATGCTGAGATGTTTCAGAATGAAATTGAACCTATCTTCAGAAAGGGGTTTAGTGAAGATATCAGCCCATTGATGGTCTGTATCTATAAATTTTAAATTCAAAATTCCCTTCTGAATATAGTCCCTAATGAAATGATGTTTTATTTCTATATGCTTAGCTCTAGAATGTAAAATAGGATTCTTACTTAAGCAAATAGCAGAAGTATTGTCACAGAGTATAGGGATGTTACTCTCAAAAATTTGGAAGTCTTCAAGCTGACTTTTCATCCAGAGCATTTGTGTGCTACATCCTGCTGCTGCTATATACTCAGCTTCTGCTGTTGATAGCGCAATTGTTGATTGCCTTTTGCTGGACCAAGAGATCAGATTTTCTCCCAGAAACTGGCAGCTTCCAGAAGTACTTTTACGCTCCACTATGTCTCCAGCAAAGTCAGCATCGCAGTAGCCTACTAAACTGTAATCACTAGATTTTCTATAAAACAAACCCAGATTAGTAGTACCTTTCAGATACTTGAAAATTCGCTTAACAGCTGTTAAGTGAGATTCTCTAGGATCTGATTGGAATCTAGCACAAATACATACACTGAATAATATATCAGGTCTTGAAGCTGTCAGATAAAGGAGAGAACCAATCATACCTCTGTAGACTTTCTGTTCTACCTTTTTGCTTACCTCTCCTCTTTCCAGAATGCACGTGGGATGCATTGGAATCTTTGATGGCTTACATTCTGAGAGGTCAAATTTCTTCAGAAGATCTCTGATGTATTTGCTCTGATGAATGTAAGTTCCCTCTGGAGTTTGATTTATCTGAATTCCTAGAAAGAATTTCAGTTCCCCCATGAGGCTCATCTCAAATTCTGCCTGCATACACTTAGCAAATTTTCTTCCAAGAGAAGGATTAGTAGAACCAAAAATAATATCATCAACATAAATTTGACAGACTAAGATGTCATTCTTAACTGATTTACAGAATAAAGTAGTGTCCACCTTCCCTCTGGTGAATTCATTTTCTAACAGAAAGTTACTTAGTCTTTCATACCAAGCTCTGGGAGCTTGCTTCAGACCATATAGTGACTTCTTTAGTTTGAAAACATGTTCTGGATGTTTTGTATTTTCAAAACCAGGGGGTTGGTGCACATAAACCTCTTCTTCTATATAACCATTTAAGAATGCACTTTTGACATCCATCTGATACATAGTGATGCCTCTATTAACAGCAAATGAAATTAAGAGTCTGATAGATTCTAACCTGGAGACTGGGGAAAAGGTTTCTGTATAGTCTATCCCCTCTTGCTGACTATAACCTTGTGCAACCAGTCGTGCTTTGTTTCTGATGACTTCACCTTGTTCATTTAGCTTGTTTCTGAACACCCATCTTGTTCCAATGACGTTGAATCCTTTTGGTCTGGGAACAAGATCCCATACGTCATTTCTGGTGAATTGATTCAGCTCTTCTTGCATTGCCAGAATCCAGTCATTATCCAGAAGTGCTTCATCAATAGAAGAAGGTTCAATCAGAGACACAAGTCCCATGAGGGTTTCTTCAGAGTTTCTGAAGCTTGCTCTTGTTCTAATTGGATCTTCCTTTCTTCCTAAGATAGTCTCTTCTGGGTGATCCAAGCTGCTTCTGGGTAATCTCTTATGAGGTTGATCAGCAGTTGTTGTAGGATTGCTGGCAGTGCTCCTTTCAGATGTTGAAGGAGTGTCTGTGTTGAGAGCTTCTGATGACTTGTCTTCAGAACCTGTAAATTCAATTTCCATACCTGCAAAAACTTCATTCTGCTTTGACTTTTCAGAGTCAAGCTTATCATCAAAACGAACACTGATTGATTCTTCCACAATCTGTGTTTCTGTATTGTATACTCTGTACCCTCTTGAGCGTTCAGAGTATCCTAACATAATACACTTCTGTGCTTTGAAGTCAAACTTGTTCAAATAATTCTTTGTATTTAACATAAAACAGGTACATCCAAATGGATGAAAATATGAAATGTTGGGCTTTCTGTTCTTCCACAATTCATATGGAGTCTTTTCCAGAATATGTCTTATTGAGATTCTATTCTGAATGTAGCACGTTGTGTTTATTGCCTCTGCCCAGAAGATCTTAGCAACGTTTGTCTCATTGATCATGGTTCTGGCCATTTCTTGCAATGTTCTGTTCTTTCGTTCTACAACTCCATTTTGTTGGGGAGTTCTAGGACAAGAGAAATCATGCAGAATGCCTCTGTCATTAAAGAATGACTCAAAATCTTTGTTTTCAAACTCTCCACCATGATCACTTCTGACTTTAATGATTCTAAGATCCTTTTCATTCTGAACTTGGTTACAGAAGGTAACAAACACAGAGTGTGACTCGTCCTTGTGTCTTAAAAACTTTACCCATGTCCATCTGCTATAGTCATCTACGATTACTAACCCATACTTCTTGCCACTGACTGAAGCAGTTTTAACTGGTCCAAATAAGTCAATGTGCAGAAGTTCTAATGGCTTAGAGGTAGAAACAACATTTTTAGATTTAAAAGAAGGTTTTGCAAACTTGCCTTTCTGACATGCTTCACACAGAGCATCTGAATTGAACTTCAAATTAGGAAGTCCTCTGACCAGATTGAGTTTGTTAATCTGAGATATTCTTCTCATACTAACATGCCCCAATATTCTGTGCCAGATCCACTGCTCGTTGTTAATAGACATAAGGCACTTTACATTCTGACTTTTCAGTTCAGAAAGTTTGATTTTGTAAATGTTGTTTTTCCTCTTTCCATTAAACAGGATAGTCCCATCTTTCTGACTAACAGCTTTACATGATTTTTGATTAAAGATTATATCATAACCGTTATCACTTAATTGACTTATGGATAACAGATTATGCATTAATCCATCTACTAGCAGAACATTATTGATAGAGGGAAGATTTCCATTACCTACAGTTCCAGAGCCAATTATATTCCCCTCTGATTGCCTCCAAAGCCAACGTGGCCTCCAGGCTTAAGTTCCAGGCTTTGGAACATATGCCTTCTTCCCGTCATGTGTCGCGAGCAGCCAGAGTCCAGGTACCATGACTGGTGTTTCTGACTTGCTGCTAAAGATATCTGCAACATGTATTATTTTATCCTTAGGTACCCAGATTTTCTTGGATCCTGATTTGTTAGTTTTACCAAAACTCTGGTTGAATTTTGGTTTCACAGAGTACTTACTGCTAGTGTATTTAATATCATGTGTGTGACCATACACAAAATGTGAATTCAGAGGAGTGTGTTTAATGGTTAAGTCCATGACATTCTTTGGTGTAGGAACCTTACCTTGGTATCCTATTCCTTTCCTGCCGTTTCTGCTAACTCCATAGATCATTGAAGCCATTTTGCTTCTATCTATGCTTTTAGCAAGGAACTTCTGGAAACTGTGATCATACTCCTTGATGATCTCATCAGCGTTGCTGGGAGTTTCAGAAATTGGTTCCTTCTGAGAGTTTTGTAAAGTATTTTCTAATTTTGAAATTTTAATTCTCAGCTCAGAATTCTCCAGTTTGAGACTCTCAGACTTATTAGAGTCAGATTCAAGATTCCTTTTCAGGTCTCTGAATTTAACTCTAATCTGCTGATACCTTTCCAGAATCTCATTAAGGCTTTCAGCAAGTTCAGCCTTGGTAAAATTAACAGCAAAGTTAGGAAATACCTCTTCAGTATCTGATTCTGAGTCTGATTCAGAAGCTTCACTATCTTCTGAAATGTTAGCCATGAGAGCTATGTTTGCTCTCTCATCATCTGATTCTGAGTCAGCTTTAGACGAGTCAGAGTCATCCCATGTAGCCATGAGACTTTTCTTCTTTTCTCTTCCAAACTTCTTTTTGGGCTTTTCCCTCTGAAGCTTTGGGCAGTCACTCTTGTAGTGTCCTTGCTCATTGCACTCATAGCAGACGATGTCCTTGGTGTTTGGCTTTCTGCTTCCTGAGGAGCCTTCAGATCTTCTGTATCCAGAGGAAGAATCTGTCCTTCTGTGTCTGGAAGAAGACTTGTTCTGATCAGATCTTCTGGGATTCCTGAACTTCCTTTGCCTCTGCTTCCACAGTTGATTCACTCTTCTGGAGAGGAGGGAGAGTTCGTCTTCTTCTGATGAGGATCCATCAGATGTTTCTTCAACTGCCTGCAAAACTTTAGACTTAGATTTTTTGTTAGATTTTAATGCTAAAGGCTTACCTTGCTTCTGGGGTTCATCGGCTTCTAGCTCTATCTCATGGCTTCTGAGGGAGCTGATAAGTTCCTCCAGAGAAATTTTGTTGAGATCTTTTGCTAGCTTTAGAGCTGTAACCATTGGCATCCACTGCTTGGGTAAACTTCTGATAATTTTCTTGACGTGATCAGCAGTAGAGTAACCTTTGTCCAGAACCTTGAGACCATCTACCAGAATCTGGAATCTTGAGAACATTGTTTCAATGGATTCACTTTCTTCCATTTTGAACGCCTCATACTTCTGAATGAGCGCCAGAGCTTTAGTTTCTTTGACCTGAACGTTGCCCTCATGCGTCATTCTGAGTGAGTCAAACATGTTCTTTGATGTGTCTCTGTTGGAGATCTTTTCATATTCAGCATACGAGATGGCGCTGAGAAGGATGGTTATGGCCTTGTGGTGATTCTTAAAGTCACGCTTTTGTTGGTCAGTCATTGTTTTTCTATCAATCTTCTGACCGCTTGCATTCACAGGGTGCGTGTATCCATCTGTCACCATATCCCACAGATCAGCATCATGTGCCAGAAAAAAGCTTTCAATTCTGTCTTTCCAGTAATCAAAGTTTTCTCCATCAAAGACTGGAGGTTTGCCGCTGAATCTGTCTCTGTCCTCATGGTTGTCATTGCTGGTGTGAGAATAATTTCCTGCCATTGTGTTTTTCTGACGCTGGATCTTGTACTGACACGGTTAAGTGTTTTAGCTTAGAACCAGGCGCTCTGATGCCAATTGAAGAAGTGAAAAACACAAGAAGGGGGGTTGAATTGTAAAACTGAAAATCAATGCAATGAACAAGATATTTTTATCCTGGTTCGTTTGATCTCAAACTACTCCAGTCCATCCGTCAAGGTGATTTCGCCTCTCTCCAACAAGGTCTTATCCACTATATTCAACTGAATATTACAAACTGCTTTAACAATTGCTAAAGCCTTCTTGATGCAAACCACAACCCGGTTTGTCAAGGAAATACTTTCTTACAAATAAGAGAAATAGGGTGTGTGAATGTTTTCTACAAAACTGTATCACAACTGTGATGTTACACAACTTAAGCTTATGAAACTAGATTGCTAAAATACTGAGTAAGGAAATGTGAAGCGTTTAGCAAACTGAAAGAAGGAAGATGATGATTAGCTTTTATGCGTGTAATGTGATGTAGAGCATTAGCCAATTCAATCTTCATAGTCTTGTTTATATAGCACTGAGATTGTTGAACGTTGGAGCAATAAACTTGATTCAATGCTAATAACAAACTTTCCTTATTGAGCAGATCTTGTCTGGAATGATGCCGTTGGTAATAATACGCTTTCAATGCACAGTACCGTTGCTACTTAAAGCGTGTTCTGGCTTGGCTTCATTCTGACTCTGCTTAAGTGCAGATGAACTGTTGTTGTCTTTATCAGAGTGTTGAGCGCAGTTCTGTTCATCAAGCTTCAGCATACGCGTGAATTATTCTTCTGAATCTGGTATTCTGATATAGCATCTTCTGATGCTTACGTTGATGACCAATATTCTGATGTTGATTAGGTGTGCTCTTGCTGATACCTATCAGAGTTTCTGTAAAACAGAACGTAATATTTTAGGTAGCAAATAGTTCTTATATGAATCACATAATTAATATATCCTTTCATTTTGTTATCATCAAAACTTAAACATAGGGTAGTAGATTCAAACTTTGTTCTAACAGACACCTCTCACACTTGGGCTTTGATCTCAAGGTTACACCATGATATGTTGCCTTCTTTGTTTGATTTTCACTTGATATGTGTTTGTCTTGTAATTGAGCCTTTTCCTTTATGCCAAAGTTGTGACTTGTTTATAAGTGATGTTTAATCTTTGGTTGTTATCTTTTTTATACTTGTGTCTAATCCAAGGTAAATGATTGCTTTGTTGACTTTATGTCATTGTGTGTCTCATGTATACTTGTATGTTTCATTCATCTTGTTTATCTTTAAACCCTAATCTTATTTTAAAACTTTTAAAATTATTTCATATAAAAACCTTGGCTTTATGTCATTGCATTTTCAAACTTTATTTCTTTAATAAATGGTTCAATATACTTAATCATATTTAACAATTTCAAAAGACTAAAAGAGATTCAACCTCACCCAAAATCCTTTTTCCAATTGGATTTTCAATTTAAAATCTTTTCTCAAAGAGATTAGACATGAGCCATATTTATAGTTAATATGTAATTTTTCTATCTCCATAGTAATGATTGAATGTTGTTGATTCTTTTCCACTTAAGGGAGTTGTTGGCATACTAGTTGATTTTATATCCAAGTTGGAGTTCTTCCCTTTATGATGATACAAAGATCCATATTCTCATACTTGTGGGTTGATTAGTTGAGTATTCTCCTTAAGATGACAACTTGTCTCTTCTCCTAAAAGCTACCACAACAAACTATTCTGATATTTTTACCACGAGCTACGAGGTTTTGATTCGTCATTGGTACATATGTATAAGACTTTATGTCTTTCCAAATAGAAATATAATAAAATATTTTTTTTTCTCATCTCCACACTCTTTTGCAAACAAACCAAATTTAAACCAAAAGCAAATATGACAAGAGTTTCCTATAGAGTACTATAGACACATAGGGTATTAATACATTCCATTTGTATAAGTAACCCTTGTATCTTAGATATCTCTTTATTGAATTGATTTTTTTTAAATTTCAGTCTTGCTTGTTTCTTTGCATGTTTATTGTGGGTTTTGTTCGATCTTTTTCCCTTTTCCTTGAAAAAAATAAAGTTTGGTGGTAACTTCTTAAAATGCGAGTCAAGTTTCTCAATAGCTTGGTCTCCTATTTTTCACCGTGACAATGACATTTCATGTTCTTTTCATATTTACAAGGCCATAATCTCAAGATACATTCAAGTTACATGAAATTCTTAAGTTTTGAACCTATCCTAAATTCCTAAATTCTAAACCAATGCCCTTGCTAATGTCCTTTATGCTCAAGAAGACCAAACATGCTTACTCCAAGCATCATGATAAATGGTCCCTTTCACCATAAAAAACAATACAAAAACTTGAACCAAAACTTCCATGCTATTCAAAATACGTAATAAAACCAGTTCCTGCACTAACCAATAGACCTTGTCCAGTTCAAGAAAGAAAATCAGAGGAAAATGTGAAATCAGAAAATTGCAAAGTAGAAAAGAAAACAAGATAAAAAAGGCTATTATATCAGAAAATCAAATGAGAAACTCAAAATTAAACCAAGCTTCTCTAACAAGATTCATAATAAACCTCTAATCTGAATCGATATCATCCTTCCATCTTATAACAAACTCTCATATCCAAGGGCTGAGATTAACTTCTCTGTAACAAACTCTAACCGACTATATAAACAGAGCTTCCGCTTCAATCCTCATTCACTACAATCATTCACCAAAAATTCTCAAAACTTCATCTTATCTCTCTCTCTCTCTCAATAATAACCAATTTCCTCTGCACTCTCTCTTCAACCTTCATCACTCGTCATCATCAGCCAAAACCTTCAAACTCTCTGAAACCACACCTTCATCATCTTCTTCTCAGCTTCACATCAACAAACTCACGCTCTGTTTCTCTGCACCAACAACATCAACATGCAACAACTTCAATAATCCACAATGCTCTGCATCCTCTCTTCACTGCATCTTCAACAACAATACCGAAGAACACACGGAAACACAACAACAACAATTCATACAAGCAGCACGTAACAAAGAAATAGAAGAAATCAAAGAAGAAGAGATGGAGAAAAAGTGAATTAAAATATGAAGTGAAAGAGAAGATACCTAGATTTCTATGGATTTCTTATCATCTTCATCGATGTGAGGAACTACCGATGTTACTCTAGTCAGTAAGTATCTCGCTCCTTCTGCGATTTCTGTTCTTTTAATGCTTTAATCTAAGTTTAGAAAATTAAGGAGAGATATCGGAAATTAACTCGAAACAGAATCAGAGGTGTGAAGTTGAGAATGAAAGCGAGATGGATGAAGACATTCGATGAAGAGATACAAATTGGTACTAGAGACAATGAGAGTGAAAGATTGTTCACGGTGGCAAAACGATGAAAGCACGATGAAGTTGATTAAGACTATGATAGCGAACGATTATTCACGGTGGAAGAATGGAGAAAGTGCGATGAAGATGATAGAGATGAAGACGACATAAGATTGAGTGAGACTGAGGCGCTGTGGAGAAGAGGACGGAATATGTGCACGTCAGACGAAGAGATGGAACATCGGCGGTGGAAGGATGATAGATTCGCTGGAATGGAAATTGTTTGGTGGTGGATGATAGATTTGCTGGGCCTTGATGTTCGTAAAACATCCTTACTGAGCCGAGATGATTTTTTGCCCACCAATGCCTTGGATAAAAAGATGATTGGATTGGCTTCATTGTTGGGCTCTGCGCCTTTAGTCATCTACACCACCAACTACAGCTTGGCACCCTCTGGCTCTTCCATTTTCTTTTCTTCTTTTATTTTTTGTTTTAATTTTGTTTTTTTCATTACTTGTTTTGTAATTTTTCATTAATTGCCTTACATGAAAAATGATAAAAATAATAGAATTCTTTTCTTTTTGATTGGTTGCTTAGTTGATTCTTCACATGCTCCCTTAGGAATTCCATTGAGCGAGTAATTTTCTTTTGATCCTTTTGTATTGAGTTAGATTTTAGGATTAATCTTTGGAATGATAGAATTTAGGTTATATTTTCCCCTCAAAAATTCAACATTAAGTCCATGGAAGCATGATAACATTAGGATTCAAGCTTCCCTTTGCTTTTCCTTTTGCATTGCATCATTTTCTTTTCATTTAAAACTAAAATCTTTTCTTAATCAAACTCAAAAACACTTAATAATTAAGAAGTGAATCGTGCATCATTGAGCCTTAAGTAATGGAAAAGAATGAAGCAGTGTATTCCTAACCTTGCTCTTCTTCTATTCATAGACTTTAGTGCGGTTCAATTGACAAACACTTTCAAAACTTAAGGTGGAGAAAGTAGGCTATTGGATAGTACAAAATGTCACTTTCATTTGCCAACTGCTACAACGGTAGCATCAAATTGCGGGAGACAAATTTCTTTGGTCGTACAACGTGAAATAGGTATAGTATTGTTGTACTATATTCTTCTTGTGTAAGTTTATAATATTTTTTTCTTCAGATGAGATACTTCTGATCTGAAGTAGTGAATAGGGTGTATAAGAGATCACTTTTTTTCTTAATCTTCTGATAGAGTATTTCTAATAAGAAATGATAAATGATCCAGAAAACATTTCATTGTAATGTTCCCAAAAGTAGCAGATTCTTCAGAATTATAACCTTGTCTTTAGACTTGGAGCAACAACTTATCTGACAAACAAATCTTAATTTCTGAGTTGGAAGCTGTGATACGGTGGGAGAACTGACTTGAGGGTTTGCGTTTTATCGCAAATGTTACCGTTAGTAAGAGTCGCCACCGACTTTTCTTTTATCCAAAAGGAAAGGTGAAAAAGCACATGAAAGACCTTTGAGATGTTTTATTGCGTTCGGGGGGTAGATTATGAAAAAGAAAGGTATTAGCACCCTTTTCATCCATGATTTTCCATGGGCTCTTAGTTACTTGCTAGATCACTTGCTTTTGTTTGTTTGAAAATGTGTTTGGTGTGGTTTTGAAAGTATTTTGTAAAAGAGGTCATTCGTTTAGGCAATCTTTGTAATGATTCTCGTTTGTAAGAATGTATACAAAGACGTTTGTCTTTTGAAAATGTTTTCAATATTTGTAAGATGTTTTTTGAAGTGTGTGTTTGTTTTGGAAAATAGCAAGGATAGTTGTTTTGAAATTAGAGCAAGTAACTACAAGCAATCTACCTACTCAAATGTCTTTCTTATGCATTTTCTATTCCTTTGACATTGTTGTCTTACCATTGATTTGGTAAGCAACCCTATCTTTAGATGTAAAGGACGGATGTGGTTCATCGTATAGCCATAATTAGCAATGTTTGCAAAGTATCTTAGCATTTTGAGGGACCAAGATCATTTTGTAAGGCAACTTTTGAATAGCGTCATCGAGGGACTATGATCTTTACATTTGTTTGTTTTGTCAAGATACTTCGCATGCGTAATATGGTCATTTTGATTTTAGGAAACCAAGTGGAGAAATCCTAAGGATGCTTGTGTGCAAGTGTATCATTTTCATGCTTTGGTTTTGTCTTATATTTAGGATTTTCTATTTTTGCTTTGTTTCGATCTTATCATACAAATCCTAATTACTAATCATGGTATGTAAAGCGGTAAATTGCATAATGTAAATATTACTAAGCTATTACAACAATTTTATGGAGAGGGAAATGCAAATTTGAATGGGGATTTGCAAAAATGTAAACCTAAATAAATTATTACAACCAAATCGAATTTGTACGAATTAGAATTAATAATATACAATATGTAAAGATGCAATACAATGTATATATAAGAAAAGATTTTTTGTTTTGTTTTTATGTAAAAGAGATTTTAATCTAAACCTAAAAATGTAAGGAAAAGAAATTAGTTTTTAAAAGGAAGACTTAACCCTAATTATTATTTTTTTTAAAATAAAGTTCTTATATATTATTTTTTTAATGTATTTTTTGTATTAAAAATAATAAATAATATTGTATAAAAAGATAAAGTTTTTATATATGAAAAAATAAATATTTATAAGTATGAAATGAGAAATAAATAAGTAAATTAAACTAAATATACTTTGATTATATTTTACAAGTTATTAAGAAAATACATGATATATATATTAATAATAAAATATATTTGTATGTGAAAAATAAACTAAAATAAAATAAAATGCAATATTATGAAATTTATATTTTTTAGGATTTTTATGCATCAAAGAAAATATTTAATATATTAAAAATGAAAATAAAACAAATAAAATAAAAAATATAAAAAGTTGGCAGGGGGTGATATAGAAAAACTGGCAGCAATGTTAGTAAAAAATGCCAAGCCCAAAGAACTAAGCCCAAACCTGCAAAAATCAGAAAAATGAAGAGAAGGAAAAATGTGAAAAAAATAAAAGTAACGCCTAGGTTCGAACCCAGGACATGGGTCTCACCAGCGCGCTACTTTGCCACTGGGGTGGCTATACATCCATTGTCTTAAGGAAAGCAAAAATAATATAACACAAAACAAGTCCTTGCCATGTACTTCATCTTCTTCCTCAAGCTTGGCCAGACATCCTGTAACTCTCCCATACTTCCATGAAAATGAAAACTCATAACATGAAAGTTGTAGTATTTGAACTCACGATTCCAACCATATAAGTTATGTGAACTAACAATCAAGGGTCAGAAAGAATTTTAACAGCCCTAAATTTAAACCTAATATTTTCGGAAACTTCAAGTTCTAAATTCTCTTAACTCAAGTAAAATAAATGCAAGATAAAGATATGTACAGTTTCATTGCAATGAGGGCTACATTTTTATTTACAAATCGTGGCCAATGGTTGCCTGTATAAGGAGATAGAAGTTGAGATTTTACCTCCTTCAGTTGGAATCATAGATGGAACTGGAGTGAGTTTGATGGAGGCCTGATGCTTGCTTGAGCTTCCTTGAACTTCCCTGAATGTATTCCAACATTTGCCTTACTCTGAAAGTGCCTGAAACTCCTTGGCCAAGTCAAACTGCAAGCTTTGAAAGCAACAATGGTAGATGATGGAATAGTGGTTACAGAACAGGGATGAAGGTCTGGATTGGTTTGATATCAAGTAGGTAAGATGTTTTGATGATCAAGAATGGAAACGCACGAGCCAAATATGAGATTGGTATCCTTATGCCAAAACTACAAGTTTGGACAGTTTTCTGGTGTTTTTCTGCTTGCGAGTGTTTCAGGCCTTCTCTAATCGTGTGCTAAGTTGTATTATGTTTGTATATTAGTATGGAATTGGTTTCATGTCAACCCTCTAACAGTTGTGCCAGTTCTAGCCTTTTTTCCACTTTTCTTGCATTTGAAGTAAAGTGAAGGGACAATTCTTGCCATGCTTGTACTTGCTCTCTTAGGGTTGGCATCAGCTTATACAATTTGCTTTAGACCTTTGAGACTTGTATGTACAATGGAGACAGGTGCAATGCTCAAGAATTGGAAAGTGGCAAAAGTTGTGCTTTTCCAAAATGGCAATGGTCACTTTATGCCATTTATGGAATTGCAACTTGGGTAATGGCTCTAGGGCATGGATCAAAGATTTTTCAACTGAGTAAGCATTAAATTAAGGAGTGAGGAACAAGTTTTGGACCTATAAAGCATGGATTAGGCAGCATAGGTATTGGTCGCAACTTTGTTCTTCATGAAATGACTTGGACAAAAAGTGAGAAATTGCCAACTTCATCTCTTCGATTCTCCCTACTCAAAAATGATCTTGAGTAGTTCTTGGACATTTTGGAAAGCTTAAAATGTTCTCTATAACTCATATTTGAAATGAATTTTGAGATACCTCTTGGAACTAGGTGAAACATTGCCATGAAGTTGGGTCCAAAACCTGCCTAAATTAGGGCAAAATTTCACTAAGTTATTTAGTTCGAGAGCATGTATTCATAAATTTATGTCTTGATATCCAAGCATCTTTAGGGAAAAGTGTGTGAAGAAAAGTTGTAGATTTCATGGAGGTATACAACTTTCATGTTGGGAACTTTCCTTGAATCATTATGCATCATGGTGAAAAAATGGCCTAAAGTTGAGAAAAAATAAGAAATTTTCTATACTTAGAAAATTTTCTAAGTTAAGAAAAATTTCAAATTCAAACCCTAATCTTCAAAAGTGGATTTATTGATGAACAAGTTTCACATTTGGACATGTTTTGATGAATTATGACCCTTGGCACTTGATTTTGACCAAAAAGTCAAAGTTTGACTTTTTAGTGTACAGTTGACTTTTGATCAGTTGACTGCAAATTTCATCTGTCAATCCAATGAAATTGAAATGTTTTGAGCCATATAATTAGGTCAAAATGATGTAATTGAATCCTTGAAATCATGCTTCAACTAAATTGATCAATTGCTAAGTCAGAAAATCAGAAATTGTCCTTCCTAAGTCAAAACCCTAATTTTGACCATTTTGCCCTTTTGGTGATTTGATCAAATTTCTTGAGGAATTGTGATCCAAACTTGACCAAATAATACATATAAGCTTAAAATGTTGATGTGGATAAAAATTATGAAATTTGACTGTGAATTGGCCATGGTTGACTTTGTCCCGAGTGATCTTAGGGATCCATAATGATGTTTGAAAGTCACATGAAGCATTTATAGTCCAAAAATCCTTGTGCAACCTCAAACCCTAATTTTGGGTCATCAGTGCAAGATGATATACCTTGAGCTGACCAAACCCTAATCTAGTCTTGAGTCAAAGAAACCTTGTGAGAAAAGTCTTGATAAATGAGAGGGCAAATTTTGGGGTACAACAGCTTCCCCTGTTCAATCTTCTTGAACCTGAAGAGTTAGATTGGCGAGCTTTGTCGTTCGTGACTCAAAGGTGAAAGATGATTGGACACTAGAGTGCCCATAAATTTGCACTCGACAATGCGTAGTTGAGGGAATGGGCTTAAAGATGCCATTTGGAGAAGTAATAGATCCTTGTTGGAGATGGTCTTGTAGATGCCATCCAAGAATGTTTGTTGAATTATAAATTGTAAGCTGAAAGAATGAGTATCAGAATGGCGTCTGTGTCTAGAGCGCATTTGTACTGTATCCGAAAGTTGAATGTGAATAAGCATCAGAATGGCATCCGTGTCTGGAGCGTATATGTGTTGTATCTGAAGTCTGAATCTGAATGAGTATCAGAATGGCATCTATATCTAGAGCGTATAAATACTGTATCTGAACCTTGAAATCTGAATGAGTATCAGAATGACATCCGTGTCTGGAGCGTATCTGTACTGTATCTGAAGTCTGAATCTAAATGGGTATCAGAATGGCATCCGTATCTGGAGCGTATCCATACTGTATCTGAACCTTGAAATCTGAATGAGCATCAGAATGACATCCGTGTCTGGAGCGTATATGTACTATATCTGATTGCATATTGTTAATGGTAGTTGTTAATCATATCCTGAAAAGGGTAAAATGTTAGCTAAAACACAAAGTTATGTTGCATGGAAATGTATGATGCAATGTATTTATTTTATCAATGTTTATGATATATGGATGTAATGTATGCGTATGTAAGCTGATTTGCTGTATTGCTGTTTGATTGAGGAAAATAAATCCTTGAACGCTGATGAGGATATATTGAATTTTCATGTCTTGAAGTTGAATTACTGGCGAACTCTTGTTGAGAGAAGTAAATTCCATTGCAAGGGCAATTCCATGTACTGCTTGTAAGATCTGCTCGGGGAATCCTGAGAAATTTGATGATTTCTACTGGGGATTAATAGTTTGAAGTTTTAGTTCCGCTGGGGATTTAAATCATGTACTGTGGGGATTGCTTATGGGATAGCTTTGAGACATTTCTCTATCCTTTCAACCTATCAGTAATTGTCTTTCCCATTTTGTTTATTTGTAAACAGTAATTGTGTTCAAATGCATATGTTCATTAATGAATCATTGGACGTTTTTGCAAATAAAACACAATTGTAGAGAAAAAGACAAATAGTTTTTTGTATTTTCAAAGAGATATCTTTGTATTGATTTTGAATAAGTATTTTGTACAAAGGATACAATCATTCTAGTAAGATAATGATGCCATAAAAAGCAAGAAAAACTTTATACAAAGAAAGATAGCTATGTGTAATAATCCCATGGGGTTTCCATTCTGCTATAGCCTTCGTATCTCCGAATATCTTGTCTATTTCTTGCTTCGTCCGAAGATGATTGAATTGATCAGAAACTCTGAGTTTGTCAGAGGAAGCCAAAGTTTGTCCATAAAGTGATCCGACTGGACATAGTCATACGCTTTAATTCCCTAAATTTTGCCTGGACCGCCCTTTCGGGTTTTCAGTCCACCGGGAAACCCTTTTTTCCCCAAGTCTCCCTTTCGGGTTTTTAACTTGCCGAGTGTACATATTTTTTAAATATTTTATCCCTAATTTTTGCCCGAACCTTTTTGGTTCGTCGGGATGCTCTTGTTTTGCCTAGGTGTGTCAACCTAGCGGGTCTCTTATGCGTAGTATATTTTGACTATGTCCGCGTTCGCAGGGTGTGGCAGGTCGTCTCCGTCCATGGTTGTTAAGATCATTGCCCCACCGGAGAATATGTTCTTGATTACAAATGGTCCTTCATAGGTAGGAGTCCATTTTCCCCTGGGATCACTTTGTGGCAAGATGATGCGCTTGATCACTAGATCTCCAACTTGATATTCTTGGCGTATGACTTTCTTGTTGAAATCCTTGATCATTCGTTTTTGATACATCTGACCATGGAAAATAGCAGTAAGTCTTTTTTTATCAATTAAGTTTAGTTGATCAAGTCGAGTCTGGATCCAATCGTCCTCATTCAAACATGCATCCTTTATAATTCTCAAAGAGGGGATCTGAACCTCAATAGGCAAGACAACCTCCATGCCATAAACCAAAGAATAAGGTGTTGCCCCAGTTGATGTGCGAGTTGTGGTACGATACCCGTGGAGAGCGAATGGTAGCATCTCATGCCAGTCCTTGTAGGTGACTGTCATTTTCTGTATGATCTTTTTAATGTTTTTATTTGCAGCTTCAACGACACCATTCATCTTTGGCCGATAGGGGGATGAATTGTGATGCTGAATCTTGAACTGCTCGCATAAGACGGTGATCATAGTATTGTTAAGATTTGTACCATTGTCAGTGATGATACTTTCTGGGATACCGTACCGGCAAATGAGATTCTGCTTGATGAAGCGGGCAACAACATTCTTAGTAACAGAAGCGAAGGAAGCTTCTTCGACCCATTTTGTAAAGTAATCAATGGCCACTAGGATGAAACGGTGTCCATTGAAGGTTGTTGGCTTGATCTCCCCAATCATATCAATTCCCCACATAGCAAAGGGCCAAGGAGCCGTCAAGAAATTCATAGGAACCGGAGGTACATGCACCTTATCAGCATAAATTTGACATTTATGACAAGTCCGAGAGTGTTGATAGCAATCTGCTTCCATGGTAGACCAATAATAGCCTGCCCATAGGATTTTCTTTGCCATCGTATGCCCACTGGAGTGGGTGCCAAAAGTACCTTAGTGTAATTCAGCCATGATCTTTTCAGCCTCAATCTTATCCACACACCGAAGCAGAATGGAGTCATGATTGCGTTTGTACAGGATGTCATTACTAAGGAAGAACTTAGCAGAGAATCTCCTTAAGAACTTCTTATCATTTATTGAAGCTCCTTCTGGATATTCTTGAACCTCGAGATACCTCTTGACTTCATGAAACCAAGGCTGGTCCACTACCTCTTCAGTATTAATCTCGTGACAGTGTATTGGTTCATCCATTCGTTCGATGGTGATCTGGGGAGCCTAGTTATCCCAATTAAGTTTAAACATGGATGACATTGTGGCTAGAGCATCTTCTAGTTGATTTTCTTCTCGCGGGAAATGCTCGAAGGTAATCTGCTCAAAATGTGATAGCAATGTCAAAACATGTTCTTTGTAAGGGATAAGGTTTGGGTGCTTAGTGTCACATTCTCCTTTAATCTGACTGACAACCAAAGTTGAATCTCCAAACACATCTAAAGATTTGATTCCCAAGTCTATGGCGGCCTTGAGACCAAAGATGCATGCTTCGTATTCCACCATGTTGTTCGTACAGTTGAAGCAAAGTCTGGCAATAAATGGCGTATGGCACCCTTCCGGAGATATGAGTACAGTGCTGATACCATTACCAAGTGCATTGGATGCCCCATCAAAGAACAGGGTCCATCGGGATCCTTGTTCAGGTCTGTCATATGGTCTGATCTCTTCACAGTTGTCTAATGTCATGATGTCTTCATTCGGGAATTCAAATTTCATATACTGGTAATCTTCTACAGCTTGATGAGCAAGATGATCAGCTATCACACTGCCCTTTATAGATTTCTGGGTAGTGTACTGTATGTCATATTCTGTTAAGATCATCTGCCATCTAGCTATCCTCCCAGACAGAGCAGGCTTTTCGAAGATGTACTTTATCAGATCCATCTTAGATATCAGCAAAGTGGTATGAGTCAACATATACTGTCTTAGCCGGCGAGCAGCCCATGCCAGAGCGCAGCAAGTTTTCTCGAGCAGTGAATATCTGGTTTCACAGTCGGTAAACTTTTTGTTCAGGTAGTAAATAGCGTGCTCTTTTCGGTCAGACTCGTCATGCTGCCCCAATACACACCCCATTGAGTTCTCTAAAACGGTCAGATACATGATTAGTGGTCTTCCCTCGACTGGTGGCATCAAAAAAGGAGGCTCTTGTAGGTACTCTTTGATTTTGTCAAAAGCAATATGACATTCATCATTCCATCTGACTACTTGATCTTTCTTCAATAGTTTGAAGATTGGTTCACAAGTAGCTGTTAGGTGAGAAATGAATCTGGAAATATAGTTCAGGCGTCCCAAGAATCCTCTGACCTCCTTTTCAGTACGAGGAGCATGCATTTATTGTATCACTTTAACCTTGGCAGGATCAACCTCGATGCCTTTGTTGCTGACAATAAATCCTAAGAGTTTACCGGACCGGACTCCGAATGTGCACTTGTTTGGATTCAACCTTAGTTTGTACTCCTTCAACCTCTCAAACAGCTTTTGCAAATGATTAAGGTGCTCCTCTTCAGTTTGTGATCGGGCTATCATGTCATCTATATAGACCTCTATCTCATGATGTATCATATCATGAAATAAAGCTACCATGGCGCGTTGATAGGTTGCCCCAACATTCTTCAGTCCGAATGGAATCACTTTGTAGCAGAATGTACCCCACTATGTGACAAATGTAGTTTTCTCCATGTCCTCAGGTGCCATTTTGATTTGGTTATAACCTGAGAATCCGTCCATGAAGGAAAACACTTTGTGTTTGGCTGTATTGTCAACCAGGATATCGATGTGGGGTAGTGGAAAATCATCTTTAGGGATGGCCCTGTTTAAATCTCTATAATCCATGCACATTCATACTTTGCCGTCCTTTTTAGGCATGGGAACAATGTTGGCAACCCATTGAGGATAAGAAGTGACAGCCAAGAATCCAGCATTGAATTGTTTCATGACTTCCGCTTTGATCTTCTCTGACATGTCAGGTCTCATGCGACAACTTTTTATTTCACTGGTGGACAGTCTTCTCTTGTGGGTAGACGATGTACCACGATGTCTGTATCAAGTCCTGGCATGTCTTTGTATGACCAGGAAAAGATCTCAACATAATCATGCAATAGTTGAATTAGACGCTCCTTGACACTCGGCTCTAGATTGGCACCCACCTTGATTTCCTTTTTATCTTCCTCAGTACCCAAGTTGATTATATCCAACGGTTCCTCATGAGGCTGAATAGCTCTTTCCTCCTATTGTAGTAGTCTGGCCAATTCCCTTGGTACATCACAATCTTCCTCACCTTCGTCTTCGGCTTGGTAGATTAGATCTTCAGAGTCACTAAAGGCCATAGCAGTATCGTTACCCATGGGATCCGGGATGAAGGGGTACCTGCATTTGTGAGTGTGGGTGTGTGTAAGGGTATAGCCATCTTTAAACAATAAAATGTAAAAGAAAGACAGTGAGCACAAAAGGTTTGTATGTGAAAAACGTCCATGATTCATTGAATGTCATATGAAGATGAAATAAAAACCCTTACAAATGGACCATTGTGCCTCGGGTAAGACACAAGGTTTTAATGTGCGAATTGTTTGAGAATATTACAAGTCCAACAGAAATGTAAAAGATAAATTACTGAGAGATGAAAGTTATTGGGACAAAGTCTCTGGCTTCCCAATTGCAAAGTCCTCCGTTGACAGTAGGAAATATCCAATCCTCCAAGCTGACATCTTCTTCACCATCTTCCATGCGTTGACCTCTTGGTTTCTAATCTTCAGAGGTGGCCCTCCAGCACGGGCACGGCGCACAGCCCTCTGAGCATTTGAAGTAAACCCCAAGCCAAACTTGTCAAATTTATACGGAATGTCTGAAAGCTTCCCCCAGATGGTGCATCCACCCTCCTCTACTACTGCCTTGGCGTCCTTTAGAGATGAAATTCGAAGCGGAGGTCTTGTGATCTTGGGGATCAGGGATACCGCCTTGGTTACTGCTACCTCTTGAGAGACTTCTTCAAAATGTTGAAAAGGAGTTTCAATAAACTCGCCATCCAACTCCACATACTGAAAAGAATTTAGTTGGCTAATCATGTACTCTTTCTCTCTGTAGACAGTGATAATCTTTCCATGGACCGGGTAGTTCATCATTTGGTGTAGTGTAGAGGTGACAACACCAGCATTATAGATCCAGGGCCGTCCTAGCAGACATGAGTAAGAGGGGCGAATATCCATTACATAGAAAGTTGAGTTGAAAGTCTGAGTTCCCACCTTTATGTGGATGTCCACCTCCCCGTGGACCATCCTCTTTGAGCCATCAAATGCTCTTACAACTATGTTACTGGGTTTCAATGTCAGTCCTTCGCAATCCAACCTGTCGAGAGCTTTCTTCGGTAAAACGTTCAAAGATGAGCCAGTGTCCACCAAGATACGGGCCAGAGTTATTCCTCTACACTCCACAGAGACATGTAACACCTTGTTGTGCTTTCTCCCTTTTGGTGTCAAATCAGCATCAGAGAGCCTAGGCCGTTATCAGCTGTCAAACTGGCCACACAATCTTGGAATTGGTCAGCAGATGTCTCTTGTGGCACATGGGCTGTCTTCAGAAACTTCACTAGAGCTTTCACATGTGCCTCAGAACACAGCAACAAAGCTAGCATAGAGATCTTGGAGGGAGTTTTCCCCAACTGTTCAACCACATCATAATCACTCTTCTTTATTATTCTCAGGATCTCCTCCATTTCCTTCTTGGAGGTTTCGGGGATAGTCAATGGTTGAACCTTCGTCCGGACAGGCTCTTCTTGAATATCTTTTCCTCGAAATTCCGCAGTAGAAGTGTTGGTAGGGATAAAAGCAGGGGTTGTGTCATCTTTTCCAGTAGGAGCACTTGCAGATATGATTATTGGTATGGAGGTAACCTTCGGAACAGCCACGGGGTCCAAAAACTGCCTTTGGAGGGGCAATTTCTAGAGAGAAGATTCTACCGCTATGGGTAATCTTACTGGTCCCGACAATATTGCTAATGTAGGAGTCTTCTTCTTAGAAGCTCACTTCTTCGGCGGCTAACCCATCTTATTTGATACCATGGTAGTAGATTTCTCCACCGTAATTCCACGGTACTGTTTTGTCTGATTAATACGGGACTGGCCCGGGCATTGTGATTATAAGAGGAGTAGTCTTTGGAACCGATGTAATCCTACCGGGTCTTTTGGGGACACTGGAAGGATTGGCGTATATGGTTATGATTGAAACGTCTTCAACATGAACATGTGAAACAGGAGCACTTTCAAACAGAATCTCTTGGTTGTTTATCAAGCGCTGAATGCTTGTCTTCAACAGAGGGAAAACAGTTGGTGAGGATAAGAAAATATGGCATTCTTCATTACAACCTGGGAATACACCAGCTTTCAACAAGTTTATCTTAATGATTGGGAGTGGAGTCAATAGTTCATCCATTGTGGTAACAAACAAATCTTTTTCGATAGCATTGGCGTTGTGACCATGCCTTGGCATAGGAGCGGAAATGACGTTTGGTTTCTCGGGCGCCTCAAACTCAATCTCTTTTGTATCTATAAGGTCTTAAATTTTGTTCTTCAAAGCCTAACAGTTGTTAGTGTTGTGACCCGGGCTTTCGGAATGGTATGAGCATCTGGAATTCAGGTGATAATGAGGGGATGTCGTGTTGGGATTCTTTGGAGCTTCTTTTAAAGTTACTAGATTAGATTTTAGAAGATGTGGTAAAATCTGGGCTAGAGTCATATTAATTCTGGTGAATTGTCGGACTAGCCTTTCCACCCTCGATTGATTACTCCTTGGTTAATCAGATGTAAGCTTTGGGATCATAACTTCCCCTACCATTGGTCGGCGTTTAGCTCTCCCTTGGTTCCTTTGTGGATAAACAGCAGATACCTCCTTCTTCCCAATGAAGGGTTTCTTCACAGCTGTAGAAGCAGACGAATCTTTCTGAATCTTTCCACTTTTTATACCAGCTTCCACCCTCTCTCCGGTTAGTATTAACTCAGTAAACCCAGCAGATGAGTTCTCATTCAAATGGTTAAAGAAAGGGCCTGATAGATTTCCCAAGAACATATCCACCAACTCCCTTTCAGACAGAGGGGGTTGCACTCTTCCATCTAGATCTCTCTATTTCTGCGCGTAATCTTTGAAACCCTCATTTGAAGCCATAACCATACTCTGAAGTTGAGTACGGGTAGGTGCCAAATCTGCATTATACTGGTATTGTTTATAGAAAGTTGCGGCAAGATCTTCCCAGTTGTGGACGTCGGCCCTTTCTAATTGGTAAAACCAATCGAGTTGTGTTCCGGATAAGCTATCTTGGAAGAAATGGACCCACAAGTCTTTGTCGGCAGAGTGCGGTTGAATCTTTCTCACATATGATCGGAGGTTCATTTTAGGACATGACACCCCATCATATTTTGCAAACAACGGCACTTTGAACTTTGGTGGGATCACAATTCCCAACACTAGCCCCAATTCTTCAAAGTCTAGACCTGGTACCCTTTGTATTTCCATAGCGCTCAAACGCTCTTCAAGATGTCTGTACTTATCATCAGCCGGAGGGTACTGTTCCTCAGAGTAGTCTTCCTCTTCTTCCTCTTCTTCAGATTCTGACGGAAAAACTGTTTCTTTTCCTTTCCCTTCCCCTTCATCAGATGTTGCAGCGAAATTCAAGGTTCTTCTAGTTTGCCCTTGAAACCTTCTCCCCATTATTACAACACTAGTTGTTTTATTCTCTTTCTTCTTTTTCTCTTTTTCCAACAGAGTCTTCAGCTCCTCTTGTCCTTTGGCCAGGGTTGTGAGTAACTGTTGAAACTGCATGTTTTGAGCTTGAAGATATTTGACTGTCTGTTCGAGATCCATCTTACTGAAATAAACAGTAGAAAGATGAGGAAACTTGTTGCAAAAGACCTGTTTATGTTATGATGAATGATATGTGCATATGTAATGTTTTCAAGGATTTTAGAAGATTCAAGTTCGTTTTAAACAAAAAGAAACACACGTTATATTAATAAGATGTAGTTTAAGTACATCAATGCCCCTTGGGCAAAATAATACAACACCCTAAGATAAAAAAAAGTAGTGTGCATCCTCTTTGGTGCTATGTAAGCATTTAGAGTATGCTCCTCATGAAGTAGCCTAGTGAGTTCCAAAACCTTCTTCTCGCTTGCGTAGAATTAGGCTTCGAAAGTATATCGCTCTCCTTTGAGTTGTATCCAATCCCTTTGTATATCTTCAAGAGATGTGGGCATGTCAGGATGTAGGATAGTATATGGAACTTCTCCTTCCTTAACAGGCTCAATAATCACCGGGAGAATGGAAGGATAAGGCATCATAAGACTTTGAGCACGGGTTCATACCCACTTGAGGTAAGGCTCAAGAGGGATGGAATTCTTGTGTCCCAAAGTCTTGCTATCCACCTTGTTTAGCATCCTCCAAGCTCGGATGAATCTCTGGCGAAGACCTTGATCGTCGTTGTCGTATTCGAATACCAAGCCTTGAATCAGCATATCATGTGGACCATCCCTTCGGACATAACCAAACTGTCTTAGAGCCAAGCATGGGTTGTAGGTGATGCCTCCCCTAATGCCAAGTAGAGGGACATTATGGAATTCCCCACAGTGGTCAACAATGATAACATTCTCTTTGGATCGAGAGCACCAATGAATATTTGAATGTTTGAGCGTCATTAACCTTTTGTGACCACCTTAATCCTTGCTCATTATTTAAGACTGACTGGGGAAGATGAGAAATAAACCATCTTTCCAGGAGAGGAGTGAAACACATAAAGACACCTTTTTTCCTCATTGTATGAGTGTGAAAAGAGTGCAGGATATCCCCTAGTAATGTAGGCACCGGATTGCGTGACATGAAGATTTTGACGATACTCACATCTATAAGTTAGTCAGGATTGGGGAACAAGACCATCCCATAGATAAGAAGAGCCACAATTTCCTCAAATGCTTACAAGTCTAAGGAATTCCAACAGCTTTTAGCCTTCTCAAGCAGAAAATTTGCTAAGAAGCCTTTGACACCACTTCTAGTTTCCCAATGAGTTGTGACATCAGATGAGTGCAAGTGTAGGGCTTGAGCAATCTCTTCTGGCTTTTGATCTCTTTCCGTACCGTTGAAAGGTAGTTGATTGAGAATTGGAATCCTCAAGAGTTGAGAGAATTCTTCCAAAGTGGGCACAAGTTGATAGTCGGGAAATGTGAAGCAATGATGCAAAGGATCAAAGAACTGGAAGAGCACTTTCATCATATCCTCCTCTGTGTTGGAGGTGGCCAAGTTGAGTAGGTGACCATGTCTCTCGGTGAATGGAGAGTTTTCAGGGATCCTTGAAGCTAGCTCCTTGAGTTGTGGAGGAATTCTTACAAGGTCGATTTGGATAATTTTCTTGCGAAGTGAATCCATATCCTACAAAACAAAAACAAAGATAAATCTCCAAAATCCTTGAAATGGTTAGTGAATGCATATGATGTTCATGATGTTATGCACAAGTATGTATATACAAGCAAAGAAAACAAGTTCTTAGTTTAGGCTTGCATGAGGTTTTATAGGTAAGTACCCTCTTGAAGTTTAGTTGGCTCAACCTGTCCTAATAATAGTAACCGGGTTCTAAGGAGCTCAATATCATTGGACTATTTCCTTGGTCATTATTTCAGCTCAAGCCTCTTTAATGGCGACCGAAATATCCCAAGAAACCAACCCTTAATGAGTGTAGTATCGAGTATCTACCAACTTCGGACTGCACCAAAGTCAGTCATCTCACTACATCCTAAAGGCCAAGTTGGTCAAGTAAAGGGTTCTAGAAGTTCATTAGTGCTTCATGACATCACTCAGCGGCCCCGTATTCTCTTTGATTGACTCAAAGGATACCGGTACCCACAAATATGTCACACTAACATAGCTATTGCTTAGACCATGTCGGTATACCCCGCACAGTTTACACAACGTATTGCTATTTACCTATAATGTTTCCCTAAATCTAGGTAGAGGATTCAAACCCAAACAAAGAACCATAATGTAAAGCAAACAAGTCAAACAAACGTAAGAAAATAAATGTGATCTAGCCCTAAGGTAACCCCACTTTCATTTATTTCCCCAGCAGAGTCACCAGTTTTGTGATACGATGGGAGAACTGACTTGAGGGTTTGCGTTTTATCGCAAATGTTGCGGTTAGCAAGAGTCGCCACCGACTTTTCTTTTATCCAAAAGGAAAGGTGAAAAAGCACAGGAAAGACCTTTGAGATATTTTCTTGAGTTCGGGGGGTAGATTATGAAAAGGGAAGGTATTAGATCCCTTTTCATCCATGGTTTTCCATGGGCTCTTAGTTACTTGCTAGATCACTTACTTTTGTTTGTTTGAAAATGTGTTTGGTGTGGTTTTGAAAGTATTTTGTAAAAGAGGCCATTCGTTTAGGCAATCTTTGTAATGATTCTCGTTTGTAAGAATGTATACAAAGACATTTATCTTTTGAAAATATTTTCAATGTTTGTAAGATGTTTTTTGAAATGTGTGTTTGTTTTGGAAAATAGCAAGGATATTTATTTTGAAATTAGAGCAAGTAACTAGAAGCAATCTACCTACTCAAATGTCTTTCTTATGCATTTTCTATTCCTTTGACATTGTTGTCTTACCATTGATTTGGTAAGCAACCCTATCTTTGGATGTAAAGGGACGGGCGTGGGTCATCGTATAGCCATGATTAGCAATGTTTGTAAACTATCTTAGCATTTTGAGGGACCAAGATCATATTGTAAGGCAACTTTTGAATAGCGTCATCGAAGGACTATGATCTTTACATTTGTTTGTTTTGCCAAGATACTTCGCATGCGTAATATGGCCATTTTTATTTTATACAACCAAGTGGAGAAACCCTAAGGATGCTTGTGTGCAAGTGTATCATTTTCATGCTTTGGTTTTTTCTTATATTTAGGGTTTTCTATTTTTGCTTTGTTTCGATCTTATCATACAAATCCTAATTACTAATCATGGTATGTAAAGCGGTAAATTACGTAATGTAAATATTACTAAGCTATTACAACAATTTTATGGGAGGGGGAATACAAATTTGAATGGGGATTTGCAAAAATATAAACCTAAATAAATGATTACAACCAAATTGAATTTGTACGAATTACAATAAATAATATACAATATGTAAAGATGCAACCTTTGAGATATTTTCTTGAGTTTGGGGGATAGATTATGAAAAGGGAAGGTATTAGATCCCTTTTCATCCATGGTTTTCCATGGGCTCTTAGTTACTTGCTAGATCACTTACTTTTGTTTGTTTGAAAATGTGTTTGGTGTGGTTTTGAAAGTATTTTGTAAAAGAGGCCATTCGTTTAGGCAATCTTTGTAATGATTCTCGTTTGTAAGAATGTATACAAAGACGTTTATCTTTTGAAAATATTTTCAATGTTTGTAAGATGTTTTTTGAAATGTGTGTTTGTTTTGGAAAATAGCAAGGATATTTATTTTGAAATTAGAGCAAG
The DNA here is from genome assembly GCA_948472305.1 of Vicia faba. NCBI lineage: Eukaryota > Viridiplantae > Streptophyta > Magnoliopsida > Fabales > Fabaceae > Vicia > Vicia faba. The sequence goes on from OX451735.1 coordinate 245,239,560, forward strand.
TAACTAGAAGCAATCTACCTACTCAAATGTCTTTCTTATGCATTTTCTATTCCTTTGACATTGTTGTCTTACCATTGATTTGGTAAGCAACCCTATCTTTGGATGTAAAGGGACGGGCGTGGGTCATCGTATAGCCATGATTAGCAATGTTTGTAAAGTATCTTAGCATTTTGAGGGACCAAGATCATATTGTAAGGCAACTTTTGAATAGCGTCATCGAAGGACTATGATCTTTCCATTTGTTTGTTTTGCCAAGATACTTCGCATGCGTAATATGGCCATTTTTATTTTAGACAACCAAGTGGAGAAACCTTAAGGATGCTTGTGTGCAAGTGTATCATTTTCATGCTTTTGTTTTGTCTTATATTTAGGGTTTTCTATTTTTGCTTTGTTTCGATCTTATATTACAAACCCTAATTACTAATCATGGTATGTAAAGCGGTAAATTACGTAATGTAAATATTACTAAGCTATTACAACAATTTTATGGGAGGGGGAATACAAATTTGAATGGGGATTTGCAAAAATATAAACCTAAATAAATGATTACAACCAAATCGAATTTGTACGAATTACAATAAATAATATACAATATGTAAAGATTGAACCTTTGAGATATTTTCTTGAGTTCGGGGGGTAGATTATGAAAAGGGAAGGTATTAGATCCCTTTTCATCCATGGTTTTCCATGGGCTCTTAGTTACTTTCTAGATCACTTACTTTTGTTTGTTTGAAAATGTGTTTGGTGTGGTTTTGAAAGTATTTTGTAAAAGAGGCCATTCGTTTAGGCAATCTTTGTAATGATTCTCGTTTGTAAGAATGTATACAAAGATGTTTATCTTTTGAAAATATTTTCAATGTTTGTAAGATGTTTTTTGAAATGTGTGTTTGTTTTGGAAAATAGCAAGGATATTTATTTTGAAATTAGAGCAAGTAACTAGAAGCAATCTACCTACTCAAATGTCTTTCTTATGAATTTTCTATTCCTTTGACATTGTTGTCTTACCATTGATTTGGTAAGCAACCCTATCTTTGGATGTAAAGGGACGGGCGTGGGTCATCGTATAGCCATGATTAGCAATGTTTGTAAAGTATCTTAGCATTTTGAGGGACCAAGATCATATTGTAAGGCAACTTTTGAATAGCGTCATCGAAGGACTATGATCTTTACATTTGTTTGTTTTTCCAAGATACTTCGCATGTGTAATATGGCCATTTTTATTTTAGACAACCAAGTGGAGAAACCCTAAGGATGCTTGTGTGCAAGTGTATCATTTTCATGCTTTGGTTTTGTCTTATATTTAGGGTTTTCTATTTTTGCTTTGTTTCGATCTTATCATACAAACCCTAATTACTAATCATGGTATGTAAAGCGGTAAATTACGTAATGTAAATATTACTAAGCTATTACAACAATTTTATTGGAGGGGGAATACAAATTTGAATGGGGATTTGCAAAAATGTAAACCTAAATAAATGATTACAACCAAATCGAATTTGTACGAATTACAATAAATAATATACAATATGTAAAGATGCAATACAATGTATATATAAGAAAAGATTTTTTGTTTTATTTTTATGTAAAAGAGATTTTAATCTAAACCTAAAAATGTAAGGAAAAGGAATTAATCTTTAAAAGGGAGACTTAACCCTAATTATTATTTAAAAAAAAAGTTCTTATATATTATTTTTTTATGTATTTTTTGTATTAAAAATAATAAATAATATTGTATAAAAAGATAAAGTTTTTATATATGCAAAAAAAATATTTATAAGTATGAAATGAGAAATAAATAAGTAAATTAAACTAAATATACTTTAATTATATTTTACAAGTTATTAAGAAAACACATGTTATATATATATATATATATATATATATATATATATATATATATATATATATATATATATATATATATATATATATATATATATATATATATATATATATATATATATATATATATATATATATATATATATATTAAGAATAAAATATATTTCTATGTGAAAAATAAACTAAAATAAAATAAAATACAATATTATGAAATTTACATTTTTTAGGATTTTTATGCATCAAAGAAAATATTTAATATATTAAAAATGAAAATAAAACAAATAAAATAAAAAATATAAAAAGCCCAAGGAACTAAGCCCAAACCTGCAAAAATCAGAAAAATGGAGAGAAGGAAAAATGTGAAAAAAATAAAAGTAGCGGCTAGGTTCGAACCCAGGACATGGTTCTTACTAGCGTGCTACTTTGCCACTAGGGTGGCTATACATCCATTGTCTTAAGGAAAGCAAAAATAATATAACACAAAATAAGTCCTTGCCCTGTACTTCATCTTCTTCCTCAAGCTTGGCCATACATCCTGTAACTCTCTCATACTTCCATGAAAATGAAAACTCATAACATGAAAGTTGTAGTATTTGAACTCACGATTCCAACCATATAAGTTATGTGAAGTAACAATCAAGGGCCAGAAAGAATTTTAACAGCCCTAAATTTAAACCTAATATTTTCAGAAACTTCAAGTTCTAAATTATCTTAACTCAAGTAAAATAAATGCAAGATAAAGATATGTACAATTTCGTTGCAATGAGGGCTACATTTTTTATTCACAAATCGTGGCCAATGGTTGCCTGTATAAGGATATATAAGTTGAGATTTTACCTCCTTCAGTTGGAATCATGGATGGAACTGGAGTGAGTTTGATGGAGGCCTGATGCTTGCTTGAGCTTCCTTGAACTTCCCTGAACGTATTCCAACCTTTGCCTTGCTCTGAAAGTGCCTGAAACTCCTTGGCCAAGTCAAACTGCAAGCTTTGAAAGCAACAATGGCAGATGATGGAAAAGTGGTTACAGAACAGGGATGAAGGTCTGGATTGGTTTGATATCAAGTAGGTAAGATGTTTTGATGATCAAGAATGGAAACGCACGAGACAAATATGAGATTGGTATCCTTATGCCAAAACTGCAGGTTTGGACAGTTTTCTGGTGTTTTTCTGCTTGGGAGTGTTTCAGGCCTTCTCTAATCATGTGCTAAGTTGTATTATATTTGTATATTAGTATGGAATTTTTTTCATGTCAACCCTCTAACAGTTGTGCCAGTTCTAGCCTTTTAGCCACTTTTCTTGCATTTGAAGTAAAGTGAAGGGACAATGCTTGCCATGCTTGTACTTGCTCTCTTAGGGTTGGTATCAGCTTGTACAATTTGATTTAGATCTGTGAGACTTGTATGTACAATGGAGACAGGTGCAATGCTCAAGAATTGGAAAGTGGCAAAAGTTGTGTTTTTCCAAAATGGCAATGGTCACTTTATGCCATTTATGGAATTACAACTTGGGTAATGGCTCTAGGGAATGGATCAAAGCTTTGTCAACTGAGTAAGCATTAAATTAAGGAGTGAGGAAGAAGTTTGGGACCTGTAAATCATGGATTAGGCAGCATAGGTACTGGTTGCAACTTTGTTCTTCATGAAATGGCTTGGACAAAAGTGAGAAAGTTCCAACTTCATCTCTTCGATTCCCCCTACTCAAAAATTATCTTGAGGAGTTCTTTGACATTTTGGAAATATTTCAATGTGCTCTATAACTCATATTTGAAATTCATTTTGAGATACCTCTTGGAACTAGGTGAAAAATTGCCATGAAGTTGGGTCCAAAACCTGCCTAAATTAGGGCAAATTTTCACTAAGTTATTTAGTTCATGAGCATGTATTCATAAATTTATATCTGGAGATCCAAGAATCTTTAGGGAAAAGTGTGTGATTAAAAGTTGTAGATTTCATGGAGGTCTACAACTTTTATGTTGGGAACTTTCCTTGAATCATTATGCATCATGGTGAAAAAATGGCCTAAAGTTGAGAAAAAATAAGAAATTTTCTATACTTAGAAAATTTTCTAAGTTAAGAAAAATTTCAAATTCAAACCCTAATCTTCAAACTTGGATTTATTGATGAACAAGTTTCACATTTTGACATGTTTTGATGAATTATGACCCTTGGAACTTGATTTTGACCAAAAAGTCAAAGTTTGACTTTTCAGTGTACAGTTGACTTTTGATCAGTTGACTGCAAATTTCATCTGTCAATTCAATGAAATTGAAATGTTTTGAGCCATGTAATTAGGTCAAGATGATTCAATTGAATCCTTTAAATCATTCTTCAACTCAATTGGTCAATTGCTAAGTCAAAAAATCAGAAATTGCCCTTCCTCAGTCAAAACCCTAATTTTGACCATTTTGCCCTTTTGGTGATTTGATCAAATTTCTTGAGGAATTGTGATCCAAACTTGACCAAATGATATATATAAGCTTAAAATGTTGATGTGGATAAAAAATTATGAAATTTGACTGTGAATTGGCCATGGTTGACTTTTTTCCCCAATACATCTGATTTTTAGGTCAACTGTCCACTTGACTGATCAAAAATATAGTTCAAAGCTTGAAACTTGTCCTGAGTGATCTTAGGGATCCATAATGATGTTTGAAAGTCACATGAAGCATTGATAGTCCAAAAATCGTTGTGCAACCTCAAACCCTAATTTTGGGTCATCAGTGCAAGATGATATACCTTGAGATGACCAAACTCTAATCTAGTCTTGAGTCAAAGAAACCTTGTGAGAAAAGTCTTGATAAATGAGAGGGAAAATTTGGGGGTACAACAGAAGCAAAAGCTTTTCTGAGAAGTACAATATCTTGATATTTTATCTTTGAAGCATGAACTTGATTTCTGATCTTATAGCATTAGCTTGATATTTGATCTTTAAAGCATAAGTTTGATTTTCAATGTTTGCTTGATATATGATCATCACTAGAAGATCCTTTTCTAGAAAACATTCAACATTCATCAGAACTTTTGATGTTTCTTTAGAAGCGGATGAATAGTTCTTATGATGAGCGCCAAAATGATTCTGATGATATTTAGAATTTGTCTAGAATCAAATACAATTTTATATTTGCACACTTGAGAAACTATTAGATAACAAAAATTGTTACATATAAAATATATGTATTGTTATCATCAAAACTAGAGATTATAAGTATATCCAAATCTAGTTCTAACAAATAACTCATTCATGCATTTTCGTAGCAAGTTATATCTTTATATATACACACCCTTAGAAACAAACAACCAAAGTGGATCTCGTTGAGTACAACAGATGTGACGGGTGTTAATACCTTCCTCTTGCATCATCGACTTCTGTACCCTTCTCTTAGTTGTGTTGACCATCTTTTCCTTCCTTTTGGATTTTTCTCAATGTTTCCCTTTCCTTTGGGATAAATGAAGTTTGATGGCGAATCTGTGTGTTTTTTCACGGTGCGAAAGTGTTTTTGAACTTTTGTAATGCTTCAATTAGCTTCAGATGATGCCTATGAAGGATTCTGGATGGAAAGTTGAAGTTAAAACAAAGAGAAAATAAGTTTAGGTTTTCTGGTTTTTGAGAGGTATCGGGCTTGAGAGAAACAGAGTTTCTTTGCCTTTTAAGCATGCAAATGATAGAAAAACAATGCTCTATTTATAGGAGAGTGAGTGAGCTCATCATGCGTGCCAAATTGAGTCTCAATCGTGTGAATAAAGTTTGGAAAATTCTAGATCCAAAATCGTATGAAATGAAGCATGGAGTGTGTGATTTTTGGCATGATTCAAGTCTTTTTGTGTTGTACCAGATGTGTTTGGTCATGAGAATGAAGTTTTCACATGTGCAAAGTGGTCCCAAGTAAATTTTAGGTCATTTCTAATTATAGATCACTCGGTACAAACAGATTTCATGTCACCATGTTCATGCTCAGGCCAAATGAAATTCCCTCACGCGTTTTCAGATTTGTCTTGAGCCATATGATCATTTCATAGAGGAGAATACAATGAAAAAATAACCAAATCAAAAGGATGCTTGATGTGAAAATGGCATGAGTGTAAGTACGAACTGTGCCTAAGAGGGGGGGGGGGTGAATTAAGTACTTTAAAAAATTCTGGTTTTAGTGATGATGGATATTATTTTTCTGGATTATGGTGAGTTTATGAAAGAGTAAAATGCAGAAAAATAAAGAGACACAAGAGATATATCCTGGTTCCCCTCACAGTCCGAGAGTACTCCAGTCCCCTTTTAACATGAAAGAGATTTCCTTATTGTGGCAAACTTAAACAAGAACTACCCAAAACCAAGAACAATCCTCTTGGACCAAGAACAATCCTCTTGGATTTTCACTATGTCAACAATGAGAACAATCCTCTCAAAGTGACTTCACTTGTATCCAACAATCCTGGAAAGACAAGATTTATAAAACCACTTAAACTTATTTCCAACAATCCTGAAAAATAAGCAAGTATATAGCAATATTTGATTTGAGTGAGTTTGAGTAGAAATGATAACTTTGAGTGATTTAATCAATGAAATGATCTTCTCTTCCAATGATAATAGTATACAATGACTCAAGATATATAATGCTCAAAGTTTTCTGGTTAACAATATGTGAAAGTGTGCAGAAAACTTGTGTATGAAAATGTATAGCAGCTTGAGTTTGATTTTTGAAAATTCAGAAAAATATAATTGGAAGAGGTATTGAAATGATTTTGAAAATGAGTTTTTATATGTTCATAGCACCTTTTTGAAACATCATAAAGTTCTGTAAATGAATCATGAACAATTTTCAAGATTGAGTGAAAGGTTTCCATGAAATGGTGTTATGAACAAGCATGTGCAAAGCTGCTGTTTTTCAAAATCGTGCAGCATGCAATCGATTGCACCCTTTGTGTAAATGATTGCACGGGGTTTCAACAGCTAGAATTTCAAAAAAATTGAGTGTGCAATCGATTGCATGAGAGTGTAAATCAATTGCATGTGAAGTCAATAGCAAAAATTGATTGAGTGCAATCGATTGCATAAACATGCAAATCGATTACACTTAGAAACCGTAGCAAAAGATTTAAAAAATTGAAGCATGCAATCGATTGCACTAAGATGCAAATCGATTGCACTCAAGTAAAAAATTATTTTTAGCTTTTAGAAAAACTTGAGTAAATGTTTGGATTATATAAAATATTTCTTTTTACCATTGAGCATCTATGTCTTAAGTTCAAAGTAAGTATTATCATTATACCTTGAAATTTTACTAAGTGCTTGAACTGAAGACTTTATTCACAGATGCTTTTAGCTGAGTCAAAAATATTTGCCTTCTTTGTCAATCATGGTTTGTCTTCATCAAAACAAAAGTGAATTTGAGAAGCTTGCTTTTACATTCTCCCCCTTTTTAATGATGACAAACGATCTTGCTTGATGCGTTGTAATTTCCGGAAAGAGCTTCTCCCCCTAAGATGCATAACTCCCCCTTTGTATGAGAAGGTTGGAATCCTTTGAATTTGTTCATCTTGGTTGAAGAGTACCTTAAAAATTTAAGACAAGGAAATATACAAGCATAAAGTACCACATCCTTCTCCCCCTTTAGCGTTATAAAAAATAAGGGAAAGATGCAAAAAATAGACAATAATAAAGCAATATTGAAGGGAAAAACTTAATTAATCATGCATCATAAATAGTCTAACGATTACAAAGAAATTTAACAAAAAACATGATGTAGAATAACAGAACAAGGACATAACAGAAAATAGTATACATGATAAAGTTGGACAAAACATTATGGTTGATTCATGTCCCGGTTGTTATAGAACCAAGATCCTTGATTTGGAAATTGTTGTTGTAGAGGAGGTTCTGTGTAATGTTGTGGAGGTGCAGCTGGCTTATTTGGGTCATATGGTGGAATGTGAAGATGAGAGTAAAGGTAAGAGAATTGTTGATTCACATCTGTATGGAAGTCATTAATCCGGGTTGTTGTAGAATCGTTGATAGCATTCCATTTGTTGTTGATGTTGGTATTCATGGAAGCAAATTGTTAAGACATGAAATCCATAAGATCTTGATTGCTTGGACCAGAGGGAGCAGTAGGTGGAGGAGGTACAACTTCACCACATTCAACTTCTTGATCGTTCCCTTCATCACCAACCACATATTCACCAATGTAAGTTATAGTTTTTGTTTCCGAATTATAATGAACACCCATTCTTGATTCAACATTCTTGATTGAAATCTTATGCAGATTTGGATCCATATTGACTTTCTCAAAACCAGCAAAAACAACTCCAAATTCTTCCATAATTAATGTAACAAAGTAAGCATATGGTAGAAATTTCGATTTTGCATCAACTCTCAGCATATGAACCATTATGAGCCTTGCCCAATTAACACTTATACCTTTTTTTCTTGCATAGATCAACTGCATTTCCAGGTCCGTCACAGTGTAATGGTTTCCAACCCATGGAAACATAATATAGACCATAAAATAATGAAATAGTTGATCGTCTATATAAAAGTTACCTGCACTCCATGAGTCTCTAGAGGGAATCACTCCGCCTACACCACAAATCCTTTTGGCACGGAATTCGGCTTCGCTTAATCTCCCAATGCTGTAATAAAAATCCTTTTTCCTGTAGTCATCCCATGCTTCCTTTTCAGGGTCTTACAAAGAGCTTCCAGTGTAGGGAATATGTAGAATCTCACCAACATTCTCAGAGGTTAGAGAGATTCGAGTACCCAACACATATAACACCATCTGGCCTTTGTGAGGAGTTAAATTGTTGAAAAATACTCTTACCAGATCTGGATAATATGGACCAAATGATAAAATTAATGGTTCTAGTCCATAAGTAGTTAAATCATTTTGAAAATAGAAACATTCCTGGAGAAAGGATGATAGCATACCATATTAAGGATTGGGCACTATCTTTCTTTGAAAATCCTTTGTGAATCTTGCTTCTTGTTCTTCGGTGAGAGATGAAATTAATGGATTCCCAGAGGATGAACCAACCTTTTTCTTCCCTTCCTCTGAAGCTGACACCTTTCGTTTTTGCCTTGAAGCCATGGGTAAGGTATTTTTAGGGTTTTTAAGGTTTTAGGTTTTTAAGGGAAGGATGTTTGATGAGCTGAAGTTTGGATATGATTTGTGAGTAGATAGAAATGAGTGGTTTGTATTATATGTAATGAAGTTTAATTGGTTTTTCAATAATAGAGATGAGCTTGGGAATATGAGAGAGAGAGGAATTCTGACCAACAAATATTTTTGTCATAAAAGCATGTTACAGTGGGTGCAATCGATTTGCATACAGATGCAAACGATTTGCACATAAAACATAAGCAAAATAAAACTGAAATGCACGGAGTGCAATCGATTTTCACTTATGGTGCAATCAATTAGCACTAAAATAGAAAGGTCAAAATTAAAAACACTCAGTGAGCAATCGATTTACACTATTATGCAATCGATTTGCATCAACCAAAAATGACCAAAAACATATTTTTCTTAAACTTAAACACCACTTAACATATATATTCACATATAGCACGGTCAAAACAAATATATAAAATCATAACAAGGATAGAAAGAACCTTATATGTCGTGTTCAACAAGAATTCCAAGCTCTCGTCAAATCTTGTAAAACGGTTCTCTTGCCAAAGGTTTAGTGAAGATGTCGGCAAGTTAATTATGAGCATCTATAAATGTCACCTCGACATCTCCTTGAAATACCTGATCACGAAGTAAATGATGTCGTATATCTATGTGTTTGGTTTTTGAATGCATGACCGGATTCTTTGTAATGTTTATTGCACTTGTATTGTCGCACCATAGAGGAATGCATCCTATATCGAGTCCGTAGTCACGAAGTTATTGTTTGAGCCATAAAATTTGAGCGCAACTACTACCCGCTGCAATATATTCTGCTTTGGTTGTGCTAAGAGCAACGCATGCTTGTTTCTTGCAGGCCCATGATACTAATGCATTTCCAAGGATGTGACAAATACCACTTGTTCTTTTTCTATCAGTTTTACAACATGCATAATTCGCGTCAGAATAACCAACTAAGTTGCAAACACTACCTTTAGGATACCATAATCCGACATTTATTGTCCCTTTGTGATACTTCATGATTCTTTTCACCGCCGTGAGATGAGATTCCTTTGGATTTGCTTGAAAGCGAGCACATAGACAAACACTAAACATTATGTCAGGATGGCTTGTCGTCAAATATAATAAGGAGCCTGTGATATGGTGGGAGAACTGACTTGAGGCTTTTGCATTTTATCGCAAATGTTGCGGTTAGCAAGAGTCGCCACCGACTTTTCTTTTATCCAAAAGGAAAGGTGAAAAAGCACAGGAAAGACCTTTCAGATGTTTTCTTGAGTTCGGGGGGTAGATTATGAAAAGGGAAGGTATTAGCACCCTTTTCATCCATGGTTTTCCATGGGCTCTTAGTTACTTGCTTAGATCACTTGCTTTTGTTGTTTGAAATTGTGTTTGGTGTGGTTTTGAAAGTATTTTGTAAAAGAGGTCATTCGTTTAAGCAATCTTTGTAATGATTCTCGTTCGTAAGAATGTATACAAAGATGTTTATCTTTTTGAAAATGTTTTCAATGTTTGTAAGATGTTTTTGAAAGATGTTCTTATATACTATTTTTTTAATGTATTTTTTATGTTAAAATAATAAATAATATTGTATAAATAATATAAAAAAATTTATAAATGCAAAAATAAATATGTATAAGTATGGGATGAAAAGGAAATAAATAAATTAAACTAAATATATTTTAATTATATTTTACAATTTTATTAAGAAAATATATGATATATATTAAAAATAAAATATATTTTTATTTGAAAAATAAACTAAAATAAAATAAAAATGCAATATTATGAAATTTATATTTTTTTGGATTTTTATACATTAAAGAAAATATTAATGAAAACAAAAATAAATTAAATAAAAATGTATGGAAAATAATGGACCAGGGGGTATAGCAAGCAGACTAGAGACAACATGTTAGCAAAAAAACTATGGCCCAAATATGGAGGCCCATCCTGCAAAAAAGGTAATAAAGCTGAAAAATGGAAAAAATATGGAAAACAAAAGTAGCGCCCAGGTTCGAACCCAGGACATGGGTCTCACCAGCATGCTACTTTGCCACTAGGGTGGCTATACATCCGTTGATTTAAGTGAAACGAAAATAACATAACATGAACAAAGTCCTTGCCCTGTACTTCATCTTCTTCCCCAAGCTTGGCCAGATGCCCTGTAACTCTCTCATTCTTCCATGAAAATGAAAACTCATAACATGAAAGTTGTAGTATTTGATCTCACGATTCTAACCATATAAGTTATGTAAGCTAACAATCAAAGATCAGAGAGAATTTTAAAAGCCCTAAATTTAAACCTAAATTTTTCAGAAACTTCAAGTTCTAAATTCTCTCAACTCAGGCCAAATAAATGTAAGATAAAGATATGTACAACTTCGTTGCAATGAGGACTACATTATTTATTCACAAATCGTGGCCAATGGTTTCCTGTACAAAGAGATAGAAGTTGAGATTTTACCTCCTTCAGTTGAAATCATGGATGGAGCTGGAGTGAGATTGATGGAGGCCTGATGCTTGCTTGAGCTTCCTTGAACCTCCCTGAGTGTATTCCCACCCTTGCCTTGCTTTGAAAGTGTCTGAAACTCCTTGGCCAAGTCAACCTGCAAGCTTTGAAAACAAAAATGGCAGATGATGGAGAAGGGGTTACAGTACAGGGATGAAGGTCTGGATTAGTTAGATATCAAGTAGGTAAGATGTTTTGATGATCAAGACTTGAAACGCACGAGCCAAATGGGAGATTGGTATGCTTATGCAAAAACTGCAAGTCTTGATAGTTTTCTGGTGTTTTTGAGTTTGGGAGTGTTTTTGGCTTTAAGTCATCGTGTGTTGTGTTGTATTATGTTTGTATATTAGTATGGAGTTAGTTTCATGTCAACCCTCCAACAGATGTGCCAGTTCTCACCTTTTTGCAACCTTTCTTGCTTTTGAAGTAAAGTGAAGGGACAAGGCTTACCATGCTTGTACTGGCTTTCTTAGGGTTGGTATATGCTTGTACAATTTTCTTTAGGCTTGCAAGACTTATATGTGCAATGGAGACAGGTCCAATGCTCAAGAATTGCAAAGTGGCAAAAGTTGAGCTTTTTCAAAATGGCAATGGTCACTTTATGCCATTTATGGAATTACAACTTGGGTAATGGCTCTAGGGCTTGGATCAAAGATTTTTCAACTGAGTAAGCATTAAATTAAGGAGTAAGGAACAAGTTTGAGACCTGTAAAACATGGATTAGGCAGCATAGGTGTTGATTGGAACTTTGTTCTTCATGAAATGGCTTGGACAAAAAGTGAGAAATTGCCAACTTCATCTCTTCGATTCTCTCTACTCAAAAATGATCTTGAGGAGTTATTGGACATTTTGGAAAGCTTGCAATGTTCTCCGTAACTCATCTTTGAAATTCATTTCAAGATACCTCTTGGAACAAGGTGAAATATTTCCATGAAGTTGGGTCCAAAACCTACCTAAATTAAGGAAAAATTTCACTAAGTTATTTAGTTCATGAGCATGTATTCATAAATTTATATCTTGAGATACAAGCATCTTTAGAGAAAAGTGTGTGAAGAAAAGTTGTAGATTTCATGGAGGTATACAACTTTCATGTTGAGAATTTTCTTTGAATCATTATGTGTCATGGTGAAAAAATGGTCTAAAGTTGAGAAAAAATAAGAAATTTTCTATACTTAGAAAATTTCTAAGTTAAGAACATTTTCAAATTTAAACCCTAATCTTCAAACTTGTATTTCTTGATGAACAAGTTTCACATTTTGACATGTTTTGATGAATTGTGACCCTTGGCACTTGATTTTGACCAAAAAAATCAAAGTTTGACTTTTCAGTGTACAGTTGACTTTTGATCAGTTGACTGCAAATTTCATCTGTCAATCCAATGAAATTGAAATGTTTTGAGCCATGTAATTAGGTAAATATGATGTAATTGAATCCTTGAAATCATGCGTTAACTCAATTGGTCATTTCCTACGTTAAAAATCAGAAATTGCCCTTCCTTAGTCAAAACCCTAATTTTTTACCATTTTGCCCTTTTGGTGATTTGATCAAATTTCTTGAGGAATTGTGATCCAAGCTTGACCAAATGATACATATAAGCTTAAAATATTGATGTGGATCAAGAATTATGAAGTTTGACTGTAATTTGGTCATGGTTGACGTTTTTCCAATATAGTTGATTTTTAGGTCAACTGTCCAATTGACTAATCAAAAATATAGTTCAAATCTTGAAACTTGTCCTAAGTGATCTTAGGGATCCATAATGATGTTTGAAAGTCACATGAAGCATTGATAGTCCAAAAATCCTTGTGCAACCTCAAACCCTAATTTTGGGTCATCGGTGCATGATGAGATGCCTTGAGCTGACCAAACCCTAATCCAGTCTTGAGTCAAATGAATCTTGTGAGAAAAGTCTTGATAAATGAGAGGGCAAATTTTGGGGTACAACAGAGCCAATCATACCTCGATACTTTTTAATGTCGATGGAAACACCTGATTCATCTTGATCAACATATGTACCGAAACCCATTGGTGTAGACATTGCCTTACAATTATCCATGTCAAATCTTTTCAAGAGTTCCTTGCAATACTTGGATTGATTGATGAATATGCCATCTTTTAATTGTTTGATTTGAAGTCCAAGAAAATAATTCATTTTACCCATCATGGACATCTCAAACTCCCCTTGCATCATTGCTGAAAATTCTTCACACATTTCTTGGTTTGAAGATCCGAAAATGATATCGTCAACATAGACTTGAGCTAGAAAAGTGTCATATTTGATTTTATTGATAAAAAAAATCTTGTCAACTTTACCCTTTTCAAAACCTTTTTCGCATAAGAAGTTGCTTAACCGATCATACCATGCCCTTGGTGCTTGTTTCAACCCATAAAGAGCTTTTCTCAATTTAAATACATGAGATGGATTCTTGAAATCTTCGAACCCTGGGGGTTGCTTAACATAGACTTCTTCATTGATATATCCATTCAAGAATGCACTTTTGACATCCATTTGGAAAAGCTGAAAATTTAATGAGCAAGCATAGGCAAGTAAGGGACGAATAGCTTCTAACCTTGCAACCGGAGCGAAAGTTTCTTCAAAATCTATTCCTTCTTCTTGATTGTAGCCTTGTGCTATCAACCTTTCTTTGTTCCGAACATTTATTCCATTTTCGTCAAGTTTGTTTTTAAACACCCATCTTGTTCCAATAATGTGTTTATTGCTTGGCCTAGGGACAAGTCCCAAACTTGATTCCTTTCAAATTGATTTAATTTTTCTTGCATAGCGATAATCCATTGGTCATCGCCTAAGGCTTCATCAACTTTGGAAGGTTCAATTTGAGAGACAAAAGCCATGTTTAGGCAAGCATCTTTGAGATTTAGTCTTGTTGTCACACCTTGACTTATATCACCAATTACTTTATCGATAGGATGATCTCTATGAGTTCTCCATTCTTTTGGTAGATCATTGAGATTTGATTCTTTTTGGGATGATTCTTCATGTTGAATTGATTGATCTTTGGAAGTATTTTCTTAAGGTCCTTCTAGTATTTCATCATCATCATCACAAACAATATTATCCTCCTTGGAGGGGTTAGTTTCATCAAAAGATACATGCATTGATTCTTCAATTGTTAAAGTTATTTTGTTATAGATTTTATATGCCTTACTAGAAATAGAGTAGCCAAGAAAAATACCTTCATCGTATTTTTCATAAAACTTACCAAGGTTATCTTTCTCGTTGTTTAAGACAAAGCATTTGCATCCGAAAATGTGAAAGAAAGCAATGTTTGGTTTCCTCCATTTGAAGAGTTCATATGGAGTTTTCTTCAAGATTGGTCTTATGTTAACTCTATTGCTAACAAAACATGTCGTGCTCACCGCATCCGCCCAAAAATATTTTGGAAAATTTGAATCGCTAAGCATCGTTCTTGCAAGTTCTACAAGAGACCTATTCTTTCTTTCTACCACTCCATTTTGTTGAGGAGTCCTTGGTGCCGAGAAGTTGTGAGATATTCCATGTTCTTCACAAAATTCTTCAAATAGAGCATTTTGAAATTCTCCGCCATGATCACTTCTTACGGAGGCAATTGTTAGAGACTTCTCATTTTGAATTTGTTTAGCATACTTCTTGAACGCCTTGAATGCATCACTTTTCTGAACTAAAAAGAATGTCCAAGTATATCTAGAGAAATCTTCAACAATAACCAAAGCATATATATTACCTCCGAAACTTCTTTTCTTGATGGACCAAATAAGTCCATATGTAACAATTGTAGTGGCTTTGTAGTAGACACCACATTCTTAGATTTGAAAGTTGATTTTGTTTGTTTCCCTTTTTGACAAGCATCACAAATTCTATCTTTGACGAAATTTCTCTTAGGTAACCCAATGACAAGATCATGCTTGCTTAGTTTATTCAAGTGTTCCATGTGAATATGAGCAATTCTTTTGTGACACAACCATGAATCATCGTTGTTCGCCATGAGACATTTTACCTTCAAAGATGGATCATTAAGGGAAATCATGAATATATTATTGATTCTTTTACCTTTAAGAATAACCTCATGTGTGACTTCATCTTCTATCAAGCATTCATCCTTGGTGAACTTGACCTTGAAGCCTTTTTCACAAAGTTGGCTAATACTAAGAAGATTGTACTTTAGTCCTTCAACATAAAGAACATCTTCAATGGATGTGAAAGATGGAGAACCAAATTTGCCTTTGCCAAGAATTCTTCCCTTATTATTGTCTCCATAAGTGACAAAACCCTTGGCCTTTAGAACTAGATTTGAAAATTGATTTATGTCTCCCGTCATATGCTTTGAATAACCACTATCAAGATACCAAAGATTGCATTTGGTCTTCAAGAATACCTGCAAAACAAATTAGGCTTTGTTAGGTACCCAAGTTGCTTTGGATCCTTCATAATTAGTGCCTTTCTTTACCCACACATAATGCCCACTTGCCACACTAAAGTTTCTAACATAGCAAGCATTAGGTGTATGGCCTTTAATACCACAATAAAAACAAGTAGGTTCAAAGTTACTTCTATATCTAGAAGGATAAGATTTCTTCTTAGGAAATGTTTTCTTTTTAGGATAGTGATGAACTCTTTTAGATTTGTTCACTTTCTCTTTGGATGATTGATCACTAGCCTTAACAAAGATAGTTTTATTAGAACTTAGTTTTGAAAACTTTGAATATCCAAGTCCACTTTTATCATTGGAGTATCTTTGTTGGCTAAGAACACCTTCCAATCCAATTTGGATTTTTTCATATCTTTCAATTACTCTTTTTAATTAGACAATTTGGAAAGATAGTGATTCACAATTTTTGCATACAAAATTATGTTTTTGCTTATCACTTAATTTTTGTTTTTCTTCTTTGAAATCTTTTTCCATAGATTCACATTTTTTTTCTAAAGATGAAATTTGTTTCTTTGAGATGAAATAGTTTTATACAGAATTTTGCATTCATTTAATAGTTCATCTATAGCACCTTGTGCATCCCTATCAAAAAGAGAAAATTCATTACTAACCTCATTGTCTTCATCATCAGAATGGTGTGAGGCCATCAATGCTAGATTTGCACTTTCATCACTATCGGAATCGGATGAGGAACTTATTTCATTATCCTCCTATGAAACATAGGCCTTTTTGTTCTTGAATCCCTTTTTTCTTTTTGTAGCCACCTTTCTTGGAGAGTTTCGGACAATCCGACTTGATATGACCTTGCTTACCACATTCATAACATGTGACTTCTTGTGTTGATGTGGAAGCTTCCTTTTTCTTGAATTGTTTCTTTCCTTTTGAATGAGAAAAGGATTTGTCATTTCTACCAAAGAACTTACCAAGCCTTTTAACAAGAAGCATGAAATTTTCATCTTCTTCCGGATTGTCTTCCTTTTCAACTTCTTTGGAATCTATCTTTAAATCAATATTCTTGGATTTCTTCTCTTGATTTTCATGTTTTTTAAGTCTTCCGAGTTCCGTTTCATATTCTTGAAGTTTCCCAAACAATGTTGTGGATGTCATGGAGGATAGACTTTTCTTTTCTGAAATTTCCGTTACCTTTGGTTGCCATTCCCTAGTTAAGGACCTAAGTACTTTCAGATTTAGTTCATCATTCGTCAAAGTCTTACCAAGAGCACTTAGATGATTTGTCAAGTGCACGAATCTCTTTTGTAGGTCAAGAATGGTTTCTCTGGGATGCATTCGAAATAATTCGTATTCTTGACTCAAGGTATTTAGTCTTGATCTTTTAACTTCAACAGTTCCTTCATGAGTTTGTACCAAGGTATCCCATGCTTCTTTCGATGTTTTGCATGCCGAGACACAGAAGAATTCATCCATGCTAAGTGCACCCTGAAGAAGGTTTATTGCCTTTTTATCATAGAGAACCTTCTTCTTATCATCCTCGTCCCATGCAGTTTTAGACTTTGATGAGCCAGCACCATTGATTACCGTTATAGGGATAAATGGACCATTCTCGACGGTATCCCATATTTCTTCTCCTTGTGCTTTTAGATGTGCCTTCATGCGTATTTTCCAGAAGTAAAAATATTCACCACAAAATAGAGGAGGCTTCTTGTTACTACCACCATCTCTGAAAACGAGATTTTGATTTGCGGAAGCCATTCTAGATCTTTTAGGAACAGGTTACTTATAACCTTCTCTGATACCAATTGTAAGTACGAAGTGCGCCTAAGAGGTGGGGTGAATTAGGTACTTTAAAAAATTCTGGTTTTAGTGATGATGGATATTATTTTTCTGGATCATGGTGAGTTTATGAAAGAGTAAAGTGAAGAAAAATAAAGAGACACAAGCGATATATCCTGGTTCCCCTCACAGTCCAAGAGTACTCCAGTCTCCTTTCAACATGAAAGAGATTTCCTTATTGTGGCAAACTTAAACAAGAACTACCCAAAACCAAGAACAATCCTCTTGGACCATGAACAATCCTCTTGGATTTTCACTATGTCAACAATGAGAACAATCCTCTCAAAGTGACTTCACTTGTATCCAACAATCCTGAAAAGATAGATTTATAAAACCACTTAAACTTATTTCCAACAATCCTGAAAAATAAGCAAGTATATAGCAATATTTGATTTGAGTGAGTTTGAGTAGCAATGATCACTTTGAGTGATTTAATCAATGAATTGATCTTCTATTCCAATGATAATAGTATACAATGACTCAAGATATATAACGCTCAAAGTTTTCTGGTTAACAATATGTGAAAGTGTGCAGAAAACTTGTGTATGAAAATGTATAGCAGCTTGAGTTTGATTTTTGAAAATTCAGAAAAATATAATTGGAAGAGGTGTTGAAATGATTTTGAAAATGAGTTTTTATATGTTCATAGCACCTTTTTGAAACATCATAAAGTTCTGTAAATAAATCATGAACAATTTCCAAGATTGAGTGAAAGGTTTCCATGAAATGGTGTTATGAACAAGCATGTGCAAAGTTGTTGTTTTTCAAAATCGTGCAGCATGCAATCAATTGCACCCTTTGTATAAATCGATTACACATGGTTTCAACAGCTAGAATTTCAAAAGTTTTGAGTGTGCAATCGATTGCACAAGAGTGTAAATCGATTGAATGTGAAGTCAGTAGTAAAAATTAATTGAGTGCAATCGATTGCATAAACATGCAAATCGATTACACTTAGTAATAGTAGCAAAAGATTTGAAAAATTGAAGCATGCAATCGATTGCACTAATATGCAAATCGATTGCACTCTAGTAAAAAATGATTTTTAGCTTTTAGAAAAACTTGAGTAAAGGTTTGGAAAATATAAAATATTTCTTTTTACCATTGAGAATCTATGTCTTAAGTTCAAAGTAAGTATTATCATTATACCTTGAAATTTTGCTAAGTGCTTGAACTGAAGACTTTATTCACAGATGCTTTTAGCTGAGTCAAAAATATTTGCCTTCTTTGTCAATCATGGTTTGTCTTCATAAAAACAAAAGTGCATTTGAGAAGCTTGCTTTTACAATGAGTTGAAAGTTGGGGTCGTGGCACTGGAAAATAGGTCTGACATTTGGTCAAACAGGTCATGACCTAACGTTATGCACAAATGGCCTCCAACATTTGAGGGAATTAGAGCTTGAATTGATATTTGACCTCTAAAGAAAAGTTGTAGAGGACATCAAAAGGAATATTTGGCTCAAAGAAGGGCTAAGAATATTTAGAAATATGAGAGTTATGCTATTTGGACCAAAAGCATGTCATACTTGGTTTTTAGGTCACCCACACATGTACAAACTTATGGTTTTTTTTTATACTTTTCTTGTATTACAAGGCACAATGATGATCATTTGAACCACACAAGCTTGAAGCTTGATTGTACTTTTATTAATCATTGATTAAGCTTGAGAATTTGAATGAAAAGGGCATGGAAATAAACACATGAATCCTATCTTGAATCCACTTAAAAACATGCATCAAACTTGACATTCTCTTGATCCAATAATGTTGAATGAAGCTTTCCATGAATTTGACCTAAGATTATAGGTCATACCTTGAATAATAAGCCATGTTAACCACTTGTTGGCCTTGACTTTGACTTAGGGAATCAAAACCCTAATTTAGAAACCCAACTTGATCTCTTGATGAAAAAGCCCTAACTTGCAAAATAAGAAAATGAAACAAAGCATATTTTTGTATTTTGAATAAGGTTTAGTAAAGCACAAAAGCAAGTAAAAGCAAATATATAAGAAAACACAATGGGTGTCTGATGATCTCCCACACATGCTTGAAGGCCAAAGGGTTAGGAGGCTACCATGTTTGTGATCTTGATGAAATGAAAATGGTATGCTAAGTGGGATCTTAGGAGTAAAAACTAGGGTATGACACGTGTCATTTTGGTTTTGATGTAATAATACATATTTTTGGTTCATAATTGTTGTCATTTTGGTTTTGATTCACAAATGTATTGTTGATGTGTTCTATATATCAGTTCTAATTCGCAAAAAAAGATAGGTTATGATAATGAGATTTATGTAAAATTAATAAATATATATTTAAAAAAACATATTTCACCACTGTTGGTTCTTGCAACAGTGGGGAATCGACTATTTATCACCTTGATTACATGTAACCACCGTGGTAAAATGATGCTTATATGCACCATTTAAAAAAGCCAAAATGGTGTTACTGGGTATCGAACCCATTACCTTTCCACTTTTCACTACGGGTGGTTATACCAACTGTGGTGAAAAGTGACGCGTTATCCAATTTATTACCACAACCGATAGTTTGTGGTGGAAAGTGACACACTTTGTATTACACCCTTCATTACCACTGACTATAAACAATGACAAAACCATTATTCCAACTATGGAGATATATACTTTTTGTAGTTGTGTTAGTAAGGAAGTGGTCCTTTCTGACTCACCCACATAAACATTATATACCATATGGCAGAAAAAACCTTACAAAAAATAAATAGATGGTTTGTCAACTCCATCTGTCCAACACACACTGCACAATCCCTGCTATTACCCTAACAAAATTTTCCGCCTCATAAGATTTTTCCTAGTTGACAGCCTATTGTGAATAAGCTTCGAAGAGAACAATGCCATTTTAGATGGCACCCGACTCTTCCAAATCCATGACAAACCTAGCACCACCCTCTCAAACCTACCTTCTCTGACCCCAAACAAAGCCAAAAGGTTACATAAAGAGGAACCAACTGAGAAACCTATTATCGGGTCTAAATTCTAAACACATGCATCATCTTGAACACAACTAATTACCCCTACAATAAGGGCAAGCAAAACCTCAATGAGATCCTCCTCCTAGGATGGAAGGACCCGCACCTAAAATTCCAAACTCAAACATCCCCTTCCCAAACAACCAAGGAGCCCATAACCTAAGACTCTTGCTTCGAGATAAGAAATTGTCGCTCAAAAGAAAAACACATAAGGGGTAGTCCCCACCCAGACATCATGTCAGAACCTAGTCTTTTCCCATCCCTAATCATCCTCACATAAATAGAGGCAAACCAATCATATTCCTGATCCGATGAGGACCCTAGAAGAGAAACTCCTCTTCCACCAATGATAAATCTTCCTAAGGCAACTTTCCCTACCTCCCAAAGGAGAACCTAACCCCTGAGGCCAATACCTTTTCTTACTAATCTCTCTCCGGAGTGAAGGAAAAATACAAAAGGATCCCTTATCTCCAATTACTTAATAAAGCAAGATTAACAATTCTAAGATTATTCACCCTTAACCCATCTTCTGTTTTGGCTTTATAGATATCCTGCCACTTCACCCAGACGACCTTAACTTCTCGTTTAGAGCCACCCCCAAATAAAATGACTCAATAGACTAACCAACTTAGTTTAAACCGACACCAACATCTTTATAAAAGACAAAAATAAAACCAGTATCGAGTTCAATATCATGTTCAATAGAACCACCTTACCACCTAAATTGACAAATTTATTCCTCCAAGAAGTCAGACTCTTTAATGAAAAGGTTGACAAGGGGTTCCCAAATCCCTTCCTTTTTTGGGTTCACACCCACCATCAGCCCAAGATACTTAAAGGGAATTGACCTCACTTTGCAATGAAGAAAAGCCTTAGCCAATTCCAAGAAAGGTGTCCCGACATTCACCCCAAACAGAGAGCTCTTAGATAAGTTCACTTTGAGACCTGAAGGTAGCTCAAAACTTTTGAAAACATCCTTAATAGTCAAAAGATTCTTAACTGACGACACCCCCACCAACACCATGGCATCGGCGTATTGAAGATGAGACAACTACAACTTCTCCGTACCCACCTTGATCCCTTCAAACATACCTATCGAGACCATTTTTTAGGGCTGCGCTACGACCTCCATAACTAGAAGAAAAATAAAGGTGGTAAGAGATTTACTTGATTTAGACCCTTATGAATACCAATCTCATAGGTAGGGCACGCATCCACAAATACATATAGACTACTCGAGAAAACACAAGCACAAATACATGACCTCCAACGATCACCAAAATCAAATCTCCTCAACATTTAATCCAAAAGAGACCAAATAATTGAGTCATAAGCCTTCTCAAATTCCACTTTAAACAACAAACACACCAAAACACCTTACAAAGATCTACAAACTCATTATGAACAACCACTCCATCCTTAAAATGCTTCCCCTTAATAAAAGTTTATTGCTCATGTGAGATAAGCGTCCCCGTAATCCTAGAGAGCCTAGTCGCCAACACTTTAGTCCCCCAACTTATACAAAACCCCAGAAGAAAAATTGGTCTAAAGTCTCTTAACTCCAAAGGTGAGTATACGTTCAGGATAAGAGCGACAAAAAGTGATGTCAAACTCTTAGGTAATACACCATTCTAAAAAAACTGGTCAAACATGACATAAACTGCCTCCTTGATTAACCCCAATAACGTCTTATAGAAAAAGAATTGAAACCATCAGGACATAGACTATTGAATCCATCTATTTCTCCAATCACAACATCCACTTCGAGTGACCAAACTTAAACGAGAGGGATTGAGCCTCGACCGAGGAAAGGAAAGGTTACCCCGTCAAAGTTTGGTCTAAAAGCAACGAAATTAGAGAAATGATCCTTGAAATATCTAAAAATCTACCCTTGAACCTCATATACCTTGCCCATCAAAATATTACCCATTCAGAGAGCTACCAAGTTGTTCCTACTACTTCTCTGCTTGACATAAACATGGAAGTACCTAGTATTGTCATCTCCTTTCTTCAACCACGCCAATATATATGGATCTCTGAAAAGTATGAGAGTCTCGGTGCCTTATTCTTCTTATTCTTGAAGTCCAAATTTCCAAACACGTATTTGTTTCAAATCTTAAGAGTCCCCTTAAGAATATATTATTAACTAATTTGTATATTGTTCCCAAACACCTCTTTAATTTAATTTGTATATTATTACTAAATAATAAAATAATTAATTTTCTTTTACTTTTTAAGTTTATAAATTTTAAAAATCATTTTTAAATTCTCTTTGTAAATAATATATAATATAAGCAAAGGAAAACATATATCCCCATTTGAAATTGCAAGGTTGATTATTTTTCTTTATATCTCTAAAAGTATGATTTTGGGAAATTTAATTGAAAATTAAGATATTTAAAAAAAAACTAATTAAAAAATAAGTTATTTAAATAAAAAAATCCTCATTTTCTTTACCTTTCTTTTATCATCACATCACTAACTTATCACATCTATTGCATTTTTTCCTTTCAAAATGTACAATATACTAATAAGGGGAGGCATTTTCCAACCTACTAATATGTTTTCACAAATAAACTTGATTATGACCTTTGCCTTTATAGTATTAAAATAAAAAAGTTGTGCAACATGACTAAGATTGTGCTAAATAATTGAAGTTTACAGCTTGAATTCCCAAACTTCCACACAAAACAACAAAATTTCTCCACCATCACACTCTTTCTTTTCTTTATTTTTAGTGTCATGATTGCTCTTTTGTTTGTTAATGTCAATATACTCAATGTTCATTCATGGTAAACAAACTTCCATTGTCTTCTAAGAAAACCTTCCGGACAAACATCCTAATCTTGTACATGAGATTCTTAGTCAGAATGTTCTATTAACTCAATTCTGATCTTTATAGGACTATCTTCCTAAACATACAGACATTCATATAAAATATTATAAATAAATATTTTATTTTCAAATTCATCGAATAACAAATGTATTTGATACACAGAGATATATCACTAATTTGATAAACAAGTATTTGTATATCAGAGTAAATAGAGATATCAGATGCGAGTTCAAACATCCAATATATTAAAGTGATTATAGATAACATTCGCGAGTTCAAACATGCGTCCTAAAATATGATGTTCACGTAGAAAATATTTATAATAAAAATCTAAAATGATGGTTAACATTAATTAGTTGCTAAAAGGTTTCTACATAGAATACAAAAGAAGGTTAAAACATAACATGTACTAAAAAAACAAGAAATGTCTAATACTACTAATTTCATGAAAAAAACACAGAATCCCATAGTAATAATAATAATTAATTATCTAAAAGTCTTTTCTGAATCTTCTCCACAACCATACTTCTCACAGACTGAAACATATCTTTGTGATTTTACTTCAAAGTCAGTAGTCATCAGTTCCAGTTGAGTAGTAGTAGTACATAGTCTTCTCCTCAGTCTTGTTTTCATCAATACTCAAGTAACCATTATCACTACTAATTAATTGCTTAATATACTCAAGATCATACCCTAAAGAAGTTGGAAGAATTTGCTTTTGATTTTGACTAAAGCACAAGTTCACTTTTTCCGTTTCAGTTTCCCATTGGTTAACATCACTTCCATGACTCAGAGTGATCATGTTGTTGCTGCTTTGCATGAGATTCTGAAACCCCATTATTTCTTCTTGTTTCCCAAAACTTCCTTCTGATGAACTGCAACAACTTCCCTCACTTCCAAACATAGCCAAAGTACTCTCTCTCATAGGATGATGATGATGATATTGCATGGAAGTGGTAGCACCACTGAGTAAGGACTCTTGGTTAGGGTAAAAAGGAAGAGAGCATGGTTCAAAGTTTGTGGTGTAAGATGAGTTTGGTTGTGAAATTTGGTTGTAACTATATGAGGTGCAATGAGAAGGAAATGAAGTAGGGTTTTGATAGGGTAAGAGTGTTGTGTTATGAGATTGAGGAAGAAAACTCATGAGTTTCTTCTTGAGTTTTGTGTTCCAGTAGTTTTTGATATCATTATCAGTTCTTCCAGGTAACTGAGCAGCAATAATTGACCACCTAATATCATGAAAAATAAGCCAAAAAAAAAGTGGAGAAAGAAAATGTCATTGTCAATATTCTGGATCTGGATTCTTAGACAAAAAGAGCAAAAGAAAGTGTACTATATATAGTGTGTTTTTTTTACTTTCTATATATACCTGCTTCCAATATTAGCATAAAGGGTGCAAATGATTCTGTCTTCTTCATCTGAAAATTCTCCATGTTTAATGTTTGGCCTTAAATAGTTAAGCCATCTCAATCTGCAACTTTTTCCACATCTTCTTAGACCTAAAAAGTTTATATATGAGATGATGCAGAGAGAGAGAGAAAGATTTATACATAAGTTGAAGAATGTTATACTATACCAGCTTTTTGAGGAAGAGAAATCCAATTTCCACCAGTTCCATTTTTTTCTATGTACTCTTTGAGCTTTGAATCTTCTTCTGGTGACCATGGTCCTTTCTTCACATTTGCTTTGTCACAACAAGGAGCTCTTCCCATTTTTCACACACTCTCTCTTTGGTTTCTCTCTCTTTCCCTATGATATTATCTTCTCTTTTGTGGGGACTGCTTGTGCTTTATAATAAAGAGACCTTGTTTATAAACAGTTAAGAAAATGTTATTTTATTAGGATTTTAGTCAGAGAAAGAATAAACATGCAAAACTCAAATGTAGAAATGTTGACATATGTATAGTTTTATTTAATTTATATCAATATTGTTTATGTGGAGACCTTTCTATAGGAGAGAGAGATCTATCTAATCTTTAAAATGATATTGGATTTGGATTTTCTTTAATGTCTCCAACCAAATTTCAACGGTTAGATTAGTGTCTAACTGAATGTGTTAACGTGTCTAAGATACATTGTACAAGCTTTAAAATTTGATATGTTTAAACTATAAATAAAAATTAATTTATAAACATTGTAAAAAAAAAAAAATTGATTGTATTATATTTGAGCTGTTAAATTAATCTATGATTTGATTGATTTCTAATAAGAGAAAAGCATCCAAAGTTAGATATTTATAAAGAAAGAAACATAAGAAGAAGAGGCATTGTTGTAGTGTTGGTGATGGTTACAGCTACCAACATTGTGACTCAAATCCGAACACATTGGTGTTGTTTTCTTTGCTATAGTATATTAGTGGGGTTTAATTATTATTTTAATCATAATAATTAAGTAATTAAAGCACTGACACAATGCAAAAGTAGAACATTAAAATACTTGAAGTATATATCTAACTGGAGGGTGTGTATCATTAGGGTGCACCTGAACGTTCATGAAATTATGTAGCACTTTTTTAAGTTGTCATTAAATAATTGTGCAAAAGCAGGTCATGTTTCTTTTGTGATTGCATACGACCATGTCCATAAACTTTACAACAAAAATATCAGTATGGTGTATGCATTTTTGTTGGTGAGTTTCACACGGTTATTGATAATTTAATGTGATAGCTTGTAGAAATTTTAGACATAGATCATTACGGTCGTGAAAATCCCATAATTTTTAACCCTAAAAAGGCACAATTTTGATATAAAGCAATGGATTTTGCATTAGGTGACCATCATGAATTAGAGGCTATATATATACAAATATTATTTATTGTAATATTTATAATATTTCTATGTATATAGTAAATATTCATTGGATTAGCATCAAATATTTATTATAATAGCAGTAAATTATTATATTATTAAGTAACTAATGAATTAATATTTTTATTATTTAATATTTAAATATTAATATTTTAAATATTAATATTTAATTATTAATATTTTCAATATTAATATTTTAATTATTTAATATTTTAACTATTAAAATTTTTATTATCTAATTTATTAAATAATTATTTGATAAATATTTTAATTATTTATTAAATATTTTTGATCGTATCTGATTAGAAGGGATCGTCGATGATTCATAAATTTGAATTGAACGGTAATCGAAAGGTGCGAGTATCTGTAAAACACTCTAATGTCAAAGTAAGCTTTAGAGTAAATATAAACAACGGGTGAATGAATGAATATCTGACCCTTTCGTGTGAGAGAATATTTATAACGTTGGACCAAGATCTACATATTAGACGAGATAGTTAGACCCAATAATAAAGACGGTTAGTGTTACGTGAATAGTGAAATTCAACCCATGTTCTTTTCCTGAGATGATATGAAGATTATGAACCTGTTATTTTCGACAGACAGGATGCTGATAATTTCGGATAACCGTTGGTCACATCCCTCTAACATACACTTAGGAAAATTCTCAACAATTGTTGATTTAGTCTGTATATCATTGGACCATAAAAAGGACGTTAAATTAAATGCGCTCAACGATGGATCAAATGTTGGTAATACTAAAGCAAAAGCTGGTATAATAATAAAAAAAATATAGTAAAAAAACTCATAATTATAAACCAACATCAAATAAATGTAAAATTCAAAAATATGGACCAAAACAAAGAAAACGAAATTGCAGAAACTTAAAATTAGGAACCTAATCCAATATATATATATATATATATATATATATATATATATATATATATATATATATATATATATATATATATATATATATATATATATATATATATATATATATATATATATATATATATATATATATATATATATATATATATATATATATATATATATATATATATATATATATATATATATATATATATATATATATATATATATATATATATATATATATATATATATATATATATATATATATATATATATAAGGACTAAAACAAAAAAAAATACTCAAATTACAATGACCATAAAACTATAATTCATAATTTTTTTCATAACCAACTTACATAAAATCAATTCCGAATTAAGGTGCAAAAGAAGATGAAACATTGCAAATGAGGATACTCCAACACTTGTTTATGATTCAAATTTTTCTCTTCTTGCTTTTTTTAATAATAAATCTAATAAATAAAAAAAATTCAACCTTAACCACAAATTCAATATTAATAAAATCAAAAGTAAAATATAATGTAAAATAATTATTATAAATAAAATTATTAAAATATAATATAATATAAAATATCATTATTAAAATGAAATATAATATAAAATATTAAGTAATTTATTAAATATTAAATCAGATATGTAATATGTATTATTGTTGTAATGTTATGTACAAAAGAAAAACTTGACCTAATAAATAGAAAGGACCATGTGAATACAAGGAGTGTGAATGCTTTTTCACCTTAATATTTAAGGCCAAAAAGAATAAGAAAAAACAAAAAGACACATACATGATATTATGAAGATAAAGAAAATGGAGAAGAAGAAAAACTGTCACGTTAGTATTTTTGTAACAGAACTCTTTAATTTATAGGAATAAAAAAATTATTTAAGTTAAGTTAGCCCTATGCCACCATGATCAACCAATTAGAAGCTATTGTTCTAGATTGAACTCTTGGGTTGACCAAAACTTATATTGACCTAGATATTACAAGTGTTTTTCCAGTTTTAAATAACGTACCTTGCTTATAAAAAACAATTGTTTTTAATTAACTAATATTTTTTAATATAAATCTCAAAAAGTAGTTAAACATATTGTCTTTAATTGCCATTAAAAAATACTTTAATCATTAATTAAAATAGAAATATTAAATTAATCTATTATATTAAATGAATATATCGTTTTGCATTTCTTTACAACAAAAAGATACACTTAAATTTAAAAAAAAAATATTTATTTTTGTCATTTCTAATTTTATTTTCGATATGTCCTATGCACAAGTCTAAATTCATCCGTTAGTACGATTATCTATAAACACGTAATGAGAATTGATCATCATTACCTTTTATTATTTGCCCGTAATTCATCCGATCAGGTGTTTGGATTGACTAAACAATGCAATTACATGATGATGCATCATATTGCACCTACCTAGCCATTGTCCTCAACAACATTGTGAAATTTAAATACATAAAAAAAACTCAGTTACTATACCCTATAGTCACACACTCATACTAATAACATTCTTGCTAGAGAGCTACTTGCTGCTTGTAAAGACATAGTATAAGAATAGGGACCTAAAATGTCTATCTGAAAAGGCTCGATTCAATTTCTTAGATATGGTGTGATCATCATCATCATCATATGCCTATATCTTAATAAATGAACATATCCCTATTTATGGTAGTGTATGTACTAGTAGAACATTAAAGGATACTCCTATACACACACATATATATATATATATATATATATATATATATATATATATATATATATATATATATATATATATATATATATATATATATATATATATATATATATATATATATATATATATATATATATATATATATATATATATATATATATATATATATATATATATATATATATATATATATATATATATATATATATATATATATATATTCGATTATGGATTTAAAATTTAAGGTTTCGAATAATCTCTTTTTATTTTTTAAACCATGTCAACTGTATTTCAAAGCTGAAAGATGATAATGGTCAATGGTGGAGAGGTGATGATCATTGCGAGAGAATTCTTTTGAATTTTTTGAAAAACTTTTATGTCTTCCAATCCAAGTTCTATTTAAGAGGTGTGTAGTGTGGTTAGCGGAAGACTGAAACCTGATCATGTTAGGTGGTGTGAGGAACTATTCACGGCTCAAAGGAAAAGAATCTATTTTCTAAATGCAATCTTTGAAAGCTTCAGGCCTCGGCGGTTTACCAACTTTTTTCTATCAGAAGTACTAGGAGGTCATAAGTCTTGATGTGATTAATTTAGTTATGGAAGTTTTGAACAATGGAAGAGATCCTGGTACAATTAATTCCACTCATATAGTGCTTACTCCAAAGGGTAAGAATCATTCTTCTCCTAAGGATTTCAGGCCAATTAGTATTTGTAACGTGGTGATGAAATTAGTGACAAAGACTATAGCAAATAGGCTTAAGAGGATCCTCCCGGAAATTGTAGATGAGGAGCAAAGTGCCTTTATTCAGGGTCGTTTGGTCACAGATAATGTGTTGGTAGTAATGGAATGCTTCCATTGGCTCAAAAAGAAATAAAAAGAAAAGTGTGGACATATGGCTCTCAAGCTCGACATGTCAAAGGCGTATGATAGATTGGAGTGAAATTTTGTGATCCAGATGTTATCTTCGATGGGCTTTCCTCCCTAATTCAGTAGCCTCAATGAAATATGTACTTCTTTAGTCTCATACAGTGTGCTGCTAAATGGGCAGCTATGCAAGAGGTTTTTACCAGCTAGGGGTCTCCGTCAAGGAGATCCTCTCTTACCTTATTTATTTATTTATTTTGTGTGCAAATGTTCTTTTGGGACTCATTAAGCGAGAAGTGACGAAGGGGAGAATACATGGTCTGGAGATTGCTCATACGGCTTCAAGCATTTACCTTCTTTTCTTTGCTGATGATTCTCTTTTGTTTACTCGAGCAAATACCACTGAAGCATCGTGTGTTATGAATATTCTAGGGAAGTATCAGCGTAGCTCTCGGCAATTGGTTAATCTAGATAAGTATGAGGCATCTTTTAGTAGAAATGTGCATGAGGAGGACAAAATTTTGATCCGATCAAGGATGGAGATTAAGACTGTGGAATTCCATTTGAAGTATCTAGGATTACCAGTGGTCTTCGGGAGATCTAAGAAGGAATTTTTTGCATTGGTTGTGGAACGCGTCTGGAAAAAGATCAAGGGTTAGAAAAAGAAGTCACTCTATCGTGCTGGAAAGGAAGTGCTAATTAAGGCGGTGGCACAAGCTATTCTCAGCTATATTATGAGTTGTTACAAGCTGTCGGAAGCTATTTGTCATAAGATTTAAAGACTTATAGCTAAATTTTGGTGGGGTGCGAGAAATGGTGAGAGAAAGCTTCATTGGATGAGGTGGGAGAGGCTAGAGAGAACTAAGTAAGGGTGAAAGAGGTATGGGATTCAACGAGATTAGTGAATTTAATATCAACTTATTGGGAAAACAATATTGGAGGTTACTTTCAAAGGAGGGATCACTTGTGGAGAAAGTGTTGAAAGGTAGATACTACCCACGATGTGACATCGAGGCTTCCATGATAGGCAATGCACAAAGTTTTGCATGGAGGAGCATTTTAAGTGCCATACATCTGGTTCAGTTGGGCTCTCGGTGGAGAATTGAGAATGGGGGAAGGTTTTGGTCTTAAAGGATAGATGGATCTTGTGTAATCTGGGGTTTAAGGTCCTTGCGCATCATGGCATTTATGATGGTGAGACAAAGGTTTATGATCTGATAGACGGTGATTTTGGAAGCTGGAAGAAGGAGTTGATAATCTCAAATTTTTTTCCCTATGAGGCTTCGTCTATCATAAGCATTCCTCTTTCTTTGCAAAATTTGAAGGATGAATTAAATTGACAATTAGAGAAAAATGGTTCTTACTCAGTTAGATCAACATACCGTTTGTCCATAAGTGAAAATTCTAGCTTTCAATTGGGTTCATCCCATGTTTCGAATAAAAAATTATGAAAATTTATTTGAAAAGTTTCCTTAAGTAACAGGGTGAGGAATTTTCTATGGAGAGCAGCCAAAAACATTCTTCCATCAAGAGGAAACCAAGTGAAGAAAGGTATGCATTTAGACCCCTCCTTCCTTTTTTGGCATGATAATGTGGAGACTGTAGACCATCTCTTTGAACTATTTTTCAAACAACACTTTGTACGCATTCTTATAGAAACGAGAACCCTTACAAAGACGTTTTCAAAATACTTTCATAACCCACCCCCCGAACTCAAGAAATAATCTCGAAAGGTCTTTCCTGTTCTTTTCAACCTTTCCTTATTGAATAAAAGAAAAGTCGGTGGCGACTCTTGCTATCCGCAACAATTGCGATAAAACGTAAAACATCTCAAGTCAGTTCTCTCACCGCGTTATAGAATTGGCGACTCTACTGGGGAAAACTCAAAAGTGGGGTTACCTTAGGACTAGATCACCTTTACTTGCTTTTCATGGTTTGACTTGCTTGCTTTACATTTTGGGTCCTCGTTTGGGTTACTGTTAAAGATCCTACACCCGGATCTGTGGCACCTTTTTAGGTAAGTAGAAATAAATCATGGAAGCTTTACGACGTAGACCGATATGGACGAAGTGATAGCTACGTTAGTGTGATACTCTGGTTTGTACTAATGTTCCTTGAGTCATTTAAGGATAACATTAGGCTTCCTTATAGTATCATTAAGTGCTAACTAACCTTAGAACCTTTAATTGACTCATCCTTGGCCATTAGGAAGTAGTGAGATAGTCGGCTTTGGTTCAGACTGAAGATTGGTTGATACTCGATGCTACGCTCATTGAGACCGGAATTTTGTGATATCTCAGCTGCAAGAAAAGATTGATTGAGCTGAGACAATGCCTAAAAGAAAGGTCAGTGATATTGAGATCCCTTAGAACCCGCATACTATTACTAGGACATGTTGAGGCAACTAAACTTCAAGAGAGTACTTACCTACAAACTCCATGCAAGCCTAAACCTAAGGACTTGTATGCTTTGTGTGTATATGACTATTTATACATAACAACTTGCTTACTTTGCATATTTGTACATAACATCATAACATCATACCGTAGCATTTTCAATAGACATTTCAAGGATCTCGAGGGCCTTTGATGCAGGGTCACGTTGAACCATACGTCTATCAAGGGGCAAGAGGATTTATTTTCCTCTAACCAAAGGCCGTCAAGACCAAAGCACGATAACTTGAGTCAAGGGCTACGACCCACTTGACAAGGTGAGCTTAATTCTTGTGGAAGTACATCCACCGATACGAAGTTCTCCAATCAAGCTGTAAGTAATTTCTAACATCTTTTTGTGCTTACTCCGCGAGATCCTTGAAAACATGCATCCACATATCATACATCATATCATGACAGGTTTCTCCCATACAACTCTCCTTATCTTCCCACTGTTTATTTCTGTAAGATGGATTTGGAACAAATGGTGAAGGATCTCCAAGCACAAAATGCCCAATTCCAACAAATGTTCCTGGCTATGGCTAAGGGGCAAGAAGACTTGAAGACTCTTCTTCTCAAAGACAAGAAGAAAAAGTCAAAAAAGTCAGTAGGCATCCTGAACTTGGGGAGAAGAATTATAGGACGATTCCAGAGAACTTTAGATCTCTTAACTCCGTCAACCGAAGGGGACAATCAGACAAAAGAAGGAGATAACAGTCTGGGGATTGATGAAGATGAATCTGACTTCTCCGAGGAACAATATCCTCCCGCTGATGATAAATACAAACAATTGGAGGATCGCCTCAATGCTATGGAGATTCAACAGATACCTGGCTTGGACTTTGAAGAGTTAGGTTTGGTTTTCGGAGTGATCATCCCACCAAAGTTCAAAATCCCTACCTTTGCCAAGTATGATGGGATCTCTTGTCCTAAAATGCATCTAATGTCATATGTCCGCAAAATTCAGTCTCACACTGCTGACCAAAAGTTATGGGTCCATTTCTTCTAAGAAAGTTTGGTTGACACTCAACTAGAATGGTTCTATCAGTTAGAAAGAACCAACATTCACACCTGGGAGGACTTGGCTGCTACTTTCTACAAGCAGTACCAATACAACACTGATCTTGCACCAACTCGTGTGCAATTGCAAAATATGACCATGCGTTCCAACGAGGGCTTCAAGGAGTACGCCCAAAAATGGAGAGACTTGGCAGGCAGAGTGCAGCTACCCTTAACTGATAGGGAGATGATTGAAATCTTTATGGGAACCTTGAAGGGACCTTTCTTCATCACCTAATCGGAAGCTCCTCTTCCGGGTTCACCGAGCTAATACTGACTGGCGAAAGGGTCGAAGCTGGCATCAAAAGTGGAAAAATATAAGGAGCTACATCCTCTGACACTCAGAAAAAGCCTTACAATGGGAAGAAAGAGTCCAATGTTGTTTATGGCCAAAAGAGTCATAACAAGATCCACCACGACCAACATGTAGGGGCAATCTTGATCTCTGGTCCTGCATCATAGCGATAACAACAAAGGGGAAATCAGTGAAGGCCAGACGAGCCCAAAAGACAATTTACCAACATCAACATGTCGATGTCTCAAGCACTACAACACTTGTTGAGGATGAATCTGATTACACTGATAGGACTTCATCCAAACCCCAAAACTTCTTCTCCTAACTACAATCCCGATGCAATATGTGCATATCATTCTGGAAGTCCTAGGCACGATACTAATGATTGTTGGGTGCTGAAATACAAGATTCAAAACATGATTGACACCAAGGAGATCGATTTCGACCCTCCAAAGACTCCCAACGTGATCACCATTCCCATGCCAAATCATTGAGCGTTCCAATTCATTTTGAATTTTCAATTATAATCTATTTTGTTATTCAAACACTTACCTATTAACGTTAAACTTTATTTAATTAGTGCATCGCATATGTTTGTCTTGAATTCATCCTTTTTTTTCATTATATTTAAACTGTGCTATCTTTACTTCTTTTATAACATTCAACTCTTTCTAAAAGTTACAAGCCTTTAGAGGGAGGATGATGAAAACAATGCCATAATCTTATACAATATGCTCGTGAACAGACCTTGCTGATGATGTACATGCGTTCTTTTAATCCCTAAACACTGGAGTTATAAGGAGGATAATCCCTAGTTAACCCCTTTGAGCCAAAGAAGTAGGAGTTTCCTTTTTACACAAATTGAAACCTTTAATTAAAACCCGGGGCAGGTTAGTCTCTCAGTTAATTTAAATGCACGTTCAATCACAAGCTTTCACTTCGTACACAATGAATGACATCAAAAACATTCCTCTGGAATCAAAAGACAATGATGGTTCCCTATCAAACAGGAAATCATTATCTCTCAAAAGAAAATCCCACTAAGTCAAAACCTACGAAGGAGACTTAAGAAAAACTAGGGTATCCCGCTGACTGTAATCTCAAAAACAAGAACAGTCAGGAGAAATCAGGGATAATAAATCAAAAAGAGGTCACTACAAATCCTTAACAACATGGAAAATATGGAAAAAATGACAGCATTTCAACAAACTTAACTTGTCTGAACCCTCACCAATATGTCATCCAGACTCAATTGGAATTTAAACGCACAATTAAATGAGTTTAGGATCGAAGAACATCACGAAGAACGGGCGGGTACAAATACACTTTGAGCCTTATCCTTTGTTTTTTAAACTGTGAACCTAGACCACGGTACAACCTTTTAAAGTCCTAATTGAAGCATGGGTTAGTTCGAAAGCATACTGTTACAAAACGTATCCTAACTTCTGTAAGACTTACTCTAAATCCTGGTTTGAATTCACATACTTGCAAAACTCTTTTATCTACTAAAATGCATTTTCGAAACATCAAGACAAGCATAATCTTTGCATTATTTTGAACACCATTGTTTGCATATAGCTATTTGTTTGACAGCGGAGAAATTCACACAATGAATGTCCAACAAACGAAAGCTCTCTCAGTGGACAAAATCACTTCAAATGGGATGCCACTTTCGATGACAAATCTCTTAGAAGAAAGGGGGTATGACATGTCACTGTCCAACTCGTCTGGGGCAGTCAAGTCAAGATTCCAAGAAATCTCTCAAGAAGTGTTGAGTAACCAGGAATAGGTCTGTATCTGAATTACTTGGGGCATTAAACGTGAATTCCAGCAAAGAGTTACGTGCAGTCAAGCAAACATTTCCCAACAGTATTACAAGCACGTGCTAATAGAGGCAGTGACAAGTATCCCACAAAGTCCTTTTCATAGGATTATCCCCAGACAAATTTTGAATCTTTGAAAACTTCTCCCCAATTGAGTTGATTTCAAGAATCCTCGAGGAGTTCTGTCAAAAACGCCTCTCCAGCAGACTGGCGACAAGGTTTATTTCCCTAATAAACGGCAAGATTCCCTAGCGTGAATTTTCCTCTCAGACTATCATAAATCTTGGGACCATAACTCCTCTTCCCCAGTAGACTTTCCTACAATCCCCAATAGCTCCCTGATAGAGCAACAGACAACGGAAACTTTTGAACCCTGTCTCCGAAGCAGAATTAGCACTCTCCAACAGAGTTTTTCTTCTCAAGCAAAATCAACATTCCCCAACGGAGTTCTCCTTAAACAACAAAATAGGAATCCCTAGCAGAAACATCCTAAAACAAGGTCTAGAGAGGTGCATACTCTTTATCCCCAACGGCAGCCCGAGATTTAGCCTCCCAAAACTCCCCAACATTTGTCAAGGATTTATTTTCCAAGACAAAATGACATTCCAACAATATTTCATACATGATAAATGCAAACAACATAATCTCATTTATTTTGAGAACATCATTGCGCCATGCATTTCATACATCATGACATTGCATACAACTAACTCTTTACCTTTTTCTAGAAAGATCAAACAACATATAGCTATCGTCAACAATTTTCAATAGTTCAAGATTAATACCTGTAACAAGACATGACAACTATCTGTGGACGACCGATTATAGATTAATACCTGTAACAAGCCAAGAAAGCTATCTACATGAGCAGATTGAAGATTAATACCTGTAGCAAGCCAGGAAAACTATATTTCTTTCTAAAAGTCAAAGATCAATACTTGAAACCAGCCAGGAAAGCTATCTACATGAGCAGATTAAAGATTAATACCTGAAACAAACCAAGGCAACTATCTATGCGACCAACTGAAGCAGCCTTACCCAGGTTCCTTCTCTTAAATTCAAGATGCAGTTTCACACGGACTCATCATCAAGCAACTCTACACAGGTTCCTTCTCTATATTTCCAGATGCAGTTTCACACGGACTCATCATCAAGCAACCCTACCCAGGTTCCTTCTCTACATTTCCAGATGCAGTTTCACACGGACTCATCATGAAGCAACCCTACCCAGGTTCCTTCTCATTTCCAGATGAATTTTTACACAGACTCATCATGAAGCAACCCTACCCATGTTCCTTCTCATTTCCGGATGAAGTTTTACACTGACTCGTCCTGAAACAATCCTGCCCAGGTTCCTTCTCTTAAATTCCAGATGCAGTTTCACACGGACTCATCATGAAGCAACCCTACCCAGGTTCCTTCTAATTTCCAGATGAAGTTTTACACGGACTCATCATGAAGCAACCCTACCCAGGTTCCTTCTCATTTTCGGATGAATTTTTACACGAACTCATCCTGAAGCAACCCTACCCAGGTTCCTTCTCTTAAATTCCAAATGCAGTTTCACACAGACTCATCATCAAGCAACCCTACCCGTGTTCCTTATCTACATTTCCAGATGTAGTTTCACATGGACTCATCATCAAGCAACCCTACCCAGGTTCCTTCTTATTTCCAGATGAAGTGTTACACGGACTCATCATATAGTAACCCTACCCAGGTTCCTCCTCATTTCCAGATGAAGTTTTACATGCACTCATCATGAAGCAACCCTACCCAAGTTCCTTCTCATTTCTAGATGAAGTTTTACCCGGACTCATCATGAAGAAACCCTACCCAAGTTCCTTCTCATTTCCAGATGAAGTTTAACACAGACTCATCATAAAGCAACCCTACCCAGGTTCCTCTTCATTTCCAGATATAGTTTTTACACGGACTCATCCTGAGGCAACCATACCCAGGTTCCTTCTCTTAAATTCTAGATGAAGTTTCACATGGATTCATCCTGAAATAGCCCCACACAGGCCCATCACAAATTTGAGACCTCTGCTGGTTCAGTTTAAATCGAGCAATGGTTTATCCTGATTTTTTCTCGAGTTCAGATGAATCGCTCCAAGATTGATTCTGATTCTTCTCCAGTTAAAGCCAAACTTAGACTTATTCTAATTGCTGTCAACAATCATCTTTGGATAATCTCTCCAAATGGCATATGTAAGCCCATTCCCTACACAATCAACCACCACACCATCGAGTGTAAATTTATGGGAACTCTAGTGTTCAATCATCTTCCACCTTCAAGTCACGAATGACAGACTCGCCAATCGAACTCTTTAGGTTTAAGAAGATTGAACAGGGGGAAGTTATTGTACCCCAAAATTTTCCCTCTCATTTTCTAAAGATTTCTCTCGCATGTGTGGTTATAAAAACCTGTTTAAATAAATAAAGAAAATGTAAATTTTGAAGATGTTAATATGCCTTTCGATTAGGTCAAAAAAGAAACAACTTGGCTTCGATTTAACAAGTTTCAAACTGGGCATATGGTTTCCTTCGAAGTAACCCCCGTCGATCCTCAAGTTGGGAAGCCTCCTTCGATTTACAAGATGGGAAGCCTCCTTCAATTTATAAGTTGGGCATCCTCCTTCGATTTACATGCTGGGCAGCCTCCTTCAATTTATAAGTTGGGCAACCTCCTTCGATTTACAAGTTGGGCAACTTCCTTCGATTTATAAGTTGGGCAGCCTCTTTCGATTT
The DNA here is from genome assembly GCA_948472305.1 of Vicia faba. Lineage (NCBI taxonomy): Eukaryota > Viridiplantae > Streptophyta > Magnoliopsida > Fabales > Fabaceae > Vicia > Vicia faba. The sequence continues at coordinate 245,277,734 of OX451735.1, forward strand.
ACAAGCTGGGCAACTTTCTTCGATTTACAAGTTGGGAAATTAAACCCTTCGAAGCAACGTACTTAGATTACACCTCTAAAACTCTTCAACACTATGGATCATAGTTGGTGGATTCGAAGGACCTATAATGGATCCATTCGAAGAGCACACATTGTTGGAAACAAACGTTGCTGTATGATGATGAGTCTAGTCGAAGTGATCAAAATGAAAGGGTGGAGTATTTAAGGTGTTTGTTGACCAAAGTCCTATATACTTCCAAACCCAAGCCAGTTGTGCTGCTATGCAACTGTCCTGCACCAACTTGCCACAACACTCCAAATACTACTGAGCCTGCATTGTTTCAGTCCCATACTTACACAAAAAGGGTACATAAGAGCTGCATCGATGAAAACAGGGGGACAATATACCCAAACAGTTCAAATGTTATTTGATTTCCCCACAAAACCACATCAAAGCTCCTCTTTAAATAAACCTTTCTTCACAACATCAAGGGGGCTGGAGACGCTGAGGGGAGGGAAAAGGGAGCTGGGAAACAAAACAAAAACCTTTGTAATTTTTTCTCATTCAAAAATCAACTCTACTTTCACCTACAAACAGAAAATCAAAATCTATTATGTCATCTTTCCAACTCTCATAAATCTACTATCTAGAACACCCCACGCATAGAAGTTTTTGTTCAAACTCAAACACAACCTTTTGTGACAACTCTTCGAACCAAAACCAAACCCTCGGTGACAACTCTTCAAATTCCAGAACCGTCCAGGCAGCAGTTCAAGTTCAAAAGCCACACACCAGCTTTGAGGTAAGTCTTCCTGACTTTAACTCTTCCATTGCAAACATCTTATTTGATTCATCTTCAAAGCCAACATGTAATAACCATGACCTTAGTTATTAATTTTTTGTGTTTTCCTTTAAAGAAATAATTCATACAGACCCTAAAAATGTTGGAATAAAAATATGCATGCTTCGATACACCTGCTTCGATGCAAACACATTCTTCGACACAAACATGTTCATCACACACACAAACTCGCTTCGAACACACTGACACGCAGACCCAAACGAAAGGCGCACCATGCTAACTTCCAGGCCCAGATGAAAGGCGTACTATGCTGACTTCCAGGCCCAGACAAAAGGCAATCCCTCACTGCTTTCAACCTCCAGTCGAAGGAGGCAGAAAGGCAGATTACATCTTGCACTGGTTCCAGGCCCATTCGAAAGGAAAAATATGTTGGCCTCCAGGTCCCAATCAAAAGGCACAACATGCTGACCCCCATGCCTTAGTCAAAGGCCACGCCTTCACCCCTTTCAGGCCAAATCAAAGAGAGCCATAAAATGAAGAATTGAAGGGTTTGCTGCCTCAATCGAAAGACCCTCTTTTTTCTTGCTTTTTTTTTTGCCTTTATATTTTCATGCAATTCAATATGGTTATAATAGTGTAGGATTTTACCTTTATGCATTTTATTACTTTTGTATGATTTCTAGTAAAGTAGGGCATGTATGGCAAGATAAAAACAACAAGTTGACCACCCTTAATCAAAGACTAAATGCATGCAAATCAAACACACTGTTCACACATGCACCCATAGAGTAATCTCACTTATTGCGTCATAAAAAATAGTCATGTCCCTCGAATATGGGCATTTTAGCAAAGACCCTTGATAAAAGATCGTAGTCCCTCGATGACCCTCAATGTTGCCTTTGATAAATGATCTAGTCCCTAGACGAAATTGCTAAAACGTCCCATAGGTTGCTTTCTATGACTATACAAACATCCCATGCCCATCCCTTCACATCCAATGATGGGGCTTCTTACCAAAACAATGGTAAGATAGAAACATATAAAGGATGGGGGAAATAGCGTTTAAGACCTTTTTTAGTAGGTAGGTTTCTCCTAGTTGCTCGCTTGCTCACAACAAAAACATTTTATACACCAACACTTTCATTTGGAAACATTTTCAAAAGACAAACACTTTTTACACGTTCTTATAGAAACAAGAGAAATTACAAAGACACCTTTTCAAAATCACTTTCAAAAAACACACTTCACAAACACTTCTTTGAACTATTTTCCAAACAACACTTTATACACGTTCTTATAGAAATGAGAACCATTACAAAGACGTTTTCAAAATACTTTCATAAACCACCCCCCGAACTCAAGAAATAATATCGAAAGGTATTTCCTGTTATTTTAAACCTTTCCTTATTAGATAAAAGAAAAGTCGGTGGCGACTCTTGCTATCCGCAACAATTGCGATAAAACGCAAAACATCCCAAGTCAGTTCTCCCACCACGTTACACAATGAAAAAATCTCAAGAACATAGACTTTAGGAGCAAGCTATTCAATTTCTCACTAGTTTAAATGATAACTTCTCGGAAGTTAGGACTCAAGATTTGATCATGGATCCTTTACCATCCATGAATTGCATATATTCTCTTATTGTTTAAGAAGAAAGTCACCATATGAATATTACACATGATGATGCTTCCATTCTTGTTAATGTCGCTCAAAGATATGATCCTAAGCACAAGGGTAGATTTCATAACACGAAAAACTCTCCCATAGTTTTCACCTTTTGCAACAGGACTGGCCATACTAATTATTTTTGCCATCAAAAGCACGGCCATCCCAATTTCACAAGAATAAGGCATCTGTGAATGCAAGCCAAGTGGAGAATCCTTCAACTGATATCATCACATATACCTCTAGTTCCAATAATCATATGCCCCTCGCACAAGCTCAATATGATTAACTCATCACTTTGCTACAAACCTCAAGTATCTCTGCACCTGCTGGAAGTTCCACCTCCACTCATGTGTCTACCAGTCACATTTCACCTTATCAAACTTCACATATTTATTGTAACATCACTTATCACACAAATAATTTTCCATATTCATGGATCTTAGATTCTGGTGCCAACGAACATGTATGTTCATCACTGAGTTTTTTTAGTTCATACTATAAAATTACACCTGTTAGAATCACAATTCTTAATGGAAATTTCACAATTGTTCAATATGCTAGTAATGTCAGTTTTACTCCTATGTTATACCTCAATCATGTTTTATTTGCATCAGAATTTGATTTGAATTTGATTCCCATTTATAAACTATGTCATAACTTGCAATGTTCTGCCATATTTTCTGTTGGTCAATGTCTCCTGTAGGAAATGAATACACTGAGGGTGATTGCTTTGGGTAGAAACGAGAATGAATTGTACATCTTGCAAATAAAGGATCCTCATTCTGCAGAATCCAACTCATCTCACCAACTCAAGTTTCATATTCAATATAACACATGCCATACTAAAGACTCATTTCCCCTACCACATAACCAAAACATTGTAATTCCCAAATCTGCCTTATGGAACTTTAGAATTAGACATGTATCTCCAAAGAGAATAGCTCAAATGTCTAAATTGTACACTTTCTTTGATTTTGATAATCATGCTACATGTAATATTTTCCATTTGGCTAAACAAAGAAAATTACCATATCACTTGAGTTCTTCTATTGCTTCCCATAAATTTGAGATATTACATTTTGATATATGGGGTCCCCTATCTACTTCTTATATATACAATCATAGATATTTGTATCCGTCTTTGATGATCACACTCGATTTGTATGGATCATCATGCTAAAATATAAATATGAAGTACCCATACAAGTCCAAAACTTCATCACCATGATCGTTAATCAGTTTTATGTCACACCAAAAACGGTTAGGTCAGATAATGGACCTGAGTTTTTATTACACCAGTTCTACTCATCTAAAGGCATCATACATCATAGGTCGTGTGTTGAAAACCCACAACAAAACTCCCGAGTAGAATGAAAACATCAGCATCTTCTGAATGTAGGAAGATTCATCCTATATCAATCTAAACTTCCAAAAACATATTGGTCTTATGCCATCTAATTTGCTACCTTCATCATTAATTGAGTTCCCACACATGTCCTTAAAAATGAGTCCCCTTATCAAATGCTCCATGACACCATTCCAAATTTAGAAACCTTTAAAGTGTTTGGATCCCTCTGTTATGCCTCCACACTTCAAGTCTATAGAACCAAACTAGACCCTCGTGCTATAAAGTCTTTATTCCTTGGATACAAATGTGGTACGAAAGGTTACATATTAATGGACTTTCATACCACTAAGATCTTTGTGTTCCACAATGTCATATTTCATGAACATATCTTACCGTACAAACCAAGTAACCAAACATTATACACCTCATGGTCTTTCTTTCCTTCCAAACATCACGTCTCCTTAGATAACATTGATTCATCACCTCCTACTATCCTTGACCAATCTTCCACAACACCACCCGATGATGAAATTATCATTACAGAAACTAATTCCCTAACTAACCTAACTAACCTCATTGATCACCCTATTCCTAAAAACCTTACTACCACTGATGGCATCCCTAACCCTTCCACTAGAACCTCTTCAAGAATGGGGCAACATCACTCTTATCTTCTAGATTACATATGCAATTCTCTCACTACTTCAAATCAAGCTTCCATAGGTATTCCTTATCCTATGTCCAATTATATTTCCCATGAACATTATCCCATTCTCAATATTATTTGTATTTAGTTTATAATATTAAACCTAAGTCCTACACTGAAGCTTCCAAACATGAATTTTGGAAGCAAGATATGATGCTTGAACTCTCAGCCCTTGAAAAGAATTGTACTTGGCTGATTGTTGACCTTCCACCAGGCGTTAAACCCATTGGGTGTCGTTGGGTATACAAAATTAAATACTTAGCTGATGGTTCTATTGAAACATTCAAGGAAAAGTTAGTAGCTGAGGGATATAATCATGTTGAGGTACTTGATTATTTTGATACCTACTCACCAGTTGCTAATATCACCACTGTGAGAACCATTATTGCTCTAGCTTCGTGTAAACAATGACACATAGATCAACTTGATGTAAACAATGTGTTTCTGCATGGAGAAATATAAGAAGATGTTTATATGGTTATTCCTCCTGGAGTACATACAAGTAAGCCTCATCAAGTTTGTAAACTTATTAAGTCCCTATATGACCTCAAACAAGCTAGTAGAAGATGGTATAGAAGACTTAAAACATTTCTCATTACACAATACTACACACAAGCTACTTCAGATCATTCACTATTTGTGAAAACTAACAAATCCTCCATCATAATACTGCTAGTATACGTTGATGATGTGATCGTAACTAGCAATGACATCAAGGAATTTCAACAGATTAAAGCAGCCTTAGACAACACCTTCAAAATCAAAGATCTGGGAAAATTAAAACATTTTTTAGGCATTGAAGTTATACACTCCAATGTAGGCATTATGCTCTACCAACAAAAATATTGATTTTATTTAATAGAAGACTCAGGTTTTCTTGATTCTAAACATGTTTCTACACCAACAGATGCCACTCTCAAATTACACCAAGACTCCAGTGAACCTTTCCACGATATTCCTTCATATCAAAGACTCATAGGGATACTTCTCCACCTGAATGCCACACGACCATATATCACTTTCGGCATACAACAACTAAGTCAATATATGTTACATCCTACAGTCACTCATTTTAAAGTTGCACGTCGAGTCTTAAGGTATCTTAAATCGTGTCCAGTTTGTGGCATCCTGCTTCCACGTGATTCTACCTTACAATTGTATGGCTACTTGGATGCTGATTGGGCAGGATGTATCGATACACGTAGATCCATCTTAGTCAAATGTTTATTCCTTGGTAGATCCTTGATCTCCTGGATATCCAAGAAATAATTAACTGTGTCACGTTCATCATCAGAAGCATAATATCGAGCACTTGTGGCAGCAACTGGCGAGCTGCAATGGTTGTTGTATCTTCTGCAAGATTTGTATGTCACGTGCATTAAAAGTCATGTCTTTTATTTCAATAACACGAGTATAATTCACATTGCTTCCAATCCCATTTTTCATAAATGCACGAAGCACTTGGATATTGATTATCACATTGTGCGAGAGAAACAAAACAAATGAGTTTTAAAACTATTACCTATCAAATCTAAGGATCGACTTGCAGATCTATTCCCGAAGTCCCTTCTTCCTCAACCATTATATGCACTCTTAGCCAAGTTGAAGATGATAAAAATTTATCAACCTTCAACTTATGGGGATATTGAACCATGTCAACAACACCACCATTGAACACAATAATGACATCCCTAACTAACTTGCCATATTGTTATTTACAAAAGCAGTTAGAAGTTGTTACACCACTAAGGCCTATTATAATAGTGTAATGTAGTCTAGCATACTTATGGTGCATAACACTTTAATTGTATAAATAATACACTGCTATAATAGTTTCCAACTAAAGAGAATCCATATTTCATCATGTTTATTTTGAGCTTATAATATCTCTCTTAATTTTATTATCTATTTTGATTATTTTTTTATGAAGAGAATAAGATTAAAAGACAAATATAGCATATTAGAAGAAGAAAAGAAAAATAGATGGGACATCCGTATCCAAAATTTAATTGCTAAATTAAATAAGGTATACAAAATAATTGTTAACCATATCGCATAACTTGGGATATCAAGTAGATATGGTTTTCAAAAACAAAAAAATTAAAGTAAATGTAGTAGATTTTTTTTTGCAATAACCATGTATTTAAAAAAAAATTACACAAATAACCATGTTTAAGAGAAAATTATACAAATAACCATGTTTCAAAAAACATGTGAATGGTGGTGCCAATTGACTTAGGGAATGCAGTTAATTTTTATAAGGATGCGCCAACTGAGATGACGCATAGGTGCAATGTGTTTTCCCTAAGTCATCTCAGATGGCGCCTAAGTGCTTTTGGGGGCAAAGTGGTTTTTTTCTATTTTAAATAAAAGACAAGTGCAAAATGATATTGAATAAGTTTGATTTTCATTAATAACCATATGATTACATAATGAGAGTAACATTTACATATTATTTAGTTGTTCCTCCCCGAAACTTGATAACGACCCTCTGTTCAACACCCGCGTCCCCGCCTTGTTCTTGATGCGTTTCGACGATTTTCCTGTTGAGGTTGGATCGAAGGCCGTACGTAGTCAATGCATTAGGATCTAAGAAATATGTAAGATCAGCACATTCATAAGATCCTGTTTGAAATAGTCGATTACCCATGCCCTCAAAGTTTGATCGCATTGGTGGTGGATGGGGTTCCATGGGTTGTCGATAGCACCGGTCGTATGAAAAAGTGGGATTTGTGTAAATAAAAGATTCATGTGGAGTTTGGTATTGTGATTGTTGGATGCTGGGGTGATGTAATGGTTGATGGTAAGATGGGTAGGCTGAGTCATATTCTTCAGGTTCTCCTAGATCTAAGCTAAGGTGAGATGATGAGGGCCTTACATCGAGATGTTAGATGTACGGTCTTTGTTCAAAGTACTGGAATTGTGTATGGGGAATTTGGGTCTATTGATATTGAGGTTGGGATTCAGGTTAGGATAAGTGTACTGGTATTGAGGTTTGGATTGGGGTTGGGTGTGGGGAATATGGGTGTATTGATATTGGGGTTGGGATTGAGGTTGGTATTAAGGTTGGTATTGAGGTTGGGGTATGTGTCCTCGTGGTGTTTGATGGGATGTTAATGTTTGTTGGGGTTGTTGTTTGGGGTTTGAGGATTGTGCCCATTGTGTGCGTGGATCGAGCAAATGCCTCAGGTGAGACACATGAATTTCATGGTTAGTAACTGACTTGTACCAATTAATATACTGATATGCATGTTGCATATTACTTTGGTTGAGAAAAACAGGAAATTGTAAGATATGAAGGTGACGTCTAGCCCACATCTTGCACCATTTTGGAGAAAACTCTTTCCAATTATTAACACCCCATTGGGCGTCCACCCTAAGTACAATTAGTAATATACCTTGGCCTCTAGCACCAGTTGCTTCCACCATATCTTTTCCCAACAATGTCTCACATAGAGAATTGGGTTGTTGAACTGATCCATTCACGACCTTACCTTCGATAGAGAGACCAAATAACATGTGCACATCCTCTAGAGTGATGGTACATTCACCTATTGGTAGATGAAATGTGTGTGTCTCAGGTCTCCACCTTTGTAACATTTCTAGTATATATTTTGAATCAATCGTGCAGTTTGAGATTTTTATAACATTTCCAAAACCGACATATTCTAGATATAGAACGATTAACGGGTCCAGCTCAATATAGTGGTGTGAGCGAATTCTAAATCTTTTAGGATCCCAAATTCAAAATTTAAATAGTGTTAGAGTTTATAATATGAATGAATTAATAATTTAATAAAAAGTATAAATAATATAAAATAATATAAAATGATATAAAAACTTACAAACGCCTCAATGTTTGCTTTTGTGCCTCTACGAGAGTCGCTCATTGTTAGGAGAACCATATTTGAAATTGTATAAGATAGTGTAAAACAAGTATTAGAGAGTGTGTGGATTGGTGATGCAAAACAGGTGTCTGAGGCGCCATATTTATAGGCGAATTTGTATAAATGTAAGTTAATGAGGTGGTTGGAGGTTGCATGCATGCATTTTACGTGTCACCAATGTGCCATCCCAGTTGGCGACTACATGCAATATTGAATGCATGCGCCATTCAAACTGGCATGGGACATGCCTACTTGTAGAGTAGGAGGCAGCGTATGGGTAACGTAGGATGGCAACATAGGGACAATATGATACACATGCAAGCTAGTTGAAAGGGCTAGTAGGGATGTGCCATCCTAGTTGGCGCATATGAACAAAATAAGGAGGATGCGCCATCCCACGTGGCGCCTGGTAGGATGATCATTTTTGTGTTATTCAAGTCACATGAATCTTATTTAGTCTCCTACACTCAAACACTCAAACACTCAAATACTCAAACACTCAAACAATCAAATACTTAAATACTCAAACACTCAAACACTCAAAAACTCAAACACAATGTCCTATGCACCATAATATGTTTTCAGTGCATATTTTAACAGTGAGGCATACAATTGTCCCACTTATGGTTTTTATTTAGAAACACTGATAAAATCTGTTTTTGTTTAAATAGAAAAGCCAATTTCTTATATTTTAAAAAACGACTAGAGATCAAACTTGGACGAGGTAAAGTGTCACACATCTTCTACCAAAATCCATTTTTTTGTGAGAACCAAGTAATTTTTTATAGGGTAGACGTTCAAGACGACGAGGACCTTCAAGATATGTTTTCTAGACATGAGTATTCTAGATATGACTCGGTTGAGTTGTACATTATGCTGCATGAACCTCAGTCGTCCTAACCAACTCAATCACAAGAGGTTGATCCTCTTGAAGGCGAACAAGTAGAAGTAGATGTTGTTGACGAATAAGAGGAAGATGAAGAGTTAGAGTTTGGCAACATGGTCAACGATGATTCTGAAAACGATGCGGAACCTCAAATACCTCCAAATGAAATCTACACACCACCTACACACATGACAAACTTCAACATGGCCGAAGATGAACCATCATCTGATGTTTTTTTCAACTCGTATATCCAGTCAGATGAAAATATAAAAGAGAACGACAAATTTTGCTCAAGATAAGATTGCATGCGAGCTATAAAAAAGTTTCACATGGCAAACTTTGTCGAATTTAAGGTTGATCAAGTAAATCCCGAAAGGTACAAGCTCAAGTGTATTCATATAGATTGTATGTTCAGGCTCACTGCATCATACATGTTGAGAAGTGGTTGTTGGCATGACCCCCCTTCTACGCATGTCTACTGCATTAGACATATCGTTTAAAATTTCACGAGGGAGATCAAAGACAAGTCTCTTAAAAAAATAGTAATGAATGCGGGGTATGCATTAACACAACCCACGTTAAAACACTATCGCAACGAGATCAGATTGTGAAACCCACATGCAGGTAGGTGGATTAATAATATTCTAGTGGGAAAATGGACAAGGTCATACTACAATGGACAATGATGTGGCCACATGACAAAAAATATTGTTGAATCAATGAACGGTGTATTCAAAGGCATACGAAACCTCCTAGTAACCGCTTTGATGAAATCAACATATTTTAGGACGACATCGATGTTTGCAAAAAGAGTTGAAATATGGTACATGGTGTTATAATCGGGACAACTATGGAGTAAAAGTTGCCTGAAATTTATCAAGGCAGAGGGTGCCAAAGCCAACACCCATCTTATTACACGGTTCAACTGACATAACTATAACTTCATTGTCAAAGAGACAATAGACCACAACGAGGGGATGCCAAGACAAGAGTATACATTTATACTACCATCTCGTTGGTGCGATTGTGGAAAGTTTCAAACCTTTTGTATGCCTTGCTCTCATGTCATTGTGACATGTACGCATACTCATCAAGATGCATTATTACTTCTATCTCCTATTTACAAGTCCGAGACCTTTCTCAGCGTATACATCAATGGCTTTCCATTGGTAGCAAAATCTGATGATTGGCCTGCGTACGAAGGGGAAATAGTTTGGCACAACAACCAAATGTGAAGGAATAAAAAGGGTCGTCCCAAAAGAAAGCGTATCACAACTGAGATGGACGATCTTGACAAGTTAGAAAGAAAGTGTGATTTATGCCGCCAGGCCAAACACAATCAAAAAAATTGTCCCACTCACGCTACTAGCTTGACAACATAAATATTGTATGCAAACTATATGTACTTTTTTAGTATCAAAGCTTTTTTTCATTAAAAGCATCTGTTATAACAAACCATACGCAAATAAAAAATAAAAACACATCACGACTAAAACAACAAAAAATAAAACATGTAAATATAACAGGAACAACATGATAAAATATATAAGAAATTACAATTGTCAAGACAATTTCATCGGATCTGTGCATCATCACCATTACGTTTGTGTCTGTTTTGACTTCCTCCAACCAAGATTGAAGTCTTCAAGTTGCAAGTGAGGTGGTTGTTCTTCTTCTCTGGATCCTTCTAATTTTTTCCCCAGCTTCAATGTCCCCCTCTAGCCATCGCTTCAACTCTCTCTTCAGACGCTCCATGGAATGAATGTGCCAAAATTTCATTTTCATCGGAGGTTTGGTGGGCCAAAAAATAACGTACCCATCTCTGGTGAAAATCATGGGAGATATCATGATGCAAAATAAAGAGAGAAAATGATAAGAGAAAGTGATAAAGTATGAAGAATGATGGAGAATTGAGTGTTTTATTTATAGAAAATACAATTGCATGTAGTAGCCATCCCAAATGGCGCCTCCTCCCTATATTATAGTGCATGCGCCATCTCACGTGGCTTACAGGGAGTGTATGCGCCAAGTGAGATGGCGCCTAAGGCCAAATGGTGAGTGTATGCACCAATTGACTTGGCGGCACTATAGATGTATATTCTGAAACATGGTTATTTGCGTAATTTTTTCTTAAACATGATTATTTTTGTTTTTTATCAATATATGGTTATTGAAAAACAAATAAAATGTAATATAGTTTATTTAAAAGTTATTTTAATATATTTCAAAGATGTAGTTGCAATAATAGAATTAATTTACTTAACTAAAGATAAATTTAATTTTAATAAGTTTGTTCATTGAGCCCCATATTAATGAAGAAATAATTATACATATTACTATTTATACTTTAATATTTATTATACTTCTATTCGAGTGGATGAATCAAAATAAATTATTTCAAAATAGTAAGTAAGTGGCAAAATTGTTTTCTAACACGTCTGACATGTGAAGCCCAAAAGACATGTAGGCGGTAGTTATCAATCTACTATTCAATTTTTCTTTGATGAAATGATGGTCAATTTTAATGTGTTTTGTCTTGTCATGTTAATTAGGATTATGCGTAATATTGATGACTAATTTATTATCACTAGATAACTTCACATAGGACTTTCACAATGTATCTTCAAATTTTCTAACACTTGTTTCACTCCTACAAAATTCCTAGTGTCATAGCCGTGTATTCTACTTTAACATTGATCGAGAACCTATAATTTGCTTCTTACTCCTCAAAATAATAAGTTTCCCACAAAATATGGTATAATATCATGAAGTAGATCATTTATTAGTCACTTAACTTGCATAATCAATATTAATATAAGCCTTTGTAGTTAGACTTCCATCTCTCTTAAATAAAAGTCCTCTATCTATAGTGGTTTTGAGATATTCTAAAACACAATCTACGACATGTGATGGGGTTATTCCGCAAGTGTACAAAATATGTTATAGATTTAATAGATATCAAACTCACAAGGACCAATAGTCAATTTTATCGTAATCTAATGATGCTATGTAAGGTCAAGGCTAATAAAATAATTTATGGTAAGAAAGGGAATTAAAAACAAGAATTAAAACTAATTAGGTAATTAGATGTCAAGTAGAAGCGAGACCAGAATGTGATTTCTAGTCGTAACTCTGGAACTCAATAAATTCTTGGCATTTGCTTTTAGATTTTCAAAATATTTTTCGGAAGAAAATACCAACTTAAAAACACTGCTCACTCTCGCACAACTTGCGTTATGTTTCGGAATCGTAAATGCTTTGTTGTTTCTCACTCAATTATGGATGCAAAACAATTTTTAAAAATCGATAAAATCTAATTAATTCACTAAAGCGCTATCATTTTATTTAGAAATTAAATCTAATTTTTACTATCTGATGCGGGTCTCACACCGTCATGCTATTGACCAGTACCTTAGTGTTTTCTCTCTCGTGCAAAAAAACCTTTTTAATTAAAACTAAAAATTAGAACTAGAAAAATAGTTTATCATTTTAAGATCAACGATAAAATTTTTTTTCGAGTCGCGTCAAAACGATGGTCCTCAAATCCAAACTTTTAAATATTTAGCCGGATATGGTTTCGGAAACAAACATGCAATTGTAATGGTTAATCATAAACATAAACATGTTAAGGGTTTAAAAACGGTTTATGACAAATATAACAATTTCTTAGGACAACAACAATGAAAACAGAAGAAATACTTAGAAAAAAAACTAACAATTAAAGCAATGGTAAATTATTGAACATGTAAGTAAAGTTGGAATAATAAATTGGAATACTTTGAACAAAATGAAAAATTGATTAATACTGTAAAATATCGGCAAGATTGTTGATACAAGCATACAAATAGAGCCTAAGTACTAAGGTATGGTAGTTCCCCGATGTGAGAAATCTACCATTTTACAAAGGTGATTTTTTGCTTAAAACTACTGCTCAGAATGCATACAATACAATGATAAAACTTGGATCCTTAAAATCTCATAAAAAACTACCAATATACAGTGATACTGCCTCTGAAGAGTGCTTCCAAAAATGTGGAATTTGTTGAGAAAAAGTAAGAAGAATGGGAGAAGACTCAGCAGTCAATTTCCTAAATTTTCTGCACTGCAAGCGTGGGACAAAAGCCATCATGTGGTGGCAAACACCACTCCTTAAAAAGTGAAAAACGTGGCTTTTAAGTCCATGGTAAATGCGATATGACCACAGTGAATGCCATGCACTAGAATGCCCATTTTCTTCATATTTTATCCACTTTTTGCATTTTTATCGGTTTCTTGTATATATGCTCTTCTTTAGCAATTACCTGAAATAAACAAACAATATCAGCATAATAATACAAAAAGGTGACAAAATGAACCTAAAATTAAGTGAGTTAAGTCGAAAAATACGGTATAAAAATGGTTATCACACTCCCCCATACTTAAATATTTGCTTGTCCTCAAACAAAACTCTACTCATAAGAAAAAAAATAATATCTTACAGATACTCATTCTAGGCTACAAACTCCACTTCGGCCATGGTTGGTTCGATAGGTACTTGCTTGCTCACTAAGGATATCGTAACAACAAAATTCCACATTTACGGTCATAAACCCGTGACTATAACTTTACCATTAGATGTTTTACATGAAGTCAAAACTAGGAAAACTTATCATTTCTGTATATTGGACGATATCTCTATGTCTTGTGGTACTCCTTTGAATTAAGAGTCTTAGGAACCATTAAAAATAATTTTACAATTGACCAAAGTCTTGAAAAACAAGTTTTTGCATAATTTTTCTTGCATGTGCCAACACATATGTGTTTCAGGTCGACACATACAACTCACTTTTAAAGCTTGTAGCCTCTGGAGGGCTTAGGCCGATACATGCATGCATTCAGGTAGGCACACACTGACGCTTACATAATTTGCATAATTTCTTATTTTATGTGTCAGTACATACGAATTTCAGGCCGACACATGCACTATAATTTTTAAAGAAAAACGTTACTGGCATGCTTAGCAGACACATCTGTTTTTCAGGTCGGCACATACAGTGAAAATTTGACTTATGTGTCGACACATACAATTTTTAGGCCGACTCATAATGTTTAATTGTGTCAATTTTTTAATTTTTTTTAATTCTGAAAATGACTTCTTTGCATCTAAACTTCCACAACTATAAATACACCATTATTGTATCATTCTCACTTGATGAAACTATACACACATATTTCATTTTCGCTTCACCTTCAACCTACAACCTATGCATACACATTAATAAATATTACATAATCATCTTTTGTTAGGGTTCCATCTAGGTGAGGTTTGATAATATCCAATTAGGTTCTTGTGTAGCCAAGAATATTGGGTTGAGATTTATCGGGGGTTTCATCCGGAAAAACCGTGGATTTATCCTCCAAGATCGTTGATAGCTTTGGGTTTTTTCATGGAAGACATTCAAGAGAGGATTTCAGTCTAGTGAAATCCTTTGGAGATAAATAACTCAAAGAAAGTAGCGCGAGAACGGCCAATTGAATTGAAGTGTCTTGTGTGCAATAGGTACAGTTGATCATGGGCGAAAGCTTTAGATATAAATAATGCAAAGGAGTAGCAAGATTTTATAAAGCAATTGGTAGCTATTGTGTATTGGTATTTCTCAAGATCAAAAAAAGAGAGTGGTTTTAATAAACAATAAACAGTTAGGGTTTGAAGGGTTGCTCTTGGAACACTTCTCTTGTAAGGACTTTTACATAGTAAGAATTTATCCTAATTCCAAAATTGGAATTGAGGGGAGACTTAGCCATAGTGAGGAGGATTGGTGAACTTTCTGAACAAATCCTCGTGTCTCTTTTTCTTATCGCTTTACTTGATCTGATTTTTCTTTTATCAATTTGTTAAATAACATTGAGTAATCGATCGACTAATAAGAATTTTACCGTGGATGTTTTGTTTTGAATTGTGTGTTGATTTTCTTATAATCAATTTTGATTATAATTTCTTTTTTTTTTATCAAAATAACTCAAAGGAAAATTCTGAAAATTAGGTCACACACCAAGTGTTCGACAAATTGTTTTGTTTGTTCATTTGCTAGTTACCGTTGGAAATAGTTTTGATAGTAACTTGCTATAAACGACTAATAATTTGTTACTAGATTGAAGTTTATAAATTCTATATTTTTTTTCATTCCATAAATCTCTTTATATTTGTATATCCGACTTCCAATAGATAGGTTCGTATAGACGATGTTTTCGATCTATGTCAAAACCTTCCGCGTGCATAATTTTTTAACTTCTTTTAAAAACCAAAATTTTTATGTGGAATTTTGGCTTTGCCCCCCCCCCCCCCCCCCCCCCCCCCCCCCTCTAGATAAGGCACCATCAAATAACAAGTGGCATCAAGAGTCCAGTTTATTCCAGCTTCGAAACTTATTAGAAAATGGTGTATGAACCTAAAGTCGATTATAAAAGAGCCCCATTTTTCATAGGAGAAAACTACAGTTATTGAAAAGCTTATGTCATACCCCGAATTTCCCCCCATCATTTCAATAGGGGTGGCATTTCAATGTTGTTATTTTCCTAAACCCTAAATCATGTCATCAGTTTGAATAGTTATTTTTGGGGGTTTAAATTTATAAAAAGGGGGTTTATTTCAAAATGGACCATCAAAGTATGATGGCCCATTTAGGATTTGTACGGGCCCATTTAGGTTGTTTTTAGGCTCATTTAATAAAATATAAGGGGGGTGTTGTGTCTTGAAAATTAAGTTTTGTTTCATTTTGTTGAAGGGCCCACTACATAACAGGCCTATTTTAAATAAGAGAGGAGGTGTGTTTTGAATCTGTTCAGCTCATTAATTTTAAAAAGGCCCATTTCATTTTGTTTTTGAGTAGAAGTCCATATCAAAATTGAGTGAGAATGTTGGCCCGTTTGGTTTTTGAATTGGGGCCCATCTAAGTTTTTTACTGATTAAATTATTCTCATTAAATTAATTAGTTAATTAGAGTTAATTAGATATTTTTAATTTAATTAATTGTATTAATTAATTAATCCAATTAAACCCAATTTTGACAAAAAGTCAAAACTAGGGTTTTTTGCTTGTGTTCAACCCTAAACTACAAACGGCATCCGTTTCTCATCTTCTTCGTCATGCCAAACCCAACTGTTTCTTCTTTGTCACCAAGTAATCCAGAAATCAATTGAAACCAAAAAGGAATCAAATACAATATTACTAAAATTAAATCAAAATTTATTAACTCAATTTACAGCAAAATCGTCCAGGATCTAAATCTTTACAAAAATAAAATCTTTCATATTTTTATATAAAGATTGTATCAATTACAAATCAAAATATATAATCAATTCCTAATTTCTAACACAATCAACCTAAGAGTAACGAAAATCATAACAAATTTCCTAAATCAATCCCTAAACTAAACCTATAAATATCTATAATCTAAGACCTAAACGAGAGAAAAAAAAAAGAAATTGGTGAACAATGAAAAGAAAAGGAGATTTGGGTTTCAATTTTTGAAACCCTAGATCTGTGTTACATCATCATCGCCTTCAATCCATCACCTCCGCCACACCATCATTACACTGCAAGTAGAAGAAAAAGAAGGAAGAGATCAGTAGAAGGAAAGAAAGTAGAAGAAAGAGAATTAACAGAAACGAGAAGATTCACGACAAGGACCAAGTAAGACCGACACTTAGCTTAGGTCATTTAAGTTGTTGTTGTTGTTGATGTTTGCAATCGCATGATTGAGGGTTTAAT
This sequence comes from Vicia faba, assembly GCA_948472305.1. Taxonomy (NCBI): domain Eukaryota; kingdom Viridiplantae; phylum Streptophyta; class Magnoliopsida; order Fabales; family Fabaceae; genus Vicia; species Vicia faba. The sequence continues at coordinate 245,294,782 of OX451735.1, forward strand.
TGATGTTTTTTTAGGAAAATTTTGGGGTTAGGGTTAGGTTTTGGGGTTAGGGTTCTCGGGGTTAGGTTAGGGTTCTTAGGGTTTTTGGGGCTAGGCTAGGGTTCTAAAGGGTTACGTTTATGGGTTAGAATGATAGTTAGGTTTAATATCAACCCAAATAAAGATCCACAACAGCTTGGATGAAGGTTTGAAGATTTCGATTGAACTTCAACTGCAAATCTGGGAGCTAACGATGGTCCTATGACGGCTATGGGTGAAGCCGCCAGCGAAAGCGATTTTCAGCCGGCGGGGCGATTTTTGATCGCCTAGAGAGAAGTTGCTTCTCTCTCTAAAAATACAACAGTTCTGGTCATTTTGTGTTAGAGAGAGAAACAAGAGAAGAAAATGGGCCTCAAGCCCGAAAATACATTTTTATAAGCACTCTTTGTATTCACGTGCATCACCCCTACCATACACCCTCACCCACAACCTCCTGATCTTAATCAAACATTCCATAACTGCGTGTCCACCATAACTCTATGCATTCTCCCACACAAGGTACAAATGAACCTCCCAGCGTTCTTAATCTTAGGCCTAAGCCCATTCCTAATCGCAACCCTGTTTTCTTATTTTCTTAACCATGTTCACATCCACACCACCCCTGTGTTTGGCCCTGCCATTCACACCCCCTGGTTTTACTACCCAACTCCAATTTGCACCCCTGCTATTTAGGCTCAAATTTTCTGTTGGGTTTGAATATATTTCTAGTACACCACACAGACTTAAGTTTTACACCCCATGGCTAAAATTAATTAATCTTTTATAATTAATTTAATTTCTTTTAATTTAATTATTTCTCATTTTCTTATTTTTATTATACATATCATATTTTGCACTAAACTATTTTTTTCATAATTAGTAAACATTCGTAATATTTCTTTTTTATAAAATATTTAACATATTTTTAATAGCTAATTAAATTCTCTTTTTAAAACACTAATCTTTTTATATATTTGCATCTAATATTTTTCATTCAAAATTTTATAATATATTCGAAAACATCTAACCAATCAAGTACTAACCTAAATTCAAACTTATATATATATTTTCAAAAAGGATTATGGAGATATTTCTTATTAACTATGAACTTCTTATATAATTCCGCTATTTTCAACCCAAACTTGGTTCAAGGATTAATTCAAAATATTTCCATAATCCATAAAAAACAATCAAACACTACAAATTATGAATTAGGACTCTGATTCCTCATAAGAGGGTACGTAGGCATACGACTTAAAAACCATGGCGAGTACCCCTAACTAAAAAATTAAAACCCTATTCCTAATCCTTAAACCTAAACACTAGTATCCTTGTGAACAAGGTAGATGAAGAGTGCCTAACACCATTTCTTCATCTAAAGTGAGTCAAGAACTTAGAATCTTTGTATCATCAATTAGGATTATTATGTTATAATCCTGTCTTACAATTAAAATTAATGGTGGCGACTCTATATTTTCAGCCGGTTATTCTAGCTGGCGACTCTGCTTGTGACTTAAACCCTAGGGTTTAGGAACTTCTCTCTTTTTTGGTTTAGGATTTTGTTAGGGTTTTTCTATATTTTTTTGGGCTTATATATTTTTTTGTTTTTATTTAATTATTTGGTTTTATTTATTTTATATTACTGTCAATATCTTATTTTTTTGTTGTGGTGGTATTTTATTATTTAAAAAAAATTCAAAACCATAGAAGGAAGGTTCGTCTATTGGCCAAGGGGATACATCATCCCTATGAGTTTTTGTGACGACTTCGCCTAGAGTCGGTGAAATTCCAAAAAAGAAATATGTCTCAAGAGGTATCCTCTTGGGGGTAGAACTTTTGAATGAAACCTATGACTTTTTATATAACCCAAAACCAAAACTTCATGGTGAGACCTTGTACGACCTTAGAGACAAAAGTTTCTGTCTACAATAAGGCTCCACTTAAGGGAGGCCTTAGTTCCTCTCCCTCTTTTGTAATCCATGATACCCTTAAGGAAGCCACCTTTTTGGGAGGGTAGAATATCCGTAGGCCAAAACTAGGAACCTACCAACTAAGGATACCTTTTCATAAATCTCGTCACCATGTTGCATGAATTCATACATATTGCATTTCACATATTCATCACTTTCCATATTTTTTGTTTATCTTATTCACAGGATTAGAAAAAAATAATCAAAGGTTTTTGGTGAGTACCTAAAAATGAAAGCTAGAGGGAAACAATGTGTTCGTGTTAGTTCCGTCAAGTCGGATATGACGAAGATCAAGATCATCAAAGGGAAAATGTCTGAGAAAGCTTTGAAGATGTTTGTTCGTAGCTATGGGGATACCTCTGAGTTGACAAAAGTGGATGTACAGTTAGATGCCATCTCTGCCTTGGTTCAGTTCTACGATCCTCCGTTAAGGTGTTTCACCTTTCAAGACTTTCAGCTAGCGCCAACTATGAAAGAATTTGATAGACTTTTGAATTTTTCTAAAGGAAAAGAATATGTGGGAATTGGACAAACTATTGATGTTAAGGACTTAACAAAGGGTTTAGGGATCTCTTATCATGAGTTTTCGCTTAATTCAAAAAAGAAGGTGATGTACAAGGGATTAAAAGACAATATTTGGAGGCTAAAGCCCTTCCTTTTGCAATAATAAAGAATGTGAGTCTTGTATTGATTATTTAGGACTACTGGTATTTGGTGTAATTTTGTTTCCACGGGCTTTGGACTATATTGACCCTGCACCTATTAGTGTGATTTGGGGCGCAAAAGCTTTGAATATGGACCCAACTCCTGCTTTACTTGCTGATATTTACTATGCTCTTCACACTCGATATGAAAAGGGGAGGGTATGATGATCTGTTGTATCCCGCTTCTATATTCCTGGTTTATGTCTCATCTTTCAAAGAAGAACTATATGATTAAAACTCTGACACGATATGAAGGGCCTCAAAAATTAAGGTCTTTTACTGTTGATTCTGTGTTATGGTATGCAAGGAAGCTAAACATTGGAGATATCATTTACAATTGCATAAATTTTCCTAACGTTCCTTTGATTGGGTCACATGGTTGCATCAATTATAACCCTACTTTAGCTTTGCGACAACTCGAGTACCCTTTGGAGGATAAACCCTCTTTTGAACAACTTCAATAACTAATCATTCACAACATGGGAAAAAATCATCGAGAATTGCTCAACAAGATCATCCGAGCTTGGAATAGGGTAAAAAGGAGAAAGGCCGAAAGAAAGAATGCTATGGTGAGGGAACCTTACAGTTAATGGGTTTTGGATAGGGTGCAAGTTGTTAAGCTACCATTTGACATTGATCTTGAGTACAAGCTCGATGTTTCAGATCCTCTACCTATGTCCTTAGAAGAGATAGACAACTTGAAGAAAGCCTTGGATCAAGCTCAAAAGGAGAATGGGGAATTGGAGCTTAGCCTTTATAACCTTTCTAAAGAGAAAAGACAAATGCAACACGAGCTTGAGTCAAAAGACCAACAAATTTAGAAATACCCTGAAGCATTTGAAAATGAGAGTCTTAAATGGAAATGTTCAACTGAAGGATTATTTAGTGCTACCTTCAACTTGGACTCCCACAACCAATGTTGGAGGATGCTGCTAGGGAAATCAGAAAGCTAAGTAGATGGTATGAAAAGGATATGCAAGACAGAAAAGAGATGGAAGAAAGTTTAAGGACAATTGTTCTTTAATAATAAAGTTTTGTTTCCTTTATCTTATTCGTGTATTTATTATTGAGATTCTCACCAATAAAAAAAGAAAAACTTGGAAAAACATATATAATAAAATATGAAAGAGAATCCAACTGAATAATACATTCAAAAAACTAAAATCTTAGCATATTTATATGCATCCAATAATTCACAAATATTGCATCCCATAATTTCATATAAAAAACTTATCTTTTTTTCAAAAACATTCTCCAGTTAAACCATTGGTACAAAAAATGTCGCCTCACTGACCGCCATATCAAACAAGAACCCATTAAAAGAAAGTGATGGAACAGATCAAAGAGAATCAAGTTGCATTCAAGGAAGATTTGGAGCAAGTAAAAGGAAATATTGACTCAATGAAAGGAGACATGAGTCAAGTACTGTTATCTTTGAAGAAAATCATTGAGAGGAAATAACAAATTCCTAGGGTAACCTTTGAAGAAGTAGCCCAAACTATTGGTGTATCAAGCGGTCACCAACTAAGAAGAGAACCAAGGCCAGGACCTCTAAAGTTAACTGTAACATAATAAGAGGTTAAGAAAGTTTTTACTAAAGGATTTGTCCTACCTCCACCGAAGGTAGGGGCATCCCATACTTTACAAATTTCGGTCAATAATATGCACGATTACCTAGACTTACAATATGGAGACCTTGATTAAGAAGGTGATACTCAGACACACCAACCCAAAATAGTTGAGAATCCCTTGGCGCCCAATCAATATAAAGATCTTGAAGAAAGGTTAAAAGCTACGGAGGGTTACGGTGCTTTCGATGTCGATGCTCTTGGAATGGGTCTAGTTCCGGATGTGGTGATCCCTAAAAAATTCAAAGTACCTGACTTTGGAAAATATAAGGGATTCACATTCCCGAGAAACCATCTACGCATGTATTGCATAAAAATTCATGCCTATGCTCAAGATCAGAAGTTGATGATCCATTGTTTCCAAGACAGTTTGAGTGGGGCATCTCTAGATTGGTACATGCAAATGGAGCGAGTTCATATCCAAACATGGGCAGATATTTCTAACGCTTTCCTGAGACAATAAAAGTACATGACGCCTAATCGCATGCAGCTCCAAAACTTATCTCAGAAGAAGGATGAGTCCTTCAAAGAATATGCTTAGAGGTGGAGAGAAATGGCAGACCATGTACAACCACCACTCTTGGAAAAAGAATTGGTCGATATGTTCATGGGTACTTTACAAGGATTTTACTATTATAAGATGGTAGGAAATGTCTCTTTCTTGTTTTCTTATTTGGTAACTATTGGCGAAAGGATTGAAGCAAGTATAAAGAGTGGCAAGATACAAGGTGCATCATCTAGTACCCCTTTTAATTCAAAGAGACAGGTCCCTAACTTATCGAAAAATAAGGAAGGAGAAATTAATGTTTTCGTATTACATATAATGGAACAACATCCATTGGTAATTCCCTGGGAATAGAAACAACAAAAAGGTTTGAAAGGCCTCCGAGAAGATTTGATCCACATAGTCAATTGCAGCAACACTTGCTCAAAGCATCTTTGGTAGAGCTAAAACCTCTAGCTCCTCCAATTGGGGCACTCACGCCAAAGTATATATATATATATATATATATATATATATATATATATATATATATATATATATATATATATATATATATATATATATATATATATATATATATATATATATATATATATATATATATATATATATATATATATATATATATATATACATGCATTACATTTTATCACTTTCCATATACTGGATATTGCTATTGTGCTATATTTTCTGTATATTCTTGGTGGGCAGGATGTTACTTGAGGTAAAAGGCCTAATATCCAGGCCAAAGTGATATACCTAGTAACACATAGGACAAGAGTGAATGTTTGTGATGCCTATTGGGTGAAAGGACCTATTATTGTGATCTTGAAGTATCACACGTGTTGTACCACAAAATTTTCCCTCTCATTTTATCAAGATTTCCCCTCACAAAACTCTTTGGACTCCATACAGAATTAGGGTTTGCTCTGCTCAAGACATCTCCTTGCATTGTTGACCTGAAATTAGGGTTTGAGTTTGCACAGAGATTTTTGGACTTTCAATGCCTCATGTGACTTTCATACTTCATGTTAGACCAATAAGATTGCTCATACTAAGTTTCAAGCCTTGAATCAAATTTTTGCCCAGTCAATTGGACATTTGACCTAGAAATCAACTGTATTGGGAAAAAGTCAACTGTGACCAATTTACAGTCAAACCCCATAATTTTTGATCCAAATCAAAATTATAGACTCATATGAACCATTTGATCAAGTTTGGACCACAACTCCTCAAGAAATTTGATCAGATCATCAAAAGGGCAAAATGGTCATTTTTAGGGTTTTGACTACAGAAGGGCAATTTCTGATTTTTAACCTAGCCAATGGCAAATTGGGTTCAAGCATGGATTCAAGGACTCAATGGCATCATCTTTACCTAATCACAAGGTTCAAAAGATCTCAAAAGCATTGGATTGACAAATGAATTTTCTAGTCAACTGATCAAAAATCAACTGTACACTGAAAAGTCAAACTTTGACTTTTTGGTCAAAATCAAGTGCCAAGGGTCATTTTTCATCAATATGTGTCAAAACATGAAACTTGTTCACCAAGAAACCTAAAATTGGAAATTAGGGTTTAAAATGGAAAATTTTCATAACTTAGAAATTTTCTAAGTTATGAAAATTTCTTATTTTTTCCCAACTTTTTCACCATGATGCAATTGGATTCAAACAAAACTTCTAACATGAAAGTTGTATTCCTCCATAAAATCTACAACTTTGATACACAAAGTTTTCCCAAAATATTCTTGGATCTCAAGTTATGATTTTGTGAACAAGGGTCCATGAAACTTTTAACTTAGTAAAATTTTGCCCTAGTTTAGGCAGGATTTTAACCTATCTTCATGGCAATTTTTCACATAGTTCCAAGTGGAATCTCAAAATTAATTTCAAAGATGGATTGTATAGCATGTTACAAGCTTTCCAAAATGTCCAAGAACTCTCCAAAGTCATTTATGGTTAGGGAGAATCGAAAGTTTGAAAATGGGAAATCATCACTTTTGGCCAAGGCATTTTGCACATTGATACAAGTTGCAAATCTGTCCAAACCTTGCTAGTACTTGGTTTACATGTTCTAAACCTTTCTACACTCATAAATTAAATGAAAACACATTGGATTAAGGCGTTGTTCTGATCTATGAAGCATTATACAAAGGTTTAATCCATTTTTGGCAAAAACTTAACAATGCCATTTACATAAAGCATGCTTTTGGCAATTTTGTTTGTCTTGAGCTATGGACCTGATTTATTTATGCAAACAAAGTTAACTAATATCAGGAAAGGTATACCAACTTTGCGCAGCTAGAGTACAAGCCTGTACATGCTTTAGCATTGTTAACTCCACCTTTTGCTTCAAAAACAAGAAAGCTTGCAAAAGTAAGATAACTTTGTAATCTGATATAACCAAGTCTTATGCACATTCTAAACAACTTCAACACATTGTCTAAGGCCAGAAACACGAGCTAGCAAGTTCTCAAACCCCCCAAAACACCAAAACATTAACTTCTGCCCAAAACAGGGCAAGCTCTGCAGAACTCAAGCCATCTTCACATTGCCTCGTGCGTTTTGACCTAAACCACTTCAAACACTTTATAAACAACCCACCTGAACTATCCAAGCCATTGTTCATCAACTGTAACTTCATTTTCAAGCTTCACCATTTTCAAATTCTGAGTTTGCAGGTTGAGTTCTATAGGAAGATTCAAGCCATTTCAAAGCAAGCTAAGCATTGGGAAAGGTCAAGGGAAAATCAAGCAAGCTCAAAAGTCCTTCAGGCCTCATCAAAAGTTGCTACATTGCCATACTCGAGTTTGACTGAAACAGGTATTTCCAACTTTCTATCTCCTTGTTTAGGCATCATTAAGCTTAGGTTTGTGAAGCAAAAATGTAGTCCTCATTATCCTTGAGCTGTACATATGCATAGAATTCATTTATGTTAACTGAGCTAGGAGTATTTGATAGTTGAACTTACTGAAAAAATTAGGTTATAAATTAGGGGCACTGAAATTCTCCCTGGTTTCTTAGAGTTAGATTAAGTTTTTTTACATGGTTGAAATCGTGGTTTCAAGCTCTATAATTTTCATGTTATGAGTTTTTGATTTCATGCAAGAACAAGAGAGAACAAGTTTGAAGTTGCAGGCACACGTATTTGGTTCTGGAGGACAGGGATGAAGAGGAAATGGGTTGGGCCTGGCTTTGGCTGACTATTTGCACCCCCATGCTTGCTCTTTGCATCCCCCCTAGCCCATTTCTTTTATTTTTTTTATATTTTTCATTTCTTTTCATATTTTCTGACTTTTATTATTTTTTCTAAATATTAAAAACCACCAAAAATATTTTCTTAAATTTTCACATTTTATTTTATTATTTTTATTATTTTTTTAGCATAAGAATAGTTTATTAAATAATATACTTTTATTTTCTTAAATAAAAACTTATAAATATTATAAAAATATTATATATATTTATTTTCATTATTTACACACTTAAATAATATTTTCTCACACATTTTAATTTTTTAACACTTTTGTATATATTTTATTTATTTTCTTGTACATAAATAAATAATATAATATATATATTTTTTCTTAAAACAAAAACTAGGGTTTCTACCCTTTCAAAAATAATTATTTTTATTTTCCCTTATTTTTAGGACATTAAATAATTTATTTTTACATACATAAAATAAATACAAATTTTTTTTGCATATTTATATTTAATTGCACATTTAAATATTTGTCAATTTATTATTTGTACAATAAATTCAATTTGGTTGTAATAGTTGAATTAGGGTTTTATTTTTGTGCAAGTATCCCCCTATTCAAACTTGTATCCCCTTCCCCATAATTATGTTGTAATAGTCTTAGATTTACTTTTACGCATTTTATCGCTTTCAAAATGCCATGATAGTAAACTAGGGTTTGTATGCAAAGACCAAAATCAAACAAATAGCATGACTAAATACAAGAAAAAAATGCATGAAAAATGACAACACAATGCACACAAGCACCCCTAGGGTTTCATCCACTTGTTGCCTTAAAAACATGGCCATGGTATGCATGCTAGATGTCTTGGCAAAACAAAAACAAAAGGATCATAGTCCCTCAATGACGCTATCTTGGTTACCTATACAAAAATGATCTAGACCCTCAAAAAACTTTCTAAGATACTTGGCAGAATTGCTATCATGGTCATACGATGACCCGTGCATGTCCCGTTTAACATCCAAACACAAGGTTGTTTACCAAATACAATGGTAAAACAACAATGTCAAAGGGTTAAAAATGTGTAGGAAAGATCTTTGAGTAGGGCAGACAACTCCTACTTACTTGATCAAACTTGCAAACATCCTTGCTATTTTCAAACTATCACACAATTTCAAAACATTTCCCAACAATTTTTCAAACATTGAAACATTTTTCAAAAGACAAACACCTTTGTATACATTCAAACAAGAGTCATTATAAAGGTTGCCTAGACAAAGACCTCTTTTCAAAAAACTTTCAAAACCATACACCAAGCACCATTTCAAACAATTGAAAAGCAAAAGCAAGTGATCTAAAACAAGTAACTAAGAGCCCATGGAAAACCATGGATGAAAAGGGTGCTAGCACCTTCCTTTTTCATAATCTACCCCCCTAACCCAAAAACAATCTCAAAGGTCTTTCCTGTGCTTTTTGACCTTTCCTTTGGATAAAATAAAAAGTCGGTGGCGACTCTTGCTAAACCGAAACATTTGCGAACACAAACGCAAAACCCCAAGTCAGTTCTCCCACCGCATCACAGAACTGGAGACTCTGCTGGGGAAATAATCCAAAAGTGGGGTTACCTTAGGGTTTTAGATCACCTTTACATGCTTATATTGATTGACTTGATTGCTTTAAATTTGGTTCTATTGTTTGGGTTTGAATCCTCTACCCAGATTTGGGAAACATTCATAGGTAAATAGCAATACGTTGTGGAAACTGTGCGGGGTATACCGACATGGTTGAAGTAATAACTATATTAGTGCGACATATTTGTGGGTACCGGTAGCCTTTGAGTTAATCAAAGAGAATACGGGGCCGCTGAGTGATGTCATGAAGCACTAATGGATTTTTAGAACCTTTACTTGACCATCTTGGCCTTTTTAGGAGTAGTGAGATGACCGGCTTTGGTGCAGTCCGAAGTTGGTAGATAGTCGATACTACACTCATTGAGGGTTGTTTCCTTGGAATATTTCGGTCGCCAGTAAAGTGGCTAAACTGAAACAATTAACACAGAAAATAATCCAGTGATATTGAGCTCCTTAGGACCCGGTTACTATTTATAGGACAGGTTGAGCCAACTAAACTTCAAGAGGGTACTTACCTATGAAACCCCATGCAAGCCTGAAACTAGGAACTTGTGTGATTTGTTTGTACATATATACTTGTGCATAACATCATAAACATCATGAAGTATCATATGCATCCACTAACCATTTCAAGGATTTGGATCTTCATCTTTGTTCTTGTTTTGTAGGTAATGGATTCACTTCGCAGGAAAACAATTCAAGTCAACGTTGTAAAAATTCCTCCTCAACTAAAGGAGCTAGCTTCAAGGATTCCTGAGAATTCTCCATTCACCGAGAGGCATGGTCGTCTTCTTAACTTAATCAACACCAACACTGAGGAAGACATGGTGAAAGTTCTCTTCCAGTTCTTTGACCCCCTACATCACTGCTTCACATTTTCTGATTACCAGCTTGTGCCTACTTTGGAGGAATTTTCTCAACTCTTGAGGATTCCTGTTCTCCATCAACTACCCTACAACCGTACGAAAAGAGATCCAAAGCCTGAAGATGTTGCTCAAGCCCTACACTTGCAACCATCTGATATCATATGCCATTGGGAAACTAGAAGTGGTGTCAAGGGTTTCTTGTCAAAGTTTCTATTTGAGAAAGCCCAAAGCTGCTGGAATTCATTGGACTTACAAGCTTTTGAGAAGATTGTAGCTCTTCTCATCTATGGGTTGGTCTTGTTCCTAAACCCTGACCAACTTATAGATGTCAATGCTGTCAAAATCTTCATGGCTCGCAACCAGGTGCCTACATTGCTTGGGGATATCCTCCACTCATTTCACACACGAACAATGAGGAAAAGAGGTGTTCTCATGTGATGTACTCCTCTTCTAGCAAGGTGGTTTATTTCTCACCTTCCCCAATCAGTTTTGAAGAATGAGCAGGGTTTGAGGTGCTCACAATGATTGATGACTCTTACACATTCAGATGTTCATTGGTGTTCTTGATCCAGAGAAAATGTTATCATCATTGATCATTATGGGGAATTCCCTAATGTCCCTCTATTAGGCATTAGGGGAGGCATTACCTACAACCCTTGCTTAGCTCTGAGACAGTTTGGGTATGCCCGAAGGGATGGCCCACATGACATGCTGATTCCAGACTTGGTTTTTGACTTCGACAACGACGATCAAGGACTTTGACAAAGGTTTATCCGAGCTTGGAGGATGCCCAACAAGGTGGACAGTAAGACCTTGGGACATAAGAATTCCATCCCCCTTGAGCCTTACCTCAAGTGGATACGAACCCGCGCCCAAAGTCTTATGATGACTTACCCCTACATTCTTCCTATGATCAAAGAGCCTGTTATGGAAGGAGAGGTTCCATACACCCTCCTACATCCTGACATGCCAACATCACTTGAAGATTTGCAAAGGAGTTGGATCCATATCAAGGGAGAACGCGATACTTTTGAAGCCCAATTCTACGCCAGTGAGAAGAAGGTTTTGGAACTTACTCGCCAAATTCACGAAGATCAGACTCTCAACACCTATATTGCACCAAAGAGGATGCGCAACGTCTTTTTACATTAGAATTTTGTATTATTTTTCCCATGGGGCATTTATGTACTAACAAATTCTATCTTATTAATATGACGTGTGTTCCTTTTTGTTTAAAACAAATTTGAATATCTGAATCCTTGAATGCATTAAATGAATACATATCATTCATCATATGCATAAGCAGGTCTTCACACCAGGTTTCCTTATCTCTCTGCTATTTATTTCAGCAAGATGGATATAGAGCAGACGGTCAAAGACTTACAAGCATTGAATTCATAGTTCCAACAGCTACTCATGACCTTGGCTAAGGGTCAGGAGGAGCTCAAAACTCTATTGGAAAAGGAAAAGGAGAAAAAGAAGAAGAAAAGGGTTGGTGTGGCTACCATGGGTAGGAGATTTGAAGGTCAAGCTAGAAGGGTTCTGGATTTCCCCTCAAAATCTGATGAAGGGGTAGGAAAAGGTAAAGGAACTGCAATGTAATCTGAGTCTGAGGAAGAAGAAGAATAAGAAGAGGATGAAGACTATTCTGACCAGTAGTACCCTCCTGCAGACGACAAGTACAAGAATCTGGAAGAGTGTCTGGCAGCTATGGAGGTACAAAGAGTGCTTGGGATGGACTTTGAGGAGCTAGGGTTGGTTGCTGGGACTGTCATCCCCCCTAAGTTTAAGGTGCCTATATTTGCTAAGTATGATGGTTTGTCTTGTCCAAAGATGCACCTGCGATCTTACGTCCGAAAAATCCAACCGCATTCTTCTGATAAGGATCTATGGGTCCATTTCTTCCAGGACAGACTTTCGGGGATGCAATTAGATTGGTTCTACCAGTTAGAAAGGTATGATGTGCACAATTGGGAGGATTTGGCAGCTGCCTTCTACAGACAATATCAATATAATGCGGATTTAGCACCAAGCCGTACTCAATTATAGAGTATGGGCATGGTATCAAATGAAAGTTTCAAAGAGTATGCCCAGAAATGGAGAGACTTGGCGGGACGAGTACAACCACCTCTATCTGAGAGGGAGCTGGTAGATATGTTCTTGGGTACACTGTCAGGCCCCTTTTTCAATCACCTGATTGGAAGTTCGTCTGCAGGGTTCACCGAGTTAATTCTAACTGGTGAGAGAGTTGAAGCCGGAATCAAGAGCGGAAAAATTCAAAAGGATGCATCTGCTTCCGCTGCCATCAAAAAGACATTTCCAGCAAAGAAAGAGGTATCAGCTGTCTACTCCCAAAGAAATCAAGGAAGAGTTGAGCGCCGGCCAGCGGTGGGGGCTGTAATGATTCAGAAATCTACAGTTGATCAGCCTAGAAACAATCAACCCAGAACTAACCAAGCAAGGGTGGAAAGGCCTGCACGACAGTTCACCCAGATAAATATGACACCTGCTCAGGTTCTCCCCCATCTTTTGAAGTTAAACCTTGCAAGTTTGAAAGAGGCACCAAAGAATCCGAATACATCTTCTCCTTACTACCATTCAAATGCCAAGTGTGCTTATCATTCAGACAACCTGGGGCATGACACCAACAATTGTTGGGCCCTCAAGAATAAGATTCAGGATTTAATAGATGCTAAAGAAGTTGAATTCGATGCCCCTGAAAAGCCTAACGTAATCTCTGCTCCAATGGTAAAACATGGTCACAATGCCCATGCTGTTGAAGAAGATCTTTTTGTTGCTACTGTTGATGATTTGATGACTCCGCTACCGATAATCAAGTTGAATTTGCTGAAGGCTGGGATTTTCCCAGGTTGTAAAGAAGATTGTTGCATTTGTTCCTCCTTACCAACCGACTGTCCATTGTTGAAGTTAGGCATCCAACGCCTAATGGATAACCAAGAGATAGTTTTTGAAAAGACTCCTGTTACACCGACTCCTGTCAATGATGTTTTGATAATTACCATATCCGCCAATCTTTCCAAGGTCTCCAAAAGACCTGTTAAGATTACATCCGATCCGAAGATTGTACCTTTGAGGATAACCATGCCGGGGCCTATCCCATACAAGTCCAAAAAATCAATACCGTGGAAATATGGGGGAGAGATCTTCTACCATGGTGTTAAATAAATTGAATCAACCGAAGAGAGTTCTGATGAAGAGACTTCCGACATTGGAAACATTGTCGGAACGAGTAAAATCACCCGCAGTGGAAGAATTTTCTCTCTGGAGATTTCCCCTCCAAAGGCAATCTTTGGACCCTCAGTCGCTCCTAAGGTTACTCCTGTACCGATCAACATATCTGCTAGAAATCCAGTTATTGAAGAAGTTGTAACTCATGTGGTTGTCCCCTCTGCTACTGCTGATGATAGAGGGAAAGGGATCCAAGAAGAACCCGTCAGGACGAGGGCTCAGCCGTTGATCATCCCTAAAACCTCTAAAAAATAAATGGAAGAGATTTTGAAAATAATCAAGAAAAGCGATTATAATGTTTTTGAGCAACTGGGGCAAACCCCCTCAAAAATCTCTATGTTGGCCTTGCTTCTTTGTTCAGAAGCTCATGCCAAAGCTCTGATCAGATTCTTGAAAACGGCCCATGTACCCCAGGAAACCTCCACGGATCAGTTCCAGGAATGTGTTGCTAGCCTAACAGCAGACAATGGTCTAGGATTCTCCGACGCCGATTTAACAATCAAAGGGAGAAAACATAATGATGTTTTTCATGTCTCGGTGGAATACAGAGGGACTACTCTGGCACACGTTCTGGTAGACACTGGTTCATCGCTGAACGTCTTACCAAAGAAAGCATTGGATAGGATAGATTGTGAAGGTTTAACCTTGAAGCCCAGCAACATCATTGTCAGAGCCTTTGATGGTTCTAAACGGATGGTTCACGGGGAGGTGGACATCCCGATTAAAGTGGGAACTGAAACCTTCAACTCCACATTCTATGTCATGGACATCCGTCCCTCCTATTCTTGCTTGTTGGGAAGACCCTGGATTCATCATGCTGGAGACGTTACTTCTACTCTGCATCAGAAGCTCAAGTACCTTGTTCTGGGGAAAATTGTAACAGTTCACGGTGAAGAGGAATACATGATAAGCCATCTTAATTCTTTCCGCTATGTAGAATTGGATGGTGAATTCATCGAAACCCCCTTTCAGCATTTTGAGAAGGTAGCTCAGGAGATTGCGGCAACCAAGACAGTGCCTTCTGTACCCATGATTACCCGACCTCCGCCTTGGATGTCATCTCTCAAAGATGCAAAGGCTGTGATTGAAGAAAGATGGAGCACAATCTGGGGGAAGCTTCTCGACTTTCCCTTTAAATCTGATAAATTTGGCTTGGGTTTCACTGCATTTGCTCAAAAGGTTGTGCGTCGCTCCCGGGCTGGAGGGCCACCAATAAAGATCACCCATCATGGAGTCAACGCTTTGGAGGATGGTGAAGAGGAGAGCAATCTAGAAGACTGGATTTTCCTTACCGTTGAAGGAGGACTGTGCAATTGGGAGGCAAAGGACTTTATTCCCATTACTTTCATCAATCAGTAATTTATCTTTCAAACATTTCTGTTGGTTTGTAATAATTCTTAAACAATTCATACACTTTTAACCTTGTGCCTTACCCGTGGCACATAGGTCCATTTGTAAGGGTTTGATTTTTCATCTTCATATGCCATTTTAATGAATCATGGACGTTTTCACATATAAACTTTTGTATTCATTTTCTTTCTTTTTACATTTTATTTGTTTAAAGGTGGCTATCCCTTACACACGACCACACTCACAATTGCAGGTACCCTTTCATTCTGGATTCCATGGGTAACAATTCTGCTATGACCTTCAATGACTCTGAAGATCTGGTCTACCATGCCGAATACGAAGGTGATAAAGACTGTGAAGTGCTGGGAGAATTGGCTAGACTGCTACAATAGGAAGAAAGGGTTATTCTACCTCATGAGGAGTTGTTAGAGACAATCAACTTGGGAACTGAGGAAGACAGAAAAGAAGTTAGAGTGGGTGCCAACCTAGAGCCAAGTGTCAAGGAGCGCTTAGTTCAGCTGTTGAATGAATATGTTGAGATCTTCGCCTGGTCTTACGAAGACATGCCGGGACTTGATACATATATTGTGGTTCACCGTCTCCCTACAAGAGAGGATTGTCCACCAGTTAAACAGAAAGTTCGCCGCATGAGGCCCGACATGTCTTAAAAAGATCAAAGCAGAAGTTATGAAGCAGTTCAATGCTGGATTTCTTGCTATTACCTCCTATCCACAATGGGTTGCTAACATTGTGCCCGTGCCTAAGAAGGACGGCCAAGTGAGAATGTGCGTGGATTACAGAGACTTAAACAGGGTCAGCCCTAAAGATGACTTTCCACTACCGCACATTGACATCTTGGTTGACAATACAGCTCAGCACAAGGTATTTTCTTTCATGGACGGATTTTCAGGGTACAACCAGATCAAAATGGCCCCTGAAGACATGGAGAAAACTACTTTTGTTACACAGTGGGGTACGTTCTGCTATAAAGTGATTCCATTCGGACTGAAGAATGCCGGGGCAACCTATCAACGCGCCATGGTAGCTTTGTTTCATGATATGATACATCATGAGATAGAGGTCTACGTAGACGACATGATAGCCCGTTCACAAACGGAAGAAGAACACCCCGACCATTTGCAAAAGCTGTTTGTCAGGTTGAAAGAGTACAAGCTCAGGCTGAACCCTAACAAGTGCACTTCCGGAGTCAGGTCCGGTAAACTCTTGGGTTTCATAGTCAGCAACAAAGGCATCGAGGTTGATCCTTCCAAAGTCAAAGCTATATAAGAAATGCCTGCCCCTCGCACTGAGAAGGAGGTCAGAGGTTTCTTGGGATGCCTAAACTACATTGCAAGGTTAATTTCTCACCTAACATCTACCTGTGAGCCAATCTTCAAGCTGTTGAAGAAAGATCAGGTGGTTAATTAGAATGATGACTGTCAAGTTGCTTTCGATAAAATCAAGGAGTATCTACTAGAACCTCCTATCTTGATTCCACCCGTCGAAGGAAGGCCGCTAATCATGTATCTGACCGTCCTAGAGAATTCAATATGGTGCGTACTGGGCCAACATGACGAGTCTAGCCGAAAAGAGCATGCCATTTATTACCTTAGCAAAAAGTTTATCGACTGTGAGACCCGATACTCACTGCTCGAGAAAACTTGTTGCGCTTTGGTATGGGCTGCTCACCGGCTAAGGCAGTATATGTTGACTCATACCACTTTGCTGATCTCTAAGATGGATCCGATCAAGTACATCTTTGAAAAGCCTGCTCTATCCAGAAGAATCACTAGATGGCAGATGATCCTCACAGAGTATGATATATAGTACACAACCCAAAAAGCTATAAAGGGGAGTGTGCTAGCCGATCATCTGGCCCATCAAGCTGTCGAAGATTACCAATCCATGAGGTTTGACTTCCCCGACGAGGATATTATGACATTGGACAACATTGAAGAGAACAGACCGTATGACGGACCTGAACAAGGATCCCGATGGACCCTGTACTTTGATGGTGCCTCCAATGCACTTGGAAACGGTACTGGTGCTGTACTTATTTCTCCAGAAGGTTGCCATACACCTTTCACTGCCAGACTCTGCTTCAGCTGCACCAACAACATGGCTAAGTATGAAGCTTGTATCTTTGGTCTCAAGGATGCTATAGACTTGGGAATCAAATCTTTGATTGTATTTGGGGACTCCGCTTCGGTTATCAGTCAAATCAAAGGAGAGTGGGATACTAAACATCCAAACCTCATCCCTTACAAAGAACATGTCCTGACATTGTTACCACATTTCGAGTAGATTACTTTCGAGCACTTCCCGCGAGAAGAAAATCAGCTAGCGGATGCTCTAGATACAATGTCATCCATGTTTAAACTTAACTGGGATAATGAGGCTCCCCAAATCACCATTGAACGGATGGACACACCTGCACATTGTCACGAGATTAATACCGAAGAAGTAGTGGACCGACCTTGGTTTCATGACGTTAAAAGGTATCTCGAGACTCAAGAATACCCCGAAGGAGCTTCCGTCAACGACAAAAAGTTCTTAAGGAAATTCTCTGCCAAGTTCTTCCTGAGAAATGGTATCCTATACAAGCGCAATCATGATTGCATTATGCTCCATTGTGTGGACAAGACTGAAGTTGAGCAGATCATGGATGAACTGCACAATGGTACCTTTGGAACTCACTCTAGCGGACATACGATGGCTAAGAAGATTCTACGGGAAGGCTATTACTGGTCTACCATGGAAGATGACTGCCATCAACATTCCCGTACTTGTCACAAATGTCAAATCTATGCAGACAAGGTACATATACCTCCAGTTCCTCTCAATGTCTTAACAGCTCCTTGGCAATTCTCTATGTGGGGAATCAACATGATTGGAGAGATCAAGCCTACAACATCCAATGGACACCGCTTCATCCTGGTGGCCATTGATTACTTTACCAAGTGGGTCGAAGCAGCTTCCTTCGCCTCTGTAACAAAGAATGTTGTTGCCCGCTTCATCAAGAAGAACCTCATTTGCCGGTATGGTATCCCCGAAAGGATCATCACTGATAACAGTACAAACCTGAACAACACTATGATCACCGTTCTGTGCGAGCAATTCCAGATTCAACATCACAATTCATCTCCCTATCGGCCAAAGATGAACAATGTTGTCGAAGCTGCGAACAAAAATATCAAGAAGATCATACAAAAAATGACAGTCACCTACAAGGACTGACATGGAATGTTACCGTTTGCTCTGCACGGGTACCGTACCACGACACGTACATCAACTGGGGCAACACCCTATTCTTTGTATACGACATGGAAGCTATTTTACCTATTGAGGTTCAGATTACCTCCTTGAGAATCATGAAGGATGCTGGTTTGAGTGAAGACGATTGGATTCAGACCCGACTTGATCAACTTAACTTGATTGATGAAAAGTGACTTACTGTTGTTTGCGACGGTCAGGCGTATCAAAAACGGATGATCAAGGCATTCAACAAGAAAGTCAGGCGCTAGATATATCATGTCAGGGATCTTGTAATCAAGTGGCTCATCTTGCCGCAAAGTGATCCCAGGGGAAAATGGACTCCTACTTACAAAGGACCATTTGTGATCAAAAACATCTTTTTTGGTGGGGCAATGATCTTAACCACCATGGACGGCGACGAGCTGCCCCACCCTGCGAATGCAGACATAGTCAAAAGATACTACGCATAAACGACCCGACAAGTTGAAAACCCGAAAGGGAGGCTTTGGCAAAAATGGGCATCCCGGTGAATCGAAAACCCGAAAGGGCGGTTCAGGCAAAAATTAGGGATAAATATATAAAAAATCTGTACACCCGGCAAGTTGAAAACTCGAAAGGGCGACTTGGGCAAAAAAGGGTTTCCCGGTGGATCGAAAACCCGAAAGGGCGGTCCAGGCAAAAGTTAGGGAATTAAAGCGTATGACTATGTCTCGTCGGATCACTTTAAGGACAATCTCTTCACCAGACAAGCTCCTGGCTTATGATCAATCCAATCATCTTCGGACGAAGCAACGAATGGACAAGATATTCAGAGTTACGAAGGCTATAGTAGAATGGGAACCCCATGGAATTTTTACACATAGCCATCTTTCTTTGTATAAATTTTTTCTCATTTTTATGAAAACATTCTCTTACTAGGATGTCTGTCTCCTTTGTACAAAATACTTACACAAAGTTTATACAAAGATACTTCAAAGTGCAGAAAACTATTTGCCTTTTCTTCTTTTTACACTTGTGTTTTATTTGAAAACGTCCAATGATTTATTAATGAGCATATGCATTTGAATATAATCACTGTTTACAAATAAAAGAAATGTGAAAGAATAATTACTGACAGGTTGAAAGTATAGGAAAACGTCTTTAGGCTATTCTAAGAGAAATCCCCTGCAGTACATCATCCAGATCGCCAGCGGGGCTAAAACCTTGAAATACATATCCCCAGCAGGATTAAATTCCAAAATCCTCTCCAGAGTCAAAACTTCAAACTCTCAATTCTCGGCGGAGTTATATTTCAAACCCTTAATTCCCATCAGAGTTTTTTTTAACTCCCAATCCCCGGCGGAGTTATATTTCAAACCTTTAATCCACAATCAGAGTTAAACCCCCAAACTCACAATCCTCAACGGAGCAAAATTTGAACTACAGACCCTCAGCGGAGTTGAAACCTTCTTCCCCGTCAAGTCAAATTTCCAACTACCAATCCATAACAGAAACCATTCAGTTTTCCCCAGATTCCCCAACAAGTTGTCTTAAAGTCTGAGAATCAACCAGATAACAGTTAAATTTTATCCCCAACCTAGGATAATTCCCCAGTAGAGTGGCATACAACCCAAACTCCTGAACTTTTTCCAAACAGGAATAAGCTTTTCCCCAGAGAGTCTTGAACTTACTTTCCAGCAGGATAGCTACTCCCCAGCAGTATAGCTATTCCCCACAGAGTTTACTCCCCAACAGAATGAAGGTTCTCATTCTTAATTCCCCAGTTTGAATTCCCCAAGGATTCAATTTCCCCTAACAGATTGAAGATTCTCATTCCTGATTCCCTAGTGAAGTTGCCAGAGTTTTCATTACTTCCCAACATGAATTTGTCAGAATTTTTTTAATCCCCTGCAGATCGAAGATTCTCATTCTCACTTCTCCAGTGAAGCCCCCAAGGTTTCAACTTCCCCAGGAGATCGAAGTTTCTCATTCTTAATTCTCCGTAGAAGCCATCAGAGTTTTCCTTATTCTCCAGCAGATCAAGGTTTTTCTTTTGTCTGATCCCCAACAGAGATCATCGGGGTTTTTCTTATTCCCCAGCCGAGTAAGGATTCCCATGGTGTAATCCCCAGCCATAGTCATCAAAGTTCCCTGGATTCCCCAAGCAGGTTTCTTAAGTAGACTTGAAGGATCTCTATATCCCCAAGAAAGTCATGAAGGATTCTCACATCCCCACAGAAGTTGTCAAAGTTTTTGATAAGCCCCGCGAGTTTCCAAGGATTTTCTATCCCCAACAGTGGTCCAAGGATTTATCATCCTCAGCAATCAAAGATTTTGAATCTCCAACAGCTGTCAAGGATTTATTTTCCCCGGCAGCAGTCAAGGATTTTATTATCTCCAGCTTTCAAGGATTTATTTTCCTCAGCAAGACAACAAATCATCTTACATGCGCATACATTACATTTATATATCATGAACATTGACAAAGCACATTTTATTGCATCATACATTTCATGCAACATAACCTTGTGTTTCAGCTAACATTTTACCCTTTTCAGGATAAGATTAAAAGCTATCTTTAACAAATATTCAAAGATTTCAAATACAGTACGGATACACTCCATACACGGAAGTCATTCTGCTACTCATTCAGATCTCTTATTCATATACGGTATGGATACACCCCAAACACGGAGGTCATTCTATTACTCATTCAAAATTCAAAGTCAAGATACAGTTCAGATACACTCCAGACACGGATGCCATTCTGTCACTCATTCAGACTTCAACGATCAGATACAGATTAGATATGCTCCAGACACGGAAGCCATTCTATTTCTCATTCAGATTCAACTATCAGCTATCAAGTTCAGATACACTCCAGACACAGAGGTTATTCTGTCACTTATTCAGATCCCAGTTACAATACGGGTACACTCCAGACACGGAAGTCATTCTGCTACTCATTCAGATCTCTTATTCAGATACGGTATGGATACACCCCAAACACGGAGTTCATTCTATTACTCATTCAAAATTTAAAGTCAAGATACAGTCCGGATACGCTCCAGACACGGATGCAATTCTGTCACTCATTCAGACTTCAACGATCAGATACATATTAGATACGCTCCAGACACGTAAGCCATTCTATTTCTCATTCAGATTCAACTATCAGCTATCAAGTTCAGATACACTCCAGACACGGAAGTCATTCTACTACTCATACAAATATCAACTTCGGATACAGTCCAGATACGCTCCAGACACGGTAGCCATTCTGTCACTCATTCAGACTTTTTCCCCAGCCCAGAGATGCTCCAGACATGGACGCCATTATGTCGCTTATTTAGATTTCAGATTCAGATACAATACAGATACACTCCAGACACGAAAGTCATTCTGTTATTCATTCAAGAATCAAATACAGTTACAACTCGGATACGCTCCAGACACGGACGCCATTCCATTGCTCATACAGATTCAGTCTCCAAATACAACTCAGATACATTCCAAACACGGACACCATTCTGATACTCATTCTTCTGACTTACAACTTACAATTCAACAACATTCTTGGATGAAATCTTTAAGCCCATCTCCGACAAGATTCTGTCACCTCTCCAAATGGCATCTTTAAGCCCATTCCCTCAACTACGTTTTGACGAGTGAAAATTTACGGGCACTCTAGTGTCCAATCATCTTTTACCTTCGAGTCACGAACGTCAAACCTCGCCAATCTAACTCTTCAGGTTTAAGAAGATTGAACAGGGGAAGCTGTTGTACCCCAAAATATGCCCTCTCATTTTATCAAGATTTCCCCTCACAAAACTCTTTGGACTCCAGACAGAATTAGGGTTTGCTCTGCTCAAGACATCTCCTTGCACTGTTGACCTGAAATTAGGGTTTGAGTTTGCACAGAGATTTTTGGACTTTCAATGCCTCATGTGACTTTCATACTTCATGTTGGACCTATAAGATTGCTCATACTAAGTTTCAATCCTTGAATCAAATTTTTGCCCAGTCAATTGAACAGTTGACCTAGAAATCAACTGTATTGGGAAAAAGTCAACTGTGGCCAATTTACAGTCAAACCCCATAATTTTTGATCCACATCAACATTATAGACTCATATGAACCATTTGTTCAAGTTTGGACCACACTCCTCAAGAAATTTGATCAGATCATCAAAAGGGCAAAATGGTCATTTTTATGGTTTTGACTGCAAAAGGGCAATTTCTGATTTTTAACCTAGCCAATGGCAAATTGGGTTCAAGCATGGATTCAAGGACTCAATGGAATCATCTTGACCTAATCACAAGGTTCAAAAGATCTCAAAAGCATTGGATTGGCAAATGAATTTTCCAGTCAACTGATCAAAAATCAACTGTACACTGAAAAGTCAAACTTTGACTTTTTGGTCAAAATCAAGTGCCAAGGGTCATTTTTCATCATGATGTGTCAAAACATGAAACTTGTTCACCAAGAAACCTAAAATTGGAAATTAGGGTTTAAAATGGTAAATTTTCATAACTTAGAAATTTTCTAAGTTATGAAAATTTCTTATTTTTTCCCAACTTTTTCACCATGATGCAATTGGATTCAAACAAAACTTCCAACATGAAAGTTGTATTCCTCCATAAAATCTAAAACTTTGATTCACAAAGTTTTCCCAAAATATGCTTGGATCTCAAGTTATATTTTTGTGAACAAGGGTCCATGAAACTTTTAACTTAGTGAAATTTTGCCCTAGTTTAGGCATGATTTTGACCTATCTTCATGGCAATTTTTCACATAGTTCCAAGTGGAATATCAAATTTCATTTCAAAGATGAATTGTATAGAATTCTACAAGCTTTACAAAATGTCCAAGAACTCTCCAAAATTATTTATGGTTATGGAGAATCGAAAGTTTGAAAATGGGAAATCATCACTTTTGGCCAAGGCATTTTGCACATTGATACAAGTTGCAAATCTGTCCAAACCTTGCTTGTACTTTGTTTACAGGTTCTAAACGTTTCTAAACTCATAATTTAAATGCAAACACATTAGATTAAGGCTTTGTTCTGATCTATGAAGCATTATACAAAGGTTTAATCCATTTTTGGCAAAAAGTTAACAATGCCATTTACATAAAGCATGCTTTTGGCAATTTTGTTTGTCTTGAGCCATGGACCTCATTTCTTTATGCAAACAAAGTTCAATAATATTAGGAAAGGTATACCAACTATGTGCAGCTAGAGTACAAGCTAGTACAGGCTTTAGCATTGTCAACTCCACCTTTTGCTTCAAAAACAAGAAAGCTTGCAAAAGTAAGATAACTTTGTAATCTGATATAACCAAGTCTTGTGCATATTCTAAACAACTTCAACACATTGTCTAAGGCCAGAAACACGAGCTAGCAAGTTCTCAAACCCTCCAAAACACCAAAACACTAACTTCTGCCCAAAATAGGGCAAGCTCTGTAGAACTCAAGCCATCTTTACACTGCCTCGTGCGTTTTGACCCAAACCACTTCAAACACTTTCTAAACAACCCACCTAAACTATCCAAGCCATTGTTCATCATCTGTAACTTCATTTTCAAGCTTCACCATTTTTAAATTCTGAGTTTGCAGGTTGAGTTCTATAGGAAGATTCAAGCCATTTCAAAGCAAGCTAAGCATTGGGAAAGGTCAAGGGAAAATCAAGCAAGCTCAAAAGTCCTCCAGGCCTCATCAAAAGTTGCTACATTGCCATACTCGAGTTTGACTGAAACATGTATTTTCCAACTTTCTATCTCCTTGTTTAGGTATCATTAAGCTTAGGTTTGTGAAGCAAAAATGTAGTCCTCATTGTCCTTGAGCTGTACATATGCATATAATTCATTTATGTTAACTGAGCTAGGAGTATTTGATAGTTGAACTTACTGAAAAAATTAGGTTATAAATTAAGGGCACTGAAATTCTCCCTGGTTTCTTAGAGTTAGATTAAGTTTTTTTACATGGTTGAAATCGTGGTTTCAAGCTCTATAATTTTCATGTTATGAGTTTTTGATTTCATGCAAGAACAAGAGAGAACAGGTTTGAAGTTGCAGGCGCACGTATTTGGTTCTGGAGGACAGGGATGAAGAGGAAATGGGTTGGGCCTGGCTTTGGCTGACTATTTGCACCCCCATGTTTGCTCTTTGCACCCCCTAGCCCATTTCTTTTATTTTTTTATATTTTTCATTTCTTTTCATATTTTCTGACTTTTATTATTTTTTCTAAATATTAAAAACCACCAAAAATATTTTCTTAAATTTCACATTTTATTTTATTATTTTTATTATTTTTTTAGCATAAGAATAGTTTATTAAATAATATACTTTTATTTTCTTAAATAAAAACTTATAAATATTATAAAAATATTATATATTTTTATTTTCATTATTTATACACTTAAATAATATTTTCTCACACATTTTAATTTTTTAACACATTTGTATATATTTTATTTATTTTATTGTACATAAATAAATAATATAATATATATATTTTTTCTGAAAATAAAAACTAGGGTTTCTACCCTTTCAAAAATAATTATTTTTATTTTCCCTTATTTTTAGGACATTAAATAATTTATTTTTACATACATAAAATAAATACAAAAAACATTTTGCATATTTATATTTAATTGCACATTTAAATATTTGTCAATTTATTATTTGTACAATGAATTCAAATTGGTTGTAATAGTTGAATTAGGGTTTTATTTTTGTGCAAGTATCTCCCTATTCAAACTTGTATCCCCTTCCCCATAATTATGTTGTAATAGTCTTAGATTTACTTTTACGCATTTTATCGCTTTCAAAATGCCATGATAGTAAACTAGGGTTTGTATGCAAAGACCAAAATCAAACAAATAGCATGACTAAATACAATACAAAAATGCATGAAAAATGACAACACAATGCACACAAGCACCCCTAGGGTTTCATCCACTTGTTGCCTTAAAAACATGGTCATGGTATGCATGCTAGGTGTCTTGGCAAAACAAAAACAAAACAAAAAGATCATAGTCCCTCGATGACACTATCTTGGTTGCCTATACAGAAATGATCTAGACCCTCAAAAAACTTGCTAAGATACTTGGCACAATTGCTATCATGGTCATACGATGACCCGCGCCTGTCCCGTTTAACATCCAAACACAAGGTTGTTTACCAAATACAATGGTAAAACAACAATGTCAAAGGGTTAAAAATATGTAGGAAAGATCTTTGAGTAGGGCAGATAACTCCTAATTACTTGATCAAACTTGCAAACATCCTTTCTATTTTCAAACTATCACATAATTTCAAAACATTTCCCAACAAATTTTCAAACATTGAAACATTTTTCAAAAGACCAACACCTTTGTATACATTCAAACAAGAATCATTACAAAGGTTGCCTAGACAAAGGCCTCTTTTCAAAAAACTTTCAAAACCACACACCAAGCAACATTTCAAACAATTGAAAAGCAAAAGTAAGTGATCTAAAACAAGTAACTAAGAGCCCATGGAAAACCATGGATGAAAAGGGTGCTAGCACCTTCCTTTTTCATAATCTACCCCCCGAACCCAAAAACAATCTCAAAGGTCTTTCTTGTGCTTTTTGACCTTTCCTTTGGATAAAAGAAAAAGTCGGTGGCGACTCTTGCTAAACCGAAACATTTGCGAACACAAACGCAAAATCTCAAGTCAGTTCTCCCACCGCATCACAACGCGCATACGAGGTTTAGTTGGGGACATTATCGTCATACGTTGCTACGTAATGATGGTGTGTTTTCATACTGACTCACGACTCTGTGTATCTTTTGACCTTACCTTGACCGAATTTCACCCGTGAGATGGGTATGGAATTATTCTTACATGTACAAATGCTGATTGTCATGGTATTTGGTTTCGATGTGTTCTGAATTGGTGTCGAACGTTTGACCCTATGATATTCAGACTTGGTTCCTTTGCATTCTGAATTAGTGTGAAATCTTTGATCCTATGATATTCAAACTTGGCTCCTTCATGTTCTAAATTGGTGTCAGACATTTGATCCTGTAAAATTTAGATTATTCTGAAACATCGCCGAACTTTTGAACCCGCTCTATTTAAACTTGGTTCAGAAAACATCATAACAGTTATTTAGAATTGATGGACCATATTTCGCATATACTTTGCATACATGACATTGTTAACAACATTTTAAGTTACATGTTCTTTCCATTTCCAAGGAATCATACCTGTGATCCCTTTATTAAGATGTCCAATCTCTTACCTACTTAAAATCATAATCAAGGCACGTAGATTCCTTGGAAGTGGTTGAACATGGCATTTGCATCCACTCAAGCATCTTCATGCATTCATGACAAGTATTCAGAGGTGAAGATCCTTATTCAGACTTGGTATTCTCTTCAGAATTGCAAACCTGACTTCTCACCGCTCCGTGCTCAGAGATTAGTTATAGAATAAATTCGCGAGGGTTTGGCCGAGATAAAGGTTCAGATTGGGCAGATTATAATAGAGATACTAGCCACGGCCTGTGATCAGAAACTCTTGAAAGAGGAAAACGACCAATTGAAGACTCAGTTGAGTTTGGTTATGGAAATTCAGGAAACGGTGTTGAGAAAAGAAATTAATCATATACTTGTTGTTGCAAAAAAAGCTGTCATTCCTCCCCATTATGTAGGATATCTTTCAAGTCAGAAGGTATTATGGATCATTGATATCTCTAATGTTTCTTAGTTTTACCTTGTTGCTTGCACTTTATACTTCTACGATAACCTTGTGTTTGAGTATTTTACATTATGTGAGTGCAACTCTGTTCCATCAAGAGTGGGGTAATATTGTTTTAAATTTTTTCTTGAAATTAAGCCTTTTCTTAGTGCATGCTATTTATTGATTAAAAATCCTTGATATTTTCTCAAATGATGAAAACCATGAATGTTCATTTCCAAATTTTTTGATTGACAATCATTGTGTATTTTCAATGTATATTTTATAATGACTTCGTATGTTAATTCTTTCAAATTTGTATAAGTTTTTTCTTGTTGTGCAAGCATGTGATTTTTTGTTTATCTCATGCAATCATGCTTGAGTTAATTGTATGTGTGGTATTTGCATTTAGGGTTAAATATATTTTTGGTCCCTATAAATATCTCAAATTTCATTTTTAGTCCTTATTAAAATAATGACAAGTTTTAGTCCCTACAAAATTATTATGCACGTAGTTTTAGTCGCTGTTGTTAAACCCATTTCTATTTTTGAATGATTATTTTGTAGATATGTTTAGAATGTTATAAAAAGATCCTTGAAAAAAAAGAAATTCAAAATTTGATTTCTAAGTCGAGATTTTCATTATTTTTATCAATATCTTTTGAAATTTAAAAATATCATATTTAACTCTTCTTATTTTAAAAAATTATAAAATTTGATAAAGAAACATTTTATAGTATTCTAAACACATATGAAAAATATTATTCAAAAATTTAAAAGTTTAAGGATAATTAAACACTTTTTAAAATTTTAGAAAATAACAGGGACTAAAACTGGATGAACAAAACTTTTTTAGGGACCAAAATTTGTCATTTTTTTAATAGGTATTAAAAATTAAATTTGATATATTTATAAGGATCAAAAACATATTTAACCCTTGCATTTATGTTTCTTGTTGTAGTTGGTCACCTATTATGACAAACATTTCATTTTGGATTAAGTAGTGACATGTTCTTGTCGCTATGCTAGGCACATGTATGTGCGACATCGGGAGTTCCATTAGAGTGTTTTGCATAATTGTGACGCGATAGAAGCAACTTGAAAAGTTTTCTCTTACATCGCATTCATTATTCATCATACATTGCATTACATATGTTGTAATGTTGTTTTCTTGTTATTTATCAATTTCACATCATTACATATATGTGGGGATATGTGTTTGTTTCTCTTCTATAAAAAAGTGTCTCTAAGTGATATATTAGTATTTGTATTGGAACATGATATTTCTCACAGTTGGATATCTTTCTTTTTTATGTTGTCAAAGGGGGAGAAGCATATGCGATATGAAGTTGGGAAGCACAAAGTCAGAGGGAGTATGTGAGTACAACTTCACCATTAGATGTTTTGGATGATGTCAAAACTAGGAAAACTTAGCATTTCTATATATTGGATACTATCTCTATATCTTGTGGCACTCCTTTAAATTATGGGGGGGGGGGGGGGGGGGGGGGGTATTTTAGGAACTATTAAAAACCATTTTGAAATTGACCAAAGTCATGAAAAACAAGTTTTTGCATATTTTTTTCTTGCATGTGCCGACACATACGTGTTTAAGGTCGGCAGATACAACTCAGATTTGAAGCATGTAACCTCTTGAGGGCTTAGGCCGACACATGCATGTATACAGGTCAACACATACTGAAGCTTTCAAAAATTGCAAAATTTATTAAGTTATGTACTGGAACATACGAATCTCAGGTAGACACATGCACTACAATTTTTAAAGCAAGACGTTACTGCCATGCTTAGGCCGACACATCTGTTTTTCAGGTCGGCACATACAGTTAAAATTTTACTTATGTGTTGATACATACGATTTTCAGGTTGGCTCATACTATTTAATTAGGTCAATTTTCAATTATTTTTAATTCTGAAAATTACCTCTTTGCATATAAACTTCCACAAATATAAATACATCATTCATACATCATTCAAACTTGATGAAACTATAAACACATACTGCATTTGCTCTTCACCTTCAACCTTTAACCTATGCATACACACTGATAATCACACATAATCATCTTTTTTAAGGTTACATCTAGGTGAGGTTTGATAACGTCCAATTAGGTTCTTGTGTAGTTGAGAATATTGGGTTGAGATTTATCGAGGGTTTCATTCGGGAAAAGTGCAGGTTTGTCCTCCAAGATCTTTTACCGATTTGTCGGTTTTCGTGCAAAACATTCAAGAGAGGATTGCAACCTAGTGAAAGCCTTTGGAGATAAAGAACGCAAATAAGGTAGCATAAGAATGGAGAATCAAATTGAAGTGTCTTGTGTGCAATAGGTACAATTGATCGTGCACGAAAGATTTGTAGATAAAGAATGAAAAGGATTAGCAAGATTATATAAATCAATTGGTAGCTATTGTGTCTTGGTATTTCTCAAGATCAAAAGAAGATAATGGGTTGAAACAACAACAAACTATTAGGATTTCTAGGGTTGATCTTGGAACACTTCTATTGTAATGACTTTTTGCATAGTAAGAATTCATCATAATTCTGATATTGAAATTGGGGGGAGACATAGCCATATCGACGATGATTGGCGAACTTCCTAAACAAATCCTTGTGTCTCTTTTTCTTACCGCTTTACTTGCTTTAATTTTCATTTATAAATTTCTCAAATATCATTGAGTAATCGATCAACTCGTAAGAATTTTTTCGTGGATATTTTGTTTTGAATTGTGTATTTATTTGCTTATAATAACTTTTGATTATAATTTCTTTTTTTATAAACATAACTCAAAGGAAAATTCTTAAAATTTTGTCGCATACCAACTGTTCGACAAATTATTTTGTTTGTTCTTTTTCTAGTTAGCATTGGAAATGGTTTTGCTAGTAACTTGCTATAAACTATTAATAATTTGTTACTTGATTGAAAATTTTAAATTCTATATTATGTTGTTGATTCCATTAATCTCTTTATATTTTCATATCTGACTTCCAATAGTTAGGTTTCTATAAACGATGTTTTCAATCTATGTCAAAGCCATCTGCATGCCCTCTTTTTTAACTACTTTTAGAAACTTGAAATTTTTTTTTTGAATTTTGGCTTGGTGGTCTATTCACCCCCCTCTAGACAAGGCGCCGCCGTCTAACAAAACCAACCTCATATACAAACTAATCTCAATCATGTCATTATACTTAAGCCTAACTCACTTATCCCCTTTTTTATGTCCTTTTTCATTCTAGCGCAATCACATTAAGCCAATTATACATACACACTCATAGTAAGGAAACCAATTAACGAGTATGATCCTTTTTGCACGAGGTTGTGGTAACTAAGCAGTTCAACCTAGTTTTATTTCCAACTGTAGTTGCGGGGGATCAGACTGCAATCCTTCCTACCAAGTCCAGGACTAGTGACCTCTGGACCCGCTAACAATGGATTCTTATTATTATGTCTCTGTGGGTTCAAAAAGGGTTAAGCGACCAGGTGAGTTTCACCTAACTTAGAAGGCATATTCCCATTTTTTCAATTAAAACATACATTCATAAGTTAAAAATCAGGATCATTCACTTATTTTCACCGACTTCCTTACGTAGCGTATGCTTAAGATGGTGTTGACTGCTAATATAAACTACTTAAAGACTATTAAAGAGTGAGACTTCAAAGCTATGACATAATAAGTATTCACTTATTTTCACCGACTTCCCTATGTAGCGTGTGCTTAAGATGGTGTTGAATGCTAATATAAACTACTTAAGGACTATTAAAGGGTCATACTTAAAAGCTATGACATAATTAGTATTCATATTGATCTCTATATTTAGGAGGTTTATGGTGTTAGAATGATACCGATCTTGTGGAGTTTTCCCAAGTTCCCAAAATTTAACCTTAATTTTGTCTGTATCCTTAGACTTTCAAAAGATGCACTGTTTCTCTAATTCAAAATTTTCAAATATTTTTGGTATGGCTCAAGAAAACGAGAGAAATCAATAATCAATAGAAACTCACACATAAAGACTCGAAAAAACATACAATGTCTCAACTAAGCACTATAAACAAATAAAATCCTAACAACATGTAATACTAAAGAAAGCTATAAATGAAAGTGGTAAAGTTCCTCCCCCACAGTTAAAATAAACATTTCCCACAATATTTTGATAAAATGTGGAAAAATGAAAGATATAATATGTATGAACACTATTGTGGGCCTCCATAACCATTTCCTCTCTTGTCCTTCTCATGATGGCCATGTCGTTGATGATGATGCCTTCTCTGGTTTCTTGAAATCTGAGCTATGGTAAGCTATCAAACCTGTTCTGATAATAGGGCATTGAATCCTTACAAGTTTTGAATGCTCCCGAGCATAGCTGCCTATTTTGCTTGCATAAGGTTGAAGTTATGATGGTGTGATAATTGTTGGCGATGTAATTGCAATGCCATGTTTGCTTGGTTATCTCGCACTAATCGCATGTCCAAATTTGATTGATCATGTGATGCTTGTATATTTTGCATGTATTCCATCATTTGTTGTTGTTGTTGTTCATACATGGTACAAAATAGGTCATCACGCTCTTCATCATGGGCTCTTTGCTCTCTAATTTCTCGAAGCATTTCTTCATGGTAGTTTCTTCCCAAGGAATTAAAAAGTGTTAGCAAACCCAGGTGCGGTATGTGCAAATGTATCATAAATATGAGTGGGAGGATCTTGCTTCACTCGATCAAACTCATCATTCATCTGAACACCCTCTGTATCCTACGTAGGAATGTCATTAGGAGAAGGATGGCCCGATTATGGGGAGGTCGAATCATAAATCCAAGTGGCTCTGTCTTGCACGTTAGTGCATGCTAGACAGAGAAAAATAACACTTCTCACCTCACAGTTTCTCACTACCAAAAAGTATATGCCATCTTTCCTATTTTTAATCAGGCATTTGTTTTGGCAAGTAGAGATATCAAGGAGGAGTGTTTGTAAGCACTATAAGGTTGCAAGTTCAGTATGCACACATATGGCACAAGATATAAAGTTGATTAGCCCACCAATGGAAATGGGGCCTTTTTCTTTGGTATAGATGGATTGCATATATGCAAGCATGAATGAGGCTGCATTTATTCGTGTCCGTGTAAATACACTATGCATGAAAAACAAATCTTTAGAGTTCACCTTTTTGTTGTTTACCCGACCAAATAAAGTGCTTTCCAATATACATTGTAAGTATCGTGTGGTCGCGTTATGAATTTGTATGGATTTCAGCCCCTCCCAATCAGTTGTGGCTTCACCTATCAATTGTTCCCAAAAGGAAAGTGTTGTACCCTAAAATTTTCCCTCTCATTTGTCAAGTATTTGCTCACAAGATCTTCTACGACGTCAGGTTTGCAACACTGATACATCAATTTAGGCTTGAAATTGGCACAAGGGCAAAATGGTCAATTGCATACTGGAAAGTCAAAATTTGACTTTTTGGTCAACATTACATCCCAAAGATCAAATTTCATCAAGACATATCAAGATTAATCATCAAGAAGTCAAGAAAGTCAAATTTCAACTTGAAAAGTCAAGATTTCCAAGACTTAGAAACTTTCTAAGTGTTTTTATACATGATAATTTCATCACTTCATGCCATTCTTTCACCAAGATGTAAGATGATTCAAAAGAAGCTTTCAACATGAAAGTTGTAGATTTCCATGATATCTACAACATTTCTTTACACAACTTCTCCTAAATATGCTTGGATATCAAGTTATAAATTCATGAAGTCATGACATTTTCATTTAACACTTAGAGAAATTTTTAGCAGTTTTGGTTAGGTTTTTATCTCAACTTCTTGGCCAATTTTCATCAAGTTCCAATTTGATTTAACAAAAGTGGTCAACATGAAAGTTATAGAAGATGTTTCAAGCTTTCCAAAACATCCAAGAGCATGAATTTATCATATTTGAGCTAGTAGATACAAAGATCTAAAGTTGGACATTCATTATTGATTTACAAGGCATATTTGTGATGAACAAGGAACAAAAATCTTAGCCATGCTGCATAATATTCACTTTGCAGGCCTCTTGACTTGCAAATCTATCCATAATAATATGTCTACACAATTGATTGAACCATTATCCAAGTGGTTCAAGTATTGTCCATTGCATCTTTCCATTTTTGGCACAAAGGCACCATTGCCATTCTTGCAAAGTTCACTTTAATCATAAAGTCATTTTATTGAGCCTCTAACTTGTTGTTATAATCACACTCAACTTCTACAAGTCAGAACAAACATGTTTAAAGTGATCAACCACTTTAGATAACTTGGTACAAGCATTGGAAACATGTTCTTCATGCTTGCTTCAAAAACAAGCAAGATAACCATAACATGGATTCAAAATCTGAGTTGTTTGAAGTCTCAAACCTTCTCTATAAATAGAGAGGCCAATTGCAAGAGAAAAGGTCAGAAAAAAGGAAGGGGAAACTAACACTCAAAATTATTCTTGCTGTCAAAACCCAGATTTGCCTACAAAACCTCCATTTTTGAGCTTTGAAGTCCAAATCTTTGTATCTCATACCTTGCAAGTTTTCTCCAAACAAACCATACAAAAACCCCACATACATCATATAGAAGTTGTTCAAACACAAAGACAACTTTTGTAACATCACTATCATCACTTCCCAAGCTCAACAACAGCCCATACAACAGCTCAAACTCAAAGCACAAATTTTAGTTTTAAGGTAAGTTTTCTTGACTTTGAACTCTTCATACAAGCATCATTAATGGTTCATTTGTGAAGATAAAATGTAGATATAATTTCCTTGAAGCTAACTATATGCTTGCTTTTCATTTTCACTAACCATGTGTTGAGAACTAACTTTTACATGTATCAAAACAGTGATAAAAGCAAAAAACAGCAGTTATGCGTCGATACGAAATGCTATGAGTCGACACATATTGTGTTCAAAATAGGTTATGAGTCGACACGAAACACGTATGCGTCGATACAAAATGATTATGAGTCGAAACGAAACTGGTATGCGTCGACTCATACTGAGTTGTTTTGACTTCCAGGAGCATGAGCCAACACATGAGCCGACACGAAATCTGCATGAGCCGATACGAAATCTGCATGAGCCAATATGAAATCTGCATGAGCCAATACATGAGCCAATACATAAGCTCATGTGTAAGCTCATAAAACTTTGTTTTTTTAATATTTTTTAATTTTATTTTTACTATTTCTTTATACTTTTATTTTTATTATTTTCATATAGAAATAATCAAAAATATATATATTTTATTTAAATATGTACGCATACACTTTTGTTTTATTCTTTTTTTTCTAAACTAAAAAAGACAAAAACATTTTCTTATTAAAATCAATTTCTTGTCTTAAAATTAATTTAATATTTAGACTTAGGTTTTATTTCAATTTGTTTATTTTGATTAAATTAATTTAGACATTAAGATTTTAATTAATTTCTTTTCAAATCAATTAGAACGTTCTTCATAAAAAAAATATAAAAACACTTTCTCTTCTCTTTATATTTCTTTGTACATTTTATTATTTCACACTATAATTATGTAATTGTCAAAGTCTTGTAATAGTAAATTAGGTTTATTTTCTTTCGTCTCCCCATTTGTAAATTTGTACACCCCTCCCCTAATGATGTAATAGCGTAGTAATTTTACTCTCCCCAATTTATCGCTTTAATATAAATGTTAGTAAATAGGGTTTGTATGGAAAGACTAAAATCAACAATTAGTAAACCCTAATTCAAGATAAACAATGCATGAAAATAAATACACTTGCACACAAGCACCCCTAGGGTAAAATCCACTTGGTTGCCTTTTAAATGACCATATTACGCATGTGAGGTATCTTAGCAAAAACAAGCAAAAATACAAGATCATAGTCCTACAATGACACTATCTAAGTTTCCTTTCAAAATGATCTTAGTCCCTAAAGAAAAATGCTAAGATACCTTGCAACATTACTAATCATGGTTATACGATGACCCACACCCGTCCCTTTTACATCCGAAGATAGGGTTGCTTACCAAATCAATGGTAAGATAACAATGTCAAAGGAAAAGAAAATGAACAAGAAAGACATTTGAGTAGGTAGATTGCTCCTAATTAATTGCTCCATTTCAAACAAAACATCCTTGCTATTTTCAAAACAAACACCTACACATTTCAAAACATCTTACAAAATTGAAAACATTTTCAAAAGATCAACATCTTTGTATACATTCTCACGAACGAGAATCATTACAAAGATTGCCTAAACAATGGCTTCTTTTACCAAATACTTTCAAAAACCACACAAAGCACATTTTCAAACAAAAGTAAATGATCTAGCAAGTAACTAAGAGCCCATGGAAAACCATGGATGAAAAGGATGCTAATACATTTCCTTTTCATAATCTACCCCCCGAACTCAAGAAACAATCTCAAAGGTCTTTCCTGTGCTTTTTCACCTTTCCTTTTGGATAAAAGAAAAGTCGGTGGCGACTCTTGCTAACCGCAAAATTTGCGATCAAATGCAAAACACCCAAGTCAATTCTCCCACCGTATCACAGAATTGGCGACTCTGTTGGGGAAATTTTAAAAGTGGAGTTACCTTAGGGATGGATCACATTTACTTTCTTTCTTTGTTTGACTTATATGCTTTACATTATGGTCCTTTGTTTGGGTTTGAATCCTCTACCCGGATTTGGGATACCATATAGGTAAGTAGCAATATGTTGTGGAAACTGTGCGGGGTATACCGACATGGTCTAAGCAATAGCTATGTTAGTGCGGCATATTTGTGGGTACCGGTAGCCCTTGAGTAGTCAAGGAGAATACGGGGCCACTGAGTGATGTCATGAAGCACTAATGAACTTTTAGAACCTTTACTTGACCAACTTGGCCTTTAGGATGTAGTGAGATGACCCACTTTGGTGCAGTCCGAAGTCGGTTGATACTCGATACTACACTCATTGAGATTTGACTCTTGAGCTTTGTTTGGTGGCAAGTCAGTTGTCAATCGGAACGGAGTTTGTGGGAAAGATCAATGATATTGAGACCCCTTAGAACCCAGTTACTATTACTAGAATAGGTTGAGCCAACTAAACTTCAAGATGGTACTTACCTACAAACTCCATACAAGCCTAAACCTAAGGACTTGTTTGCTTTATGTGAATATGATTATTTGTATATAAACTTGCTTAGTTTGCATACTTGTACATAACATCATGAAATCATACCATAGCATTTTTCAATAACATTGAACCATAGCATTTAAAGGATCTCAAGGGCCTATGATGCAGGGTCACTTTGAACCGGTCATCTAGCAAGGGACAAGAGGATTTATTTTCCTCTAACCAAAACGCCATAAAAAATAAAGTACAATAAACTTGAGTCAAGGGCTACAACCCACTTGACATGGTGAGCTTAATTCTCGTGGAAGGACATCCACCGATACAAAGTTCTCAAATCAAAGCTGTAAGTGACTACTAACATTTACCCCGCGAGATCCTTGAAAACATGCATCCACATATCATGCATCATATCATGACAGGTTTCTCCCATACAGGTCTCCTTATCTTCCTACTGTTTATTTCAGTAAGATGGATATGGAACAAACGGTGAAATATATCCAGGCTCAAAACGCCCAACTTCAAGAGATGTTCTTGAATCTGTCCAAGGGACAAGAAGAGGTGAAAGCTCTCCTCACCAGGGGCATGATCATGGGAAATCATGGGGACGACAGAGATGACCAGTTGGAGCGGCTACAAACTGAGATAGCCATAATGAAGGTCCAAATGATGGGACAACTGGTGGGCCAGATGGCTCTTATCCAAAATCTGGCTCAAGGACAAGAAGAGCTGAAAGTTCTTATCAACCAACTTCATCAAGACGGTTGCAACCGTATGGGCAAAACAACTAGAATTGGAAATCAAGTCACTTCTCAGCCTCCCATGAGACAAGAAGACGTAAGACCTTCCCAATTTTCTACCACATCACAAGCCCAACAATGACTTTGTCAACATCAACCAGAAAATCAGCAAAGGCAAAGCAAGCCCAAAAGACAGTTTACCAACATCAACATACCACTATCTCAAGCTTTGCAACACATACAGAGGATGAATCTGATTACACCAATAAGATCTCATCCAAATCCCAAAACGTTTTCTCCCAGATACAATCCCGATGCCAGGTGTGCCTATCATTCCAATAGTCCTGGGTATGATACAAACGATTGTTGGACGCTGAAGTACAAGATTCAAAACCTAATCAACAAAGGAATGTTGGAGTTCACACAAGATGGCCAAACTAAATTCTTCTGCCGTCCCTCAAAGGCTCATCACCTAAAGTGACAAGTTCAGACAAAGAGGCTTCTTTTCATTTGAATTTTCAGTTGTAATTTCTTTTGCTTGTTCAAACACTTATCTTCTAAATGTCAAACTTTGTTTCATTAATGCATTGCATATGTTTGTCTTGAATTAATCCATTCGTTTTCATTATATTTAAACTATACTATTTTTACTTCCTTTATGACATTCAACTCTTGCTAAAAGTTACAAGCCTTTAGAGGGAGGATGACAAAAACAATGCCATAATCTCATACAATATGCTTTTGAACAGACCTTGCTGACGATGTATAGGCATTTTTTTAAATCCTAAACACTGGATTTATAAGGAAGATAATCCCTAGTCAACCCCTTCGAGCCAAAGAAGTAGGAGTTTCCTTTTTTACACAAAACGAAACCTTTGATCAAAACCCGGGGCAGGGTAGTCTCTCAGTTAATTCAAATGCGCGTTTAGCCTAAAACTCTCATCTCGTAATAAAATGAATGACATAAAAACATTCCTATGGAATCAAAAGATGGTGATGGTTCCCAATCACATAGGCAGTCATTATCTCTAAAAAAGAAAAGCCCATTAAGTCAAAACCTGCAAAGGAGACTTAAGAAAACTGGGGCATCCCGTTGACTGTAATCTCAAAACAAGAACAGTCAGGCGAAAATCGGGGATAACAAATCAAAAAGAGGTCACTACAAATCCTCAACAACATGAAAAAAGGTTGCAAAAAAATGAATGCCTTTCGATAAACTTAACTTGTCTGAACCATCACCAAAATGTCATTCCAGACTCAATTGAAGTTCAAACGCACAATTAACTGAGTTTAGGATTGAAGAACATCACGAAGAGAGGGTGGGTACAAACACACTTTGAGCCTTTATCCTTTATTTCTTAAACCATGAACCAAGCCACATTACAACCCTTCAAAAGTCCTAATTGAAGCATGGGTTAGTTCGAAAGCATATTGTTACAAAAGGTATCCTGACTTCTGTAAGGCTTTACTCTAAATCCTGAGTTTGGATTTTCTTAAAAAATTTCTTTACTTGTTAAAACACATTTTCAAAACTTCAAGACAAGCATAAACTTTGCATTATTTGAATATCGCTGTTTGCATATGGCTATTTGTTTGACAGCGGAGAAATTCACACAACGAATATCCGATGAACTAAAGCTCTCCCAGTGAACAAAATCACTTCAAGTGGGATGACACTTCCAACGAAAAATCTCCTATAAACAAGGGTGCATGACATGTCACTATCCAGCACACCTGGGGAAGTCAAGTCAAAATTCCAAAAGAAATGCAGAATAACCAGGGGAAGGTCTCCATCTCCATCCCTTGGGGCATTGAATGAAAATCCCGACAAAGGGTTACGTACAGTCAAACATTTCCTGGCAGTGCCACAAACACTCGCTACTAGGGGAAGTGACAAATTTCCCCAAAATACTTCTCATAGGATGATTCCCCAGCCAGATTTTCAATCTATGAAAACCTCTCCCCAATTGAGTCGACTTCAAGAATCCTCGAGGATTTCTGCCAGTGAAGTCGCCACCTCTCCAACAGACTGAGCAACATGGTTTATTTCCCCAACAAATGGCAGGATTCCCCAGCTTAAGTTTGCCTCTCCGACTACTACAAATCAAAGGACCACAACTCCTCTTCCCCAATAGACTACTCTACAATCCCTAGAAAAAACACTATGAAGCCTGGATTTCGACCAGATAACAGTATAAGGTGTTGCGAAGCCTGGATTTTGACCAGATAATAGTTCACTTCTTTAAAAAAAACCGTGAAGCCTGGATTTTGACCAGATAACAGTATAAGGTGTTGTGAAGCCTGGAATTCGACCAGATAGTAGTTCACTTCTTCAAACACTATGAAGCCTGGATTTCGACCAGATAACAGTATAAGGTGTTGCAAAGCCTGGATTTTGACGAGATAGTAGTTCACTTCTTCAAAAACTATGAAGCCTGGATCTCGACCAGATAACAGTATAAGGTGCTGTGAAGCCTGGATTTCAAATAGATAGTAGTTCACTTCTTCAAAAACTGTGAAGCCTGGATTTCGACCAGATAACAGTATAAGGTGCTGCAAAGCCTAAATTTTGACCAGATAGTAGTTCACTTCTTCAAACACTGTGAATTATGGATTTAAACCAGATAACAGTATAAGGTGCTATGAAGCCTGGAATTCGACCAAATAGTAGTTCACTTCGTCAATAACAAAACATGAATCTCGGTGGAAACATTCTAAGAAAAGTTTGAAGACACACCTACTCTTCAACAGCAATCCAGGATTTTAATAACTCCTTAACACTTGTCAAGGATTTATTGCATCTCAACAACATCCATAGTATATGCATGTATGATCGGTGGATCTGGAACTGACTGTTTAACGCTGGTTCGCAAAATGTCGCGGTAAGCAAGAGTCGCCACCGTCTTTTATTTTCTCCAACATGGACAGGACAAAAGCACAACAAAATTCCTTATGAGATAGTTTCTCGGTTCGGGAGGTAGATTTATAGAAAGGGAAGGTGTTAGCACCCTTTCTATCCATGGTTATCCATGGGCTCTTAGATACTTGCTCTTTATGTTTTCAAAATGTTTGCTTTTCAAAATGTGAGTGGGTTTGAAAAAGTTTCATTGAAATATTTCTGAATGACTCTTGTATCTGTCCTCAAGAGTGTTTGAAAAATTGTTTTGAAAGCTTTTTGAAAGTGTCAGTGTGAAAAGGTTTTGATTTGTTTTTGAAAAGAGCAAGTATCCATGAGTCGTCTACCTACCCTAAGGAATTAGGCTGTGTAAATGTCCTTAAGATAGTGCCATCCCACCATTGAGAGGTAGGTAGCACCACCGTTGGAGGTGTTCGGGTCAATTCGTTTGTTAGGGACAGTGTGGTCACCAGAGCAACAGTAGGACACCTTAGAAGCTACCCTTATGCCATTGATCCTTTTTAATTCCGAGGCAACCGTTTCGAGGCAACTAGATCATGTCATGGACATAAGGACTTACTAAAACGTCCTGTACTCGACGACCACGTTTCGAAGGCAAGACAACAGTGAGGCGTACCCTAAGAGTGGTGTGTGAATTTGTGTGTTATTTTCAGTTTAATATTTATCTTCTGATCATGTATCATGGTGATCTACGCTTGTTTTTAATTTAGGCCATACATTCTTTCATGCAATTATAATTTAAAAGTACGGATATTTAAATGCGGAAAGTAAAATCCTACGCTATTACAAGGCGCGGGTCTATACATCGCCAAATTAACAAAGACCCGTTTTAATAAAAGATGCGGAAAGTAAAGACGGAAAGATAAACCTAATTACTATTACATCTGAGAAACAGTTACATAATGATCGAAAGAAATAATGCGTGAAAAGAATTAAAATTAGGACGTCCGAGGATTTTGACCCTTTGCATGAAATTAAATTAAATTAAAGTCCAATTAATTATTTAATTAAAGAAAAGAAAGTATTTTAGTGTTTTTTTGTATTTATGAAAAATAAAGAAAAAGAATTAAAAGGAAACCCTAAATCTAGATTATTTTCATTATTAATGAAAATATTAAAGTTAACCTAATTTACTAGTTAATTAATTTATTTACATATTTATTTACAAAATTAATGATAATTAATAATAATGATAAATAATAATGATTAATAATTTATTTAAGAAAAAGATGAAAATGTCAAAAAAAACCTAATTCTAGATACTTTTTATTTATTAAGAAAAAGAATAAAGTTTAAAAACCTAAATTAAACTAAGTTAATTGTTAGAGTTTATTTACAAAAAATAGGTTAGCGATGAAATTAATAATAATTAAATATATTTGTATTTTTGATTTTTCTGTTTTTATTATAGAAAATTATTTTATGGTGAAAAAAACAATTAAAACAATTAAAAAAAAGAATTAGAAAAGAAAAGAAAATAAAATTAAAAAGGATGCAAACCAAGGGGGGTTTCAGGCCCAATGGGAGGTTTTTTGAGAAATTTGGCCCATCAGAACTAAGCCCTTTTTTGACTTCTTGGGATCATGTGCGTGTTCATTGACTCCTGAGTACCGTTGTCTGCATTCTTTGGCCATTGGATTATGTTTTATGGCCATTTGTGTTCTGGCTGTTGGCCATTTGTGTTATGGCCTCATCATGCATAAGTTGTTCTACTTTGGCCATTTGCCTGTTGGCTTTTGGCCATTTGTGTTTTGGCCATTTGGCTTTTGGCTTTTGGCCATTTGGCTTTTGGCCTCAACGTTCCTTAATGAACCTGCATGGGATCCTGTCTAAATCTGCAGTGTTGAATCTCATGAACACATTAAATAAAATCATAAAATGCAAATAAAGCCAATATATGAAGAAATTTAATGTTTAGGCACAATATGACATGTATGAATGATTATACCCTTTTGATCATGGAGATCAAATCACTCTTACCCTTATTGGAAAATTAGTGACGTGAATGCTTTTATGCCCTTTGGATCATGGAGATCAAGCCAGCCTTATTCTTACTGAAGAAGTAGTGAGGTGTTGGTTTGTAACTGTGATGGCTTGTTTGTAGTGAGAGAGGGATTTGTAATAAGGATTTCAAGGTTTTAGGGTTCTTGAAAGAATTTGATATTCTAACAGTGTTGTGGCAAGGTTTTTTCTCTCTTTTTCTCCTCCCTGGTTTGTGTGAAAAGAAGGTGATTATATAATGGAAATTAGGGTAAAGAAAATGGGCTTTGAATGTGCAATTGGGCCTCCAATGTTTATTTGAGTTCGTCACTTTCCAAGCAAAATTGCAGGGACTTAAGTGCAATTTTTGAAGTTGAAATGTGAAAACAAAATGTAGCCGACATCAAAACTAACTCCTGTCCGAAAATCGGCTAAATCGGATAAACGGTGAATTAGTTATGAATTTTTGAAGTTTCAGCTCAGACAAACTTTTTTTGGGCTCTAGTGTCGACTCTGACACGTTCTTCAATAAAAAACTGGTATTGATCGGTGCATAATTTGGTCTCGACTTTTGAAGAAAAGTTGTAGATCTATGAGTCAGTGACCTTGTGTAAAAATATGAGTCCAATCCGATAAAAATTGACCGAGTTATGAATTTTCGAAGTTTCGGCCCGCATGAAATAATATTCAGCATTTAGGATTTTCAGTGTGTCACGCACTCTGAGCAAAAAACGAAGGCCTTTTGAATACTGTTTGAACTCAATACCTTCTATGAAAATGTAGTCAACTTAATTTGTGAAATTTTGGCGCCCGAACCAGCTCGATACGATGAAAATTGACCAAGTTATGATTTTCTGAACATGACGCAAATAAACTTCTGTCACAAATTTTCTGTGCGAAAATACTTGATAAATCCACATTTTTGAAGACCTTCTGATCGAAATTGGCTTCCAGCCGTGAGAGATGAAAACGTAGATAATGTCAAGACGGAATTTTGGCCACCGGAACGGGTTCAAAACGAGCCACGATCTTCAAGTTATGAATTTTTTAGCGCGTAAAAACTGCACTTTCAACACACTTTTTCACCATATTTCTTCGAGAAAACTCACACATTCGGATACCTTCTTTAAAGAATTGACTCTTGAGCCGAACCTGAATTTGAGAATATGTTATCAGAGATATCTTGGCGAAAGAATACCTGAATATGACGCGCCGGGTTGGACTTGTGAATCTTTCTTGAAATATTTTGAGAAATATGGGAGGGCAAATTTTGGGGTACAACAGTTGCCCCTGTTCAATCTTCTTAAACCTGAGGATGTAGATTGGCTTGCGTGCCTTTCGTGATCCGAAGGTGGAAGATGATTGAACACTAAAGTTCCCAGAAATTTGCGCTCACATAGAGTGTGTTAGCAGTATGATGTAGGGAATGGGCTTACAGATGCCATGTTAAGAGATGATGGATAGGAGGATGGGCTTATAGATGCCATCTGGAAGTGTGACAGAACCGTGTCGGGAATGGGCTTATAGATGCCATTTGGAAGTGATGGATAGGGGGATGGGCTTATAGATGCCATCTGGAGATGCGACAGAATCTTGTCGGGAATGGGCTTATAGATGCCATTTGGAGACTGTCTGTTGAGTTGTAATTTGTGAGTTGAAAGAGGGAACCTGTGTAGGGTTGCTTGATGATGAGCCCGTGTAAAAATGCATCTTGGAAAGAAGGAAACCTATGTAGGGTTGACTGATGATGAGCCCGTGCGAAG
The DNA here is from genome assembly GCA_948472305.1 of Vicia faba. Taxonomy (NCBI): domain Eukaryota; kingdom Viridiplantae; phylum Streptophyta; class Magnoliopsida; order Fabales; family Fabaceae; genus Vicia; species Vicia faba. The sequence continues at coordinate 245,338,381 of OX451735.1, forward strand.
CTGCATCTGAAATGGAGAAGAAACCTGTGTGGGGTCACTTTGATGATGAGCCTGTGTGAAACTGCATCTGGAGCTGAGAAGGAAACTGGTGTAGGGTTTACTGATGACGAGTCCGTGTAAAACTGTGTCTGGAGTTTTGAGAAGGAAACCTGTGTAGGGTTTCTGGGTGACGAGTCCGTGTAAAACTTCATTTTTGGAAAGAGAGAACCTGTGTAGGGTTTCTTGATGACGAGTCCGTGTAAAACTTCATTTTTGGAAAGAGAGAACCTGTGTAGGGTTTCTTGATGACGAGTCTGGGTAAAACTACGTCTGGAGAGAGAGAACCTGTGTAGGGTTTCTTCGGGATAAGTTCGTGTAAAACTTCCGGAGGAACCGGGGTAAGGTTACTTCGGGATAAGTTCGTGTAAGACTTCTGGAGGAACCGGGGTAAGGTTACTACAGGATAAGTTCGTGTAAAACTTCCGGAGGAACCGGGGTAAGGTTACTTCGGGATAAGTCCGTGTAAGACTTATGGAGGAACCGGGGTAAGGTTACTGCAGGATAAGTTCGTGTAAAACTTCTGGATGAACCGGGGTAAGGCCATCTTGAGATAAGTCCGTGTAAGACTTCTGGAGGAACCGGGGTATGGTTACTGCAGGATAAGTTCATGTAAAACTTCTTGATGAACCAGGGTAAGGTCATCTTGAGATAAGTCCGTGTAAGACTTCTGGAGGAACCGGGGTAAGGTTACTGCAGGATAAGTTCGTGTAAAACTTCTGGATGAACCGGGGTAAGGCCATCTTGGGATAAATCCGTGTAAGACTTCTTGATGAACCGGGGTAAGGTCATCTTGAGATAAGTCCGTGTAAGACTTCTTCTGAAAGAAAAGGAACCGATGTAGGATTACTTTGATGATAAGTCCGTGTAAGACTTCTTCTGAGGATGATCAAGTAAACAATTGTCCCGTTTAGTTTCAGATATTAACCCACGATTAGTCGTCCACAGAATTTTCCTGGCTTGTTACCAATGTCGATCTGAAGCTGTAAAGGTAGATGGTAATCATCTTTTGATTGATCTTTCCTTGGTACTTTGGTTGACAAAGCAACTGGATCGCCTGGACCACTCATTATTGCCCCTGTTTCTGAGGTGAGGGAAGAAGATACCTGTGGAGGTGCTTGATGACTTCCGATTGACAAATCTTCTTCTGGTAGGCAAGTGACGAGATTTCGGGACATAGTCGTACGCTTTTGATCCCTAACTTTTGCCTGGACCGCCCTTTCGGGTTTTCAGTCCACCGGGATACCCATTTTTGCCCAAGCCGCCTTTTCAGGTTTTCGACTTGCCGGGTGTACAAATTTTTCATTTTCATCCCTTATTTTGCCCGAACCCTTTTGGTTCGCCGGGAAGCCCTAATTTTTGCCTAGGTATGTCAACCTAGCGGGTCTTTTATCGTGCGTAGTATTTTTTCGACTATGTCCACGCTCTTAAAATGCAGGGAGGTTCCCCTGGCTGATTGTGTTGCCATGTTACCAGAAGATGTCTGATCGTGCAAGATTTGTTGCTGGAATTCCTGTCCAATGCCCCAAGTGTCTCAGATGGAGAGTTGCCCTTAGCTGCTTGGCATCGTTGAGAGATTCTCTGGATCTTGACTTAACTGCCCCAGATGGTAGACCATGATCATGCCGTGCCCCTTGATTGGAAGTACTTTCGTTCATTAGATATTCTTCGTGCAAACTTCTATGTTGTTCAAACAAATAGTCATATGCAAGCAATGTTATATTAGAAATGCAAAGCTTATGTCTGTCTTGAAGTTTTTTGAAAATGCATTTTTTAGTAAAAACAAGTGAATTTTGTAAACTGCGATGTCAACTCGTTATTTTACCGCAAGCCTTAAGGAGTCAGGATACCTTTTGTAACAGTATGCTTTCGAACTAACTCATGCTTCAGCTAGGACTTTTTAAGGGTTATAACGTGGCCTAGTTCACGGTTTAAGAAACAAAGGATAAAGGCTCAAATTATTTGTACCCACCCGTTCTTCGTGATGTTCTTCAAACCTAAGCTCAGTTGATCGTGCGTTAGACCTTGTTTGAGTCTTTGGCCTGATGTTCCAATGATGGTTCAAATATTGATGATTTATTCTGAATAGGCAGTCATTTTTTGTTTTTGTTGAGGGTTTGTATGACCTCTTTCTTTTTGATTTCTCTATCCCTAAATTTTGCCTGAACTGTTTCTTTTGTGATTACAGTCAGCGGGATGCCCCAGTTTTGTAAGTCTCCTTCATAGGTTTTGACTTATTGGGTTTTTATTTTTGAGATATAATGACTGCCTATCCTTATGATTATTCGGAATCATCACTGTCTTCTTTTTTTTTTGTAAGGACCTCTTTGGTGCCATTTGTTATGCACTTGGATCAACTGAGAGAACTACCCTGCCCCAAGTTATGATAAAGGGTTTTAATTTTCGAAAAGAAAAACTCCTGCTTCTTTTGCTCAGAGGGGTTGACGAGGGATTATCTTCCTTATAACTCCAGTGTTTAGGGATTGAAACAATGCCTGTACCTCATCAGCGGGGTCTGTTTAAAAGCATACTGTAAGGATCGTGGTATCGTTTTCGTCATCCTCCCTCAAGAGGCTTAGAATTATTAATCGAGCATTGAACATCACAAAAAATGAAAGCAATTTTAAATATAGCGAATGCGAATATATTGATTCAAAACAGACATATGCGATGCATTAATGAAATAACAACGTTTGACATGAATAAAATGTTTGAACAATCAAAAGAAAATTACAACTTGAAAATTCTAATAAACAAAAGTCTTCTCATCTTAGGGCTTGTTACTTCAAATGGTGAATCCGGTAGGGATGGTAGAAACATTCAGCCTGTCCCACTTGGGTGAAATCCACTGCTCCTTCATTAATCAGATCCTGGACTTTGTTCTTCAGAGCCCAGCAGTCAGCAGTGTCATGTCCAGGACTATCAGAGTGGTATGCACATCTTCTGTCGGGATGATAGTTAGGAGCAGAGATGTTGGGGTTCCGGGGAGGAGCCCTTAGTGTAATCAGATTCAACCTCAACAGGTGTTGCAAGGCTTGAAACAACGGCATGTTAAGATGGGTGAATTGCCTCTTGGACCTGCTTGGCTTACTTTGATCAACCTGTTGCTCTGGGCGAGATTATGGTTGGACCTGTGAAGTGGTAGCAATTGGGAGAGATCTATTCCTCACCATACCAGAATCTTGTCCTCTTGGAAGCTGATCAATGACCTGGTCCCTGACTTGGGTTGGTTGCTTCATGTCTTGATGAAGCTGACTGATCATGGTCCTCAACTCTTCTTTCTCCCGAGCTAAGCCTTGGATGAGAGTCATTTGCCCCAGCATCTGGGTTCTCATTGTGTCTACCTCAGCTTGCAGACGTTTCAGTTGTTCGTCCTTGTCATCTTCGGGACTTTTCTGGGCCAAATTCCCCATGAGGAGTGTCCTTAACTCTTCTTGCCCCTTGGATAGGCTTAAGAAGATTTCCCTAAACTGAGTCTCTTGAGCATAAGGACCCTGATTATCTTGTTGGGAAGCCATTGCTGAAATAAACAGCGAAGAAGGTAAGTGACCTGTAACAAAGGGTACCTGTAATGCAATGATATGTATGATATGCATGCAATGTCTTCAAGGATCTCGCGGGGTAAACAAGAAAATTGTTAGAATTTGCATTTTGTAGCTTGATTGAAGGAACTTCATGTTGTTGAGAGTCCTTCTTCAAGGGTCAAGGATCACCATATCTAGTGGGTCATAGCCCCTGACAACTTTGGCTAGAGGAAAATAAATCCCCTTTGCCCCTTGCTATACATTTTGATTCATCATGACCTGCTTCACAGACCCTTGAGATCCTTGAAATGGATTAGTCCTTATGTAGGATGTATGCAATGGTATGATGGTATGATGTCATGTTATGCATGGGGTGATATAAGTAACCCTGTTATGAGTCCCGATTAAGGACTGTAAACAAAACCTGCAAGAAACTCAAGTGTCAGATAACAAGCATGCAAGTAGTCAAGTACGAAAGCACATAAGTCACACTACAACCCTTAGAGTTTAGGCCAACATGGGGTCTGAGTATTACCCTCTTTCAGTTTGTTGGTTAAGACCTGTCCTATCAGAAGTAACCGGGTTCTAGAGGATCCCAATATCACTAACTACCCTCAATCGGTCATAACTCCAGCATCACAATCTTTTCTTGCGGCCAGAACCATCACGAGAGTTTAGCCTCAATGAGCGTAGCATACTGCTACTGTTCTATTGGCCAAGTTGGGTCATTTAAGGTTCTAAGGTCGGTTGGTGCTTAATGACTCCTCAGAAGACCCATATTCTCCTCGTTGTGACACAAGGGATATCGGTACAGACCAAGGCGCCACACCAACGTAGCCACTGCTTCACCCGTGTCGGTCTACACCAGACAGATCCCTCACAGCTTATGCTACCTAACAGGGTATCCCCAGATCCGGGTTAGGATCTATGTAACTCCGAAACAGTACCCAAAATAATAAAGCAAACAAACACAACAATTGAAAACACAAGTGATCTTAGTCCTAAGGTACACCTCACTTTAAAGTAGTCCCCAGCAGAGTCGCCAGTTCTGTGATCGGTGGATCTGGAACTGACTGTTTAAAGCTGGTTCGCGAAATGTCGCAAAAGCAAGAGTCGCCACCGTCTTTTATTTTCTCCAACATGGACAGGACAAAAGCACAGCAAAATTCCTTATGAGATAGTTTCTCGGTTCGGGAGGTAGATTTATAGAAAGGGAAGGTGTTAGCACCCTTTCTATCCATGGTTATCCATGGGCTCTTAGGTACTTGCTCATTGTGTTTTCAAAAGTGTTTTCTTTTTAATCGTGAGTTGACATCAAAGAAAAATGAAAGCAATTTGCAATATAGTGAATACGAAATAATTACTTCAAAACAGACATGTGCGATGCATTAATGAAATAACAACATTTGATATGAATAAAATGTTTGAACGATCAAAGAAAAATACAACTTGAACATTCGAATGAACAAAAGATATTCTCGATGACTTGGTGTAGGATCAGTGTTCAAACTTGACCTCCTTGGCGTCAATCAAATCCTGGATCTTGTTCTTCAAGGTCCAACAGTCGTCGGTGTCATGTCCGAGACTGTCAGAATGGTAGGCACATCTCGCACCCGGGTTGTATTTGGGAGAGGAAGTATCAGGATTTTGGGGAGGATCCTTTAGTGTTATCAGTTTCGCCTTCAGCAATTGTTGTAGTGCCTGAGACAAAGGCATGCTGATGTCAGTATACTTCCTATCTTGATACTTTATCCTACGCCTATTGCTCTTTCTTTGTTGAACAGGCGCGGGATCAGAGATATGGATTGCCCCTACATCATGACGACCCTTTTTACCATGTATAGCATTGAACTCTTTCTTCCCACTGTGGGGCTTTTTCTGAGCATCAGCAGGTGCAACTTCTTGAATCTTTCCTGATTTGATACCAGCTTCAATTCTCTCCCCGGTCAAGATCAGATCTGTGAACCCAGCAGAAGAATTCCCAATCAGATGGTTGAAGAACGGCCCAGACTGGGTCCCCAAGAACATATCGACAAGTTCTCGATCAGTCAGAGGTGGTTTTACCCTTCCAGCAAGGTCTCTCCATTTTTGGGCGTACTCCTTAAAACCTTCTCCTGATCCTAGCGACATACCTTGGAGTTGGGTACGTGTAGGAGCGAGGTCGGCATTGTACTGGTGCTGCTTGTAGAATGCAGTGGCCAAGTCCTCCCAGCTGCGGATGTTGGCTCCATTCAGTTGATAGAACCAGTCGAGTTGAGTTCCCGACAGACTATCCTGAAAGAAGTGAATCCACAAATTCTTGTCAGCCGTGTAGGGCTGGATCCTCCTTGTGTAAGACCTGAGATGCAACTTAGTTCAGGAAGCCCCGTCATATTTTGCAAAAGCAGGTGCCTTGAACTTGTGTGGGATTACTACCCCAGAAGACAGACCTAAATCTTCGAAGTCCAGGCCGGGCACTTTCTGTATTTCCATAGCACTTAACCGGTCTTCCAGCTGTTTGTATCTGTCCTCAGCTGGGGGGTACTGCTCACCATTGTAATCGGTCTCGTTGTCGGAGACCACTGGACTAGGAACCTCCCTTTCTTGGGGACTGTCTTTGCCAACAGATGGGGTAGTCAGCTCAACTTCATTTTGTGACCCATTCCCAGATTTGTGTCTCGGTTTGAACAACACCGTCCTCTTCTTCTTCTTCTTCTTCGAGAGAGCAGAGTCTTCAGATCTTGTTGCCCCTGGGCCAAACTCATGATCAACTCTTGGAACTGGGCATTCTGAGCCTGGAGGGCCTTGATGGATTGCTCAGCAGATGATTCAGGATTCATGACGATCGGCCGAAATAAACAGCGAAGAAGGTAAGTGACCTGTCAAAAGGGTACCTGTAATGCAACGATGTGTATGTATGCATGCAATGTTTTCAAGGACCTCGCGGGGTAAACAAGGAAATTGTTAGAGTTGGAAACTGGTAACTTGATTGAAGGAACTTCATGTTGTTAAGAGTCCTTCTTCAAGAGTCAAGGCTCACCATATCGAGTGGGTCATAGCCCCTGACAACCTTGGCTAGAGGAAAATAAATCCCCTTTGCCCCTTGCCAGACATGTTGGTTCATCATGACCTGCATCACAAGCCCTTGAGATCCTTGAAATGGGTTAGTCCTTATGCGGGATGCATGCAATGGTATGATGTTATGCTATGCATGGGGTAATGTAGGTAAACCCTGTTATGAGTCCCAATTAAGGACTATAAACAAAACCTGCAAGAAACTCAAGTGTCAGATAACAAGCATGCAAGTAGTCAAGTATGAAAGCACACAAGTCACACCACAGCCCTTAGAGTTTAGGCCAGCATGGGGTCTGGGTATTACCCTCTTGAAGTTGGTGGGCTCAAACCTGTCCTATCAAAGTAACCGGGTTCTAAGGGTCCCAATATCATTGAATTGCTTTCATTGTTCATCGTTTCAATTTAGCCACTGAACTGGCGACCGAAATATTCCAAGAAAATAACCCTCAACTGAGTGTAGTATCGAGTATCAACCAACCTCGGACTGCACCAAAGTCATTTATCTCACTACCCTAAAGAGGCCAAGATGGTTCAATTAAGGTTCCTAAGGTTAGTTGATGCTTCACGACACCACGCGGCGGCCCCGTACTCTCCTTGACTGGACTCAAGGGTTACCGGTACACACCAAAGTGCCACATCAACGTAGCAGACTGCTTCAACCATGTCGGTATACCCCGCACAGTTCCCTCACAACCTTGTTGCTACTTTCTAAAAAGGTATCCCCAGATCCGGGTTAGGATATATAGAACTCCCAAGACAGTACCCACAATTTAAAGCAAACAATTTAGACAATTGAAAACACAAGTGATCTTAGTCCTAAGGTACACCTCACTTTAAAATAATTCCCCAGCAGAGTCGCCAGTTCTGTGATCGGTGGATCTGGAACTGACTGTTTAACGCTGGTTCGCGAAATGTCGCGGTAAGCAAGAGTCGCCACCGTCTTTTATTTTCTCCAACATGGACAGGACAAAAGCACAACAAAATTCCTTATGAGATAGTTTCTCGGTTCGGGAGGTAGATTTATAGAAAGGGAAGGTGTTAACACCCTTTCTATTCATGGTTATCCATGGGCTCTTAGATACTTGCTCTTTATGTTTTCAAAATGTTTGCTTTTCAAAATGTGAGTGGGTTTGAAAAAGTTTCATTGAAAGATTTCTGAATGACTCTTGTATCTGTCCTCAAGAGTGTTTGAAAAATTGTTTTGAAAGCTTTTTGAAAGTGTCAGTGTGAAAAGGTTTTGATTTGTTTTTGAAAAGAGCAAGTATCCATGAGTCGTCTACCTACCCTAAGGAATTAGGCTGTGTAAATATCCTTAAGATAGTGCCATCCCACCATTGAGAGGTAGGTAGCACCACCGTTGGAGGTGTTCGGGTCAATTCGTTTGTTAGGGACAGTGTGGTCACCAGAGCAACAGTAGGACACCTTAGAAGCTACCCTTATGCCATTGATCCTTTTTAATTCCGAGGCAACCGTTTCGAGGCAACTGGATCATGTCATGGACATAAGGACTTACTAAAACGTCCTGTACTCGACGACCACGTTTCGAAGGCAAGACAACAGTGAGGTGTACCCTAAGAGTGGTGTGTGAATTTGTGTGTTATTTTCAGTTTAATATTTATCTTCTGATCATGTATCATGGTGATCTACGCTTGTTTTTAATTTAGGCCATACATTCTTTCATGCAATTATAATTTAAAAGTACGAAAATTTAAATGCGGAAAGTAAAATCCTACGCTATTACAAGGCGCGGGTATATACATCGCCAAATTAACAAAGACCCGTTTTAATAAAAGATGCGGAAAGTAAAGACGGAAATATAAACCTAATTACTATTACATCTGAGAAACAGTTACATAATGATCGAAAGAAATAATGCGTGAAAAGAATTAAAATTAGGACGTCCGAGGGTTTTGACCCTTTGCATGAAATTAAATTAAATTAAAGTCCAATTAATTATTTAATTAAAGAAAAGAAAGTATTTTAGTTTTTTTGTATTTATGAAAAATAAAGAAAAAGAATTAAAAGGAAACCCTAAATCTAGATTATTTTAATTATTAATGAAAATATTAAAGTTAACCTAATTTACTAGTTAATTAATTTATTTACATGTTTATTTACAAAATTAATGATAATTAATAATAATGATAAATAATGATGATTAATAATTTATTTAAGAAAAAGATGAAAATGTCAAAAAAAACCTAATTCTAGATACTTTTTATTTATTAAGAAAAAAATTAAAGTTTAAAAACCTAAATTAAACTAAGTTAATTGTTAGAGTTTATTTACAAAAAATAGGTTAGTGATGAAATTAATAATAATTAAATATATTTGTATTTTTGATTTTTCTGTTTTTATTATAGAAAATTATTTTATGGTGAAAAAAACAATTAAAACAATTAAAAAAAAGAATTAGAAAAGAAAAGAAAATAAAATTAAAAAGGATGCAAACCAAGGGGGTTTCAGGCCCAAGGGGAGGTTTTTTGAGAAATTTGACCCATCAGAACTAAGCCCTTTTTTGACTTCTTGGGATCACGTGCGTGTTCATTGACTCCTGAGTACCGTTATCTGCATTCTTTGACCATTGGATTAGGTTTCATGGCCATTTGTGTTCTGGCTGTTGGCCATTTGTGTTCTGGCCTCATCATGCATAAGTTGTTATACTTTGGCCATTTGCCTTTTGGCTTTTGGCCATTTGTGTTTTGGCCATTTGGCTTTTGGCTTTTGGCCATTTGGCTTTTGGCCTCAACGTTCCTTAATGAACCTGCATGGGATCCTGTCTAAATCTGCAGTATTGAATCTCATGAACACATTAAATAAAATCATAAAATGCAAATAAAGCCAATATATGAAGAAATTTAATGTTTAGGCACAATATGGCATGTATGAATGATTATACCCTTTTGATCATGGAGATCAAATCACTCTAACCACTTCATGGAAAATTAGTGACCTAAATGCTTTTATGCCCTTTGGATCATGGAGATCAAGCCAGCCTTATGCTTATTGAAGAAGTAGTGAGGTGTTGGTTTGTAACTGTGATGGCTTGTTTGTAGTGAGAGAGGGATTTGTAATAAGGATTTCAAGATTTTAGGGTTCTTGAAAGAATTTGATATTCTAACAGTGTTGTGGCAAGGTTTTTTCTCTCTTTTTCTCCTCCCTGGTTTGTGTGAAAAGAAGGTGATTATATAATGGAAATTAGGGTAAAGAAAATGGGCTTTGAATGTGCAATTGGGTCTCCAATGTTTATTTGAGTTCGTCACTTTCCAGGCTAAATCGCAGGGACTTAAGTGCAATTTTTGAAGTTGAAATGTGAAAACAAAATGTAGCCGACATCAAGAACTAACTCCTGTCCGAAAATCGGCTCAATCGGATAAAAGGTGAATTAGTTATGAATTTTTGAAGTTTCAGCTCAGACAAACTTTTTTTGGGCTCTAGTGTCGACTCTGACACGTTCTTCAATAAAAAACTAGTATTGATCGGTGCATAATTTGGTCTCGACTTTTGAAGAAAAGTTGTAGATCTATGAGTCAGTGACCTTGTGTAAAAATATGAGTCCAATCCGATAAAAATTGACCGAGTTATGAATTTTCGAAGTTTCGGCCCGCATGAAATAATATTCAGCATTCAGGATTTTCAGCGTGTCACGCACTCTGAGCAAAAAACGAAGGCCTTTTGAATACCGTTTGAACTCAATACCTTCTGTGAAAATGTAGTCAACTCAATTTTTGAAATTTTGGTGCACGAACCAGCTCGATACGATGAAAATTGACCAAGTTATGATTTTCTGAACATGACGCAAATAAACTTCTGTCACAAATTTTTTGTGCGAAAATACTTGATAAATCCACATTTTTGAAGACCTTCTGATCGAAATTGGCTTCCAGCCGTGAGAGATGAAAACGTAGATAATGTCAAGACGGAATTTTGGCCACCGGAACGGGTTCAAAACGAGCCACAATCTTCAAGTTATGAATTTTTTAGCGCGTAAAAACTGCACTTTCAACACACTTTTTCACCATATTTCTTCGAGAAAACTCACACATTCGGATACCTTCTTTAAAGATTTGACTCTTGAGCCGAACCTGAATTTGAGAATATGTTAACAGAGATATCTTGGTGAAAGAATACCTGAATATGACGCGCCGGGTTGGACTTGTGAATTTTTCTTGAAATATTTTGAGAAATATGGGAGGGCAAATTTTGGGGTACAACAGCATGCAAAATACATATAACACAAATCTCATCATTACGCAATGCATACATCATGACATTACATACAACTAACTCTTTACCTTTTCAGGAAAGATCAATCAACAGATAAAGGTCATCAACTTTTGGAGTAGTAATTATGCAAGATTCCTTCATCATCCTGCCGAGGTAGTAATCATCCAAGATTCCTTTATCATCCTGCTGAGGTAGTAATCGTCCAAGATTCCTTCATCATCCTGCTGAGGTAGTAATCGTCCAAGATTCCTTCATCATCCTGCTCTGGTAATAATCGTTCAAGATTCCTTCATCATCCTACTGAGTTTTCAGATACAATTCAGATACACTCTAGATACGGATGCCATCCTGATACTCATTCAGATTCAACTTTCAGATACAGTTCAGATACGCTCCAGATGCGGATGCCATCCTGATACTCATTTAGATTCAGCTTTCAGATACAATTCAGATACTCTCCAGATACATATTCCATCCTGATACTCATTCAGATTCAACTTTTAGATACAGTTCTGATACACTCCATATAGGGATGCCATCCTGATACTCATTCAGATTCAGCTTCTAGATACATTTCAGATACGCTCCAGATACGGATGCCATCCTGATACTCATTCAGATTCAACTTTCATATACAGTTCAGATATGCTCCATATATGGATGCCATCTTGATACTCATTCAGATCCAGCTTTCAGATACAGTTCAGATACGCTCCAGATACGGATGTCATCCTGATGCTCATTCAGATTCAGATTTTAGATACAGTTCAGATAGACTCCAGATATGGACGCCATCCTGATACTCATTTAGATCCATCTTTCAGATACAGTTCAGATACGCTCCAAATACGAATGCCATCCTGATACTCATTCAGATTCAACTTTCAGATACAGTTCAGATACGCTCTAGACACGGATGCCATCCTGATACTCATTCAAATTTAACTTTCAAAAAACGAGTCAAATATAATCCATTTATGGATATTATTCTAGTACTCAACCCAACACATCCAATATTCCAGTGTACATCAACCAGAGATTTATTCTGATAGTTCTCCTATTCCTACCAGCAATCATTTTGGATGGCATCTACAAGCCCATCTCCGACAACTTTCAATCATCTCTCCAAATGGCATCTTTTAAGCTCATTCGCTACACAATCAACCACCACATCATCGAGTGCAAATTTTTGGGCACTTTAGTGTTCAATCATCTTCCACCTTCAAGTCACGAATGACAAACTCGCCAATCTAACTCTTCAGGTTTAAGAAGATTGAACAAGGGCGGTTGTTGTATCCTAAAATTTTCCCTCTCATTTGTCAAGTATTTTCTCACAAGATCTTCTACGACGTCAAGTTTGCAGCACTGATACATCAATTTAGGCTTGAAATTGGCACAAGGGCAAAATGGTCAATTGCATACTGGAAAGTCAAACTTTGACTTTTTGGTCAACATTACATCCCAAAGATCAAATTTCATCAAGACACTCAAGAATATCAAGCTTAATCATCAAGAAGTCAAGAAAGTCAAAAGTCAACTTGAAAAGTCAAGATTTCCAAGACTTAGAAATTTTCCAAGTGTTTTTATACATGATAATTTCATCACTTCATGCCATTCTTTCACCAAGATGTAAGATGATTCAAAATAAGCTTTCAACATGAAAGTTGTAGATCTCCATGATATCTACAACATTGCTTTACACAACTTCTCCTAAATATGCTTGGATATCAAGTTATAAATTCATGAAGTCATGACATTTTCATTTAACACTTAGAGAAATTTTCAGTAGTTTTGGTCAGGTTTTTATCCCAACTTCTTGGCCAATTTTCATCAAGTTCCAATTTGATTTAACAAAAGTGGTCAACATGATAGTTATAGAAGGTGTTTCAAACTTTCCAAAACATCCAAGAGCATGAATTTATCATATTTGAGCTAGAAGATACAAAGATCAAAATTTGGACTTTCATTATTGATTTACAAGGCAGATTGTGATGAACAAGGAACAAAAATCTTAGCCATGCCGCATAATATTCACTTTGCAGGCCTCTTGACTTGCAAATATATCCATAATCAAATGTTTACACAATTGATTGAACCATTATCCAAGTGGTTCAAGTATTGTCCATTGCATCTTTCCATTTTTGGCACAAAGGCACCATTGCCATTCTTGCAAAGTTCACTTTAATCATAAAGTCATTTTCTTGAGCTTCTAACTTGTTGTTCTAATCACACTCAACTTCTACAAGTCAGAAAAAACATGTTTAAAGTGATCAACCACTTTAGATAGCTTGGTACAAGCACTGGAAACATGTTCTTCATGCTTGCTTCAAAAACAAGCAAGATAACCATAACATGGATTCAAAATCTGAGTTGTTTGAAGTCTCAAACCTTCTCTATAAATAGAGAGGCCAATTGCAAGAGAAAAGGTCAGAAAAAAGGAAGGGGAAACTAACACTCAAAATCATTGTTGCTATCAAAACCCAGAATTGTCCACAAAACCTCCATTTTTGAGCTTTGAAGTCCAAATCTTTGAATCTCATACCTTGCAAGTTTTCTCCAAACAAACCATCCAAACACTCCATATACATCATATAGAAGTTGTTCAAACAAAAAGACAACTTCTGTAACATCACTATCATCACTTCCCAAGCTCAACAACAGCCCATACAATAACTCAAACTCAAAGCACAAATTTTAGTTTCAAGGTATGTTTTCTTGACTTTGAACTCTTCATACAAGCATCATTAATGGTTCATTTGTGAAGATAAAATGTAGATATAATTACCTTGAAGTTAACCATATGCTTGCTTTTCATTTTCACTAACCATGTGTTGAGAACTAACTTTTACATGTAGCAAAACAGTGATAAAAGCAAAAAACAACAGTTATGCATCGATACGAAATGCTATGAGTCGACACATACTGTGTTCAAAACAGGTTATGAGTCGACATGAAACACGTATGCATCGATACAAAATGATTATGAGTCGATACGAAACCAGTATGCGTCGACTCATATTGATTTGTTTTGACTTCCAGGAGCATGAGCCAACACATGAGCCGACACGAAATCTGCATGAGCCGACACGAAATCTGCATGAGCCAATACGAAATCTGTATGAGCCAATACATGAGCCAATACATAAGCTCATGTGTCAGCTCATAAAACTTTGGTTTTTTAATTTTTTTTTATTATTTCTTTATACTTTTATTATTATTATTTTCATATAAAAATAATCAAAAATATATATATTTTATTTAAATATGTACGCGTACACTTTTGTTTTATTCTTTTTTTTTTCTAAACTAAAAAAGACAAAAACATTTTCTTATTAAAATCAATTTCTTTTCTTAAAATTAATTTAATATTTAGACTTAGGTTTCATTTCAATTTGTTTATTTTGATTAAATTAATTTATATATTAAGATTTTAATTAATTTCTTTTCAAATTAATTAGAACCTTCTTCATAAAAAAAATATAAAAACACTTTCTCTTCTCTTTATATTTCTTTTTACATTTTATTATTTCACACTATAATTATGTAATTGGCAAAGCCTTGTAATAGTAAATTAGGTTTATTTGCTTTCATCTCCCCATTTGTAAATTTGTACACCCCCCCTAATGATGAAATAGCATAGTAATTTTACTTTCCGAAATTTATCGCTTTAATATAAATGTTAATAATTAGGGTTTGTATGGAAAGACTAAAATCAATAATTAGTAAACCTTAATTCAAGATAAATAATGCATGAAAATCAATACACTTGCACACAAGCACCCCTAGGGTAAAATCCACTTGGTTGCCTTTTAAATGGCCATATTACGCATGTGAGGTATCTTAGCAAAAACAAGCAAAAATACAAGATCATAGTCCCTCGATGACGCTATCTAAGTTGCCTTTCAAAATGATCTTAGTCCCTAAAGAAAAATGCTAAGATACCTTGCAACATTGCTAATAATGGTTATACAATTACCCACGCCCGTCCCATTTACATTCGAAGATAGGGTTGCTTACCAAATCAATGGTAAGATAACAATGTCAAAGGAAAAGAAAATGAACAAGAAAGATATTTGCGTAGGTAGATTGCTCCTAATTACTTGCTACATTTCAAACAAAACATCCATGCTATTTTCAAAACAAGCACCTACACATTTCAAAACATCTTACAAAATTGAAAAAAATTTCAAAAGATCAACATCTTTGTATACATTCTCACGAACGAGAATCATTACAAAGATTTCCTAAACAATGGCTTCTTTTACAAAATACTTTCAAAAACCACACAAAGCACAATTTCAAAAAAAAGCAAGTGATCTAGCAAGTAACTAAGAGCCCATGGAAAACCATGGATGAAAAGGATGTTAATACCTTCCCTTTTCATACTCTACCCCCCGAACTCAAGAAACAATCTCAAAGGTCTTTCCTGTGCTTTTTCACATTTCCTTTTGGATAAAAGAAAAGTCGGTGGCGACTCTTGCTAACCGCAACATTTGCGATCAAACACAAAACACCCAAGTCAGTTCTCCCACCGTATCACAGGAAGGCCTCAAACTGTCGTGCCTATTTCATAGGGCCTTCACATGTTATTCCATGCCCGTGGGGAAATGTAGAAGGTCAGAAATATAATTCTGGTTTACCTCATATTATTTATGAAACATTTTTAATTTAACAGTGCCTACGGTGCCTCCACTTATCATTGTGGTATGGTATTTGAAGGAACTCAAAATTTCTAGTGTTAACCTTGTGTAAGTGGGGTCACCCAATGCATAGAAATTAGTTCAATCTAACCTATTCATCATCCAACGTACACTACTAAGCAATCCTAAACTTCACAAACATGATTCATTAGTATACTTCATCAGAATGATCGTTCGGTCGAACATCTCAACATATTATTTCCTCTGATTTTCTCCATCCGCTCCTGCTTTGAATTCGATATTCATGAAATCAATTGTTTGTTTTTCCATCGTTGGAGACATTGTGGAAGTGTTTCAAAATAGAGGTGAGTTTATGTTTGAGTGAAAATTTGGAATAGAGGAATTGAGATTGTTGTGGTGTAGAAATGAGGGTTAAGTAGAGGAATGGTGGTTTCGGAATGGAGAAGATAGAAGTTTGAAGGTTTGGAGATAGGGTAGAGTGGATATGATTGGAGAAGTAAAGAGAGTTATGATTTTGGTTTTATGAGTGGGTATCAGTGGGATTCACATAGGAAAACTGTCCAAATTCGTATTTTTGCCACTTTTTGGTGTATGGTGAATGCCATGGACCTAAAAACATTAATTTTTTGACTTTAATGTTGATGGTGAATTCCACCCACATACGGAGAATTCCATGGACCTAAATGCCCTATTATTGATGTTTCAGAGGCCATAAAGTTTTTTTTAAAGGTTCCACTTGATTTTTAAGGCAAAATTTTGTAATTTGCATCAAACTTTTGGAATTTGGCCAAAAAAATAAAAAGAAGTAATAAAAATAAATTGAGACAAATATTGAAATAATTTTATTGAAGTAGAAATCATGGGTTGCCTCCCATACATCGTTTTGTTTTACATCGGCAGCTCGACAAAAAATTAAAAATTAATCCTAAATTAGAAAGCCCATGATATCCTAATTAGAAAATAGGAAATCCTAATATAGAAAAACGGGAAAATATTTTTCTCCCCCACACTGAAATTGCGCAGTGTCCTCAATGATCAAGTAAAAATCTATAATACGGTAAAATAAAACAAAGATCAGCCACTATGGCATCCTACATCAGGATCTAGGTAGATACAAATAATGTAGATTTCCTGGTATATATGGTCCATTTGCTCGTGCACGACATCCATAAAACCGTAGAAATCTTGGTGGAGAGTAGTGAATTTAGCTCTGAGGGCATTTAGCCTAACAACATGTTCATCAAGAGGAGGAACACCAGCTGAGGAGGAAGAAGAAGAGGCATCAGAAAGAGGAGTTGTATTGGAATTCAGAGGCCGGAGGGATCTGAGGTGGAGTGGGAGTGAAATTTTGTATTCATATCTCAAATGTCCTAAGTGATGTCGAGACACTGATCTCTGAACAAAAACACAATGACAAGGTATAAAAATTAAATAGTGCAGAAAAATAAAGGAGCATCTAGAATTATTAACTCAGTTCGGTAACAACACCTACTCTGGGGGCTACTAAGCCAGGAAGGAATTCCACTAAATAGTATCAATTCAAAGATAAACTCCCATGTTTATAACTCATCACTTAATCACTACCCGTGATATACTTCTACCTAAGACACACCTAGGTATGGGACCTCTCTAACTCCCCTTTCAGTCACAAACTGTGACAAGAACAACTCTAAACACTTATAAAATAACATAAGTCACACTTCAAAGACACACAATCATTCAACACTCAGAAGCTTAAAAATGATTAACATAAATTACAACTCAAAAGAACAGTCCTACTCTTGTATCAAGATGATATTATAGAGTCTCATAATTAACACACACAAACCCTAACAAATACAATGTAAGTTCCACATAAAAACTAGGTTAGTGACAATCTATTTAAAGCATACATCTGGACTGGATTGGGCTTCAAAACTGCAGTTGTTCAGTTGCTGAAAATATGTAGAACCTTCTGCATAAAATTAGGACTTTAATCATATGTTTCCTGAAATGTCTCAACATTTAAAGAAACAAATTAATTTTGTAATCTCCACATAATATTTCTGATTCCCCAGCCTTGCACGCCAAATATAATATCCTAATATTCCCTAAATATTCAGGACCTGTTATAACTAAATTAATCCAAGTGTACAAATGTACCAGTCGTGATGTCGAATGATTCTTCATAGGACATGTTTTTCAACATGTTTCTATAGTTGATGGAACATCTTATTTCAACATGTTTCTACTAAGTTAGTTTTACCAAACATAACGCCAATCATAAAAATAGAGCTAATAATCTCCACCTTTGGTTATTTTTGACTAAAACAACTTAATATTCCTCGCACACATAAATACCAAAACAAATAAAACCCTAGAGAGACACAACCCCAGTTACTTGATGTCCTATAAACTGTGTACAGGAGGAATAAGATAACATGCATCTTCAAGACCACCCAAGTTACTCCCCCTAAAACTCATAACCAATTCTTGTCACAAAGTCCCGAGAGAATTTTCCTGAAGCCTCAAGAAACCAAAAAGAACTCTAACTTGAATAGTCCAAGTTAGAAGACATGTGACAAAAGCAACATATATTAGAAGATCATGTGACAAAAACAAAAAGAACACACCTGATAGGATGTTAGAACATCTGGAATGACATCCTATATACACCCACAACATAAGAACCGTCTAACGAAGAAACAGAAAAATCTTATGACAGGTGGTCATACTCCCCCTTAAAACTGAGTTTGAGAATGAAAGCACAGAAGACACACACATAACCTCAATGGAAGGCTCGAAAAACAATATTGAAAGGGAATCAAAATAAAAACAGATGAGAAATAACTTGAGAGGAAGGAATGAGTAAAGGGTATTTATATACAAGGAAAGTTACTACTAATTGTAATGACGCTTTGTTTGTAACAACACAACCAGTCAATGCACGCATTTTGAAAGAAGATAAAATCATCCTTGTTAACTATGCACCACTCATTTCAGGAGAGAGACATGGATCTGTTCAATTTCTCTCTTTCCAAGCCTTTACCGCTGAAATATTTCAACATTAGGAGTGACATTCTCCATACCATTGAAAAATGTTTTTCACGTGTCACTAGATGAAGAGATAATATAGGCATACCGTCCACCAGAGTCTACACTCATTCTTTAGTATTGCAATTCCAAACATGTCCTTCAGAATAACTTGTTCCTCATGTCATGATAAAAAAACCTCCTAGAGTTTATCAAACAAACAACCTTGAAACTATCAACAAATATCTGTAGTAAGATCCTTGATAGAAAGAAAACCATTATATGTATTTGTCATGCTATACACACTGTCATCCTTGGGAGTTTTGGATCAAGCTCTCCATAATACAATGTCATGACATCTTTTTAAACATTGCATTATTTAAACATCCAAAGACATTGAGAGTTCAGACTTCCCTCAACCTTAATCATAATCTTTGAAAATGACTACAGTAAATAGATAACCACTGCTGAATGAGGAGCCACGAATAAAGATTATCCATAAACACTGACTCCATCATACTTAGCCAAGACGAGTTACTCTAACACTTCACCAAAATAAAGAACTCTCTTAGATTCACATATCTGAACACAGAGACAATAAATAATGATGATTAGAGAGTTTTCAGCTATAACTCCTCCTAACTCTTGGAGTCTCAATATGCTGAGATGATGTCTTAACATTAGCTTGGACATTAGTATCTTTCTCAATGATCATCCCACTGGACTTACTTTTGAGGATTCCAGCTATAAACACTCAACACACAAGGAGTCCATATTTCCTTGTCCTGCCATGTTACATCTTGGAGAACCATATTGATTATTAAACACATGGATGACCAAAACATTTCATGATGAACCACATATACCAGATGTCTTCTTCACAATAGTGGAATCAACTTAGAGTATATTTCAAACTATAATAGTGAAGCTATCTCCAAGTCAGTTTTCCACACAACCTTTAGTACTATCATCAGAGAACATAAATAATTGGATGAGATACAAGATCCACAAAAATAACACCTTTACACAATGAGGAACTTCCAAATAACTTATTTCTTTATTCTTAACCACTACTTGAGTTAAACCCTTGGGATGGCCACTCAAAATTTTCTACATCCCCTTCTCCATAATGATAACATACTCAGTTCAATTTTCTTCCTTACTGATGTCTGGCATGATGTTGAGACATATGAATATACATCACAACTCAACTTGACTCATGATAGAACCAGTCTTGCATCATTCTAAGTATCTCCTTAAAAAAACCTTGAAAGTTCATTTAAGTTTTTCAGACATCTCCCATCTTGAAGAAACTTCAACCTCAAAACAAAACCATTATTCAACATTCTCAAGTACTTGAATAAATTAAACATTTAAAGATCAATAAAAGCACTTTCTTATGCAGATTACAAGAGATGGACACACATTCTTCTTTTTCATCCAGAGGGTGAAACAACGGATACTTCCTGCATATCTCTTTGTAGATAGACTCCTTCCATTATGAATCATAACACTAAGTAAGACGAAAAACTTCTCATATAGCAAAATGTCAGAATAATCATAATGACATTATACACACACACACCCATCAGTAGTTGTGGAAACATTATATGACACTATGCACAAAAAAATATACAGTAGTTATTTTAATAGAGACAACAACAAGTGTACTAACAACCATCAGAAATTGTTGTAGCAGAAGGAATAACAGACAACTAGAGTAAACTTTTGAACACCTCTCATCAGTAAGCACTTAGTAAGCGGCCCTAATGCAATATAAACTTCATCAGAAGGTGGTCATCTACATATAATACCTCAGAAAATCTTCCATTTCAGATTATCTTCTGAATTATTCTCCTTTAAATTCACTTGAAAGTATTTGATATCTATCTGTAGATAAGTTATGAATAATTTCATCATTTGAAGTCTTCATACTTCCAAGTTGAGATGTGCACGTCAGAACAAATGTTTTGGACATTTGATTAGGACATTCTGTCAATTCTCCTCAATTCTGGATGAATTTCCTGTCAAGGAATACAAATGGTCATAATAGACTTCTTCATTAAATATTTGTACATATGTTCCTTCAAAGTTGATCATAAAGAGGATGCTCCAGTTATTAGAAGCTGCATCTTCCATGTCAAATTTCTTGATAAAAAACTTGATTCTCTATTTCTTGATCAACCTTTCATCTGAGCGCTTTACTCCCTAAACTCTTTGTTATGCCTTTATGAGTGGACTTGAGACAAACCCAAGTATCTTTGGTCATAATAAGTGAGACTGAAAACTTACCAACTTCATAGAACATGATATTGATGCTGACAAAAAGTCATTTGAACCTCTCCTTTCTATATCCTTAGCACCAGAGTTCTTCAGTTCTAACAATCTTGTCTAAAATTTTCATAATATACAGTATCATAATACTCCCCCTAAACTTTTACTTAGATCATCATAGTTCGAGAGCTCCAAGACATTAGTTAGCATATAAGCAGACAACCATTTTCAATGGTTAGTAGTTAACATATATGTTAGCCACACATATAATCACTCCCTCTCAAGAAGAAAAAACAAAAACTCAAGAAAATCCAAAACATCAAATCAATATGAACTTCCCAAGTTCACACATCAAGAAAGATGTCATAACATTTAGTGAGACATCATGCACACACACATACCAACATCAACAGTAGCAGCACAAGCACACTTTTCCATTGGGAACAAAGCAATCTTGATCATCTTCAGGTGGTTTTCCACCTCTTTCCCTTGTCAAATAACCTCCTGCAATCTTTGAATTTGTCACATGTTTTAGGAGTGTTACCACTAACCTCCCTTGTTATCACCTTAGAATATGTCTTCTTCAAATCAGCCTATTTTCTTCTATGATGTGTAACAGGTTTGGGATAACCATATAATATGTAGCATAAGGATTTTAAATGAACTGACCTTCAACAATAATGACATCTCTGTTGATTCCTACATCCACTTTGCTTCTTCTGATGTCTCTGGTGATGTTGAGACATGTAATTCAACATCTTCTTCTCTTGTTTCTTCTTTGGAGGTACAAACTTCACTTCAAGCATTTCTCCTTTGTTCTTCACAGCTTGATTATCATAACCAAGACCTTTAAATTTCCAGCATTCTTCCCTGTTAGAAGAATATTATCCATAACGGTAAAGCCAATACTTAACGTTCTTACAAATTTAGTCATATTGTCATATTTTGAATTTGGCAATACAGTCTCCTTCTTCAGATCATATATGATGGATAAATACTCTGCTTTCTCAGTCTATAGTTGAGTAATCACTCTCTTTTTCTCTTCTCCCAGTTGACACACTTCTTTACTTCTGAGACATAACTCTTTGTAAGCAGCAAGTTTTTCAAAAGTAAGTTCTCCACCATCTAGTTCTTCACCAGAGTCACAAATTCCAGTTAAGGCAATCACTTGTTTGGAAGATTCCTCTTCATAAACACTTTAAAAATCTTCCTCTGACCATGACACAGACAAAATTTTCTTCTACTTCTATAGATAAGAGGGACACTCTTCTCTTATGTGTCTAAACCCTTCACCTTCATGACACTGAACTCCTCTTCCCTTGCTAGATTTGTCATCAGTTCTGGCCTTTCTACAAAAGTTTTGGTTTTTTTTATGTCTAATGACTTGTTCTTGAAATTTAAGCTCAACTTCCAGTTCATCTTCTTCATAACCTTATCGAATTGTCTTCCAAGTAGCATAATAACATTGTATATTCCTTCATCTGTATCAAAATCACATTCATCTCCCGAGTCTTCAGTACTTGAAACAAAGGCTAACCTTATCTTCTTTTCGGACTTTTAATTTATCCCTAATTCACAAGTCTGTAGAGATCCCAGAAATTCATCTACTTTCATAGTGGTGATATCATAGGCTTGTTCAATGGCAGTCACCTTCATGTCAAACCTCTTTGGAAGAGATCTGAGGATTTTTCTGACCAGCTTAGCTTCTTATATCTTCTCTTCTTCATTGTTCATTGCACCAAAAAGTATCTTCCATGAATCTCACCCAGATACAGGGCAAGAAGCCTGTTATGATACCAATTGAAATTCTGGTATTCAGATCTCAGATGTCCTAAGAGATGTCGAGACACTGATCTCTTAACAAAAATGTAATGGTTAAATATAACAATTAAACAGTGCAGAAAAATAAAGGAACACACAAAATTGTTAACCCAGTTTTATATAAAACAACACCTACTCTGACGGCTAACAAGCCAGGAAGGAAGTCCACCAAATAGTATCAATTCAAAGCTAAACTCCCATGTTTACAACTTATCACTTAATCACTACCCATGCTATACTTCAACCTAAGGCACACCTAGGTATGAGACCCCTATCACTTCCCTTTCAGTCACGAATAGTGACAAGAACAACTCTAAACAATTAGAAAATAACATAAGTCACATATCAAAGACACACAATCATTCAATACTTAGAAGCTTAAAAATGATTGACAGAACTTATAACTTAAAATAACAGTTCTACTCTTGTATCTAGATGATATTAGAGAGGCTCACAATTAACACACACAAACCCTAAAAAATACAACGTAAGTTTGACACAAAAACTAGGTTAGTGAAAATCTAGTTAAAGCATACATCTTAATTGGTTGGGCTTCAAAATCGCAATTGTTCAATTGTTGAAAATATGTAGAACCTTTTGCATAAAATTATATCTTCAATCATATATTTCCTAAAAGGGATCAATATTTAATTAAACAAATTAATCTTGTAATCTCCATATAAGATCTCTAATTCCTCATTCTTGGATGCCAAATATAATATCCTAATATTCCTAGAATATTCAGGACCTGTTATAACTAAATTAATTCAAGTGTAAAGTTGTACCAGTCACGATGTCAAATGATTCTTCATATACATCTTGTTCAACATGTTTCTCCAGTTGATGGAACATCTTATTTCAACATATTTCTGCTAAGTTAGTTTTGCCAAACATAATGACAATCATAAATATAGAGAATTAACATGGTGACTCATCTTGACAAATTATCACAATTATGCACACTAGTCCTCTCATGGTTAGGTAGAGATAATTGGTGTACCACTTCATTGTTGATCAAAAACTCATACTCATTGGGTCCTCTAGTTCTTATAAAACTACGATTAAAGAAAACTACGATGTTCATTAGTATGATACCTCCTAGATGGGTTAGGTGGGACAATGGATTTATAATACCTATAGCTGCAGCACTCATAGTAACAAGTCCTCCTATTAGAATAGGTATGTAGGTATCATGGGTAATTATATCTAAGATAGCAATCATAAAGGTTGCAACATTGACTGGCCTAGATGGAAATACAAAGAACATGATAAAAAACTCTTCTTTGGACATAATAGTAACGTTCTCACTCTTTCTGAAAAGGGTATATGCTATGACCAAATGGAAATACCTAATTGTTGGGTTGTGGATCTGGTTAGAATCCATAAAATCGGGTTCAGGATTTGCTTCCCTAGAAATGCTACCCTATAAGTCATCAAGCTCATATTGTCGGAACCTATCATCAAGAACTATAGTGTGGACATCAGGGCCATTAGGGAATCCTAAAAGGTCATCTATCTTATTATGGTTATAGTGGTAAGTTTATCTGAACAACCTAAAGGTGGTTAAACCTATATTAAAACCTATTCCTCAGGTTGGATCATAAGTGAACAAACTGAGGATCTCCAAAGTGAGGTTTTGGTAGGTTGAGAACCTAGCAACAGTAAAACGGTCCCAACCAATTTGGTTGAACATAAATCTGACGCTCAGATTGATGCCTAAGGATGACATAGTCAGGCCATCAAGATATTTAGTTAGTGACATCTCTATGAAACAAGACCTCATAACACCTAATCTGAGCGTCATTTTACAAAACAACGTCCATGTCATCAATGTCCGGCATCTCTAATAAGTTAGTTGGAAAAGTTAACTTGGGGAATGAACGTAACCTAAAAGTAGACATGCGTTAATTTAGTACTGATAAATAAGTTTACATAAATGCTTTATTATATCGGAGAAAATAGTAATAAAAATAATAAATTGTGGGTTGCCTCCCATGCAACGCTTCTTTTAATGCCGGTAGCTCGACGAGTTTTCAATATAACTAATTTTATAGAGTAGCGGGTGGCTCTTATAGTTTTAAACAAGCATAGTAATCCATATTATTGACACAATGATAGTGTTTAAGTCTCTACCCTTTTACAACGAATGTATCATTATACTTACTCTTTATTTTAATGACACCATTTTGGAAAATGCTTGTTGCCTTGAAAAGTCTTGACCATCTAGAATGGAGTTTTCCAGGAAAGAGTCTCAGTCGAGAGTTGAAAAGAAAAACTAATTCACCCTCCTTGAACTCTCTCCTTGTTATACACTTATCATGCCACTTCTTAGTTTGTTCCTTATAGATTTGGGCATTCTCATAGGCATCTAACCTTAGTTCCTCTAATTATGTATGTCTAAGATTCACTTTTCTCATGCACCTACATAGTCCATTTTTAGGGCTTTTATGGCCCAATAAGCTTTATGCTCTAGTTCTAGAGGAAAATGGAAAGATTTACCGTACAATAAATTAAATGGGAGTTTTGTATTCCATTTTATAGGCCCACAAAGCCTTTTGAAGTTTAGATGAACCATCAATTCTAGATATAACAAATGTTTTTCTAATATTTTATTAACATCCCTATTGAAAATTTCAACTTGGCCACTTGTCTGTGGATGGTAATGGGTTGCTATCTGGTGTCGGACTCCATATTTAAGTAATAATTTTTTAAATATTCTCGATCTGAAGTGATACCCATCTTCACTAATGACGGATCTCGGGACATCGAATCTAGGGAAGATATTATTCTTGAACAACTTAATCACAACTTGTGCATTCGTAGGAGAAGTTATAACCTCAATCCATTTTGACACATAATCTACCATAACGAGTATAAGTTTGTTTCCAAAAAAGGATGAGAAAGAAACCATGAAATCAATACTCCATACGACTAAGACCTCCACTTCTAACATGTTTTTCAATGGCATTTCGTCGCGTCTAGAGATATTTCCAGTGCGTTGGCATCAGTCACGTTTAGTATTTGCAGTGTGAACATATTTCCATAGTCGAGGCCAATAGAGGCCAAATTAAAGGATTTTCGCACAAGTCTTGGACGTGCTTGCGTGTCCATCATTGGGAGCACACTACAATAAATAACACTTTTATGAAGAAGCTTACACCCCGAACAATAAAAAACGAGTGTGTAGGTCCTGAGAGCGCCATGTTTGATTTTTTTATTTAAAATAAACAACCTTTTACCCCAGTTTTCTTCAAAACTAAGGGAAGACGATTAAGTAAGCGCCATATTTATCCAAAAAAAGTAAACCCACTCTCTTATTTTTTTTTAAAACCCAGGAGTGAATCCCTATATCCACATTTAAAGTTTTTTTCAATGATTTCTCACTTGGCGTCTTTCTAGATTCCTTATTTTTCTTTCTTAATTAGTGATTATCAAAATATTTGTTATCAATAAACAAGAACAGACAATAATAGAAAAAGGAAATATTTCATTGATAATAAAAAAATAAGACAACAAAGATGAGGAAAGTCATTTCTAACTATTCCATATATTCAAACTTCTCAGTTCACTCAACTTTAACATTATTCCTAACTATCCCTAACTTAAAGAAAACTTTAGAAATAACTCTTCCATATGGTATGAGGAAAGTCATTTCCTCTCGAGAGTTATTTATCACTTTCTTTAAGAAGTTAAAAATAGTAAGAGGAAGATTAATTCTGATGTTGTATGTAAGGAATAACAAGAGATTCTTGTCATACCAAGTAAGTGTTTCCAGTTCTTTCTCTCTTTGGCGGAGATTCACCACTAGAAGTTGAAACCAAATTTTTGGAATTGGGAGTAGAGAAGCAGGACTAGTGGGATTACCTCTATTGGCATAGATTCAATGAAGTTGGGTTGAGTATATGTTGTTGAATCAGTAATTTTAAACACAACTACCAAACTCTTCACATTCTATTGTCATAACAATCAATGATGGAGTAATGAAGAAATTAGAGCCATTGGCACTAAACTAGATGATTTCATCGTCACCAGCTGGTACTGCAGAGGCATTCATCCAGAACTCTTTAAAGATATCAATGTAGATGTGGCCATTTAGAATATGAAAGTAACCATTCAAGCTTTTGTTTGTTAACAACTTTCCTTAGATCAAAACCATATGAAAAATTGTAATCTACAAACTTTTAGTTGAGAACAAAAAAAAGGTTTGCATCCATTTTTAATTAAAAAAAGAAGACGTTGAAACAAGAAAACAATACACAAAGATTTGCAAATGAGACGTTGGAAATAGGAAAAGGCTTATAACCAAGGAAATAATACAGAGAGTTGGAATCGAAACATTTAAATAACTCAAAAACCTCCTTGAAAATCCAAAAGATATGTTACAGTTTGAACATAGATGATCATTCTTATTCTAGTGATATGATTCAAATGCATGCGTTCCACGTATTAGTTTTTAAAACAACATCTTACTTTAGAGTTTAACATAACCGATGGGGAAAACAATACTGGAACCTCTCTTTTTATTATATATTTTATTTGTAAATTAAATGGTCTATTATGTCAGTTTTCTTAATAACCAAGGGGATAACTTAGTGTTAAAAATTATAGATATTTATCATCATTCTGTACTCAAATCCATGTCGTCCATTTTATGGTTATAAATTCTCAAGACAATATCGTTAGTGTTTCGCGTGAAACATACATAACTTCTATTGTAAAAGCATTATGAACATAAAAAAAATGATAATGAAATATCGTTCTTGCTGAACACGAAGGAAGACTTCCCTAAGAACCCAGGGGATTTAGGGAAGGTCTCTAATGAATGTAATTGCTTTGTATATTATGTTAATGGAATCAGAGGCTTACACAAGTGTGTGTGAGCTCCAAGCGATGTGTCTTGCTTACCCCTCAGTCGGGAGCCCTATTTATATGCAGGTGCATGGACCTCATTGATCGTTGTTCATAATCATTGTGACTCTTCATTGATTGTAACTGGGCTTCCATCAAAGCTAGAAACATCCGCCGTCACTAATGATGGTTTTCGTTATAACTTGCACTGTCATGTATTGATGAGCGATTTCTCTCTTAAATAGTCGACCACTGTGTAACAGTCTCATCAATGTCGGTATGTTTATAAAGTATAGGCCCAGTGACAGTATTCAACGTATGAGATCATTCAATGCCTCTTCATTTTCTCGTATGACCGGCCATAACCACCCTCGGCCTCACTACTCGACTCGGTCATGAAGCTCTTTGATCTGATGTCCTACTAGGACCAACATGCAATGCCTGATTCGTCTACCTTTGTCTGGTCCTTCTTATCCTTTCTAACCTGACCAATGAATTTATGTATGAACAAACATCATGAAGTGCGTGAAACTATCCTCCACTTTAAGGTTTGCAAGATTTTTTCCATGAAGAGTTCTATACGATGGATTGTTAGAACAGAAAATTATTTGGATATAATTATTTATTTCAGCAGAAAACCATTTATTTATCTAACTCTTTTTTTTGTCTAACCCTTTTTTTGTTCATATTAGGAACAAATGCAAAGAAAAGCCATTGAGAATATACTTGCACCCAACATTTGATCTTCTCCGGGATATCAAGGATTTGAAGATCCAACATATGATTTTCATGGAAAATCATTTTTATTTTATTATTATGTGTAAACAATGTAATATTTTAGATAAACATTATAGTTTGTAAACAAATTATTTTATTAATTTTATGTGTAAGCAATATAACCTGTTTAAATTAAAAAAACAATCTAACTTACCCCTCAGTTTTATTATTTAACTAAGATGGTTGAGACGCTAGTTTTGTAAATAATAAAAGTGCAGACGTTGGGGTTCAAACCCATGCACAAATAAATTTTCCTCTCAGTTTTTAAAACATCAAGGTGATAAGTGGTAACTTTTCATGATGACCTTCATTATCTCACTTCTTTAGCCAAGGTAAAATGCATTTCACATCCGACGTTAATAGCACTTTTTGTAGCAGTGGCAACATGATAGTGGGTTATGATGTTATCAACTTCTTCAGGGATACATCGATGAAAGATACCATCAACGCCTCTTTTGAATAGGAGGGGCTCATCCTAATAATATTTTTTTAGGTCATGGAAAAACTTCTTCTTTTATTGGTATGTTAATTCAGGTGGAAGTACTTCGGCCGCTAGGTAGTTCACAAAGTCAGCAGACCACATGATAATAGATTGAGCTAGTGCGGTTTCCATACTTTTGTCATTTGCATTTCTCAAAATATCTTCCTCAGAAGAGTCATCATAATGAGAGCATTCAAGTGTTCCATTTACTAATTGGGCGACAAGTCTATCATATGGGAAATCATCGTTGATTGGCACTTGTTCAACCTTTACATTATCAATTCTAGAAAGATGGTCTGCTACAACATTTTCAGTTCCTTTCTTTACTTTGATTTATTAATCAAATTCTTGTAGAAACACAATCCATCTTAATAACCATGGGTTAGAATCTTTCTTCCTTAACAAATACCTTATAGTTGCATGGTATATATAGATTATTATTTTAGATCCTACTAAGTAAGCGCAAAATTTATCTATTACAAACACTACGGCTAAAAGTTCTTTCTCTGTGGTGGAGTAATTCATTTGTGCTGCATCCAAGTTTCTACTTGCATAATAAATAACATGTACCTTCTTATCTTTTCGTTGTCCTAAAACAGTGCCTATAACATATTCGCTTGCGTCACACATGATTTCCAAGGGTTTATCATATCAGGAGGGTTCAGTCCCAAAACTCTGCCCGCATACTGAGAAGTCATCAATAAATACTTCCATGATGATATCCATAGAATCTGCAAATATCACCATCATGCATCATTGAAATGTCGCGGGAGCGTTACATAATTCAAACGACATTCATTAGTAGGCAAAAGTGCCACAAGGACATGTGAAAGTAGTCTTGTTTTGGTCGTCAGGATGGATTGGGATTTGAAAGAATCATGAGTATCCATCTAAGTAGAATAAGTGAGAGTTGTTAGAACATAGTTTTATTCTACAACCCTCATAAGAGTTTTAATGATAACAAACACAAAGAATAAATATGCACTCTAAATTTGTGTTTTATGTTGTACAAAAGTTCTGACTGAAACGACATCAGAAGTTAAGCCACAGAAGCACTCAATATAAGTAATCAAAATGTTCTGAAGTATGATGATCAGAATCAACGCTAAAGAGAAAGATATCTTGATTATGAATGAAAGTCCAACACGCTAACTGAATCTTCATTTCTGGCTTCCCAAGTTCCAAAGTAAAGCAGCATGCAAGATTCCTAAGTTCTGAAGCGTTACTTTTCCATTAAGGCAGTATCATGTGCAACGACTTCATTCAGACAAGAATCTTCTTAGTAAGGAAAGTGCACTAAGTGTCCATTATCACATTTCAATTTGGACAGATTGCCATGCCTATATAAACAAGCTCAAAGGTTAAATTGTTTACGATTTTCACACGACTGCTCCATACAAATCTCAAAAGCTGCAAATATTCATATTCATACTATACTCAATTTGTGTAATACATCACAGTAGTGATACAGTTTTTGTAACGAAAAACAAACAGTACACAATAAACCTTCTCTTTTAATTAAGTTATTTTCCTTGAGATAAACTGGGTTATGGTTGTACTCAAGAAGACTTTGGCAGTTGTCAAAGTAGAATTGTAATCAGTTTGATTAGTGAATTAAGTCCTCGTTGGAGAGAGGCGAAATCACCTTGGCGGGTGGACTGGAGTAGTTTGAGATCAAGCGAACCGGGACAAAAATCTCGTGTCTATTTCTTTTTATTTTTAAGTTTCAATTCAACCCCCTTTCTTGTGTTTTTCACTTCTTCAATTGGAATCAGAGCGCCTGGTTCTTAGTTCATACACTTAACCATGTCAGTACAAGATCCAATCTTTAGAAAAACACTATGGTCGGACCAAGCCAAAACATCAGCAATGACTATCACAATGACAAGGACATAATCAATGGTAAACCTCCAGTCTTTGATGGAGAAAATTTTGACTACTGGAAAGACAGAATTGAGAGCTTCTTTCTGGTTCATGATGCTGACTTATGGGATATGGTAATGGATGGATACATGCATCCAGTGGATTAAAGTGGTCAGAAGATAGATAGAAAAAAAATTTCTGACCAACAAAAGCGTGACTTCAGAAACCATCATAAGGCCAGAACAATTCTTCTCATTGCCATCTCATACTCAGAGTATGAAAAGATCTCAAACAGAGAGACAACCAAAAACATGTTTGACTCTCTGAGAATGAAGGATTAAGGAAACATACAACTTAGATAAACCAAGGCCCTTGTGCTCATTCAGAAATACGAAGCTTGCAAGATGGAAGATAGTGAATCCATAAAAGTGATGTTCTCAAGATTCCAGATTCTAGTTATTGAGCTGAGAGTTATTGATAAAGGGTATTCTAATACTGATCACGTAAAGAAGATCATCAGATGTTTACCAAAGCAATGGAGGCCAATGGTCACTGCTCTTAAGCTGGCTAAAGATCTCAACAAGATATCTCTGGAGGAACTTGTTAGCTCCCTTAGAAGCCATGAGATAGAACTAGAAGATGACGAGCCTCAGATGCTAGGTAAGCCTTTAGCATTAAAATATAACAAAAAACTTGATTCTAAGGTTTTGCAGGCTATGGAAGAAACCTCTGATGGATCCTCATCAAAAGAAGACAAATTGTCTCTGCTCTCTAAAAGGGTCAATCAGCTGTGGAAGCAAAGGCAAAGAAAATTCAGAAACTCTAGAAGATCAGGGAATCAGAATGAATCCTCCTCCGGATACAGAAAGTCTGAGCCCTCCTCTGGACACAGAAGGTTTGAAACTTCGTCTGGTCACAGAAAGTCAAACAACAGAGACATCATTTGCTATGAGAGCAATGAACAGGGGCACTACAAAAGTGATTGTCCAAGGCTTCAGAAGGAGACGCCCAAAAAGAAGTTCTTCAAGGAGAATAAGAAAAGTCTCATGGCAACATGGGATGATTCAGATACTTCTAACGCAAACTCAGAATCAGATGATGAAAGAGCCAACATTTCTCTTATGGCAAAGGTGACAGAAGACAGCGAAGCATCTGGGTCAGACTCAGAATCAGACACAAAAGAGGTATTTCCTGATTTTACTATTAATTTTACTAAAGATGAACTAGAAGAAAGTCTGAATGAGATTCTGGAAAGGTATCAGCAGATCGGAGTCAAATTCAAGAACATGAAAAAGGATCTTGTCTCTGACTCTGAAGAAATTGTGAGTCTTAGATTAGAAAATTCCGAGTTAAAAGAAAAGATTTCAAAATTAGAAAATAACTTACAAAACTCTCATAAATAAATAATCTCAGAGGCTCCCAGTAATGCTGATAAGATCATAAAAGAATATGATCACAACTTTCAGAAGTTTCTGGCTAAAAACATAGATAGAAGCAAGATGGATTCAATGATCTATGGAGTTAGCATAAATGGAAGAAAAGGAATAGGATACCAAGGTAAGGTATCTCCACCTAAGAAAGTCATGGACCTAGTAATTAAACGCACACCACTAAAATCTCACTTCACCTATGGGCAGACACATGATCTGAAATACACTAGAAATGATTATTCTGCCAAACCAAAATTCAAACATAATTATATATGTAGCAGATATCTTAAGCAACAAGGCTAAAACACTAGTAATGGTACCTGGACTCTGGATGCTCTCGACACATGACGGGAAGAAAGCATATGTTCCAAATCCTGGAACTTAAACCTGGAGGCTACGTGGGTTTTAGAGGCAATCAAAGATGTAAGATCATTGGCTCTTGAACAGTAGGTAATGGTAACCTTTGTTCTATTAATAATGTGTTGTTAGTTGATGGATTGATGCATAACCTGTTATCCATAAGTCAATTAAGTGATAATGGTTATGATATAATCTTTAATCAAAATTCATGTAAAGTTGTCTGTTAGAAAGATGGAACTATCTTGTTTAATGGAAAGAGGAAAAATAACATTTATAAGATAAAACTTTCTGAACTAAAGAGTCATAATGTAAAATGTCTTCTTTCTATTGACAACGAGCAATGGGTCTGGCACAGAAGATTGGGGCATGTTAGTATGAGAAGAATATCTCAGATTAACAAACTCAATATGGTCAAAGGACTTCCTAATCTGATGTTCAGCTCAGATGCTCTGTGTGAAGCATGTCAGAAAGACAAATTTGCAAAACATGCTTTTAAAGCTAAAAATGTTGTTTCCACCTCTAGGCCATTAGAACTTCTGCACATAGATTTATTTGGACCAGTGAAAATTGCATCTGTTAGTGACAAGAAGTATGGGTTAGTGATCATAGATGACTATAGCAGATGGACATGAGTAAAGTTCTTAAGACACAAGGACGAGTCACATTCTGTGTTCGTTACTTTCTGTAACCAAGTTCAGAATGAAAAGGATCTTAGAATTGTTAAAGTCAAAAGTGATCTTGGTGGAAAGTTTGAAAACAAAAAATTTGAAATATTTTTTTAATGAAAAAGGAACTTTGCATAATTTTACTTGTCCTAGAACTCCCCAACAAAATGGAGTTGTAGACCGAAAGAACAGAACATTGCAAGAAAGGGCTAGAACCATGATCAATGAGACTAACATTGCTAAGATCTTATGGGCAGAAGCAATTAACACAGCGTGTTACATTCAGAATATAATCTCTATAAGACCTATTCTGGAAAAGACTCCTTATGAATTGTGGAAGAACAAGAAGCCCAACATTTCCTATTTCCATCCTTTTGGATGTACATGTTTTATTCGGAATACTAAAGATCATCTGAACAAGTTTGACTCCAAAGCACAAAAGTATATTATGTTAGGATACTCTGAATGCTCAAGAGGGTACAAAGTATACAATACAGAAACCCAGATTGTTGAAGAGTCAATAAGTGTTAGATTTGATGATAAGCTTGACCCTCAAAAGTCAAAGCAGAATGAATCTTTTGCAGATATAGAAGTTGAATTCACAGGTGCTGAAGGTAACTCATCAGAAGTTCCCAACAGAGGCGCTCCAACAACGTCAGAAGGAAATGTCACAAGCACTCCAGTACCTTCTGTTGATCAACTCTAGAAAAAGTTATCCAGAAGCAGCATAGCTCACCCTGAAGATAAGATTATGGGAAAGAAGGATGGTCCAATCAGAACAAGATCAACATTCAGAAACTCTGAAGAATCCCTCATGGGATTGGTATCTCTGATTGAACCAACAACAATTGATGAAGCTCTTCTGGACAACGGATGGATTCTGGAAATGTAGGAGGAGTTAAACCAATTCACCAGAAATGACGTATGGGATCTGAATCCCAAACCAAAAGGATTCAACGTCATTGGAACAAAGTGGGTATTCATAAACAAACTGAATGAGAAAGGAGAATTCATCGGAAACAAGGCACGACTAGTTGCACAAGGTTATAGTCAATAAGAGGGGATAAACTATACAGAAACCTTTTCTCCAGTCGCCAGGTTAGAATCTATCAGACTCTTAATCTCTTTTGCTGTAAATAATGGCATCACTCTGTATCAGATGGATGTCAAAAGTGCATTCTTAAATGGTTACATTGATAAAGAGGTATATGTGCACCAACCCCCTGGATTTGAAAATTCCAAACACCAAGAATATGTTTTCAAACTAAAGAAGTCATTTTATGGTATGAAACAAGCTCCCAGAGCTTGGTATGAAAGACTAAGTAACTTTCTGTTAGAAAAGGAATTTACCAGAGGGAAAGTGGACACAACCTTGTTTTGTAAGACATTTAAGAATGACATTTTAGTTTGTCATATTTATGTAGATGATATTATATTTGAATCTACTAAACCTTCTCTGGGAAGAGAATTTGCTAAGTGTATGCAGGCAGAGTTTGAGATGAGCTTGATGGGAGAACTTAAATTCTTTCCGGGCATTCAAATCAATCATACTCTAGAAGAAGCTTACATTCACCAGAGCAAATACGTCAGAGAACTTCTGAAGAAATTTGACCTCTCAGAATGTAAGCCATCAAAGACTCCAATGCATCCCACGTGCATTCTGGAAAAGGAAGAGGTAATTAAAAAGGTAGAGCAGAAGATCTACAAAGGTATGATTGGTTCTATCCTTTATCTGACAACTTCAAGGCCTGACATTTTATTCAGCGTTTATTTATGTGCTAGATTCCAATCAAATCCTATAGAATCTCACTTAACAGCAATTAAGAGAATTTTCAAGTATCCGAAAGGTACTACTAACCTGGATTTGTTTTATAGAAAATCCAATGAATACAACTTAGTAGGATATTATGATGCTGACTTTGCTGGAGACAGAGTAGAATGTAAAAGTACTTCTGGAAGCTGCTAGTTTCTAGGAGACAATCTGATCTCACGGACCAGCAAGAGGCAGTCCACAATTTCGTTGTCAACATTAGAAGTTGAATACATTGCAGCTACTGGATGCAGCACACAGATGCTCTGGATGAAAAGTCAGCTTGAAGACTTCAACATATTTGAGAGTAACATCCCTATTTTCTATGATAATACTTCTGCTATCTGTTTATCCAGAAATCCTATTTTGCATTCTAGGGCTAAGCATATAGAAATAAAACATGATTTTATTAGGGACTATATTCAGAACGGAATTCTCTCTTTAAAATTTGTTGACACAAACCATCAATGGGCTGATGTGTTTACAAAACCCCTTTCTGAAGATAAATTTAATTTCATTCTGAAACATCTCAGCATGAAATTATGTCCAGAATAAGAAGTTTTATTTGCATATTCTAATCCTCAGAATTTTATTTTTTTGGGGGACATCTGATCAACTTGTCTTCAAAAGTTAGGAGTACAGTTGCTTCAGAATCTATCTATGAAGATCTGAACCTTTCATTTCAAAGATAGAGGCGTGCAATTAACACCATCAAACATTTGTCATCCTCTCACAAGCTGTCTTCTGAGGCTGAACACACGTTCAAATTCTGAAGGGTCCAAGGCTCTGATTGGATGCATTGAGACACTTGTCAATGGTAACTGTTCAGTATCTACACACAATCCTCTAATTTCAGGTTTCATAATTTCAGTATAATCATTGCTTATTTTCTCTTTCTTACTGATTAAGTTTTTAAAAGTGTTTATAAATTCAATTTCACTATTTCATTCACTTCTTACTGCATCCACTATTTTCTCTCGCTCTCGTTTTTGCAAAAACCCCTTTTCTCAATTTTTCTCAACAAATCCGTGTGAACAATGGCATCCTCATCAAGCATAAAAAATCTCAACAGTGCTCCTAGTTCTTCTTCAACAGAATAGTATGAGGAACCTATAAGAACGTTGCTCACACTGGTAGATAATCTTGAAGTTCTATGTGAATTGATCATTGATTTTGAGAGTTTAAAGGAAAATGGGTTTGATCTGTATGAAGATGTGACGGCTCAGGGATGAAATAGATACTTTGATCGTCTGTTGGGTCCAACATTTCCTATTCTTGTTAAGGAATTATGGATTCATGCTACTTCAT
This sequence comes from Vicia faba, assembly GCA_948472305.1. NCBI lineage: Eukaryota > Viridiplantae > Streptophyta > Magnoliopsida > Fabales > Fabaceae > Vicia > Vicia faba. The sequence continues at coordinate 245,374,532 of OX451735.1, forward strand.
CCAACCATCAGGTTACGTCATATGTTATGGGGAAGAAGATAATGATTACAGAAGACTTGATTGGGAAACTTATTGGGTACAATGGCGGCAGAGTCAGATGCATTGACATGGCTGACAAATGTTCTAACCTAAAATCTATTGCTAGGATCATTTTCACTTCTGGGCCAGGATCATCCTGGGGTGCATAAATCACAGGAAGCCTACAAGCTCTTCTGATTACACCAACATTGATCAGCAGTTTCTATTGTACTTCATTGCAAAGAAGACCAAAATAAATCTTCCCACCTGCTCTCCAATCATCTAAGAACAAGTGTAAAGGAAACAAGAGAAGAAGAAAGAACAAAGAGGGATTGGATTCCTCTAGGAAGATTGATTTCAGACATTCTGACGGAAAACAAGTTGATAGAACATTTGACAGAGGCTAAGGAGATCAGCACTCTGGAAGCAAATGCTGGGAAACCACTAAATTCCAAAAATATGAAGAAAATGAAGATTACTGAAATCATTAAGAAGGAACCAACAATTACTTCTCATGAAGTCATCACATCTAGGAGAATCCCTCTGAAGGATTTTCCACTATTTTCTGAGATAGATGCTTCTCCGGAGATTGTGGTCAAATACCTTGAAGCTTGCAAGGAAGATGGAACTATTCCAGTACTCGACATCTGTGACCTGCACAAGCCCGCTCCAGATGTTGTGCTGAAGAAATTCAGAAAGAGGAAGGCAGTAGGAGAATGATCCTCTCAGAGGACACCCAAAGCTGCGAAAAAGAAAGGTAACACATATTTTGTTTCTGCTATAGAATCTATAGTTTTTTCAACATTTGAAACCATTCCCCCTCAAAAAACAGAAGATCACTCACCACAAAAATTTGAGGATTTTGACATAGAGTTTGATCCCTCTTTAAGTCTTGGCAGTTTCTTAAATGAACCTCACTCTCCCAATCCAAATCCAGAATAAAATCAACCAGAACTTGCAAGAGTTCTTTCTGATATTGAACTGTTTGATCAAGACTTTCACTCACCAATCCCAAAAAATCCAAACCTCCACTCACCAATCCCAGAAAATCCAACCATACATTCTCCACAACCAGAACATCCAAACCCTCTCACTCCTCAAACTGAAAATCAATATTCTGAAATACCTAAACCAGAAAATGAACATGCTACCATAAACCAATCAGAAGACTCCCTTACAGACTCTGATACAACTACCCCAGTTCCTGGAATAACAGAACCTCTTATGGTTTGCTTACCTCTCTCCATCCATGATATTCCAGAAATACCTTCACCATATGATTCCACACCACCAAACACTCCTCACTCACCAATCTTGATTTCTGATTCTCCTACTCCCTCACCAATTAACCGTCCAGCTGGTCATCTCTAAACTGTCATTGACCTAGAAGCGCTTGACCATCTAGTTTCAACCTCAAATAAATATTTCATTCCCAAACCCAAACCAACCTTAACCAAAACATATGTTGGTAAAAACTTGCTGATTTTTGAAACAGAAATACAGGAATGGGTTACTTCTTTGAAGCAAGCAAGTCAAGAGAATTCTAATCCTGCTGCTTCCGATTCTCTTTGGGATAAATTCAGAAAATGGTTCAACTCTGAATCCTAGAGGCGGAAATAATTGAGTTATGAGATGTCTCAGCAGAACTTCAATGATCAACTGAAAGCCATCAAAGACCAAGTTTCTGAGTCTCTGGGACAAGAAAGAAATTCTTCTGGTGGAAAATGCTCCCTAGAAAGAGCACCAACCTTCAGAAGCCACTGAACCAGGTTCTGAAAGTCACCCTCTGACTACTGCTCCAGAAAAGGAAATTGCAACAAAAGAAGTAGTTAAATCAGAAGATGCTACAGAGTGTTTTGAACGACATGCAATCTCTGGGGATACACCAACTACGTCTCTAGTCATGCAAACTCTGGAAGAGTTGAAGAAGGAGAATGATTTAATCCATGCAAGATTGGATAAGCAAGAAGACACAAACAAAGAGATCAGGGATAAATTGGATAAGCAAGAAGACACTACCAAAGAAATCAAGGATATTCTGGGAAAACAGGAAGAATCAAACACTCAGATTAAGAGCTTGTTGGAAGCGTTCTTCACACGACTTCCGCCTCTATCTTAGATTTTCTTTAACTTATTTTTTGTATTCTTCATCTTATCTTCTTTGTTTCTGAAAGATGTCATTGCAATCTGTTTTCAATACAAATCATCATTTTTTTTACTCTGATAATTTATGATTATATTTCTTTTTGATACCTGACAAAAAGGGGGAGATCGTAAGATATTTTCAATAACAGTTTACCGGAACTTAGTCTCAAGCATTCTGAATATCTTAACTTCTTATTTGTTTTCTAAAAGCCTAAACAAGAACAAAATCTGAAGGAGATGCAACAAAAGGTCTAGAACGAAGGAACTTCATGGAAGTATCTCATCTCTATCTGAGTACTCAACTCAGGGGGGGGGACTCTCTTAAGCTTTTGTTCTATAATTTTCTATTGAAAAATCCTAGTTTTTGTCATCATCAAAAAACGGGAGATTGTTAGAAAATAATTTGATTCTACAACCCTCATAAGTGTTTTGATGATAAAAAACACAGAACAAATATGCACTCTAAATTTGTGTTTTATGTTGTAAAAAAGTTCTGACTGAAACGACATCAGAAGTTAAGCCACAGAAGCATTCAAGCTGAGTAATCAGAATGTTCTGAAGTATGATGATCAAAATTTGTGCTAAAGAGAAAGATATCCTGATTCTGAATGGAAGTCCAACACGCTAACTGAATCTTCATTTCTGGCTTCCCAAGTTCTGAAGTAAAGCAGCATGCAAGATTCCTAAGTTCTGAAGCGTTACTTTTCCATTAAGGCAGTATCATGTGAAACGACTTCATTCAGACAAGAATATTCTCAGTAAGGAAAGTGCATTAAGTGTCCATTATCACGTTTTAATTTGGACATATTTCTACCCTATATAAACAAGCTCAAAGGTTAAATCATTTACGATTTTCACACAAATTCTCCATACAAATCTCAAAAGCTGCAAATATTCATATTCATACTATACTTAATTTATGTAATACATCACAGTAGTGATACATTTTCTGTAACAAATAGTACACAGTAAACCTTCTCTTTTGATTAAGTTATTTTCCTTCAGATAAATCGGGTTATGGTTGTACTCAAGAATACTTTGGAAGTTGTCAAAGTAGAATTATAATCAGTTTGATTAGTGAATTAAGTCCTCGTTGGAGAGAGGCGAAATCACCTTAGCGGGTGGACTGGAGTAGTTTGAGATCAAGCGAACCAGGATAAAAATCTCGTGTCTATTGCTTTTTATTTTTAGGTTTCAATTCAACCCCCCTCCCCTTCTTGTGTTTTCCACTTCTTCAAAAGTGCCTAACTAGGCACTCAAGCTTTTGGTCAATGAAGGGTAAAGGGAAATGATCTTTGAAGATGGATTTGTTCAATGTTCTATAATTTATGCATATTCTCCACCTTGTTTCGGTACATTTATCTACAACTTATTCTTTCTCGTTTTTAACTATTGTAACACCTTCTTTCTTAGGTACGACATGCACTGGACTGACCCATTTTGTGTCAGATATTGTGTATATGTATAATACGGTGGGAGAATTGACTTGGGTGTTTTGCGTTTGATTGCAAATGTTGCAGATAGTAAGAGTCACCACCGACTTTTCTTTTATCCAATAAAGGAAAGTGTGAAAAGAACAGGAAATACCTTTTGAGAATTTTCTTGAGTTCGGGGGGTAGGTTATGAAAAGGGAAGGTGTTAGCACCCTTTTCATCTATAGTTATCTACGGGCTTTTAATTGCTAGCTCACTTTGAAATACTTTTGTGTTTGTGTATGTTTGAAGATATTTTGAAAATGGTTATATTGTAATGATTCTCGCATCATTGAGAATGTATACAAAATGTTTGTTTTGCAAATATTTTGAAAATGCCTTAGTGCGACAATTTTGTAGTGATTCTCGTATCATTGAGAATGTATACAAAAATGTTTGTTTTGAAAATATTTGGAGTGTTTGGAAAGATGTTTGCTTTTTAAAAGTGTGAGGTGTGAAAATGGTTTGAGTTTGTGAGCAAGCAATTACAAGCAATCTACCTACTAAAAAAAAGTCTTTTTTATTTTCCTCCTCTTTTAGATAGTGCTATTTTCCTATTGGTTAGAAAGGAGCCATATCATTGGATGTGAGGGACAGATGTGGGTCATCGTACAGTTATAGAAGGAAAATTGTAAGATAATTTAGAAATTTGTAAGCTACTAAGATCATTTACCGAAGGCAACATTGAAGGGTCATCGAGGGACTACGATCTTTTAATCGAGGGTCTTTGCTAAAGCATCCCACGTTCGAGGGACATGACTGTTTTTATCTGATGCAATAATTGTCGGTTACTCTAGAGGTGCATGTGTGCAAAGTGTTTTATTTTCATGTAATTTATCTTGAATTAGGGTTTTTCTATGGTTGATTTTAATCTTATCATACAAACCCTAATTACTAATAATAATAATAAGGAAAGCGATAAATTGCGAAATTTAAATGTCCTACACTATTAAAATACTTTGGGAATGGGGGTACAATTTTGTGAATGAGGGAAAGAAAGCAATGAAATCTAATTATCTATTACAAACCATTGAATATGAATAATAAAAATGCACAAAATGTAAAGATGAATAAGAAAAAGAATTTGTTTTTTTGTTTTTTTTATGGAAAAGGTTTTATGATTAACCTAATCAAACTAATTAATTTTGATTACAAGAGAAATTAATTAATTATTTTAAACAAAATATAAAATATAAGTTAATTGAAATTAAGAAGAAAATAAAACCTAAGTCCAATAATTTGTTTATAAAATAATTTGAATATTAATGACAATTTAAAAAAAAGGTAGTTTATAGTGTAAAAAAAAAATCAAAATATAGTTCTAAATATTTTAATTAACATAATAAAATAATGTGTTTAAATTAAATAAAACTTAAAACTATTTTCTTTGTGATTTTATGATTTTAAATATAGTTTTGATTAAATAAAAATTAATTAGAAAAGAAAAAGTTAATTAAAATAAAAGGACAATGGGCCAGCGCATTTTACAACAAATAAGGGGTGTTGGGAAACATGAGAAGCTGGGCCCAAGGCCAGGAGGCCCAATGTTGGGGAGCTTGAATCATAAAAGGACAACAAAAAATGTGAAAAATACAAAAGGATACCACTGGGACTCGAACCCAGGTCCCTATAGATAAATGCCTTAGCGCGCGCTTCTTCTGCCATTGGGGTGACTGTTTCATCCATTCATAATACAACTTGCACTAAATTTAAAATAAACTCAATTTTGAAAATTAGAACATGGCTTCATCTTCTTTATTTGCGCGCGCAGGGATGAACATCACCATGGTTAAATCTATAACTCCTTTATTTCTCAACCATTATCAAAAATATAAACATAAAACTTGCTCTAAATTTCACCATGAATTCAACCATGTAAATAACTAAAGTTATAAATCAAAGATGAGCATGAATTTTTGTTGGTACCAAATTAAAACCTAATTTTTCTGAAATTTCAACTTCAAAATTCTCCATGTACAATTAACATAAATGAAAACTAAAGGCATGGTTAGCTTCAGGGAAATGATGTCTACAATTTTTCATTCACAAAGTAACCATTAATGATGCTTGTATAAGAAGTTAAAAGTTGAGAAAACTTACCTCAAAACTGGAAATCGTGTTTGGAGTTTGAGAACTCCTGGAGGTGTGGTGATGATCTAAATAGCTTCACTAAACTCCTAGGAAGCTATTGCAATGCTTACTTTGAGCTGAAAGTGTCTGAAACTTTCTAGAGAAGTCAAGTTGCAGGTGGCAATTTTTGGAAATGGAGGATGATGCAAATGGTGTTATGATTGTGTAGCAAGGGTTTTGATAGCCTCTATATGAGTTATAGAAGCTTTGTGATTGATTAAAAGTGAAAATGCACGAGTGGATTATGTATTTGGAATTCAAAGTCAGAATGTGCAACAATGGAGGTTTTGGATGCCAATTATGATTTTAGGGAGTTTAAGGGGGTTGGAGGGCTCTTGAATTCGTGTGTTAGCTTTCAAATACTTCATCTATTTATAGAAGAAAGGTTTTAGAGCTTGAAGTAACCAGAAATCAAAGATCACATGTTATGGTTTTGAAACTTGATTTTGAAGCAAGCTTGACATACATTGTTCCAATGCATAGTACAAGGGCTTATAGGGTGGTTGACAGATTATAGATGGTTTCTTCTTAACTTTGACATTGTGTATGTTCATAAGAAACAATTTCAAGGCTCAAGGAGAGTTGACATTATGTATAAAGCAACTTTTCAAGAATGGCAATGTTAACTTTGTTCCATTAATGGAATGATCACTTGCACAATGGCTCAATCACTTGGATCATAGCTTAACCATTTATGTAAACATTAAATTATGGAGTGATTTTTGAGTTAGAAGGCATGAAAAGCAAGATTATGCAGCATGCTTGACGATTGGATCATAAGGTTCATCACAAAATGACACAAAATTCAAGTTTGTGACGCCATCTTCATCTCTTCGAAACTTCTAGATCAAGCATGATCTCTTCAAGTTATTGGACATTTTAGAAAGCTTGAAACATTATATACAGCCTTCATGTTGACCATTTTGGCTAAATCAACTTGGAACTTGGTGAAAAATTGCCAAGAAGTTGGGACAAAAATCTGAGCAAACTTGTTAAAAATTTCACTAAGTGTTTTGATAAAAATGTCATTACTTTATGAGCCTATATCTCTAAACCTATGTATTTTTTGGACATCAACCCTCAGGGACAAAGTTGTAGAATTCATCTATCTACAACTTTCATGTTGAAAGTTTTCTTTGAATCATCTGGTATCATAGTGAAAAATAGTCATGAATTAGTGAAATTCTCAAGGTTAAAAAATACTTAGAATTTTTCTTAGTCTTGGAAATCTTGAATTTTGTTGACTTTCTTGATTCTTGATGATCAAGTTTGATATTTTTGAATGTCTTGATGAATCTTGATATATGAAATTCAATGTTGACCAAAAATTCAAAGTGTTAGTTGACTTTTCATCAGTTGATCCAAATTTAAATTATCAACCCCTTGATCTTAAGAAATGATTTGAGCCATGAAATTAAGTCAAGATATTGTGTTTAAATCCTTAAGATCATTATTCAAGCCATTAGTCTATGTACTAGGTCAAAAGTCAATGATCAATCATTCTTAGTCAAAATCCTAATTTTGACAACTTTGCCCCTTTGATGATTTAAATGCTTTTATTGAAGAATTATGATCATCCCTTGATCAAATAATGAATATGACTTCAAAATGATGGCTTTGGCCAAAAATATTGAAGTTTGATTGTATAATGACCATAGTTGACTTTTTACCCAATATAACTGATTTTCAGTCATCTGATCAATTGACAGAGCAAATTTTGAGATGCAAGACTTGAAACATGGCATGAGAATTCTTGGAGGTCTATGATGAACCATGGAATTAATTTTAGGCATTAGAAGTCCAATTTTCCTTGTAAAAACCAATACCCTAATTTGTGGTCTCAGTGTTTAGGAGGTGAGGTTGTCTGATCAACTCTTTGAGAATCCTTGAACATTTGAGATCTTTTGTGAGAAACGTCTTGAAGAAAATGGAGGGAAAATTTTGGGGTACAACAATATTATCCCATGCTTCTAGTAGTTGTACCCCTTCCATCTTAACTACATCACTCATGACAAAATGAATTCTCCTCTAGTGTTCTCTAGATGGTTTTTAGTCTTATTCTAGCATAATTCGATGCATACATACAGATTAACTGATTCCTTTCAAATCTCATATGTTATACCCTAGGGATGTAGGATACTTCCTTAAGACATTCAGTAATCGCCCATTCTCTTCTAGACCTAAGTCAGGGTTGACTATTACTGGGCGATCAAGTTCCTTATCTAGGAGTTTAAATCTTAGGGTTTTAGATAGTATTTTAAGTTCTACTGATGATTTCTCTGGGCCAGGCATATGATCAGGGGTAAGTGCAATACATTATATCTTAAACTCTCATCTTCATATGATTCATGCCATTCATCATCTTCAAATTAGGAGGTGCTGGAATTTTAGGACTTTAGTATCCTGAGGTGTTTCCAAATATTTTACGCTTTCGTCAATGATGTCTATAAAACAACCAGTGTCATCTATAGATGGTGCTTTCAGGAATTGAGAAAGAATAAACTCAATTTTCTCCTCACCAACATCAAAATTTAGCTTCCCTCTTTTCACATCTATTATTGTTTCTGCTGCGGCTAAAAAGGGTCTTCCTAACAGAATCAGAATACTTAATTCTTCATTAATATCCATTACTACAAGTATAGTTGACCAATTCTTACTGGAACATTTTCCAGGATTCCTACAAGGTATTCAATTGAGGCTTCCTATGTTCTGTCTTTCACTGATTGAAAGAGGCATTAAGCTAACACTAGCTCCTAGATCACAAAGTGCCTTATCAATAACAAATTTGCCGATAAAATAGGGAATAGAAAAACTTCTTGAATCTTTACATTTTGGAGGCATTTGGTTTGGTAGGATTAGACTACACTCTTTAGTCAGGGCTAATGTACTATCATCGTCAAGCTTCCTCTTGTTTGAAAGGATTTCTTTAAGAAACTTGGCGTAAGAGGGCATTTGAGTGATTGCTTAAGAGAATGGTATAATTATGTGGAGTTGTTTAAGAAATTATACAAACTTTTTGAGCTAACCCTAAATTATATACTTATATAGCCTTTGAGGGTATGGAATACAGGGCTTATATGGTGGCAGAGGGACTTATGATTTCTCTTTTTCTTGGTCCTCATAATCTTTAGGTTCTGAACGATCTGTCTTTTCTAGTTTTCCTACAAGGTAACTCCCTGGCTCATTGTCTTTCTCAATAGCTTTCTTAGTCGTTGTTTGGTCGTTAAATCTTAGATCAATTGGTCTGTCTAATTCTATCCCACTTTGCAGTGTGATAGTATTGGCATGGCCCTTTGGGTTTGGTTGTGGTTGGCCAGGAAAAATGCTTGTTGGGCCACCAGTAGTTGCTTTTTATTTTGCCACTTAGGAGACATGTGTATCTAGTATTTTGTTATGAGTGGCCAAGGCGTCTACCTTATTTTCCAATTGGTTTACTAACCCACTGGTGTGAATGTTTTGGTTCATAAACTCCTTGTTTTGTTGAGTCTGAGAAGCGACGACGGTTTTCATCATTATTTCAATATTAGAATTTTTAGGTGCTTGAGAGGCAGCCGATGATTTCTTTTAAAAACCAGGAGGAGAGTTAGGTGGTTGACTAGGAGCAAATAATGCGTTGTTGTTCTTGTAAGAGAAATTTGGGTGACTTCTCCAATCAGGGTTGTAGGTATTGGAATAAGGATTTACTGGGTATAATTCAATTGGTTGGTTGGAATTCCTGCCATTAATTGATATTTGGAAGTGATGTGTCCAAGGGCTCCACATAGCTCCCAATCAAGAGTTACTGCATCCATGGTGGTTGCTGGAGTTATGGTCAAACTTTCGATCTTTTTAGTAAGGGCCTTTACTTTAGCACTAACATGATTTATACCACTAACTTCATACATATTGCCTTTCGTCTGGGATTTTTCTACAGGAGTTTCTCACTCCCTCATTGGTAGTGATTTTGTGCCATATTCTATATTAGTTGATAAGCTTCCTGGAAGGGTTTGTCCATTAATGTGCCGCCAACTGTAACGTCTATTGTAAGTCTTATGATGTACAAGAGGCCATTGTAGAAGGTATGAATAATTAGCCATTGTTATAAACCAAGATGTGTACAGAGTCTTATCATATCGTTATATCTTTCCCAAGCTTCGAAAACTGATTTTGCATCCTTTTGTCTAAATCCATTGATTTGGCTTCTTAGCATGGCAGTCTTGCTTGGTGGAAAACATCGGGCTAAGAAGGATTTATTCAATTTGTTCTATTTGGTGATGGAGTTTGATGGTAGAGATTGTATCCAGGCTCTAGCTCTATCTCTTAGGGAAAATGGGAAAAGACAGAGCCTTGTCGCTTTTGGATCAACACCATTGGCTTTCAAAGTGTCTTTGTACTACACAAACACTGACAAATGAAGGTTAAGGTCCTCTGTAGGGTTACTAGAGAACTGGTTCTGTTGCAAGATTCACAACAAAATGAGTTTCAACTCGAATTTTCTTGCCTCAATGGCGGGAAGCGCGACACTTGAGTTTGGCTCCCCTTGCAATGGAGAAACATAGTCTTTAAGAGGATGTGGGTTGTTTTCTGCCCTATCTGGGATATTGTACCGAATTTAGAATTGTTAGATTTGGTGTTTTAGGTGAATAAAACACTCGATTTCGTTAATGGGATGTGCTAGCTCGTCCTCTAAGGCACGAGTATTTGGCATACAACCTAGTAATAAAATAGAAAAAGTTGCCTTAGTCAATAATTCACAACAATATAGTTGCAATATTAAATAAATTGGTCCTCGGCAATGGCGCCAAAAACTTGATTGGGCTATTCCATAAGTGTACAAAATCTTCTATATTTTTAATAGATATCTAAACCACATGAACCAATAGTCAATTTTATCGTAACCTAATGATGCTATGTAAGGCCACGGCTAATCAAATAATTTATGGTGAGAACATGAATTAAAAACAAGAATTAAAAATAATTAGGTAATTAGATGTCAAGTAGAAGCGAGCCCGGAATGTGATTTCCAGTTGTACCTCTGGGGCTGAATAAACTCTTAGCATTTTGTCTTTATATTTTCAAAACATTTTTCAGAAGAAAATACCAACTTAAAAAGACTGCTAACTCACGCGCAACCCGAGTTATGTTTCGGAATCGTAAATGCTTTATTGCCACTCACTTAATTAAAGGTTCATAACACTTTTGAAAACCGATAAAATCTAATTAATTCACTAAAGCGATGTCGCTGTTTTTAGAAATTAAATCTAATTTTTACATTCGAGTATGGGTCTCACACCATCGTGATATTTACCGGTACCTTAGTGTTTTCGCTCTCATGCAAAACCTTTTTAATTAAAACTAAAAATTAGAACCATAAAAACAGTTTATCATTTTAAGATCAACGCCAAAGCAATTTACCAAGTCCTGTCGGAATGACAATACTCAGATCTGGTCTCTTAAATATTTACCGAACATGGTTTCGGAAACAAACATGCAATTATAATTGTTATTCATAAAAATAAACATGTTAACGGTTTAAAAATGGTTTATGACAAGTATAAAAATTACTCAGGACAACAATAATGAAAACATAAGATATACTTAGAACAAAAACTAATAATTAATGCAATGGTAAATTATTGAATCTGTAAGTAAAACTGGAATAATAAACTAGAACACTTTGAACATAATGAAAACTAGATTAATACTGCAAAATAGAGCCTAAGTACTAATGTGTGGTAGTTTTCCAACGTGAGAAATCTACCACTTTACAAAGGTGATTTTATGCTTAAAACTATTGCTATGAATGTGCATAAAAACCGCCAATATATAGTGATATTGCCTCTGAAAAGTGCTTGCAATCATGTGGAATTCATTGAGAAAAAGTTGGAAGAATAGGAGAAGACTTACCAATAAGTTTCCTAAATTTTCTTCACTATAAGCGCATGGCGAACGCCACCAGGTGATGGTGAACTCCATCCCTTTAAAAGTGGAAAACATGGATTTTGAGTCTATGGCGAACACCATATGTCCGTGGCGAATGCCATGCAATAGAGTGTCCATTTTCTTCATTTTTTCTCCATTTTTTCACTTTTCATCGGTTTCTTGTACAAATGCTCTTCTTTGGCAGTTACCTGAAATAAACAAACAATACCAACATAATACTAAAAAAAGATGACAAAATGAACTTAATATTAAGTGAGTCGAGTCTGAAATGGGGTATAAAAAGGGTTATCAACATGCAAGTATTTTATCCTACGACCATGCCTGATTTGAGACATCATATTGATTGCATATGCCAAATATGATCTAGTGTGATCCAAGTAAATAACTTTACCACTAACCTCTAATACTGAACCTTGTCAACTTCGACACTCTCCTCTTCAAATTTCATCTTATGATTTTTCCCTCAATGAAAATCCTTTTACGTTTGCATCCAAACTTTATTATTTTTCAGCAAAAGATCAAGCACAAACTTTCTTCGAGAAGAGAAAATGTATTTCTTTAAGTAGGCTAACTCTATTATGAAGAAATATTTTATTTCCACAAGTTCATTCATCTCGTTAATAATTTCTTTTTAAGTAGTTGTCTCTCTTTCAAATCATCTTCTCTAACAATAATATTGTCAACATAAACAAAAAGTACAATTTGTTTTCCTCCTTGTTTATGTTTGAAAAATAAAGGGTAATTTCATTGGAATTTCTTATAGACCAAGCACAACATTATCATTGATTCAAACTATACTCGAGGGAATTTCTTTAGACCATATTAGACTTTTTAAAACAACACACCTTATTGGCTTTACCCATGAAATTAAAACTTGTTGGAATCTCCATATATAATTCCTCCTCTATGCGTCTAGGAAGAAACAAATTTTAATGTCAAACAGTTGTAATTCCGATCTAAAGCAAGAAATAATAGATATTAAACTTCAAACATTATAGATATTTTGCTCTACTGCAACTATCTCTTTGTAATCAGTTTCATATGTCAGAATATAAACTCTTACCACTCACTTTTCGTTATAACGATCAATGGTGCCATATGATTTCCTTTTTACAGTATAAATACATATGCGTCCAACTTTATTCTTGTCTCTTTTGCTCTCAAAAATTTCCTTAGTGCCAACTTTCTCAATTACTTTCATTTCATCACTCATAACTTGAGCCCAAATTTTACTTTATAATGCTTTTTTAATAAATGATGGGATTTTCAAAGAATTAATGGCTAGAATAAAACTTTGAAACTGTGTAGAAATATGTTTAGAGAAAACATGTTCAGAAAATGATTTCTATATATGGTGGAACATGATTCTTTATCTTTTCTCAAAGCAATGGGTAAATCATTCAAATCAATGTCATAAGTATCAAAATCTAAAAATCACCAAAAAATGAATCTTTTTTAGTACTTATTTCTAGCTCAAGTGATTGAAGTTGTTTCTTGAGTATATTGCCATACCCTAAAAATTTACCCTGGGTTTTTCACCTGCATCAGCATAGTATGATCATTGCATCTGATCAAGCATTTTATCAATATGGTCTTGATGGAATCATTAGGGTTTAGGTGAAATCATCTGGTCTTGATGGAGTTCATTCATTCATCTGATGATTAAGGAGTCAAAAGTATTTCTTAATCCCAGTGCATCATCCATTCATCTGATGATCAAAGAGTCAAGAGTATTTCTTAATCCTAGTGTATCATCCATTCATCTGATGATTAAGAAGTCAAGAGTATTTCTTAATGCTAATGCATCATTCGTTCATCTGATGATTAAGAAGTCAAGAGTATTTCTTAGAAGTAAAGAAGTTCAAGAGTTGACTATTTTGCATCCAGTTCTTTACTCATATTTTATTTGCACCATTATCTTGCATCAACATATTTTAGGATAAAAGAAAAAGATTGACTTCTATCGCTAAATTCACTTGCATTGCTTTGAAAACTCAGTTGCATTGCTTTGAAAACTTATTTGCATTGTTTGCATTATTTCGGTAGTTCATTTGCATTGTTTTTCTCATTAATATAAGTTGCACTATAAGTAAAAAGGCCAAGAGTTCACTTTTGACTTTGACCATTTATTAGTTTATGGCTTTTTCTTTTTATTTTGTGTAATTTAAATTTACTTTATTTTTGTTTTATTTTAATATTTTATAAATATTGGGTTAAATAAGTTTTTGGTCCCTCTAAATATCTCAAATTTCGTTTTTAATCCCTCTAAAATTTTCCTTCAAAGAATGGTCCTCTTAAAAAGATAAATTTTTAACTATTGGTCCCTGCTGTAATTTAGCAATAGTTTTTACAACTTATTGACAATTTTAGTGACAGTTTTAGCGACGGTTTTCATTTAGCGACGAAATTAAAGACCATTTTAGCTACGATTTTGTCAGGAGGGACCAAAAGTTAAAATTTAATTTTTTTGGAAGACCGTTCATTGAAGGAAAAAATTAGAGGTACTCAAAACAAAATTTGAGATATTTAGAGGGATTAAAAACTTATTTAACCCATAAATATTTGAGTAAAACTATTTTTGTTTTATTCTATTCTGTTATAGGTATTTGAGTAAGACGAAAATAGAATTAACTTGAAATAAAAATGGTTTCATAGAATATTTGTCTTATTACATTAGGTCACAAATAAATCAATATAATGTGTACATCACATATGCAGCACATGTTTTCTTTTTCACACTCTATAATGTGAAGAAGGTGTTTATCATCTAGTTTAATTTAGTTTTGATGAATACAAAAGTTTATCAAAAAAGAAATATTAAAAAAGAAAAATTTTGAAATTAAGAATGCAGAAGCTTATGGATATTTTAGAAGTAAAGAAAATAGATCTTGATGCTATGGTAATCAATTGAAATTCATTATGTATACACTTTAGATACTCAAAATATTTTATAAATTTTTATCTCTAAAGTTCTCAAATTATCATGCATTAAAATCTTTGATTCAAATGCATAAAAAGCTTATTTTTAAAATGTTGTCAGCATTTTTTAAGACAATTTCGTTTTAGTTTTAAAGTCAGGCAAGGTTAACCGACGTAACAAATAATTATTTGAAATTCAAAAAAAATTCTGAACTTGTTAAGTCAAGTATCTGTTTAACCGACTTAAAACGTTTTGTACAAAATTCAAAATTGTGTCTTTTCATGATTTATTGTCATTCTAAATTATTGCAAACCTTCATGAAAATCTCTAAAACTTTTGCATTAACTCAAAGAGGTTTTTATAATGTATTTAGAGCAAAATACATTAGTTTTCAAATTAATCTCTTTGATTCATAATTTTTACAAATAATTCAAATTAATTTTCAAGTGCTCATATTTTTAATTAAAATGAAAATTTGTACATAACTTTCATATCAATAAAAAGAGTTTTATTCATATTATTTTAAGCACTTAAGTGTATATGTTTGGATTGTGATCAAAGATAAAGAGGAGAGCTAAACTTTTATATATCTTGTAATTCAAGCAAGTCAAAATAGATACAAACTCAGATGTTAAATTTGTATTGATTAGTTCTCTGTTGTTGTCTGGTATGATCGTCAAGTTATTGGTGATTGTTGTAAAAAGGTCCTTTGAATTGGTTTGATTCAAAGTTCACTATAGTTGTTTCTGTTGTTGGAAATCAAGGAAGTGATGTGCTTTTTTGTTGTTGTTAGAATATTATAGGAGAAGTCTTGGTGTGAGGCTTGTACAAAAATATAACAATAGTGGAAATCTCTCACGAGATGTGAGAGGACTAGATATACCCTTGATTAGAAAGGGGAGCTAGTATACATCTTGGTGTCATTTACTTTTCTGCACCTTAGTTTTGTGCTTAATTTTATTCTAATCAAGTTACAACACTTAACTTGTTTCTGGAAACGTAAAAAGAAAAGGAACTTGCATAAAAACCAAAAAATTCAGCAAGTATAATTCACTCTCCCCTAGATTGTGCATTCTAAAAACTTACAATTGGCATCATAGTGGGTGATTGGTAACTTACTCCTTAGATCCAGAAGATGGCTTTTGCAAATCGTGATTTTAGAAATGATGCTCTAATAAAAATTTTGGAAAATTATTGAGAAAGGAAATGACAAAAGAAATGAGTAAACAAGAAGCACCAAGAATCAAGATTACTTGCTTTGAATACGGAGAAATAGGACATGTTAATAGTGAATGTCATACGCTTCAAAAAAAGAATGAAATCAAGAGCAACAAGGACAAAAATCCAAAGAAAATATATGTAGCATGAGATGGCAATAAAATAAGTTCATCTTCAGATGGAGATCATGCAAGCAGGGCATTGATGACATCACATCATTAAAGTGATGAAGAACATGAGGTTAGTGATTATGAAATTGATGATAAATCTTCATATGATGAATTACAAAGTGCTTTTAATAAATTACATGATGAATTTTTGAAACTTTATAGAAAATTTTCAAATCAAAAGAAAACTATTTTAAATCTAGAAAGAGAGGTTAATATCACAAGAGTGAAGTTAGACTTAATAAAAAATTCAGCATGCAATAATTGTTCTTATTATGAATAAAAAATTGTGGAATTAAACCAAGTCATTGAAAAATATGAAAAAGGGAAGTTTGGCTTGGATAATGTGTTAAGTAGTGAAATATTTTAAAATAATAGATGTGGACTTAAATTTGCTAATTTTGATAAATCTAGTACAAGTCCAACTATCTTCGTAAAGGCTATTAACAAATTCAACAATAAGGAATCAAAGAAAAAACATGTCGTAAATCACCACAAAAAGGCTTATGATAGAAATAACTTTTTATGTCAGTTAAAAGAATCATGTTTTTAGACCTATTTTTTTTATTGTAATGCAAAAGGTCATACTCAGCAAAACCCCTTCTAAGTTTATTCACTCTTGAGAAAAACTGAGTTTCTTATTGTGGACCACATATCTCAGCAACATGTTCAACATGTGTACCCTCAACACATAAGTTACAATAATTCTGCTTGGAGATGTCATCATTGTAAAAGATATGGACACATAAGGCCCTATTGATATAGGTTGGCTGAATATCCTAAGTTATATAGTAAACTAATACTCAAAAGAAGTGGGGAAAGAAGGTTCAAGCAAAGAAATTATGGAAACATAAGGTACCATCCACAAGTCTCATAACTCATACATCTCTTAGAGTTTCCTCAAGATAAGATTGATATTTTGATAGTGGGTGTTGCAGGCACATGATTGGAGAAAAGAAATATTTTGAAGAGTCGAAACCTTACTCAAATAGTTACACTACACCAAAAATAAGATTAGACAGCACATCTAAAGCAATGCTTCTTATCAAACGCGCTGCTAAAAGTGTATTTTAAAAACACGGAAGTTTGGTCATATACCTTAGACAGCGCTTTCTAAAAAAGTGCTGCCTAAGGGGCTGAATATGGTTTGATAAACCGCTGCTAAAGGGGGGTAGGTACTAAACCGCTGCCTAAAGGGTGGGCTTACAAAACGCTTTTTAAAAGCGCTGCCTAAAGGGTGGGATTAAGCAACGCTTTATGAAAGCGCTGCCTAAAGTGGGTTAATGTGAATTTATAAAGGGTTGTTAAATGGGGTAGGTACTGTAGCTCTTTGGAGAAGCGCTGCCTAAACGGTGGGCTTATAAAGCGCTTTGTTAAAGCGCTTCCTAAATGGAGAGATTAAGCACCGCTCTGTTAAAGTGCTGCCTAAAGGGTGGGATTAAGAAGTGTTTTTTCAAAGCGCTGTCTAAAGTCATGTTATAAAATAAAAACACGCGCCGAACATTTCTATTACAGTAACATTATTATTTTCCCAAAACCCATTTTGCACAACAACAAAGTTACGAACACAACCCATTTTTCAAGAGCTTTTTCATTTGATTCTTGACAAAATCGTTGCATCCTTTCTTCAAGGTTCTCATCCTTCTTCCATTCAAGACCATTTCATCCTTTCTTCTATTCACAACCAAGGTTCTCTTCTCCTATAGGTGTGATTTTTGATATATTTTATAATGTTGATATATAATGTTGCATTTGGTTTAGTTGATAGTGTTGTTTTAGTGTGGATTTAGTGTTGATAATGTTGCATTATGTTGTGTTTTGTGTGGCATGTGGTTTTTGCATGTAAGGTGTTTGTGAAAATGTCACAATGAGGTTTGCATGTAAGGTGTTTGTGTAAATGTCACAATGAATATTGCATGTATTGATTGAGAAAAAATATGTTTCTATACAATTAATCGAGCTATACATTTTGGTTTGAGAGGTTGTCGTAATAACACTTATAGTGTTGAAATTGAAAGAACTTCACATAAAGTTGAAAATGAAATTGAAAGAGCTCATATAGTTTATGGTGTAAAGTTGATAAGATAAGTGATTATTTGATGATAATGTAAAGTTGAAACGATAATATAAATATTAGTAATAATATAGAATAGAAACGATAATATATATGTTAAAAATATTGTTTAATATATATATATATATATATATATATATATATATATATATATATATATATATATATATATATATATATATATATATATATGTGTGTGTGTGTGTGTGTGTGTGTGTGTGTGTGTGTGTGTGTGTGTGTGTGTGTGTGTGTGTGTGTGTGTGTGTGTGTGTGTGTGTGTGTGTGTGTGTGTGTGTGTGTGTGTGTGTGTGTGTGTGTGTGTGTGTGTGTGTGTGTGTGTGTGTGTGTGTGTGTGTGTGTGTGTGTGTGTGTGTGTGTGTGTGTGTGTGTGTGTGTGTGTGTGTGTGTGTGTGTGTGTGTGTGTGTGTGTGTGTGTGTGTGTGTGTGTGTGTGTGTGTGTGTGTGTGTGTGTGTGTGTGTGTGTGTGTGTGTGTGTGTGTGTGTGTGTGTGTGTGTGTGTGTGTGTGTGTGTGTGTGTGTGTGTGTGTGTGTGTGTGTGTGTGTGTGTGTGTGTGTGTGTGTGTGTGTGTGTGTGTGTGTGTGTGTGTGTGTGTGTGTGTGTGTGTGTGTGTGTGTGTGTGTGTGTGTGTGTGTGTGTGTGTGTGTGTGTGTGTGTGTGTGTGTGTGTGTGTGTGTGTGTGTGTGTGTGTGTGTGTGTGTGTGTGTGTGTGTGTGTGTGTGTGTGTGTGTGTGTGTGTGTGTGTGTGTGTGTGTGTGTGTGTGTGTGTGTGTGTGTGTGTGTGTGTGTGTGTGTGTGTGTGTGTGTGTGTGTGTGTGTGTGTGTGTGTGTGTGTGTGTGTGTGTGTGTGTGTGTGTGTGTGTGTGTGTGTGTGTGTGTGTGTGTGTGTGTTGTGTGTGTGTGTGTGTGTGTGTGTGTGTGTGTGTTGTGTGTGTGTTTAATATTGTTTTATTAGTGAAATATATGTTAAAAAGAATATTAGTGATTATTTAATGGTGTATACATATATGTTTAATGTTGTATAAATATTCTAATATGATTCTTACTCTATAGATTTTTTATTAAATGAAATTAATTGATCATTTATATAGGTTACTTGTAAAGAGTGGAGTTTCTGAGCGTTTCCAAAAATATTACACTGTGTGGTTTCAGAAGTTGTTGACTCCTCTACAGGTATTTAGTTGTTCTTTTAATTTGCTATAGTTGCTTGAATAATTATAGTATTTTTATTTTCGATGAATATGCCTAATTGGTATTAAGCTTTTTAGTCTTTGTCCTTTTTTTTAAGTAATTTTTTTTGTTTAGCTTACTTAATAGTAAGACCATGGATAAAAAATGGACGTCTGCCAATCGATTGTCCAAAAAGTACGAGAATGGGGTATTAGAATTCTCTAAGTTTGCTGTTGAACACGCCGAAGACGCCAATCAAATGAAATGTCCTTACTTAAGTTGTTGTTTTGTGGATCGGGTTGACGCAGTTGGGTTGCAATTGCATTTATTGAGGCGTGGAATTGATCGAAGTTACACATGTTGGATATTCCCTGGTGAGAAAATTTACGATAATGTTGAACCGGGGGATAGTACGACATATGCTTCAGATGACAATGACACAGATACATACGATTGTGATCGAGTCGAAGAGATTGCAGAAGCACTTGAAGAAGATCTTCAGGATTTTCCTAAAATGTTTGAGAGGTTGGTAACTGATGCAGAGAAACCGTTGTATAAAGGTTGCACTAAATTCACAAGGTTGTTTGTGGTATTAAAGTTGTACAACTTAAAGGCGGGCAATGGATGGTTGGATAAAAGTTTCACAAGTTATTAGCCATTATGAGAGATATGCCTCCGAAGGATAATGTTCTTCCTAATCGAACCTATTAGGCCAAAAAATGTTGTGCTTTATTGGCATGAGCTATGATAAGATACATATTTTTCCAAATGATTGCATTTAATTTCGAAATGAATATGCATCGTTAAATGAGTGCCTAGATGCGGTTTATCTCGATATAAGAAAAATTGTCTCCAGCAAAAGTCTTATGGTATTTTTCTATAATTCTGAGATTTAGACGCATGTTTCATATTGAAACTGATGCAAGACACTTAACTTGTCATGCAGATTGAAGAATTATTGATGGAAAGTTTTGACATCCAGAAGATTCACCACATTGGTCGAAAATTGATAATGGTTATCCTGATTTTGGAGGAGAAGCAAGAAGCCTTCGCTTGGAATTATCTACTGATGGAATGAACCCGCATGGTCTTCAAAGTATCTCACATACCATATGGCTTGTGATTATTATGATTTATAACCTACCTCCATGGCTATGTATGAAGCGCAAGTACATGATGTTATCTATGTTAATTTCTGGACCTAAACAACCAGGGAATGACATAGACGTTTACTTGAAACCTTTAATCGAATATTTCAAGATTTTGTGGGAGAACGGTGTGGAGGTTTATGATGGATATAGGAAAGAAAGTTTCAATTTGAGGGCAATGTTGTTTACCACAATTAACGATTTTTTGGCATACGGAAATCTATCAGGGTATAGCATTAAAGGTCAAAAAGCGTATCCTATTTGTGAAGAACACACAAATTGGAAGCGATTGGAATTTTGTCAAAAGAATGTATTTCTCGGTCATCGTAGATTCTTAAATTCTAATCGTCACTATTGTGGACGGAGAAAGGCATTCAATGGAATTTTGTACTGAATATTTGACCAATGTTCAATCCATTGGACTACCCAATTCTCATGTTATCGAAAGGAAGGAAGGAAAAATTTAATCGGAAATAAAATTGTGACAATATCAAGGGTTTAACGGGATCAAGTGCATTTATATGTTCTGCACAATGACAATGAGTAGAGAGATATTTTTGGTTTTTTCCTATTACGAAACAATAAGTAGAGAGGATGTGGATCAAATTCTTAAACATGAAGAATTAGGCCTCAGTATTATCAATACATACATCAGGTATTCTCCGATCAACTTTATTTAGTTTTTATTGAACAATTCATCTACTAATTTCAATGAATGGTCTTAATGTTAATGATGTTTTTATTTAAGTTTCATGTATGCCAACTTGATGCGCCCACATCAATTGGACCAAAGATTCTCCTTCTTATCTCCAAGCAATATCAACGCACTATTAATCCAACAACGACTAGATGACATAAAAGAGTATTTTATCCATACATTTATGGCCAACAAAGATACGGAAAAATTATTTTTTTTCCATTTAATATTGGCAATGGATAATATTTTTATTCAAACTTCATCTATTATAATTTTTCGTGTTTTGACATTTCGTAGAAAGTTTCAATCTAATATTTGTTAATCTTACAGTGGACATTGGTTGTTGGTTGTGATCAATCCAATAAGAGAAGTTGTATATTATTTGGATTCGTTAAAAGGCGAATGGACAAAATACCCATACATGAAGGAGATGGTTGATACGTAAGTTAGATTGTTCTAAAACTTCATTTGTATACTTATTTATTTTTTATGTGAGATTGTTCTAAATCTTCGTTTATATTTTGTTAGGATTATACAAATTTTTAGATTACAACGAAATATTCAAGTACCAAAAACTAAGGCAAACAACATTACATGGATTATAGTGCAGGTATATTTTCATAATTTTGATTATATTAGTGATGCTACTATATAAAACAAGTTAAATTATATGAGATGATATATATTTATATATTTTTCCATGTGTAGTGCCCTCGTCAGCGTAATGGTATAGATTGCGGTTATTTCTTGTTGAGGTTTATGAAAGAAATTATTCTTTTGAATCAAATAGAGATTCCATCCATGATATGAGTTTCTAACTTATGATTTATTCTAATATATTTAACATATTTCATCTAATTAATTATTTTTAACTAAAACATATTATGTTATATTATGTAGTACTTTGATGAATACAAGTGTTCTACTTATTCGAAAGATCATTGGACGAAATTAAGGAGGATTGGTGTCAATACATTATTGAGATGAGAATTTTATAAGGTATTGTGACACTTTTATTAATCAGAATTTTGAGTATATATAAGTTTGAGTTAATGAGATATTATATCGTTATAGTGTAGTAAATTGTTTCAATATTGTTGTTGTTATTGAGATGAAAATTTTTTTTGTAGCGAGGAATTTTTAATGGTGGGTTATAACAGAATCGGGGAATTTTGTTTGTATGTATGAATCGGGGAATTTTTAATGGTGGATTATAATGGAATTTTGTTTGTATGTATCGATGAAATCGGGGAATTTTGTTTGTATGCATGGTATGAATCGGGAAATTTTGTTTGTATGAATCTTGATTTGTTTTTGTTACATTGATTTTTAAGTGTTATATATATAGCTTGATTTTGATATATATGTCTTTGTTTGTTTTGTTTCAGGTAGGTGCATATGTAGAAGATATATAGATTCATTTAGGATTTTTCATTGTTGTTGTTTGTAGAGAAGATAGTAGAATATAGTAACTCTAGAAGATAACAATATGTACATTTGGTGCATATTTATTTGTTTATGTAGCTGTATATGTAAATATTTAAATTTATGTTTATATAAATTATTGAACACTTTAAGTTGTATTTATGTATATATAAATTGTTAGATTAAAGTTGTATATATAAATATGTAAATTTGGTGCATATTTATTGGATTGAAGCTTCAAATTTACAAATTCTAGTTAAAATTTGAAAGACAGTGCTTAAATTTTAAGTGATTATGTGTACAAGGCGCTTAAAATATAAGTTGAATATATTAAAAAATCCGTTAACATTAGACAGAGCTTTAAACCAAAAAGCGCTGCCTAAAAGGGGACTTTAGATAGCGCTTGCCTAAAACATTAAAAAAAAAGAATATATTAGACAGCGCTTTTTCTATAGTGTGTCTATAGCAGCACTTTCACTTTAGACAACACTTGAGGAAGCGTTGTCTAAAGTGAAAGCGCTGCTATAGGCACACTATAGAAAGTGCTTAAATTGTTAAAGCGCTGCCTATAGGGGACTTTAGAAAGCACTTATTCAATAAAGCGATGTCTAAGGTCTACATTAAGTAGCACTTTCACATAGACTAAAAGTATCGCTTAAGGTTACAGCAGCGCAGGAATAGGCAGCGCTTATAAGCTCTGTCTATGGCCAAAAAAAGCGTCCCCTATGTGCTTTTTTGGCATAGTGTTATGTTACTTAGTGATGGAGAAAAAGGAAGAATCAAAGGCATAGGAAAACTGGTCAGGTCATATTTTCCTTGCCTTGAAGATGTGTTGTTGGGAGAAGGTCTGACTACAAACTTGATCATCATCAGTTAACTATGTGATCAAAGTCTTAATGTAAAATTCAACAAGTTTTAATAGGAACGTACTTGAAGAAGCCCTCGGTGGTTTACCTAAGCTGAAAATTGAATAAGGAATAGTATGTGGAGATTTCTCATGGAGCCTATGCAAGTGGAAAATCTAGGTGAAAAAATATATGTATTTGTGTGTATGGATGATTTCCCAAGATACACAAGGGTTAGCTTTATTAAGATAAATATGGAACTTTTGAGGTTTTCAAAGAGTGTTGCCTACATATTCAAAAATAAAATGAGAGTGAAATTCTAAAGATAAGGAGTGACCACGGAAAGGAATTTGAGAATTCCAAGTTCTCCAAATTTTGCTCACCTGAAGGGTTTCTATGTATAAGGAATTCTCAGTAAAATGGACTTGTAGAACACAAGAATAGAACTATGGAAGAATCTTCTAGAGTTGTGTTGCATGCCATGAATGTTCCTTACTATTTCTGGGTTGAAGCTACGAACACCTCTTGTTGAATTCACAATAGAGTACCCATCATTTCTAGAACCAATGCTACTATGTATGAACTTTGGAAAGGAAGAAAACCAAAGAGTGATAAAGGTATATATATATATATATATATATATATATATATATATATATATATATATATATATATATATATATATATATATATATATATATATATATATATATATATATATATATATATATATATATATATATATATATATATATATATATATATATATATATATATATATATATATATATATATATATATATATATATATATATATATATATATATATATATATATATATATATATATATATATATATATATACCTAGGGTACTTATTGTACCCCAAAATTTTCCCTCTCCCTTATCAAGAATTTTCTCACAAGATCTCCTTGGACTCAAGACTGCACTAGGGTTTGATTAGCTCAAGACACCTCCTTAAACACTGATGACCAAAATTAGGGTTTGAGATTGCACAAGGATTTTTTAACTTCCAATACCCCATATGACTTTCATGGATCATTATGGACCCTCAAGATCACTCATGTCAAGTTTCAAGCCATGGATCACATTTTTGCTCAATCAATTGAGCAGTTGACCTAAAAATCAGTTGTATTAGGAAAAAAGTCAACCATGGCCAATTTATAGTCAAACTTCATAATTTTTTATCCACTTCAACATTTTAGACTCATATGTATCATTTGATCAAGTTGGGACCACAATTCCCCAAGAAATTCGATCAAATCTCCAAAAGGGCAAAATGGTCAAAATTAGAGTTTTGACTGCGAAAGGGAAGTTTCTGATTTTTGACCTAGAAAATTATCAATTGGTTTAAAGAATGATCTCAAGATTCCAATTGCATAATTTTGACCTAATGACGTGGCTCAAAACATTGCTCAAGTCCAATGGATTGACAGATGAATTTTCAGTCAACTAATCAAAGTCAACTGTATACTGAAAAGTCAAACTTTGACTTTTTGGTCAAATTCAAATGCCAAAGATCACAATTCATCAAAACATGTCAAAATGTGAAAATTATTCATCAAAAAATCAAAAAGTCAAGATCTCATTTTGAAAAGTTAAAATTTCTAAACTTAGAAATTTTTCCAAGTGTTGAAAATTTCTTATTTTTTCATAACTTTGATCAAAATTTTCACCATGATTCAAGATGATTCAAGAGAAACTTCCAACATGAAAGTTGTATATTTCCATGAAATCTAAAACTTTTCTTCACACAAATTCTTCCAAAAGTTCTTGTATCTCAAGTTATAATTTTAAGAACATGTGGGCATGAAACAAAACACTTAGTGAATTTTTTACCCTAATTTGGTCAGGATTTTGACCCAACTTCATGGCACTTTTTCATATAGTTCCAATGGTAATCTTCAAAAGAAATTAAAAGATGGGTTGTAGAGAACATTGCAATCTTTCCAAAATTTCCAAGAACTCCTTGAGATCATTTTTGAGTAGGTAGAATCGAAGAGATGAAGTTAGGTTTTTATCACTTGAATTACAAGTCATTTTGTGATGAACCAAATTCAAAATTCAAACTATGTTGCATAAACTCTACTTTGCAGGCCTCAAACTTGTTAGGAACTCTATAATTAATTACTTGCAGAGCTATTAGAGGTCTCATTTTAAGCATTCAATGCATGGACATGCTTTATATCCATTTTTGGAAGAAAGTGTACATTGCCATTTTGATAAAGTTCTTTTTTGCACAAAACTTGTTCTTGAGCCTTGCACTTGTTCTCTTCTGATTGTACAAGTCCTATAACTCCTAAGAAATGGTTTAGACACTTACAATCACTCAACCCATGCTTGTACTACACATTGAAATTTGGTTTCCCTCTTTTCTTGAAAATCAAGTAGCCTAGCCAAAAGCTTGTAACTTGTACTTTTGACTTGCCAATGCACTCCAATCCTTTTGCTTATAGATACACAAACTATTTGCATCAAAGGAACGAATTCTGAAGCCTCAAAAAGACCTAGAACTCAGAAACATATCTCATACCTCCATCTTCACACAAACTGACCAAAAACTTGAAACTCATAACTCCATCGTGCGTTTTCAAGCCTTTTGGTTTCTAAAGCTTCTAAACATCATTTAGAACTGATCCCACACCCTGATACAGAACTGTAAAACCATTAACACCATCCTCCATTTTCAAAAACAAAGCTTTGCACTTGGACTTCTCCAAAACTCCTCAGGTACTTTCAGCTCAAGCTAAGCATTCCATTAGCTTCCTAGGAACTTGAGGAAGCTAACCCAACCATTAGAACTCCTTGAAAGCTACTCAAACTTCAAACCACATACCCTCTTGCAAGGTAAGTTTTCTAACTTTGAAACTTTTCATACACGCATCATCAATGATTTATTTGTGAATGAAACATGTAGATATCATTGCCCTAAAGTTGACCATGTCTATAGTTTCCATTAATTTTGTTTGAGCTTAGAGAATTTTGAGACTGAAATTTTTGAGATTTTTAGGTTTCTGGGCGCGTTTTCTATCATATATTTATTTTTTTGCTTATGTTAACGGATGTATAGCCACCCCAATGGTAGAAGCAAGCGCCTGTAAACTTTGGGACCTGGTTTCGAGCCCCAGTGATACCCTTTTAATTTTTTTCTATATTTTTGCATTTTCTGACCCTTTTTTGCAGGCGTTGGGCTTCATCTTTGGGCCTTGTTTTTGTTTTACTTTCTAACCCCCCCTGTGGACTATTTGCACCCCTGGCCAAATTTTATTTTATTTTCTTATTTTCATTTTTATATATTTTCTTAATTATTTTTCTAATACTAAAAAAATCATTAAAAAAATACAAAAATAGTAGATTTATATTTTAACTTAGTTTATTTATTTTTTCTCAAAAAAATATTTTATTCAACAACACTTTATTTATTTTACTAATTATTCTTGTAAATTTAATTAAAACTAGGATATTATTTATTTTCTTTTACACCAATTAAAATATATTATTTTAATATAAAAAAGGCCAAAAATATTTTATAATACTATAAATTATTTTCAAGACAAAAATACAAAAATACAAAAATACTTTTCTTAAACTTAATTTCCTTTTAATCAATTAATAGACTTAGGGTTTTATTTAAAATCTTTTCTTATTAAGTTAGGTTTACTTTTATTATTTTAATTAATTATTTTCTTTTAATTAATTAGGCTAAAACAAATTCCCTTTTCCTAAAAAATCCAAACAAAAATAACCATTTTTCTTTATATTTGCATTCTTGCATATTTATTAAATTTGTACATTATTTCCATTTAATTTCTTGTACAAATTCAATTTGGTTGTAATAGATTAATTAGGTTTATATTCTTGCAATCCCCATTTACAATTTGTACACCCCCTTCCCACAAGTATTGTAATAGCGTAGTAACTTTAAATTCCGCAATTTATCACTTTATACATAACATGCTAGTAATTTGGGTTTGTATGGAAAGACTAAAACCAACACTTAGAAAATCATAATTCAAGACAAAATTGAGCATGAAAACAATACACTTGCACACAAACACCCCTAGGTTAAATTCACTTGGTTGCCTTTACAAAATAGCCATATTACACATGTGAGATATCTTAGCAAAAACAAACAAATACAAGATCATAGTCCCTCGATGACGCTATCTAAAGTTGCCTTTCAAATGATCTTAGTCCCTAAAGGAGAATGCTAAGATACCTTGCAACATTGCTAATCATGGTTATACGATGACCCACGCCCGTCCCGTTTACATCCAAAGATAGGGTTACTTGCCAAATCAATGGTAAGATAATAATGTCAAAGGAAAAGAAAATGAACAAAAAAGACTTTTGAGTAGGTAGAATGCTCCTAATTACTCACTCAATTTCAAACAAAACATCCTTGCTATTTTCAAAACAAACACCAAAACTTTCAAAACATCTTACAAACTTGAAAACATTTTCAAAAGATCAAACATCTTTGTATACATTCTTACGAACGAGAATCATTACAAAGATTGCCTAAACAATGGCCTCTTTACAAAATACTTTCAAAAACCACACAAAGCACAATTTCAAACAAAAGCAAGTGATCTAGCAAGTAACTAAGAGCCCATGGAAAACCATGGATGAAAAGGGTGCTAATACCTTCCCTTTTCATAATATACCCCACGAACTCAAGAAACAATCTAAAAGGTCTTTCCAGTGATTTTTCAACTTTCCTTTTGGATAAAAGAAAAGTCGGTGGCGACTCTTGCTAACCGCGACATTTGTGATAAAACGCAAAACATCCCAAGTCAGTTCTCCCACTGTATCACAGAACTGGCGACTCTACTGGGGAAGATTCTAAAAGTGGGGTTACCTTAGGGTTAGATCACATTTACTTGCTTTCATTCTTTGACTTGTATGCTTTACATTATGGTTCTTTGTTTGGGTTTGAATCCTCTACCCAGATTTGGGATACCTTACAGGTAACTAGCAATACATTGTGGAAACTGTGTGGGGTATACCGGCATGGTCTAAGCAATAGCTACGTTAGTGCGACATATTTGTGGGTACCGGTAGCCCTTGAGTTAATCAAGGAGAATACGGGGCCGCTGAGTGATGTCATGAAGCACTAATAAACTTTTAGAACCTTTACTTGACCAACTTGGCCTTTAGAACATAATGAGATGACCAAGTTTGGTGCAGTCCGAAGTTGGTAGATACTCGATACTACACTCATTGAGGTTTGGTTTCTTGAGATATTTTGGTCGCCATTAAAGAGGCTTGTGCTGAGACAATGCTCAAGGAAACAAACCAGTGATATTGAGCTCCTTAGAACCTGGTTACTATTGCTAGGACAGGTTGAGCCAATTAAACTTCAAGAGGGTACTTACCTATGAGACTCCATGCAAGCCTAAACCTAAGGACTTGTTTGCTTTGTTTATGTATTTATACTTATACATAACATCATGAACATCATAACATCATATTCATTCACTAACCATTTCAAGGATTTTAGGATTTATCTTTGTTCTTGTTTTGTAGGACATGGATTATATTCGCAAGAAAACTATTCAAGTCAATCTTGTAAGAATCCCTCCTCAACTCAAGGAGCTAGCATCAAGGATTTCAGAAAATTCTCCATTCACCGAGAGACATGGTCGCCTACTTAACTTGGTCACCTCCAACACTGATGAAGACATGATGAAGGTGCTTTTTCAGTTTTTTGATCCTTTACACCATTGCTTCACATTTCCCGATTATCAACTTGTGTCAACTTTAGAAGAATTCTCCCAACTCTTGAGGATTCCCATTCTCAATCAACTACCTTTAAACGGTACAGAAAGAGACCCAAAGCCAGAAGATATTGCTCAAGCTCTAAACTTGCAGTCATCTGATGTCGCAACTAATTGGGAAACAAGGAGTGGTGTCAAAGGCTTCCTAGCAAAGTTCTTGTTTATAAAAGCCCGAAACTGTTGGAACTCTCTAGATTTGAAAGCTTTTGAAGAAATTGTGGCTCTCCTCATCTATGAGACGGTTTTGTTTCCAAATCCTGACCAACTTATAGATGTGAACATTATCAAAATCTTCATATCCCGCAACCCGGTGCCTACTTTGCTAGAGGACATTATACATTCTTTTCACACTCGCACTATGAGGAAAAGTGATGTCCTTATGTGTTGCACTCCTCTCTTGGAAAGATGGTTTATTTCGCATCTTCCCCAATCTGTATTAAAGAATGAGAAAGGTTCAAGGTGGTCATAAAGGTTGATGATGCTCAAGCATTCAAACATTCATTGGTGTTCCCGATCCCTAGAGAATGTTACTATTGTCGACCGTTATGGAGAATTCCCTAATGTCCCCTTACTTGGCATTAGGGGAGTTATCACCTATAACCCCTGCTTAGCCTTAAGATAGTTTGGTTACGCCCAAAGGGATGGCCCTCATGAGATGCTCATCCAAGGCTTGGTATTTGACTACGAGAACGACGATCAAGGTCTTCTCCAGAGATTTATCCGAGCTTGGAGGATGTTGAACAAGGTAGATAGAAAGACATTGGGGCATAAGAATTCCATCCCTCTTGAGCCTTACCTCAAACGGGTACGAACTCATGCTCAGAATCTTATGATTCCTTATCCCTCCACTCTCCCGGTAATCATTGAGCCTGTCATTGAAGGAGATGTTCCATACACTATCCTACATCCTGACATGCCCACCTCCCTTGAAGACCTACAAAGAGATTGGATACAACTCAAGGGGGAGCGAGATATTTTCGAAGCCCAATTCTACGCTAGCGAGAAGAAGGTTTTGGAACTCACTAAGAAACTTCATGAGGAGAGGAAATTGAATGCCTACATCGCACCAAAGAGCATGCGTACAACCTTTCTATCTTAGAGTTTTTTTATTGCCCAAGGAGGCATTGATGTACTCAAGCTTTAATTTATTAATATAATGTGTTTTTCCTTTTTGTCTAAAACAAATTTGAATCTTTAAAATCCTTGAAATCATTGCATACGCATTTACCATTCATCATAACATAAGCAGGTTTCTTGCAAAAAGTCTCCTCATCTTTCTATTGTTAATTTTAGTAAGATAGATCTCGAGCAAACGGTGAAGGACCTCCAAGCTCAGAATGCACAGTTTCAACAGATGTTCTTAACTTTATCCAAAGGACAAGAAGAGTTAAAGACCTTGCTGGTTGAGGAGAAGACAAAGAAGATAATCGGGGTTCTAAACATGGGAAGAAGATTCCAAGGACAAGCAAGAAGGACCATAGACTTTGCAATGACATCCTGTGAGAAAGATAATCAAGATGGGAAGGGCAAAGAAATAGTTGTCCAGTCAGAGTCAAAAGAGGAAGAGGAAGAAGAAGACTATTCTGAAGAACAATATCCTCCAGCCGACGACAAGTATAAACATCTAGAAGAACGGTTAAGTGCAATGGAAATCCAAAAAGTGCCTGGATTGGACTTTGAGGAGTTGGGTCTAGTATCTAAGATTGTCATCCTTCCAAAATTCAAATATGATGGAGTTTCATGTCCCAAAATGCATCTCCGGTCCTATGTGAGGAAAATCTAGTCTCATACCGCTAACAAGGATTTATGGGTACACTACTTCCAAGACAGTTTGTCTGGAACTCAAATAGATTGGTTTTATCAGTTAGAAAGAGTCAATGTTCATAACTGGGAAGATCTTGCTGCTGCCTTTTACAAACAATACCAATACAACGCTGATCTTGCGCTCACCTGTACTCAACTCCAGAGTATGGCCATGGTTTCAAGTGAAGGCATTAAGGACTATCGCAAAAATGAAGGGACTTAGCGGGAAGAGTCCAGCCTCCTCTATCTGAAAGAGAATTGGTAGACATGTTTTTGGGCACCTTGTCTGGTCCCTTCTTTAATCACTTAATTGGGAGTTCATCGACAGGTTTTTACCGAATTTATATTGACCGGAGAAAGGGTAGAAGACGGGATAAAGAATGGAAAGATTCAAAAAGATGCATCCTCTACTGCTGTAAGGAAACCATTCATTGGAAAGAAAGAAGTGGTTGCTGTATATCCTCAGAGAAATCAAGATAGGGCTGAACGCCGTCCAATGGTAGGGGCTGTCATGATTCCTAAACCAGCACCTACTCAACAAACAAGTAACCAGCAAAGAATGGAAAGACCAGTCAGACAGTTCACCCGAATTAATATGACACTATCTCAAGTATTTCCGCATTTGTTAAGGTCTAACCTAGTGATTTTAAAAGAAGCACCAAAGAATCCTAACACAACCTCTCCTCACTATCATCCTAATGCCCGTTGTGCATACCATTGTGAGAGTCCCGGTCATGACACTAACAATTGTTGGGCTCTAAAGAACAAAGTACAAAACCTCCTTGAAGCCAAAGAGATTGAGTTCGACGCGCCAGAAAAGCCTAATGTCATTACTGCCCCTATGCCCAAACACGGCCGTGATGTCAACGCCTTCGAGGAAGATACGTTTGTTACTTCAGTTGATGAACTTATGACACCACTCCTGACTATCAAAGAGAATTTGTTGAATGCCGGTGTTTTCCCAGGCTGTGATGAAAGCTGTCATTTCTGTTTATCCTCACCAACCAATTGTCCCTTGTTGAAATTAGGCATTCATTTCCTAATAGATAATAAGGAAATTTTGTTCGAAAAGACGTTTGTTCCAACTGTTTCTTATAATGATGTTTCCATCGTGACCATTTCTGACAATTCTTCCAGGGTCTCCACCAAAAGACCCGTTAGAATTACATCAGTTCCTAAAGTAGCTCCTTTGATAATTACAATGCCTGGACCAATCCCGTATTCGTCAGACAAAACCGTACCATGGAATTATGGAGGGGATGTTTACTACCACGGTATCAAGCAAGATTGGCCAGCTGCTGAAGATTCAAGTTCCGAGAAAGTTGACTCTGATGTCGGTAATATCGCAGGGACTAGTAAGATAAACCACAGTGGAAGGGTTTTCTCTCCAAAGATTGCTCCTCCCAAAGATATTTCTGGACCCGTAATCATTCCTGTTATTTTTTCTCCTCCAAAGGCTACTCCTAGTCCTGCAATCATCTCTGATAATGCTCATGTTGACAAAACTGTTACAATCCCTGTTATCACCCCCACAGACATTCCTGCTGCCGAGTCAACTGAGACTCGAGGTAAAGATATTCTGGTTGAGCCTGTCCAGACAAAGGCACAATCGGTGGCTATCCCTGAGACTTCCCAGAAAGAGATGGAGGAAATTCTAAAGATCATAAAAAGAAGCGACTACAACATAGTGGAGAAACTGGGGCAAAATCCATCAAAAATTTCCATGCTGGCTTTACTACTATGTTCCAAGGCGCATGCAAAGGCCTTGGTAAAATTCCTCAAAACTGCCCATGTACCTCCAAGAAACATCTTCCGATCAGTTCCAAGACTTCATAGCCAGCTTGACTGCAGATAATGGTTTAGGTTTTTCAGATGCTGATTTAACGCCAAGAGGGAGGAAGCATAATGAGGCATTACATGTCTCAGTCGAATGAAGGGGCACGACATTGGCTCATGTATTGGTTGACACCAGTTCGTCTCTGAATGTGTTTCCTAAAAAGGCTCTTGATAGGCTTGACTATGAAGGATTGACATTGAAACCAAGCAACATAGTAGTGAGGGCCTTTGACAACTCAAAAAGGATAGTGCACGGGGAAGTGGACATCCCCATAAAAGTTGGAACCCAAACTTTTGATTCAACTTTTTATGTAATGGATATTCGCCATTCATATTCCTGCTTGCTAGGCCGACAGTGGATTCACAATGCTGGCGTTGTTACTTCTATGTTACATCAAATGCTGAAATATCCAATCCAAGGGAAGATCATCACTGGTCATGGAGAAGAAGAGTATATGGTCAGCCATCTAAATTCCTTTAGATATGTGGAACTAGATGGTGAATTTATTGAAACTCCATTCCAACACTTTGAAGAAGTCCCGCAGACTGTGGCAGTAACCAAGGTTGTGTCTCAAGTTCCCAAGATCACAAGGCCTCCACTCAAGATGTCATCTTTGAAGGATGCCAGGCCAGTGATAGAAGAAAGTGGGTGCACTATTTGGGGACAAATCCCAGATATCCCATACAAATCTGACAAATTTGGTCAGGGT
Organism: Vicia faba; assembly: GCA_948472305.1. Classification (NCBI taxonomy): domain Eukaryota; kingdom Viridiplantae; phylum Streptophyta; class Magnoliopsida; order Fabales; family Fabaceae; genus Vicia; species Vicia faba. The sequence goes on from OX451735.1 coordinate 245,408,051, forward strand.
TTCACTTCAGGTGCCCAGAAGGTTGTACGCTGCACTCGTGCCGGAGGACCACCCTTGAAGATCAGCAACCACCAAGTCAGCACCGTGGAGGATGATGAAGATAGCTACAACCTGGAGGATTCGATTTACCCAACTGTCAGTGGAGGGCTCATCAACTGGGAGGCTAAAGATTTTGTCCCGATCACTTTTATCCCACAGTAATTTGTCTTTACATTTTGTTGGATCTGTAATATTAAAACAATTCAGACTCTTAAAACCTTGTGTCTTACCCGAGGCACAATGGTCCATTTGTAAGGGTTATTATCTCATTTCCATATGACATCAATGAATCATGGACGTTTTTGCATACAAACTTTGTGCTCGTTGTTTTTCTTTTTACATTTTCATTTCTTTAAAAGATAGTTATACTCTTACACACACTCACACTCACAATGCAGCTCTACATCCATTCGGGATCCCATGGGTAACGATTCTGCTATGGCCTTTTGTGACTCTAAAAATCTAATCTACCAAGCCGAAGACGAAGGTGATGAAGATTATGAAGTACCAGGGGAACTCTCCAGGTTACTACAACAAGAAGAGAGGACCATTCAGCCCCACGAGGAACCAGTGGACACAATCAACCTAGGTACTGAAGAAGACAAAAGAGAAGTCAAGGTGGGTGCCAATCTGGATCCCAGTATCAAAGAGTGTCTGATTCAGTTGCTACACAAGTATGTTGAGGTCTTTTCCTGGTCGTACAAAGATATGTCGGGACTTGATACATATATTGTGGTACATCGTCTACCAACAAAATAAGATTGCACACCAGTGAAACAAAAGGTCCGTCGAATGCGACCAGATATGTCAGAAAAGATTAAAGCTGAAGTCATGAAGCAATTCAACGTTGGATTCTTGGCCGTCACCTCCTATCCGCAATGGGTTTCCGATGTTGTTCACGTGCCCAAAAAGGACGGCAAAGTACGAATGTGCATGGACTACAGAGATTTGAACAGGGAAAGCCCTAAGGATGATTTCCCACTTCCCCATATTGATGTTCTAGTTGACAATACGGCACAACACAAAGTGTTCTCCTTCATGGAAGGTTTCTCAGGCTACAACCAAATCAAAATGGCGCCTGAGGACATGGAGAAAACAACCTTTATCACACAGTGGGGCATATTCTACTACAAGGTCATGCCATTCGGACTGAATAATGTTGGGGTAACCTATCAGCGTGCCATGGTAGCCTTATTTAATGATATGATACATCACGAAATAGAGGTATATGTGGATGACATGATAGCTAGATCTCAAACAGAAGAAGAGCATCTTGATCATTTACAGAAATTGTTTGAGAGGCTGAAGAAGTACAAGTTGAGGTTGAACCCAAATAAATGCACGTTTAGAGTGAGGTCTGGTAAACTCCTAGGCTTTGTCGTCATCAATGAAGGAATCAAAGTGGATCCCACCAAGGTGAAAGCGATACAAGATATGCCTGCTCCTCGTACTGAGAAGGAAGTCATAGGATTATTGGGACGTTTAAACTACATTGCCAGATTCATTTCTCACCTGACAGCTACTTGTGAACAAATCTTCAAATTACTGAAGAAAGATCAAGTAGTCAAATGGAATGACAAGTGCCAAACTGCTTTCGAAAAGATCAAAGAGTACCTGCAAGAGCCTCCTGTTTTGATGCCACCAGTTGAGGGAAGACCATTGATCATGTATCTGACTGTTTTGGAAAATTCAATGGGGTGTGTGTTGGGGCAGCATGATGAGTCTGGCCGAAAAGAGCATGCTATTTATTTCCTGAGCAAAAAGTTTACCGACTATGAAACAAGATATTCACTTCTCGAGAAAACTTCATGTGCTCTGGCATGGGCTGCTCGCTGGCGAAGATCGTAAATGCTGACCCATACTACCTTATTGATATCTAAAATGGATCCAATAAAATACATATTTGAGAAACCTGCTCTCTCTAGGAGAATAGCGAGATGGCAGATGATCCTGACAGAATATGACATACAGTATACTACCCAGAAAGAAATAAAGGGTAGTGTACTAGCTGATCACCTTGCTCATCAAGCTGTGGATGACTACTAGTCCATGATGTTTGAATTCCCAGATGAAGACATCATGATGGTAAACAACTATGAAGAAGTCAAGCCATATGACGGACCTGAACAAGGATCCCGATGGACCCTGGTTTTTGATGGGGCATCTAACGCACTCGGAAATAGTATTGGTGTTGTACTCATATCTCCTGAAGGATATCATACTCCTTTTACGGCAAGACTCTGCTTCAATTGTACAAACAACATGGCAGAATACGAGGCATGTATTTTTGGTCTCAAAGGGTCCATAGATTTGGGGATCAAATCCTTAAATGTATTCGGAGATTCAGCTTTGTTCATCAGGAAGATCAAAGGGGATTGGGACACCAAACACCCTAACCTTATCCCCTACAAAGAACATGTGTTGACATTGCTCCCATATTTTGAGAAGATTACCTTCGAGCATTTCCTGCGAGAAGAAAATAAGCTAGCAGACGTACTAGCCACAATGTCATCCATGTTTAAACTTAAATGGGATAACTAAGCTCCCCAGATCACCATTGAACGAATGGAGGAGCCAACTCACCGTCACGAGATTAATACTGATGAAGTAGTGGACCATCCTTGGTTTCACGAAGTCAAGAGGTATCTCGAGGCTCAGGAATATCCAGAAGGAGCTTCAGTCAATGATAAAAAGTTCTTAAAGAGATTCTCTGCTAAATTCTTCCTTAGTAATGGAATTCTCTACAAACACAACCATGACTCTGTGTTAATCCGTTGCATAGACAAGGTTGAGGCAGAAAAGATCATGGCTGAGTTACATGAGGGAACTTTTGGCACCCATTCCGGTGGACATACGATGGCAAAGAAGATCCTATGGGCAGGCTATTATTGGTCTACCATGGAAGCAGACTGCTATTAACACTCTCGAACCTGTCACAAGTGTCAGATTTATGCTGACAAGGTGCACGTACCTCCGGTTCCTCTAAATATCTTGACGGCTCCTTGGCCCTTTGCTATGTGGGGCATCGATATGATTGGGGAAATCAAACCAATAACCTCTAATGGACACCGCTTCATCTTAGTGGCCATTGACTATTTTACAAAGTTGGATGAGGCAGCCTCCTTCGCTTCCGTCACCAAGAATGTTGTCGCCCGGTTCATCAAGCAGAATCTCATCTGTCATTACGGTATCCTGGAGAGGATCATCACATAAAATGGTACAAATCTAAACAATATTATGATCACCGCCATGTGCGTGCAATTCAAGATCCAGCATCACAATTCTTCCCCTTACCGGCCGAAGATGAATGGTGTTGTCGAAGCCATAAATAAGAACATCAAAAAGATCATACATAAAATGACAGTCACATACAAATAATGGAATGAGACGCTACCATTCGCTCTCCATGGGTATCGTACCACATCGCACACATCAACCGAAGCAACACCTTACTCTTTGGTATATGGCATGGAAGTTGTTTTGCCTATTGAGGTCTAAATCCCCTCTCTGAGAATCATGAAGGATACAGGTCTGAATGAAGAAGATTGGATCCAGACTCGACTCGATCAACTGATCTTGATTGATGAGAAAGGGCTTACTGATGTCTGTCATGGTCAAATGTATCAAAAACGGATGATCGAGGCTTTTAACAAAAAGGTCAGACGCCAAGTATATCAAGTCGGGGATTTGGTGATCAAACGTATCATACTGCCGCAAGGTGATCCCAGGGGAAAATGGACTCCAACATACGAAAGACCATTTGTAATCAAAATCTTTTTCTCTGGTGGAGCAATGATCTTGACCACCATGGGTGGCGACGACCTGTCGCACCCTGTGAACGCGAACATAGTCAAAAGATACTACGCATAAGAGACCCGCTAGGTTGACACACCTAGGAAAAACAAGGGCATCCCGACGAACCAAAGAGGTTCAGGAAAAAATTAGGGATAAAACAAAAAAAATATGTATACCTGGCAAGTTGAAAACCCGAAATGGCGGCTTGGGCAAAAAAGGGTATCCCGGTGGACTGAAAACCCGAAAGGGCGGTCCAGGAAAAAGTTAGGGAATTAAAGCGTATAACTATGTCTTGTTGGATCACCTTACGCACAACCTGACAAAATCAGAGGTTTTGATCAATCCAATCAGCTTCGGACAAGGCAACAAACAGATAAGATGCTCAGAGACACGAAGGCTATAACAGAATGGGAACCCCATGGGATTATTGCACATAGCTATTTTTTCTTTGTATCAAAATTTTCATTTTTTACGACGACATTCTCTTACTAGAATGTTTGTCTCATTGTACAAAATTACTTACTCAAAGTCAATATAAAGATATCCCTTTGAAAGTGTAAAACTACCTGTTTTTCTTTACTCTTGTGTTTTGTTTACATAAACGTCCAATGATTTATTTTTGAACATATGCATTTGAATATAATTACTGTTTACAAATAAACGAAGTAAAAAGACAATCACCGATGGCTTTAAGAGATAGGGCAATATCTTTGAGCTTTCCATAAAATCCCCCGCAGTATGTAGTTCAATCCCCAGCGGAATAAAGCTTCCAGTTATCAATCCCCAGTAGAAGTCGTCCATTTTCTCAGGTTTCCCCAACAGGTTCTTACAAGCAGCATACAACATTTCCCTTACAATAGAGTTTATTTCTCTAAACAAAAATTCATCAACACTTAAACTTCACAACATGAAGACTTACACTCCATATCCTCAGCAGTAGTCAGGGATTTATTTTCCCCAATCCAACAACAGTGCAACATATTAGTTCACATACGCACACATCACATCCATATATCATAAACATCGATAACACGAATGCATATATCACAATATCATTGTACCATGCATTTCATACATCATGACATTGTATACAGCTAATGTTTTTACCCTTTTTAAGATAAGACTAATTAATAGCTACTATTAACAATGTTCAAAGGCTTTTCTGATACAGTTCAAATACGATGCAGACACGGATGCAATCTAGATACTCATTCAGATTCAGCTGTCAGATACAGTTCAGATACGCTCCAGACACGGATGTCATTCTGATACTCGTTTAGACTTAACTCTCAGATACAGTTCAGATATGCTCCAGACACGAATGCCATCCTTATACTCATTCAGATTCAACTCTCAGATACAGTTCAGATACGCTCTAGACACGGATGTCATCCTGATACTCATTCAGATTCAACTCTCAGATACAGTTTAGATACGCTCCAGACATGGATGCCATTTTGTTACTCATTCATATCAACTCTCAGATACAGTTCAGATACGCTCCAGACACGGATGCCATCCTGATACTCATTCAGATTCAACTCTCAGATACAGTTCAGATACGCTCCATACACGGATGCCATTCTGATACTCATTTAGATTCAACTTTCAGACTCAGCTCAGGTATGCTTCAGACACGGACGCCACTCTGATACTCATTCAGTTTCAGCTTACAGATATGATTCAACAATCATTTCTGGATGGCATCTACAAGCCCATCTCCAACAACTTTCCATCTTCCTTCCAAATGGCATCTGTAAGCTCATTCCCTATACCATCAACCTTCACATCACCGAGTGTAAATTTCTAGGCACTCTAGTGTTCAATCATCTTCCACCTTCGAGTCACAAATGGCAAAACTCGCCAATCTAACTCTTCAGGCTTAAGAAGATTAAACAGGGGAAGTTATTGTACCCCAAAATTTTCCCTCTCACTTATCAATAATTTTCTCACAAGATCTCCTTGGACTCAAGACTGCACTAGGTTTTGATCAGCTCAAGACACTTCCTTAAACACTGATGACCAAAATTAGGGTTCGAGATTGCACAAGGATTTTTGGAATTCCAATATCCCATATGACTTTCATGGATCATTATGGACCCTCAATATCACTCATGTCAAGTTTCAAGCCTTGGATCTCATTTTTGCTCAGTCAATTGAGAAGTTGACCTAAAAATCAGTTGTATTGGGGAAAAAGTCAACCATGTCCAATTTACAGTCAACCTTCATAATTTTTTATCCACTTAAACATTTTAGACTCATACATATCATTTGATAAAGTTTGGACCATAATTCCCCAAGAAATTTGATCAAATCTCCAAAAGGGCAGAATGGTCAAAATTAGAGTTTTGACTACGAAAGGGCAGTTTCTGATTTTTGACCTAGAAAATGATCAATTGGTTTAAGACAATATCTCAAGAGTCCAATTGTATCATTTTTACCTAATGACATGACTCAAAACATTGCTCAAGTCCAATGGATTGACAGATGAATTTTCAGTCAATTGATCAAAGTCACCTATATACTAAAAATTCAAACTTTGACTTTTTGGTCAAATTCAAATGCCAAAGATCACAATTCATCAAAACATGTCAAAATATGAAACTTATTCATCAAGAAATCGAAAAGTCAAAATTTAATTTTGAAAAGTTAAAATTTCTAAACTTAAAATTTTTTCTAAGTGTTGGAAATTTCTTATTTTTTCATAAATTTGAGCAAACTTTTCACCATGATGCAAGATGATTCAAGATAAAATTTCAACATTAAAGTTGTAGATCTCTATGAAATTTACAACTTTTCTGCACACAACTTCTTCCGAAAGTGCTTGGATCCCAAGTTATAATTTTAAGAACACGTGGTCATGAAATAAAACACTTGGTGAAATTTTTGCCCTAATTTGGTCAGGATTTTGACCCAACTTCATGGCACTTTTCATTTAGTTCCAAGGGAAATATTCAAAAGAAATTAAAATATCTGTTGTAGAGCACATTGCAAGCTTTCTAAAATGTCCAAGAACTCCTTGAGATTATTTTTGAGTAGGGAGAATCGAAGAGATGAAGTTAGGGTTTTATCACTTGAATTAAAAGTCATTTTGTGATGAACCAAATTCAAAATTCAAACTATGCTGCATAAACTCTACTTTGAAGACCTCAAACTTGTTAGGCACTCCATAATTAATGACTTGCACAGCTGTTAGAGGTCTCATTTCAAGCATTCAATGCATGGACATGCTTTATATTCATTTTTGGAAGAAAGTGTACATTGCCATTTTGATAAAGTGATTTTTTGCATAAAACTTGTTCTTGAGCATTGCACTTATTCTCTTCTGATCATACAAGTCCTATAACTCATAAGAAATGGTTTAGACACTTACAATCACTCAGTCCCTGCTTGTACTACACATTGAAATTTGGTTTCCCTCTTTTCTTTAAAATCAAGTAACCTAGCCAAAAGCTTGTAACTTGTACTTATGACTTGCCAATGCACTCCAATCCTTTTGCTTATAGATACACAAACTAATTGCATCAAAGGGACGGATTTTGAAGTCCTGAAAAGACCTAGAACTTAGAAACACATCTCATACCTCCATCTTCACACAAACTGACCAAATACTTGAAACTCATAACTCCCTTGTGTGTTTTCAAGCCTTTTGGTTTCTAAAACTTCTAAACATCATTTAGAACTGATCCCACACCCTGTTACAGAACTGTAACACCATTAACACCATCCTCCATTTTCAAAAACAGAGCTTTGCACTTGGACTTCTCCAGAACTCCTCAGATACTTTCAGCTCAAGCTAAGCATTCCATTAGCTTCTTGGGAACTTGAAGAAGCTAACCAAACCATTAGAACTCCTTGAAAGCTGCTCAAACTTCAAACCCGATACCCTCTTGCAAGGTAAGTTTTTTAACTTTGGAACTTTTCATACATGCATCATAAATGATTTATTTGTGAATGAAACATGTAGATATCATTGCCCTAAAGCTAACCATGTCCATAGTTTCCATTAATTTTGCCTGAGCTTAGAGAATTTTGAGATTGAATTTTCTGAGATTTTTAGGGTTCAGAATAGGGCCATTAAGATTCATGTTTATCTTTGAGCTATAGTTTTAAAGTTTTACATTTCTGAAATCGTGAGGAAATTTGCTACAAGTTTCATGTTTACAGTTTTCATTTTTGTTGACATTTAAACAAGTTACAGTTGGTCTTGCTGGAGGTTGAAGATGAAGTAGAAATCTGGGCGCATTTTGTATCATATATTTATTGTTTTTCTTATGTTAACGGATGTATAGCCACCCTAGTGGTAGAAGCGCGTGCATGTAACCTTTGGGACCTGGGTTCGAGCCCCAGTGGTACCCTTTTGATTTTTTTCTCCATATTTTTGCATTTTCTGACCCTTTTTTGCAGGAACTAGGCTTCATCTTTTGGCCTTATCTTTTGGCCTTCCCACAAGTATTGTAATAGCGTAGTAACTTTAAATTCCAGAATTTATCGCTTTATACATAACATGCTAGTAATTCGGGTTTGTATAGAAAGACTAAAACCAATACTTAGAAAACCCTAATTCAAGACAAAATCAAGCATGAAAACAATACACTTTCACACAAACACCCCTAGGGTAAATCCACTTGGTTGCCTTTATAAAATGGCCATATTATGCATGTGAGATATCTTAGCAAAAACAAACAAATACAAGATCATAGTCCCTCGATGACGCTATCTAAAGTTGCCTTTCAAATGATCTTAGTCCTTAAAGGAGAATGCTAAGATACCTTGCAACATTGCTAATCATGGTTATACGATGACCCACACCCGTCCCGTTTACATCCAAATTTAGGGTTACTTACCAAATAAATGGTAAGATAACAATGTCAAAGGAAAAGAAAATGAACAAAAAATACTTTTGAGTAGGTAGAATGCTCCTAATTACTTGTTCAATTTCAAACAAAACATCATTGCTATTTTCAAAACAAACACCAACACTTTCAAAACATCTTACAAACTTGAAAAAATTTTAAAAAGATCAAACATCTTTGTATACATTCTTACGAACGAGAATCATTACAAAGATTTCCTCAACAGTGGCCTCTTTACAAAATACTTTCAAAAACCACGCAAAGCACAATTTCAAATAAAAGCAAGTGATCTAGCAAGTAACTAAGAGCCCATGGAAAACCATGGATGAAAAGGGTTCTAATACCTTCCCTTTTCATAATCTGCCCCCCGAACTCAAGAAACAATCTCAAAGGTCTTTCTTGTGTTTTTTCACCTTTCCTTTTGGATAAAAGAAAAGTCGGTGGCGACTCTTGCTAACCGCAACATTTACAATAAAATGCAAAACATCCCATGTAAGTTCTCCCACCATATCACAGTACTCTATCAATAGCATAACATACATGGTATAGAATACTCATACAAAGACTATGATGGAATCCTTAAATGTGGCCATTGATGACAATCCTGAAGAAAAAGATGTTGAGGATGAAGATGATGTATCTCCTCAACTAACTGAAGTCCCGGTAGATGTTCCAAACAACAGGTTTGACATTGATTCTGAAAGCCCAATCTCTGGAGAAACTCCCACCAACAAGGAACCATCTATTTGAATTCAGAAGGTCCATCCCAATGAAATTTCCATAGGAAATCTGAATGATGGAGTCATCACCAGATCCAGAGATATGATTTGTAACTCTTATTTTATCTCCAAGATTGAACCTAAGAATATAAAAGAAGCACTGACTGGTAAATTATAGATAAATTCTATGAAAATATAACTGGTTCAATTAATAAGGAATAATGTGTGGGAGTTAGTTCTAAGACTTAAAGATGTAAATGTCATTGGTATTAAGTTGATATTCAAGAATAAGTATGATGAATATGGTAATGTAACGAGGAATAAGGAAATGCTAGTGGGTCAAGGATACACTCAAATAGAAGGAGTTGCTTTTGATGAGACATTTGTTCCAGTTGTTAGACCTGAGTTAATTAGATTATTACTAGGAATTTTATACATGATGAAATTCAGATTGTATCAAATTGATGTTAAAAATTCCTTTCTAAATGGTTATCTTAATGAACAAGACTATGTAGAGAAACCAAATGGGTTCATTGATCCTAGTTTTTCAGATCATGTGTACAAGTTAAAGAAATCTTTTAATGGCTTAAAGCAAGCACTGGGTGCTTGGTATAAAAGGTTAACTGATTTCTTGGTAAAAAATGGATACAAAAGGGGTGGAATAGATAAAACAGTATTTGTGAGGAATGATAAAGGAAAGCTCATGATAGCTCAGATATATGTTGATAACATTGTATTTGGTGGAATTTCATACCAGATGGTAGAGCATTTTGTCCAAAAAATGAAGTCTCAATTTGAGATGAGTCTTGTACGAGAACTCGCTTATTTTCTTGGTATTCAAGTTAAGCAGATGGAAGAAATTATTTTTGTATCTCAAAGCAAGTATGCTAAGAGTATAGTGAAGAAGTTTGGACTTGACAATGCAATCGACAAAAGAACTCCTGCTGCGACACATGTGAAAGTGACAAGAGATTAAAATGAAGTTGATGTAGATTAAAGTTTATATAGAAGCATGATTGGAAGTCTACTATACCTCACAACAAGTAGACCTGGCATGACATTCTCTGTAGGTGTTTGTGCTAGATATCAAGCTAAACCTAAGACTATTCATCTTACTTAAGTAAATAGAATCTTGAGGTATGTCAATGAGAGATGTGACTATGGTATACTATACTCACATGAAACTAACTCAATACTAGTAGGGTATTATGATGCTGAATTGGTTGGAAATGCATATGATAGAAAGAGCACATCTAATGGGTGTTTCTTCCTTGGCAAAAACTTAATATCTTTTTTTAGTAAGAAGTAAAATTGTGTCTCATTGTATATAGTTGAAGCTGAATATATTGCTGTGAGGAGTAGTTTCACACAATTGCTCTAGATGAAACAAATGTTGAAGAAGTACAATGTTGGACAAGATGTCATGACATTGTTCTATAACAACTTGAATGCTTTAAATATTTCAAAGAATCATATTTAACACATTAGAACAAATCAGATTTATACAAGGCATCATTTCATCAAGGAAATTTCGGATGATAAAATTGTGAATATTGACCATGTAGCAACTGAAAAATAGTTAGCTGACATATTTACTAAGGCTATATGCAATTCAGTTTGAAAAGTTAAGGGGCTCTCTTAGTCTTTACATATGTGACGACCTATAACAGTCAAAGCTTGTGAGGCGTGCAAGGAGGCCCATTAAGTATCTCTCTCTTATGCTCTATGGTGCATGTGAAATGAGGATGATTATTTCTTTTCAAAATATCTGTTTATCCGGTCTTTCATTACAAGCAAGGCTACTGTTCTTATATCAATTTTTCCATTTCTTCTAAAAAATGAGTCAATTATCTACAAAAGCTAAAGCTAAGGAGGCTAATGTGCTGGAATACAAGTCTTAGAAGAAGGCTAGGGCTCCATAGTCAAAGTAGGCTGATCTGGAGAAAAATGGATTCAAGGTGGAGACATATCATGGACCATCTATTGGAGCATTTGCGACTAGGAAAAAGTCTGCCACAAAGATGAAGTCCTTGAAGAAGAGACATATTTAAACACATGATTCTAACACAGAAGCTAATGAAGACTAGGTTACTTTCATTGATCTAGGAGGTTGGTCTAGAGATCAAGTTTGAAGATTGATTTTTCCAAGTGTTTTAGTATCATTGGGTTTCTTTGTTTCGTTTTTATTTCTGTAATAACACCTAAACAATCCTGGATATGTAATGGCTTTTATGTTTTTTTAATAACTATCCTGATGCTCTAGCATCATGTTTAACATATGTCCTCATGATTGTTGATGTTTGTCTACTTATGGTCTATTATGTGTATGTGCTAACAAAATGACATCTGTGTTGATTGGATGATTTTTATGGGGAACACCTTTTCTAAATTATGGCAAAAAGAGGACAGTGAAGGTGTGCAAGGGTAATGTATTCTTCCTACTAACCTTGTGATATGTGTTGTTGTTGTTGGTGTCTGACTGAGTTTAGTACTAACTACTATGAATGTATGTGCATACATGCTAAAGAATCTGGCCAGACATTTGGCCTAAATTGTGTGTGTTGATCTCTTGTGTGTTATTAGATTCTATCCTTGACTATTTTGACTAGTAACTGTTTTTTCATGTATGACTGACTTTTTGATTGCATGACTTCTATGGAGCATTGATGTTGTCTAGCAACCATTTGACTTCTGACTATTATACTATTTTGTGTCGCCTCTACTTTGATTTCTGTTGTTGTTATTGTTTGCTTGTCTATGGTGTGTTTAACGCTTAACTTATATTTCACATCATGGATGTTTTTGAAAATAGCTGTTTTGCCAAAATTTTCCAAAGGGGGAGATTGATGTTCCTTTTGGATTGACTGCATTATGCAAAACAATATGGTTTGTTAAAATTGTTTATGTAAAGAAGAACACATGTGGGAACAAATGTCCCAACATGTGTGCAACATCTGACCTTTGTCAGCAGATCAATGTTATAGGTGTTCTACATATTATTTTCTAATTGTTTCAATCAGATTTGTCGCAGTTTGTTTAGCAATGTGAGTGATTTGTTTGACAAGTGTTTGAAGATCAAATCAATTTAAATCGATATTTAAATTTGAATTTGAATAAAAAATCATATCTTTTGTTGGAGAATTTAGATGAACAAGTCAAATCTAACTGTATCAGTTATAATTCTGGACAAAATCAAATCAAATATCTAAAGGAGAAATGTCAAGAATTGTATTGTTATTTAAGGAGACTTTCACCTCTTCAAAAGTGTGTGCGCTAAGATTGAATATCTTTGTGTTAAGGTTTATTTGGTTCTTTTGTTTGTGTTTTTGTACATCACGTTATTGCTTCATTCATATCATAAGACATATTAGTTAGTTTGTTTAGTTGAGTTGTAATTCAACATTCTTTAAGGTTGTTTATTGAAGATGATCACTTAGGATTAGTGATTGAGAGAAAGTAAGAGTGGGTTATCATATGGGAAGTTCTAACTAGAAATACACTAGGGTAGAACTAATAAGAGGGACATAAATAGGGTTTGTTCATCTAAGACACTTTATACTAAGTCTATAGAAGAGTAGATTTTCTTTTTTGAGTTAGATGTCTTCCAAATGTAAATGTGATTTGCACTGAACTGAGATTCCAATTTTATTGTGTTATTTATTGTTTTTACTTTGATTTATTGTTGATGTTATACTGTGTAAAATTTGATTTAACAAGTTGGACAAGTTATCCCAAACATCTAATCCAACATTTATCCATTGAAGAACAAAAGTTCAGGGTTCTTAATTTTACACATAATCCACGCCTTCAAGGTTACTAGGGATAAGAATTGGTGCTTTCATACCATTGGAGATCGGTCTTCATCTTTTAATTCAAGCATTGCTTCTTATCCATTTTAGCTATGAATAATTACATTATGAGTAAATAAATTTCCCATGATTAGGCCTTTTAGATGAACTTATATTAAATTGCATGAACTGCGTAATTTACTTTGTACTAATTTTAGCAATTTCTAGCTAATATTATTTAGTAAGGTTTGTTGTTATCATTTTTCTATGTTGATGATTATTTGAATTGGTTTCAAGTTGTGAGTGATGATTAACCATAGCTTTCACAACTCTACCTAACTTTATGTTCAATATATAATATTTGCATAAGGAATCATTTGATTATGACCATAAGAATTAACAGTAAGACAAATATTATTAAATTACAAATTCACTTAACACATTACGAGGTTGTCAACGAAGAAGAGGGTTACGAGCTAAGATATTGGTCTGGACCATTTTATTAGTTCATTACAATCACGTCATTTTAACTAAATTAATAATATTTAAGTAAAAATATGAATTGTTCTCGACAAGAATCATAAATAGTTGAATTAGGTAGTGAGGATTCTTGAATCAGTGTTGCTAATCTATGATACGATGATGTAGGATGGACCTATAAAGTTAGCACTCTAACGCCCAAGTCAGATCAAGATTCAAGATGATTGTAGTGAAAAGTGGAGATCATAAAACATATTTTGTTTTTCGTGTGAGATGACTTTTATATATTGGGTCAAGTGGAGTGAATTAGTTGATTTTGAGCCTTGACCATTTGTATCTACGGTCGGACTAGAACAATTTCCCACAAATATTTTCGGACACTTAGAGAGTAGGGGACACCTTTAGCGGCTGAGGCTGACCTCTAAGGATGTTGTCAGATGTGAACTACAAGTTAAGCGCTTGGGACCAATACAAAAAGTAATATGGAACAATCACATTAAATTTATTTACATCATTGTAATGTTTCACTACTTACTTCTCACATGTGAGTTGATGTAATGAGTTAAGGCATGATTCTGCTTATAGTGCACTCGAGTGCACTAGATTTTGCTTTCATTTTCAAGGAGAAATCTAGTTGTTGAATTTGAAATTCCTTTTCACTACTAATTTGAATTGTTGAATCATTTTTGCTCTAAGGAAACTTTTCACAGCCCTTGGAATTCAATTTCTTTCATAATTTCCCTTATTAGCAAATTCCTTCTTTTCATCCTTTCTAAAAGCATTTCTCAGCTATTATAGCTCTTTGGTCGAAGCTTTTTCCTTTCTCCATTACTTAGGTTTATCCACCTCACGTTACCAGGTACCCTTCTTAGCTCAAACTTTTAACTTCAACATTTTTTATTTTCTGGTCAAGATGACTGATATCCCTATTCACATAGATAGTGATTCTGAAATAGTGTTTCTTCTGCCGTGGGAATAGGGGTAGTTTCTGATTCACATTCACCTTCCCTTCGCCACAATTACATGAGTCACAAAGTTGTATCCTTTATTGAGGCTTTTGATTCAAAAAAGGTATCTTAGAACTCCCTAGACGAGAGAAAGCTTATTTCCTAGATTCTTCTAAGGCTCTCTTGTCAAATGAAGGTGGTGATAAGGGTCATACCGAGACCTCCATGCCCCTACCATTTTGATTGAATTAAAAATACAAGTTGTTAAGTTGATGAGATAACGTGTTGACGATTTGGCTAAGTTTATTGGAAACCCCGTAATTGTGATCCTATTGATGGTGAAATTAGGGTCCATTTGGAGTGTTGGGGTACATTAGATGTAGATTCTTGGATTAAGCCCGATGAGCATTTTAAATTTGATGAACTATTCCATAGGGGAGTGATACTGGTGGAGTCAGTCGATGTGATTAAATATGACTAGGTGGATACATTACTTGTGGGCACCCCGTCCATTTTGAACACCCAATTGGATATATATGTTATTGATATCATGATCGGTGGCCCTTAGGATTTGTCAGCTCTTCCTGTGGGTTTGGAAAAAGGATATGCACTAGGATAGGACTGTGGTTGTGTTTCTCTAAATTTGAGGAGGCTATCATGAAGCACTTGATGGATTCACCCTTCCAACTTTATTCGGGGGCCTGGGCTTATATGAGGGAGTTTCATTTTTTTGTCGAGCATAAATCTTGGAGGCCTTTCCTCAGGAGGTTCTTTGACTTGTTTTATATGGTGCTCACATCCCAAGACGTCACTCATGGCCAAGGGATAATCACTTTCCACCTCGATGATCCCTGGTTCATCCCTTTCAACTATGTTTGAGGAAATTTTATGAGGCATTTCTTGTTGGTGAAACCCGTCACTCCGGAGTCCCATCCTAACTTTTGCTACTCTCCGACTGAATCTTCTTGCTTATATAAAAGTATATTTCTAAAGTATCAGTCTTAGCATCACTTTTATCATAATTCCAATTTCTACTGCATCAAATCAAGTCCTATTTCCCCCAACGAGCTAACGTTGAAGGATGACATACATTTATGGTTTCAAGGACTCGGTTATGAAGAAAGGTTTTCCCAGCGAAGTGCTATCCTTTAAGCAGATAATAATCAAATTGATATTTATGCGATCGTGAGTTTAGTCGATCGCACAGAGAGAAGATAAATATTTAATGGGGACGGAGTCCTATAGTTTGTTTTTTTACATATGTACTTGTAGTTTATATATAACATGGACAAATTGGAGTTGGACTAAAATTGTCCAATGCTCATGGGATCAAGATTGTTTCTTCTGGAGGGGTTGTGATACCCGCTTATATAACCAGACCTTCTTCTACGAACATTGATCTTATCCCGACCACCGAGGTTATTTCCACTTATGCTGAGGGTCGACCGACTTGCTAGTGTTGCAGCGAATTTAACTGTGGAAGATACGCCACCTTCTCCTTTTCCAATAAAGAGAGGTCGGAATGAAGACCAACATTCCCCTCCTAAATAGACCCTTTTGTCCGGGGATGATTCTCTAAGGGTGATGACTCCCTTCCTTTGATTGCCTACCATTTGGCCCTCTTAGATCCCTCACACTCTAGAGGAATTTGTTGTTGTTGTATCAATAAAGTATATGTCCTTAATACAGACCATATCTAAGGTGAATAAGATGAAGCTTCTTTCTGAGGTTTCTTTTAGTACATATCGAGTTGTTTCCTTGTTCTCTTTGGTCGCTACTAGTAAAGGGGATGTCTTGGCTTTAGGTAACCCTATCAATGAGAGGGACACTTGGAAGGGAAAATGTGAAGCTTTGGAGCATAAGAGATCAACCTACCAGAAGGAATTAACCGATTTGCAGAACAAGACCATACATGTCATATCTTTACAAGAGAAGGCGAAGATCTAAAACTCTCCTTCAACTCTGGTTGCCCAACTTGATAAGCTGGAGTACTCTCTTGAGGCAGAGAAAATTGCGTAAAAAGGATTCTGATTTGGTTGCTATGTTGAACCTTAATGAGGAGGAGGATCCAAAAACTCTTCAACAAGAAGCTGATATTCATGTTGAAGCTCTGAAGGTTCTAAAAGGCGAGGCGACTGCTCTGAGGGAGAAGTTCCAAGATTCATTTCAACAAAATGTGCAGGACTTGTATAGGGTCCATGATCAAGTCTTGGACCAGGAGGAGGGATTTTATCCTGCTACCTGTTGAAGAGTTAGACCCACTAAAAGTTGCTCTAGAGGGAAATTCCAAGAGTGAACCGAGCATTTCGGCCCCAAATACTGCAACTTGTTTATTTCTTCTTTTTCCTGTAATATTTTCAAGTTGTTCTGCCTTGGCTAGACAATAATGTTTATATAAACAATTTTCTACCTCATTAGTTTTTAGTTTACTTTATTTTGTGTACTAGATGTCTATTTGGATCCACTTTATTATTGCATTACGCTTTTGATTGGTTGTGAGTAGTCGCAGCGTAAGAGCTTTCACATTATCCATGCAATTTAAAATTTATTTGTCTCATGGGTGATGTAGATTTTGTATGCCTCTGGGGTATCATTACTGTTCACCAGTGAGATGCGAGTAAGCATCGCGGCAACTGCAAGGTATTGTCTACTTTGGGTGTGAAAACTCTTACAACTTTGCTTTATTTTAAACTCGTTATTCTCAATCGGAGTTTCGTTATCACTATCCCCAATTTAGAAGGATTATTATAATTTCTCTATGTCACTAGGAACCATCCCTGGAAAAAGGTAAGGTTCTCGTCCCTACCCGCATGACTAGCTTAGTTCGGGATGGACGCCTCTGAGCTTCTCTACTTATGCTCTTGCAGTGTCTAGTTCCTATAAGGATGCATCAGATACACTGAGAAGAATATGCTTTAAACATGAAGTTTGTCTTAAAAGAAAGACTCACTTCATCCTGCATGAAACTCACACAATCTTTGTGGTTGAACCATTTAATAATTAGTATATCAATTATTGAAATTGTGTAACAACTTTAATGAGTCTCTAACTAATAGAAGAAGTTCTGAGGGTACACTGCTCTTTCCTTTTATTCATTCTTTGGCTAGTTGTGACATCGACAAAGAAGCCCTTATTTTTGTCCTCTGAGTGGGGAGATGGTCCTCCCCATATACTCATGTGTCTTCTTAATTGACGAGCACTACGAGATGGTCGGCATCCCTATGGATGTTGCTTATTGATGATTGTGGATATTATAAAGCCACGTGATTGTATCTCTGAATATCCTAATGAGGTATCTTTTGAACAACAGGGTGACAACATCCTAGCTTTCTTTCGCTTTAGGGCAGACACTCTTCTAGATACTTCAAAGTATGGTCGACGACGTGTTTATAAGGGACATGAGAGTATATTCCAAGTGTCCGGCTGGATTATGATCATGTTGAGATATTTATTGGAGGGAGGTGATATTTCTTAAGGAATCATTCGCTAAAACTTTCCTTGGTTTCTATGGATCGAACCTGGTTTCCTTCTCTCCCATGTTGTCTTTTTGCTGGTCGGTAAAGTCGAGCATGAGGTGACATAAAAATGTCGAACAAAGGTTTTTTCAATGGAAATTTGTGATTTATGAGTTGCTAAAAAAGCAAGCTACGGAGTTACTAGAGTTCTCGGAATCTCTATTATCATAAACATTTGACACTTGTTGTGATACGGTGGCAGAACCGGGACGTGTTTCCCTATTTTTTTAAGGAATTTGCTGGTTTGCGTTTTGCGTTTGTGTTCAGAAAATGTCACAGTAAGCAAGAGTCGCCACAGTCTTTTATTTTATCCAACAAGGAAAGGAAAAAAGCACAGAAAAATTCTTTTTTCGAGATATTTCTGAGTACGGGGGGTAGATTATAGAAAGGGAAGGTATTAGTACCCTTTCTATCCGTAGTTATCTACGGGCTCTTAGGTACTTACTCATCATTTTCAAAATTATTTTCTTTGTGTTTGTGGGCTTTGAAAAGTTTTTGTTTTAACTTTGATTTAACTCTTGCTTCTGTCTTCAAGAGTGTAATGAAGTGTTTTGAAAACTTTGTTTGTAAAGGAGCGTAAGTGTGAAAAAGTTTGTTTTGATTGAGCAAGTTGTTGTACCCCAAAATTTGCCCTCCCATAATCTTCAAGAATTGCAAAGAGCAAGCTTCAAAATTCCCCAAGGGTTGCACAGTTCAAGGGCCTCCTAACAGTCAAAAACTAGGGTTTTGGTTCTGACAAAGAAAATGAAGTTTCCAAGGGTCCAATCAAGTCCCACATGCTTATAAACATGGTCAAGCATCCTCATACCAAGTTTCAAGACTTACAGCACAAAATTGCACAGTCAAAAACCCTAATTGCACTACAGTCAACTGTAGGGGCAAAATGGTCATTTGACAGTCAAAAGTTCAAATTTTTGGTCAACATCTCATTTTGAAGCCACAAACATCATTTGATCAATATTTGATCATGATTCTCAAAGCTTGGCTCAAAAAGTCTCAAGATGCAAAAATTTCCATATTTGGACAGTTGAAAAAGTCAACTGTAACTTGACCAAGGCATAACTTCCACATGGATTATCAGAAAAATTCCATCCAAAGCTCATTTTGAAGAGAAAGACATTTCCTACAACTCCTCTTCACACTTCAAATCCAAGAAATGCTCTCACAAAAAGTTATCAATTTCAACATTATAGGTCATTTTCAAAAGTCAACAAAAAGGAACTTTAAGTCAAAGGCCATAACTTGAGATTGGTAAATCAAAATGACATGGGACCAACGACATTGGTTAGAGGACTCAACGACCTGTCCAAAATTTCCAAGAACATGAGCAAAGCTTAAAAATTGAGCAAGTTATGCCTTGTGGAAGTTGGGAAATATTTGGATGTTTTGAAAAGTCAACATTGCTTCAAATGTCTTAAAATTGCTAATGGGCCTCTTTTTCTTCCAAGATTGATCATCCAAAGCATGTGAACGACCATTTGGCCCAAAGGGAAGTTTTTTATCATTTTTATTTATTTATTTGAATTTTTAATTGCTAGAAATTCATTTAATTAAAATAAATATATGAAAAATACCAAACCTAAGTTTTTAAATCTTTTTATGCATGAAATACACTCAATATTTCGTGCATGATCAGATTTGGAAAGAATCATGGTGATTGGACATGATTTGAATCAAATTTGCATGAAAAGATTGAAAAATATATGCATGGAAAATCAAATATCCTCTCTATCAATTCATTGATTCTTTGGACCAAAAATTGAACCCTAATCGTTCACACATATATACTAAAGCTAACCCTAGTGATCAGAACCTCCCAGCTGCGCAAGAACACCATAACAAAGTTTGCATTTTTTCAAGAAAACTCAAATACTGAAAACCACCTTCCAGGGCGATTCAAGCCAAAATAATTATTCCATTGTCTTGCTGAAACATCAAGGAAGGTGCCTGGATTAAAATCATAGCTTGAAACATCAAGAATTGGTAATTATAAGTCAGGATGTATCACTTTTTTTGCATAATCGCATCTGATCATTCATGCCATAATTTTCAAATCTAATGCTTGTTTTGTATTGCTCTTGTCATTCTGAAGCTAACCCAGTTGTTTGATTGAGTTTTCATCACCCATACGCGAAACTACCATGGACGATTATTAGGGTTCTTCAAATTTCAAATTGGGTACTTTCACCTACTGTAAAATTGAGACACCTCAATACCATGGTTGAATTCAGGAAACTTGGACGATTCTAATGCAACACTCGCGCCTAATTTATATAGCACCATAGCCTATTCGCTATTATTGAAAAGTGCATATTTTGGGGGGGTTCAAAACCCCCGCTAATTCTTTTTCATGTTTCAGGAAAATACAAACAATGAAGAAGACGATGACGTGTGGGATAGCAAGTGGCTCATTTAAATTTTCGCGCTAAAATCCCACTAACTCTTGTTTTACCTTATATTTATTGTTGGTCATATAATTATCAAAACGCGTTCACATCTCCATTGGCAAGGTGTTTGGGTGGTAATCTCTGGGACCTGGGTTCGAATCCCAGGTCCCCCTTTCTATTCCATATTATTTTGCTAATAATGCTTCTGTGTAATTTCAATACAAGAGTCCATCATACAACCCATGGTCCCAGCATGCCACGCGCTTATCAAGATCAATCAAAGGGTTATGCTTTGGAGATCATCATGGACATGAGTCAAAGAAAACAAACGCTGGCATAAAAGTCAAACAAGGCCATAAACAAGTGGGCCAGAATTGCTACAATAAACCCTCCAATTTGGGGACAGACCCCCCATGGTTTGCCTTTCTCATTCTTTTCTCATATTTTTCTATTTTTGTTTTAATTAGTTTTTTTAATTTAATTCTTTAAACCAATTTATTTTCATAAAAATATAAAAACAATAGAAAAATCAGAAAAGACAAAAAATTAAATATATTTTATTTAACTAATATTTTTGTAAATAAAGTCTTGTATCAATTAATTAGTTTTTATTCTAGGGTTAATTTTAATATCTTTTCTTAATAAATTAAAAACTTGTAGAATTAGGTTTAATTAGTTTAATTACTTTTTTCTTTTATTTTCTCATCACTAATAATCAATTATTTATTTTTATAAATCAAATTGCATTAATTAATTAGATTTAATTTTAGGTAATTTTCATATTTTCTTAATAAATTAAAAAATAGCTAGAATTAGGGTTAATTAATATTTCAATTCCATTTAATTCTCATTAAAATCATAAATACCAAAATCTCAAAAATAATTTCTTTTTTCATTTTAATTTCATTAATTTAATAATAATAACTTAGTTCCTTTAAAAAGGGTCCAACGCCCTCGCTTTCAATTTGAATTCGATTCGCGCATTTTATTTTATTTCGTATAATATTGATGTAATTCTCCCAAAGCTATGTAACTCGGACAGTTTATATTTCTCGCACATTACTTCTTTATTTTCTGTCAAATCGGGTCCTGGATTAAATTTGGCGATGTGGACCCGCGCCTTTGTAATAGTTTAGAACTTTTAATTTCCGCATCTTTTTAACTGTTAATAAATGCATGCAAGAATGAATGATAAAATAAAAACAAACGCGTAGATCACCCATGACATGACAAAAGACAAAAATATCTGAAAACGACACACAAATCACACACCACCCCTAGGGTACGCCTCACTGTTGCCTTGCCTCGAAAGGTGATCGTCGAGTAGAGGATGTCTTAGTAAGTCCTCATGATCCGGGAACCTGGCATGAGGGTAGCTTCTAAGGTGTCTTCCCATTGCTCCGGTGATCACCATGTCCCGCACCTCGAATTGACCCGAACACCTCCAACGGTGGTGCTACCTACCTCTCAATGGTGGGATGTCACTACTTTAAAGGACATTTACACAGACGAATTCCTTAGGGTAGGTAGACGACTCTGGATACTTGCTCTAATTTCAAAACAAATTCAAAAATACTTTTCACACCGACACCTTTTCAAAAAGCTTTCGAAAGCAATTTTTCAAACACTCTTGAGGACCGATACAAGAGTCGAACTGAAATTTTCAAAGAAACTTTTTAAAACCCACATTGAAAAGCAAACAAACCATTTTTGAAAACACAATGAGCAAGTATCTAAGAGCCCATGGATAACCATGGATAGAAAGGGTGCTAACCCCTTCCCTTTCTATAATCTACCTCCCGAACCGAGAGCAATCTCTTTAAGGAATTTTTCTGTGCTTTTGTCCTTTCTATTTGGAGAAAATAAAAGACGGTGGCGACTCTTGCTTCCGCGACATTTCGCAAACCAGCGTTAAACAGTAAGTTCCAGATCCACCGATCACAGAACTGGCGACTCCGCTGGGGAATACTTTAAAGTGAGGTGTACCTTAGGACTAAGATCACTTGTGTTTTCAATTGTTGTGCTTGTTTGCTTTATTATTGTGGGACTGTCTCGGGAGTTCTATGGATCCTAGCCCGGATCTGGGGGATACCTTCTTAGAAAGTAGCAACAAGGATGTGAGGGAACTGTGCGGGGTATACCGACATGGTTGAAGCAGTCTGCTACGTTGATGTGGCACTTTGGTGTGTACCGGTAACCCTTGAGTCCAGTCAAGGAGAGTACGGGGCCTCTGCGCGGTGTCATGAAGCATCAACAGACCTTAGGAACCTAACTTTTAACTATCTTGGCCTCTTTAGGGTAGTGAGATAACTGACTTTGGTGCAGTCCGAGGTTGGTTGATACTTGATACTACACTCAATTGAGGGTTGCTTTCCTGGAATATTTCGGTCGCCAGTTCAGTGGCTAAATCGAAACGATGAACAATGAAAACAATCCGGTGATATTGGGACCCTTAGAACCCGGTTACTTCTAATAGGACAGGTTGAGCCCACCAACTTCAAGAGGGTAATACCCAGACCCCATGCTGGCCTAAACTCTAAGGGTTCTCTTGTGTGACTTGTGTGCCTTCGTATTTGACTACTTGCATGTTTGTTATCTGACACTTGAGTTCCTTGCAGGTTTTGTTTATAGTCCTTAATTGGGACTCATAACAGGGTTACTAAATTCTTGCAGGTTTTGTTTATAGTCCTTAATTGGGACTCATAACAGGGTTACTAAGTTCTTGCAGGTTTTGTTTATAGTCCTTAATTCGGACTCATAACAGGGTTACTCACATTACCCCATGCATACCATAACATCATATCATTGCATACATCCTAACCCATTTCAAGGATCTCAAGGGCTTGTGATGCAGGTCATGGTGAATCAACTATCCCAGCAAGGGGCAAAGGGGATTTATTTTCCTCTAGCCATGATTGTCAGGGGCTATGACCCACTGGATATGGTGAGCCTTTGACCCTTGATGAAGGACTCTCAACAATATGTAGTTCCTTCAATCAAGCTACCGGATCCGAATTCTAACAATTTTTTTGTTTATCCCGCGAGGTCCTTGAAAACATTGCATGCATATCGTGCATATCATTGCATTACAGGTACCCTTTTGACAGGTCTCTTACCTTCTTCGCTGTTTATTTCAGCCGATCTTCATGAATCCTGAATCATCCACTGAGCAGTCCATCAAGGCCCTCCAGGCTCAGAATGCCCAGTTCCAAGAGCTGATCATGAATTTGGCCCAGGGGCAACAAGATCTGAAGACCCTGCTCTTGAAAAAGAAGAAGAAGAGGACTGTGATGTTCAGCCCTAGGCGCAGATCTGGGAATACACTGCATATTGAAACTGAGAGGACTACTCCATCTGTTGGGGAAGGCAGTTATCAGGAGGAAAGGGTTCCCAGTCCAGTGGTCTCCGATAACGAGACAGATTTCAACGACGAACAATACCCTCCTGTTGAAGACAAGTACAAGCAGTTGGAAGACCGTCTAAATGCAATGGAAATTCAACAAGTACCTGGTTTGGATTTCGGAGATTTGGGTCTAACTTCTGGTGTGGTGATCCCACACAAATTCAAAGCACCCTCTTTTGCTAAGTACAATGGGGCATCTTGTCCCAGGCTGCATCTCAGGTCTTATGTGCGGAAGATTCAACCGTATACTGTTGACAAGAACTTGTGGATCCACTTCTTCCAGGAAAGTCTTTCAGGGACTCATCTCGAATGGTTCTATCAGCTGGATGGAACCAAGGTTCGTAACTGGGAGGAGTTGGCTACTGCTTTTTACAAGCAGTATCAGTACAATGCCGACCTCGCTCCTACGCGTACCCAACTCCAGGGTATGTCGCTAGGATCGGGAGAAGGTTTTAAAGAGTATGCGCAGAAATGGAGAGACCTGGCCGGTAGCGTACAACCACCGCTGACTGACTGTGAACTTGTGGACATGTTCTTGGGGACCCTGTCTGGTCCATTCTACAACCACCTGATTGGGAATTCGTCTGCTGGATTCACAGATCTTATCTTGACTGGAGAGCGAATAGAAGCTGGCATCAGGTCTGGGAAGATTCAAGAGGCTGCACCTTCTGATAAAAAGCCTCATCATGGAAAGAAAGAGTCCAATGCTGTGCACGGTAAAAAGAGCCGTCATGAGGTAGGGGCAACCCAGATCTCCAATCCTAGACCTGCTCAACAAGGACAGGGGCAGCAGCGCAAGGAGATCGCACCTAAACGACAGTTCACCAAGCTCAACATGTCGCTGTTTCAAGCTTTACAACGCCTGCTGAGGTTGAACCTGATCACATTAAGGGCTCATCCCCGGAACCCCAACACAACATCTCCTATCTATGATCCCAATAAAAGGTGTGCCTACCACTCTGCCAGTCCAGGACATGATACAAATGAATGTTGGGCTCTGAAGAACAAGATCCAGGACCTGATTGATGAAGGGGCATTGGAGTTCACACAAGATGGTCAGGCTGAATTTTTCTACCATCCCTCCAAGGCTCACCATTTGAAGTGACAAGCCCTGAGACTAGAAAACTTTTGTTCATTTGAATGTTCAAGTTGCAATTTTCTCTTGTTCAAACATTTACTCATGTTAAACATTGTTATTTCATTAATGCGTCGCATATGTCTGTTCTGAAACAATATATTCGTATTCACTAAATGCAAATTGTTTTCACATTTTTTGATGTCGACTCTCAATTAATAATTCTAATCCTCTTGAGGGAGGATGACGAAAACGATACCACGATCTCTATAGTATGCTTTTGAACAGACCCCGCTGATGAAGTACAGGCATTGTTTCAAATCCCTAAACACTGGAGTTATAAGGAAGATAATCCCTCGTCAACCCCTCTGAGCCAAAGAAGTAGGAGTTTTTCTTTTCGAAAATTAAAACCCTTAATCATAACCTGGGGCAGGGTAGTTCTCTCAGCTGATCCAGGTGCACAGCGAATGGCATCAAAAGAAGTCCTTCTGAAACAAAAGACAGTGATGGTTCCAAATAACCATAAAAATAGGCAGTCATTACCAAAATCAAAAAGCCCATTAGGTCAAAACCCATGAAGGAGACTTACAAAACTGGGGCATCCCGCTGACTGTAATTCCAAAAAAGGAAACAGTTCAGGCAAAAAAGAAAGGGATAACAAAAATCAGAAAAAGAAAGAGGTCTTACAAACCCTCGACAAAAAAATGACTGCCTATTCAGAGTAAATCATCAATATCTGAACCAGCACTGGAAAATCAGGACTAAGACTCGAACAAGGTCTGACGCACGATCAACTGAATTTAGGTTTGAAGAACATCACGAAGAACGGGTGGGTACAAATAATTTGAGCCTTTATCCTTTGTTTCTTAAACTGTGAACCAGGCCACGTTATAACCCTTAAAAGTCCTAGCTGAAGCATGGGTTAGTTCGAAAGCATACTGTTACGAAAGGTATCCTGACTCCTTAAGGCCTATGGTAAATACGGAGTTGACATCACGTTTTACAAACATTCACTTGTTTTATGAAAAAAAGAATGCATTTTTCAAAATCTTCAAGACGGACATAAGCTTTGCATTTTTTATATAACTTTGTTTGCATATGACCTTTTGTTTGAACAACAGGGAAATTCGCACGATGAATACCTAGTGAACAAAAGCACTTCCAATCAAGGGGCAGACATGATCATGGCCCGACATCAGGGGCAGTTAAGTCAAGATTCGAAGAATCTCTCAAAAGGCCAAATAGCCTGGGGCAAATCTCCGCCTGAGTCACTTGGGGCATTCCAAAAACGAATCTTGCTCGAGCAGACATCTTCTGGTGACATGACAAAACACTTATAACAGGGGCATCTCCCTACCTCCTGAGAGCATGGACATAGTTAAAAAAAAAAATACTGCGCATAATCAAAGACCCGCTAGGTTGACATACCTAGGCAAAAATTAGGGCTTCCCGGTGAACCAAAAGGGTTCAGGCAAAATGAAGGGATGAAATGAAAAAAATCTGTACACCCGGCAAGTCGAAAACCTGAAAAGGCGGCTTGGGCAAAAATGGGTATCCCGGTGGACCGAAAACCCGAAAGGGCGGTCCAGGCAAAAGTTAGGGATCAAAGCGTACGACTATGTCCCGGCATCCCATCACTTGCCTACCAGAAGAAGGTTCGTCTATCGACAACTATCAGCACCTCACAGGTCTTCCTCTCCCACCTCAGAAACAGGGGCAATGATGAGCCGTCCAAGCGATTTAATTGCTCTGTCCACAAGATATAAGGGATGTTCAGCTGAAAAACATAACCAGTATATCTTAATTCCCCAGAGAGTGAGCCAGCAAGTCAGTACGCTCTCCTCAAGCAAAGCTATATTATCAAACCTTAAGGAAGTTGGGTATCCCCCGCAGATCTCAACATTCCCCAGCAGTATGCATGCATTCTTAACAAGCATCCCCGGCAGTCTTGGTCTAAAGATTGTTCCCCGGAGGTATATCAAACATTCAATGGAGTCACTTCCCCGATACAATTCAAAACTTCCCCAGGAGAGTCCAATCTAATTCCCCAGGAAAGTTGGAATCCATCTCCCCAAGCAGTAAAGCTTACCCCCAGTAGATTCTGGAAGCTTATCCCCGTAGAACACGAACGCGTCTCCCGGCTTTATTCAAAGAGTTATTCCCCTACCGGGATATAACTGGGTTATCCTCAGCCAAAAGCCACGAGAAGATCGTCCTCGATGAAGTCTTCTTGTCCCCAGCGAAGTCTATTAACACTTCCAACACAACAAGGGTACCCCAGCAAGTTACCATCAACATTTCAGCAAAGTACCTCTCTCCCCACAGAGTATTGCTCCCCAGCAAGATCGTTAGAGTACTTTTCTCCCCGCACAGTAATCCATTCGCCAAGTTTATTCCCCAACGGATTTATCTTCTCCCACCGGTATTCTTGCAATCATCATCCTCAGCGGAAACAACAAATCTATTCTTCAACATCAGCCCAGGATATGACTTCCCGGCGCCCGTCAAGGATTTATTTTCCTAAGACGAAAACATACATTCATAAACATCACATTTCCATACATTACAGCATGCATATATGCATCATATCTTACAAATCTCACCTATATTGAGAACATTATCGCTTGATTCATATCATGCCTTGCATATGACTGACCTTTACCTTTCAGGAAGGATCCAGTTAAGTTCTCAGCTATATTTCAAGACCTATACCGGTTCAGTTAAATCGACCCTAAGATTTTTCTGTTTCTTATCCAGTCAAAGGCCTTCTCTGGTTCAGTCAGATCGACCCTAAGATCTCCCCGTTTCTTATCCAGTTGAAGATTTCAAGACCTAGACCAGTTCAGTTAAATCGACCCTAAGATTTTTCTGTTTCTTATCCCGTCCAAGGCCTTCTCTGGTTCAGTCAGATCGACCCTAAGATCTCCCTGTTTCTTATCCAGTTGAAGATTTCAAGACCTAGACCGGTTCAGCTAAATCGACCCTAAGATTTTTCTGTTTCTTATCCAGTCCAAGGCCTTCTCTAGTCCAGTTAAATCGACCCCTAACAGATTTTCCTGATAAAGACTTAGTAGAAGATACCCAAGATTCTCTCAATGATTACTGTTGAGGTTGAAGTCGCCCAAGATTCTCTCAATGATTACTGTTGAGGTTGAAGTCGCCCAAGTTTCTCTCAGCGTTACTGTTGAGGTTGAAGATATCCAAGATTCTCTCAATGATTACTGTTGAGGTTGAAGTCGCCTATGGTTCTCTCCCCGTTACTGCGGAGGTAGTAATCATCCCCAAGATTCTCTCAGCGTTACTGTTGAGGTTGAGGTCGCCCAAGATTCTCTCAGCGTTACTGTTGAGGTTGAAGTCGTCCAAGATTCTCTCAATGATACTGTTGAGGTTGAAGTCGCCTATGGTTCTCTCCCCGTTACTGCGGAGGTAGTAATCATCCCCAGATTCTCTCAGCGTTACTGTTGAAGCAGAAGATATCCAAGATTCTCTCAATGATACTGTTGAGGTTGAAGTCGCCTATGGTTCTCTCAGCGTTCCTGTTGAAGTAGTAATCATCCAAGGTTCCCTCACTGTTCCTGTTGAGGTAGTAACCATCCCTGGTTCATTCATCACTGTTTGAAGCTCCAGATCCAGCTCCTGTAACCAGTCAGGACACATCTATACAAAGAATCTGAAGACCAGCTCCTGTAACATACCAGGTAATCATTTTTCTTTTTTGCAGGTACGCAAGTTCTCGCTAAGGAATCTCTTACGCGATCAACACCCAACATGGCATCTATAAGCCCATCCACCTATCCATAACCTCTTAGCATGGCATCTATAAGCCCATCATCCTATTCATCAATCTCCAAATGGCATCTGTAAGCCCATTCCACCACCACACTGCGACTATGTGAGCGCAAATTTCTGGGCACTCTAGTGTTCAATCATCTTCCACCTTCGGATTACGAAAGGCACGTCAGCCAATCTGCATCCTCAGGTCTAAGAAGATTGAACAGGGGCAACTGTTGTACCCCAAAATTTGCCCTCCCATATTCTTCAAGAATTGCAAAGAGCAAGCTTCAAAATTCGCCAAGGGTTGCACAGTTCAAGGGCCTCCTAACAGTCATAAACTAGGGTTTTGGTTCTGACAAAGAAAATGAAGTTTCCAAGGGTCCAATCAAGTCCCACATGCTTATAAACATGGTCAAGCATCCTCATACCAAGTTTCAAGACTTACAGCACAAAATTGCACAGTCAAAAACCCTAATTGCACTACAGTCAACTGTAGGGGCAAAATGGTCATTTGACAGTCAAAAGTTCAAATTTTTGGTCAACATCTCATTTTGAAGCCACAAACATCATTTGATCAATATTTGATCATGATTCTCAAAGCTTGGCTCAAAAAGTCTCAAGATGCAAAAGTTACCATATTTGGACAGTTGAAAAAGTCAATTGTAACTTGACCAAGGCATAATTTCCACATGGATTATCAGAAAAATTCCATCCAAAGCTCATTTTGAAGAGAAATACATTTCCTACAACTCCTCTTCACACTTCAAATCCAAGAAATGCTCTCACAAAAAGTTATCAATTTCAACATTATAGGTCATTTTCAAAAGTCAACAAAAAGGGACTTTAAGTCAAAGGCCATAACTTGAGATTGGTAAATCAAAATGACATGGGGCCAAAGACATTGGTTAGAGGACTCAAAGGACTATCCAAAATGTCCAAGAACATGAGCAAATCTTAAAAATTGAGCAAGTTATGCCTTGTGGAAGTTGGGAAATATTTGGATGTTTTGAAAAGTCAACATTGCTTCAAATGTCTTAAAATTGCTAATGGCCCTCTTTTTCTTCCAAGATTGATCATCCAAAGCATGTGCACGACCATTTGGCCCAAAGGGAAGTTTTTTATCATTTTTATTTATTTATTTGAATTTTTAATTGCTAGAAATTCATTTAATTAAAATAAATATATGAAAAATACCAAACCTAAGTTTTTAAATCTTTTTATGCATGAAATACACTCAATATTTCGTGCATGATCAGATTTGGAAAGAATCGTGGTGATTGGACATGATTTGAATCAAATTTGTATGAAAAGATTGAAAAATATATGCATGGAAAATCAAATATCCTCTCCATCAATTCATTGATTCTTTGGACCAAAAATTGAACCCTAATCGTTCACACATATATACTAAAGCTAACCCTAGTGATCAGAACCTCCCAGCTGCGCAAGAACACCATAACAAAGTTTGCATTTTTTCAAGAAAACTCAAATACTGAAAACCACCTTCCAGGGTGATTCAAGCCAAAATAATTATTCCATTGTCTTGCTGAAACATCAAGGAAGGTGCCTGGATTAAAATCATAGCTTGAAACATCAAGAATTGGTAATTATAAGTCAGGCTGTATCACTTTTTTTGCATAATCGCATCTGATCATTCATGCCATAATTTTCAAATCTAATGCTTGTTTTGTATTGCTCTTGTCATTCTGAAGCTAACCCAGTTGTTTGATTGAGTTTTCATCACCCATACGCGAAACTACCATGGACGATTATTAGGGTTCTTCAAATTTCAAATTGGGTACTTTCACCTACTGTAAAATTGAGACACCTCAATACCATGGTTGAATTCAGGAAGCTTGGACGATTCTAATGCAACACTCGCGCCTAATTTATATAGCACCATAGCCTATTCGCTATTATTGAAAAGTGCATATTTTGGGGAGGGGGGGTTCAAAACCCCTGCTAATTCTTTTTCATGTTTCAGGAAAATACAAACAATGAAGAAGACGATGACGTGTGGGATAGCAAGTGGCCCATTTAAATTTTCGCGCTAAAATCCCACTAACTCTTGTTTTACCTTATATTTATTGTTGGTCATATAATTATCAAAACGCGTTCACAACTCCATTGGCAAGGTGTTTGGGTGGTAATCTCTGGGACCTGGGTTCGAATCCCAGGTCCCCCTTTCTATTCCATATTATTTTGCTAATAATGCTTCTGTGTAATTTCAATACAAGAGTCCATCATACAACCCATGGTCCCAGCATGCCACGCGCTTATCAAGATCAATCAAAGGGTTATGCTTTGGAGATCATCATGGACATGAGTCAAAGAAAACACACGCTGGCATAAAAGTCAAACAAGGCCATAGACAAGTGGGCCAGGATTGCTACAATAAACCCTCCAATTTGGGGACAGACCCCCCATGGTTTGCCTTTCTCATTCTTTTCTCATATTTTTCTATTTTTGTTTTAATTAGTTTTTTTAATTTAATTCTTTAAACCAATTTATTTTCATAAAAATATAAAAACAATAGAAAAATCAAAAAAGACAAAAAATTAAATATATTTTATTTAACTAATATTTTTGTAAATAAAGTCTTGTATCAATTAATTAGTTTTTATTCTAGGGTTAATTTTAATATCTTTTCTTAATAAATTAAAAACTTGTAGAATTAGGTTTAATTAGTTTAATTACTTTTTTCTTTTATTTTCTCATCACTAATAATCAATTATTTATTTTTATAAATCAAATTGCATTAATTAATTAGATTTAATTTTAGGTAATTTTCATATTTTCTTAATAAATTAAAAAATAGCTAGAATTAGGGTTAATTAATATTTCAATGCCATTTAATTCTCATTAAAATCATAAATACCAAGATCTCAAAAATAATTTCTTTTTTCATTTTAATTTCATTAATTTAATAATAATAATTTAATTCCTTTTAAAAAGGGTCCAACGCCCTCGCTTTCAATTTGAATTCGATTCGCGCATTTTATTTTATTTCGTATAATATTGATGTAATTCTCCCAAAGCTATGTAACTCGGACAGTTTATATTTCTCACACATTACTTCTTTATTTTCTGTCAAATCGGGTCCTGGATTAAATTTGGCGATGTGGACCCGCGCCTTTGTAATAGTTTAGAACTTTTAATTTCCGCATCTTTTTAACTGTTAATAAATGCATGCAAGAATGAATGATAAAATAAAAACAAACGCGTAGATCACCCATGACATGACAAAAGATGAAAATATCTGAAAACGACACACAAATCACACACCACCCCTAGGGTACGCCTCACTGTTGCCTTGCCTCGAAAGGTGATCGTCGAGTAGAGGATGTCTTAGTAAGTCCTCATGATCCGGGAACCTGGCATGAGGGTAGCTTCTAAGGTGTCTTCCCATTGCTCCAGTGATCACCATGTACCGTACCTCGAATTGACCCGAACACCTCCAACGGTGGTGCTACCTACCTCTCAATGGTGGGATGGCACTACTTTAAAGGACATTTACACAGACGAATTCCTTAGGGTAGGTAGACGACTCTGGATACTTGCTCTAATTTCAAAACAAATTCAAAAATACTTTTCACACCGACACCTTTTCAAAAAGCTTTCGAAAGCAATTTTTCAAACACTCTTGAGGACCGATACAAGAGTCGAACTGAAATTTTAAAAGAAACTTTTTAAAACCCATATTGAAAAGCAAACAAACCATTTTTGAAAACACAATGAGCAAGTATCTAAGAGCCCATGGATAACCATGGATAGAAAGGGTGCTAACCCCTTCCCTTTCTATAATCTACCTCCCGAACCGAGAGCAATCTCTTTAAGGAATTTTTCTGTGCTTTTGTCCTTTCCATTTGGAGAAAATAAAAGACGGTGGCGACTCTTGCTTCCGCGACATTTCGCGAACCAATGTTAAACAGTCAGTTCCAGATCCACCGATCACACAAGTACTTAAGAACTAATCTACCTACTCGAAAAAAGAATCGTTCTATGTTCGTTTCCTTTAGACAATGCTATCCTACTATTAGTGAGTAGGTAGCACCGTCGTTGGAGTTTGAGGGTCAATTTGAAAGGTACGTACGGTCACTAAAGCAATGTTAGGACGTCTTAGTAATAACCCTAATGTCTTAGATCAATTTATCCGAGGCAACAATATCCGAGGCAACCTTTCCGAGGCAACTATGATCTTTAGACAAAAGGACGACCACTAAAGCATCCTATACTCAATGACCGTTTACCGAAGGCAACCAAGTGGGAGTGTACCCTAGGAGTGCGCATGTGCGAGTGTTTCAATTTCAGTTTATTTATCTTTGCACATGTTTAGGGTTATCTAACTGTTTTAAAATTAGTCATACCTTCTTGTCATGCATCCTACTATCATACATCTAACAATTTAATATTTGCGGAATTTGAAATGCGGGAATTAAACTACGCTATTACAAGGCTTCGGGTATTTACATAGCCAAAAACAAACCCTTGAAAAGTAAAGCGGTAAAAGTAAATAAAAGTCCTAATTAAACTATTACAAACTGTGAGCAGATACAATAATTAGAATAAAACATAAAATAAAGTGCGCGATGACAAATTAGATCGAATGCGAACTAGGGTTTTGACCCTTCTATCCTAATGAAAATAGAAAATGTTTTTGTTGTTTTTTAATATTTTTTTAAAGAAAAGAAATTAGGTTTTAAAATTAAATGCTAAATTAATTAGTGAATTTAAATTAATTAATAAAAATAATTACAAGACCTATTTTTGGTTTTTTGGTTATTTTAGGAAAAATAAAATGCAATTAAATTAGTAATAAAACCTATTTATTCTAATTATTTTTAAGTTATTTAAAAAATAATTAAAGTTTTACCTAAAATTAAATCTAATTAATAAATTTATTGATAAAAAATACCTAAATCTAATTGGTAAAAAATATTTTTGTGATTTTTGATAAAAAGAAAATAATTTGATTGTTAGTAAAATAAATAAATAATTTAAATAAAACAAATAAAAAAAAATGAAGAAAGAAAATGGGCTTGAGTTTAGCAACTTGAGGGGGTGTAAATAGTCAGATCTGGGCCTAAAATGGTGAGGTCCACGTTGACCTTTGAGATCCAGTGTGATGCGCTGACCCTGGCTCATGATGCACCTTCAGATGGTGGCCATCAGATTTGGCCATCTGACACTTGGCCTGATAGATGATGAGGGTGTATGGTGGATCTCTGGTTGGTAAGCACGCTGGAACCTAAAAGGCAAGATAATATAGAAATTGGGGGGACTTGGGGTTCGAACCCAGGCCCCAAGGAAAATTCCACGCTACGCTCACCACTGCACCACTTGCTGCTTGTTGTACATATAATGCATAACAATAATAATATATAAAAAAAACAAGCGTTAGTGGAGGATAAAAAAATGCGCGCAGAAATTTTGAATGGGCCAATGGAAAGATGACACATAGGTCATCTTCTTCCCCTCTCCGTGGGTAAAAGTCCAAGACTTTTACCTACGAACATTTTGTCCATTGCTATAAGCCTGGCTCGTTCCCAAATCTTCCATGGGCCATATAAATGACACCTAACACCATGGTTGAATTCGTCTCATCATTCTGAACACAATGGTACCCTTCATCAAAGCTAATTTCACCTGTAGACAAAAACCCTAATTCGAAGCTATGAAACCTAGCAATGGTGAATTCCAGTATAGGCCATATAAATGCAATTAAACCATATAGCAAGCTTCCATATGTCTCATAGATCAAGAATATGTGGTTAATTCAACCTAACAATGCCTAAATCATGCTATTCGAATTCAAGAAATATAGGGTACCGTGACTGACTTACAGTGCGATTTGGGGCTTGAAAATGCTTGCTCTTGATTGCTTTGGCTTGCTGAGACTCCCAGGAACCGATTGGGATAGGCAAAGAGTCTTGAGAATGCCTCTAAGTGCAAATTCGATCTACCACTTTTCTTGATTTTTTCCAGTTTTTGTTCTACCTCTTGCGCCTGTTTCCAACCTTAGTTTTAGGTATGCCTTTGTTCTATTTGTACCAAGGAGTGAATTAGGTTTGAAAGAATGCATCCAATCTTCCTCCATCAATCAATTTGATTGTGATTTGATCCTACTTTAAATCTTTCCAAAATTGGCCTAAAACCAATCTTTTTGTCCACTCTAATGCCTTTCACGAGTTTCAATGTTTGCTAGCTGTATAATAAAACCTGAATCATGTAAAAAATCTTTAGTTTTCAATACTTTGGATTTTATATGATTTATTTTGATTAAAATTGATTTAAATCAAATAAAAATCAAAATAAATAATAAAAACATGATAAGGACAAGTGGCAAAGGCTGGAGCTCGTGGACTATGTTGCCAACTCAAAACAAGTGAAAAAGATTGGGCCCATTTGGAAAAATTTGAAGTTTTAGGGATAGTTGACTTTTGGCAATTTTGCAAAAAGGGTCAACTTCACCAATGCATAACTTCCTCAATTTTGACCCTTGGAGGTGTTCTTGGACTCTTTAGAAATTTTGATATTTCCTGTAATCAACCCTTTTGGTCTCATCTCAATTTGATATTCCATGCTCAAGTATGAAGCTTTGACAAAAAAGGTGTTTTTGTTGACTTTTCAAAATGACCTATAATGTCCAAATTCATAACTTCTTGTGAGTGCAAATTTTGAACTTTGGAGCTGAATATGGATTGTAGAGAATTGCATCCTATTCAAAATGAGCTTAGGATGGGTCATTTCTCATAAAGTATGAGAAAGTTATGCTTGGTCAAAGTTGAGTTGACTTTTCCTACAAAACCCTAATTTAGCAACTTCTGAATCTTGATGAATTATGAGCAATCCTTGATGAATCATGATCAAACCTTGATCAAATGATGAAATATACTTCAAAATGAGGATGTTGACCAAAAATATTGAAGTTTGACTGTATGTGGGCCACAGTTGACTTTTGCCCTAGCATAGTCGATTTTCAGGCCTTTGAGCAATTGACTGAGCCAACTTCCTCTGCAAGGCTTGAAACTTGACATGGATGGTCTTGAGAACATATTAGGGCATTGGTGAGAATTTGGGATCACTTGGACTCAAGTATCTTGATGCAACATGAAACCCTAATTTGAGGTCGTCTGCCTTAGGAGAGAGCTTGTCTGGCCAACTCATGGACTACCTTGAGCAACTTGAGTATCTTTCTTGAAATGTTTTGAAAAATATGGGAGGGAAAATTTTGGGGTACAACAGCTGCCCCTGTTCAATTTTCTTAAACCTGAAGATTTAGATTGGCTTGTTTGCCTTTCGTGATCTGAAGGTGGAAGATGATTGAACACTAGAGTGCCCAGAAATTTGCACTCGCATGAAGTGGTAATTGTCTTGCGACGTAGGGAATGGGCTTATAGATTCCATCTGAAGGAGTGTCGGTCGCATAAGAGATTCCTTAGCGAGAGCTTGTATACCTGTCGTTGAGGAAGATTCCGCTGGGGAAGGCTGATCTTTGTTGAAATAAGTAGAATTTTTAAGAGCGTTGTCGCCCGTATTCAGCTGGTGAGTCATCTCTGTTCGAATTTTAGGAACTTCTTTCATCCGTATTCTACTGAGGAATCATCTTTGTTGACATTTAGGAACTTCGGTCATCCGTTATTCAACTGAGGAAAACATCTCTGCTGATATTTAGTAACTTCAGTCATCCGTTATTCAACTGAGGAAAACATCTCTGTTGACATTTAGGAACTTCAGTCATCCGCTATTCAACTGAGGAAAACATCTCTGTTGACATTTAAGAGCTTCAGTCATCCGTTATTCAACTGAGGAAAATATCTATGCTGACATTTAGGAACTTCGGTCATCCGTTATTCAACTGAGGAAAACATCTCTGTTGACATTTAGGAACTTCAGTAATCCATTATTCAACTGAGGAAAACATCTCTGCTGACATTTAGGAACTTCAGTCATCTGTTATTCAACTGAGGAAAACATCTCTGCTGACATTTAGGAACTTCAGTCATCTGTTATTCAACTGAGGAAAACATCTTTGTTGACATTTAGGAACTTCAGTCATCCGTTATTCAACTGAGGAAAACATCTCTGTTAACATTTAGGAACTTCAGTCATCCGTTATTCAACTGAAGTAAAAGCTTCATAGCTTGAATTTTGTGAGAATTGGATCGTATCTTTCCTGAAAGGTAAAGGTTAGCCGTATGTAATGCATGATATGTATCAGGAAATGATGTTCTCAAAATAAATGAGATTGTGTTGTATGATGCGTATGCATGTCATGATGTATGGAAATGTGATGTTTTTAGCTGGGGAAAATAAATCCCGGATTGCTGCTGGAGAAAAGAGTTGAATTCTTCGTTTCCGCTGGGGATGGTGAATGAAGATGGTTGTGAGAATGATCCTGTAGGAGAGAATAACTCCGCTGGGGAATAAACTGATGAGGAAATGACTCTGTGAGGAAGAGATGTTTCTGCTAGAAAATATGTTGATTTGGAAGAATAACCTCAGCCGGGGATGAATTACCGTTGTTGGCGATAATGAACCTCTATTGGGAATTGAGTTTCTGTTTGTGAAAGGGATAAACTCTCCTGGGGATGATTTTCCAGTTGCGACTTTAATGGGGATAACCTTTTAGGTTCTACTGGGGATAACCTTTTAGGCTCTACTGGGGACGATCCTCCAGCCTCCACTGGGGATAATTTTCCAGTGCTGATGATAGATAAACTCTTCTTGGGGAGAATTTTACTGACTCATTCACGGTTGCGAGCCTCAGCTGGGGAGAGTTAACACTACTGTCTTTTTCCTACTCTACGGGGAGTGAATGTTACTGGGACGCGTGCTAAGGATATGACGATGACTCTGCATCGAGACCTTTCTGCCCCTGTATCTGCGGGAGAAGGTGCCTGCGGAGGCCTTGTGGATCGAGTATTATCCCAACCTATGAGGTGCTTAATATCTTTCGATCAAAATGACAAGTCTTCTTCTGGTAGAAAAGTGACGAGATGACAGGACATAGTCGTACGCGTTAATCCCTAACTTTTTCCTGGACTGTCTTTTCAGATTTTCAATCCACCGGGATACCCCTTTTTTGCCTAAGCCGCCTTTTCAGGTTTTCGACTTGCCGGGTGTACAAATTTTTTTCATTTTTATCCCTAATTTTTGCCCGAACCCTTTTGGTTCGCCGGGAAGCCCTTATTTTTGCCTAGGCCAGTCGACCTAGCGGGTCTTTTATTATGCGTAGTACGTTTTTGACTATGTCCACGCTCTCAGGGTGTACGGAGTTGTCACTGTCGGTAGCGTTGTGTTGCCATACTTCCAGAAGATGTTTGTTTGATCATGCAAGATTCGTTGCTGGAATTTATGTCCAATTCCCCAAGTGGTTCAGATGGAGATTTGTCCCTGGCTATTTGGCATCTTTGAGAGATTCCTTGAATATTGACTTGACTGCCCTAGATGATGGATAATGATCATGTCGTGCCTCTTGATTGGAAGTGTTTTTTCCACTTGAGGCGATCCTTTTTATTGAGAAGGTTTTTGTTCATTAGATATTCGTCGCGCGAATTTTTCTGTTGTTGAACAAATAGTCATATGCAAGCAATGTTATTTTAAGAATGAAAAGCTTATGTCTGTCTTGAAATTTT
This sequence comes from Vicia faba, assembly GCA_948472305.1. Taxonomy (NCBI): domain Eukaryota; kingdom Viridiplantae; phylum Streptophyta; class Magnoliopsida; order Fabales; family Fabaceae; genus Vicia; species Vicia faba. The sequence continues at coordinate 245,446,467 of OX451735.1, forward strand.
TGAAAATGCATTTTTCCAGTAAAACAGGAAATTTTTTGTAAAATGTGATGTCAACTCAAGATTTACAGCAAGTCCTACAAGATTCAGGATACCTTTTGTAACAGTATGCTTTCGAACTAACCCATGCTTCAGCTAGGACTTTTAAGGGTTATAACATGGCTTGGTTCATGGTTTAATAAACAAAGGATAAAGGCTCAAAATTTATTTGTACCCACCCGCTCTTCGTGATGTTCTTCGATCCTAAACTCAGTTAATTGTGCATTTAGATCCCGTTTGAGTCTTTGCTCTGATATTCCAGTGATGGTTCGGATACTGATAATTTATTTTGAACAGGTAGTCATTTTTGTTGAGAGTTTGTAGGATCTCTTTCTTTTTGATTTTATTATCCCTGTCTTTTTCCTGAACTATTTCTTTTGTGATTACAGTCAGTGGGATGCCCCAGTTTTTGTAAGTCTCCTTTATAGGTTTTGACTTAGTGGGCTTTTATTTCGTTAGATAGTGACTTCCTGTCTTGACGATTATAGGGAACCATCACCGTCTTTTATTTTGGAAAGACTTCTTTGATGTCATTCAATGTGTACCCGAATTAACTGAGAAAACTACCCTGCCCCCAGGTTATGATTAAGGGTTTTAATTTGTGTGAAAAGAAAAACTCCTACTTCTTTGGCTCGAAGGGGTTGACAAGGGATTATCTTCCTTATAACTCCATTGTTTAGGATTTGAAACAACGCTTGTACCTCGTCAGCGGGATCTGTTCAAAAGCATATTGTAAATATTTTGATATCATTTTCGTTATACTCCCTCTAAAGGCATAGATTTTTTTAATCGAGAGTTGAACATCACCAAAAGGAAAGAAATTTAAATATAGTGAATACAAATGGATTGATTCAAAACAGACATATGAAATGCATTGATAAAGTAACAAAGTTTGACATGAATAGGTATTCGAACAATCAAAAGAAAATTACAAATTGAAAATTCTGATAAACAAAAAGCCCTCTCTTGTCAGAACTTGTCACTTCAAATGGTGAGCCTTGGAGGGATGGCAGAAGAACTCAATCTGACCGTCTTGTGTGAGTTCCAATGCTCTTTCATCAATCAGATCTTGAATTTTGTTTTTCAATGCCCAAGAGTCATCAGTATCATGCCCCGGGCTGTTGGAATGGTATGCACACCTTGCATCAGGATTGTACCTTGGGGAGGCTATGTGGGGATTCTGCGGAGGTCCCTTAATGTCACCAGATTCAATCTCAACAGGTGTTGTAAAGCTTGAGACAGCGGCATGTTGAGCTCGACGAACAACCTTTTGGGCGTATCTGGCTTACTCTGATTAACCAGTTTCTTTTGGTGAGGTTGTTGTTGGACCCTTGAGGTAGTAGCAACTTGGAGAGTTCCATTCTTTACCAAACCAAATCTTTGTCTTCTTGGAGGCTGATTAATGACTTGGTCCCTGGCCTTGACTGTTTGCTTCATACTGTTTTATCTATCTTGATGAGGCTGGTTGATAATGGTTCTCAACTCTTCTTGTTCCCAGGCTAAGCTTTGGATAAAAGCCATCTGCCCTAGCACCTGGGTTCTCATTTCATCTACCTCAGCTTGTAGTTGTTCCAACCGCTCATCCTTATTGTCTTCGGGATTTTTCTTGACCAAGTTCCCAACGAGGAGTGTTTTCAACTCTTCCTGCCCGTTGGATAGGTTTAGGAATATTTCCCTAAACTGAGCTTCTTGAGTTTGGAGATCTTGGTTGTCTTGTTGGAGAGCCATTGCTGAAATAAACATGGAGAACATAAGAGACCTGTACTGAGAGACCTGTTATGCAATGATATGTATGATATGTATGCAATGTTTTCAAGGATCTCACGGGGTAAACAAGAAACTGTTAGAATTTTTATTTTGCAGCTTAATTAAAGAAACTTCGTGTCATTGAGAGTCCTTCTTCAAGAGTCAAGCTCACCATATCGAGTGGGTCATAGCCCCTGACTCAAGTCATCGTGTTTTGATCTCTAGACGACATTCGGTAGAGGAAAATAAATCCCCTTTGCCCCTTGCTAGACATTTGATTTACCATAACCTGCATCACAAACCCTTGAGATCCTTGAAATGGTTACGAAAATGTTAAGGCATGATGTTATGATGTGTATGCTATGCGTTTAAGCAGAAGTGCGAGGTGACGTAAGCAAGTAAATCCGACAAGAAATCCAAGTTATTGGATACGGACTATGGACAAAACCTGCAAAGAACTCAAGTTGTCATATAATAAAACTATGCAAGTAGTCCAAGTTGAAAGCACACAAGTCACACAAACAACCTTAAGTTTAGGCTTGCATGAGGTCTAGGTATTACCCTCTTGAAGTTCAGTTGGTTCAACCTGTCCTAATAATAGTAACCAGGTTCTAGAGGTTCTCAATATCACTGACCATCCTCGATCGGTCATAATTCCAGTTTAGCAACCTTTTCTTGCAGCCGGAATCATCACAAGAGTATGGTCTCAATGAGTGTAGCATACTGCTACTTTTCTATGGCCAAGTTGGTCAATTATAGGTTCTAAGGTCAGTTGATGCTTAATGAACCATTAGTAGCCCCAAACTCTCCTTGTTCCTCCACAAGGGATATCGGTACCAACTAATGTGTCACACCAACGTAGCTACTGCTTCAACCGTATCGGTCTACGCCGTACAGTTCCCTCACAGTCTATTGCTACTTACCTAAAAGGTATCCCCAGATCCGGGTTAGGATCTATAGTAACTCCGATACAAAGCCCACAAAGATAAAGCATACAAATCAAACAATTGAAAACAATATAATGAACTAATCCTAAGGTACACCCCACTTATAAATCCCCAGCAGAGTCACCAGTTCTGTGATACGGTGACAGAACCGGGACGTGTTTCCCTATTTTTTTAAGGAATTTGCTGGTTTACGTTTTGCGTTTGTTTTTGCAAAATGTCGCGGTAAGCAAGAGTCGCCACCGTCTTATATTTTATCCAACAAGGAAAGGAAAAAAGCACAGAAAAATTCCTTTTTCGAGATATTTCTGAGTACGGGGGGTAGATTATAGAAAGGGAAGGTATTAGCACCCTTTCTATCCGTAGTTATCTATGGGCTCTTAGGTACTTGCTCATCATTTTCAAAATTGTTTTCTTTGTGTTTGTGGGCTTTGAAAAGTTTTTGTTTTAACTTCGATTTAACTCTTGCTTCTGCCTTCAAGAGTGTAATGAAGTGTTTTGAAAACATTGTTTGTAAAGAAGTGTAAGTGTGAAAAAATTTGTTTTGATTGAGCAAGTACTTAAGAACTAATCTACCTACTCGAAAAAAGAATCGTTCTATGTTCGTTTCCTTTAGACAATGTTATCCTACTATTAGTGAGTAGGTAGCACCGTCGTTGGAGTTTGAGGGTCAATTCGAAAGGGACGTACAGTCACTAAAGCAATGTTAGGGCGTCTTAGTAATAACCCTAATGTCTTAGATCAATTTATCCGAGGGAGTAATATCCGAGGCAACCTTTCCGAGGCAACTATGATCTTTAGACAAAAGGACGACCACTAAAGCATCCTATACTCAATGACCATTTACCGAAGGCAACCAAGTGGGAGTGTACCCTAGGAGTGCGCATGTGCGAGTGTTTTAATTTCAGTTTATTTATCTTTGCACATGTTTAGGTGTGATACGGTGGGAGAACTGACTAGAGGTTTCACGTTTCGTTCGCACTTGTGCGTTTTTGCAAGAGTCTCCACCGACATTTTATTTTATCCAAAGGAAAGGTCAAAAGCACAGGAAAGACCTTTGAGATGTTTTCTTGGGATCGGGGGGTAGATTATTAAAAGGGAAGGTGCTAGCACCCTTTTCATCCATGGTTTTCCATGGGCTCTTAGTTACTTGTTTAGATCACTTGCTTTTGCTTTTCAACTGTTTGAAATGGTGCTTTGTGTGTGGTTTTGAAAATATTTTGAAAAGAGGCCTATGTTTAGGCAACCTTTGTAATGATTCTTGTTTGAATGTATACAAAGGTGTTTATCTTTTGAAAAGATATTTCAATGTTTGAAAGTTTGTTTTGGGAAATGTTTTGAAATTGTGTTGAGTGTTTTTGAAACTAGCAAGGATGTTTTCAATTTGATCAAGTAACTAGGAGTTGTCTACCCTACTCAAAGATCTTTCCTATACGTTTTTAACCCTTTTACATTGTTGTTTTACCATTGTATTTGGTAAACAACCTTGTGTTTGGATGTTAAATGGGACAGACGTGGGTCAATTTTACAATCATTGAAGGCAATTTGTGAGACGCTCTAGCAATTTTTGTAAGGGACGAGATCGTTTTATCAAAGGCAACATCGAGGGTCATCGAGGGACTACGATCTTTGTTTATCGAAGGGACATTTGCTAGAGTGTCTCATATTCTAGGGACATGATTGTATTTCCAAGGCAACAAGTGAGGTTACCCTAGAGGTGCACGTGGTAGAAGTGTGTTGGTTTCAAGTTATTTATTCTTGGATTAGGTCATCTAGCGATTGATTTTTGAATCTTGCCATACATGCCTAATTACTACACAATATATCGAAAGCAATAAATTGCGGGAATTAAAAGTCTAAGCTATTACAAAAGTATCCGGGAATGGGGGTACAATTATTACAAATGGGGATGAATCTCATAAGAATAGAAAAGTCCAAATATTACAACCAAATCAAATTGTTGCGATTCAATATAAAGCTAAGACAATTTACAGAAATAAAATCAATAAAGTATGAAATGCATGTATTTAATTGAAAAGAGATAAATAAAATTTATTCTAAAAAAGAAAGATTAAAATTTTATTACTATTATTTCTTATTTATTTTATTAATTTAAAAGGAAAAAAGTTTAAAGAAAGAAAAATTAATTAAACTAATTTAAATGTTTTTTGGTGTTTTTATTAAGTGTAAGAAAACTAATAAAAATAAAATGATTAAAATAAAACTAATTAAGAAAATCAAATTTATTTTACAATGAAGTTTTAATATATTACTAGTATATTATTAACAAAAGAAATGATAAAAAAAAAAAGATAAATTAAAAAAAGATGAAAGAAAAAAATGATGGGCTTAAAGGATTTGAATGAGGTTAGGCCCAAAGGTACATTGCCTTGCTGAAACAAAAAGGCTCGAAAGGGGGGTATACCAGCAATTGTATGGGCTTTTTGGTTTGAAATGAGACAGGCCCAGTGCATTAAGTTTCTTATTATGTTGGATTAGGGGAAATGGATTAGGGTAAACAGAAGGAATTAGGGTTTGTGTTCTTGCGCTCACAGCGGCGCCGCTCGGTTCGTCTCTCTCACATCTCTCAAATTCATTCATCTTTCTCGCTCTGAGTCCCTAATCGTTACTAAATCCTGAGTGAAACTCGTTTTCTCTGGAAAAAAACTAAGTTCTGAGATGGATTTATCAAAAAAAGGGGTTTTGAAACGCATTCTCTGATCTTCCTCTCGCCTACGGTTGCCGGAGGGTTCTTTCTCTCACCTTCTCACAATGATCAGCGATTTTGTTTTGAAAAGGTATGGTTTGCAAGATTTGCTTAACAGTTTATAGATTTCGCATCCTTTGTTCATGTTTCCTTTTTTATTAACCTATTGTGATATGCTTGAGACGCAAGAATTGTTATGAGGGAAATGAAGTAATCATACCTGTGGAATTTTCTCTGTGAAAAGAAGAGGAAAAGTGGGATGAAAGATAAAGCTCCCTGGTGGCCAGAGGAGTGAGGGATGAAATGATGGCGGATGTGCTAGGTAACCTTCCCTCTTTGCTTTGAACCACAATGATGTTTGCTTCTGAGACTTTGTTTTCTTGTAAGTTTGAATGATGCTGCTGATTGCTTCTGAGATTTTGTTATTTTGTGTTTTGAATGATGCTGTTTGATGATGATGATGCTCGTTTCTATGATTACTCCGAGTTACAGTTTGGTATATTCTGATTCTGAGCTTTTTGCATTTGCTTGGTTTTTGGTTGTTTTTGAGAGAGTTTTATTGTTTTGGATGTTCAAATGTTGCAGGCTCTGAGAGTTGCTGAGAACTGATAACAAGTTGTGATTGTTTGCACTTGGTTACAGTTTTTTGTGGTTATGGTGATTGGAGGTTGATGGCCCTGTTTCTTGTTGTTTTGTTGTTGTAACTGTTGGTTTTGTGAGTTTGGGGTATTATGCAGGTTTTTGTTGATGTTGAACTGAGTTTTGATACTTGGTTCTGTTTTTGTTTTGGTTTAATGAGGATATTGGACTGTTTTTTGACAGCTTGAGGCTAAATGTTCTGATTTATTAGTTTTGTTAACAACCTTTGTTGAAACTGGTTTTGAAAGTTTGAAATGATTGGGATGTTTGAAATGAGTTTTGATGGTTTGTTGTGTTTGAAAATTTGTAGCAGTTTGCAATGGTTTTTTTTGGAACTATTTTGGTTTGGGAGTTTGATGGCTTGTTGTTACAGTTTTTGTTTTGGTAGGTTGAGGAAGATGGCAGTTGGTGTTTTTGTAGGTTTGAAACTTGTAACAGTTTGCAAATGTTCTGAACTGTTTGGGATCTTGGTTATGGTTTAACAGGTTGAAGGGTTTTTGTGTCTTTGAGGGAAGATGGTTGTTCTGTTTGATAATTTTTCTGTCTTTTCTCTTAATGACCCTCTCTACTGTTATATTGGCTTCTTTCTTTACAGCCTATTCAAAATGGTGGGAAACCACCAAATTTTGAATACTTTGGGATCTTCTTCTTAGGCTCTTTTCCTTGCAGTTTTGTTTGCTAGCATTTTTGGTGCAATTGTGACAGCATGCAGCATCCCCTAGGTGACTTCTTTCCTCTTCCTCTCTTAATGACCCTAAGCCAACTAATTTTCTGAGAAGTTTGCAATTTTATTTTGGAAAATGATGAACCATGGCTTATTAGACAATCCTCCCCTTGCTTGTTAACTTAGTTTTATATGTTTATATTTGCTGATGCCTTTTTGTCTGCTTATGCTTTGTCTGCTACTGCCTATGCTGTTTGTATTTTATTTGCATCTGTTTGGGCAGCTTATGGCGCCTGCTGCCTGTTTGGTATGCTGATACTGCATATTTGCACTTGTTTGTGCAGCTTGTGCGCCTGCTGCCTGTTTGGTATGCTGATGCTGCATATTTGCACTTGTTTGGACAGCTTGGCTTGCACTTGGATAAATTGCTTGCATTCTTTTTATTTGGACAACTTTGCTTACATTTTTTTTTTGTGAACCAAGAAGAGGAATCTTCTTGTGATTTGCAAAAATAGAAAAATAAAAACATGATGAATTAAAAATAGCCCTCTGATTCCAAATTGCAAACTTTAATGATGAACACATTTTTTTTCTTTTGAAAATTCTTAAACATATCCAATTAACTGTACTGATCAAATTTCTGTCTTTGTTTTTTTCATGTGAGCGCAAACTGGATGCCGGCAAAGCAGAGGAAGCAGAAGATTCTTTGGCATGCATGGAAGCAATGGAAACTTAGTCACTCTTTGGGTTAAATTCTTCCTTTGTAATTTAGATAGGAATACTCAAATAATTGTACTAATTTATTTTTTCAAATACAATAAGTTGTAAAACTTAAAGCATTTAAATAATAAATTGTAATGTAACAATTTTTTTGAAATAAATGAAAGAAAGTCTTATGAGGTATTCTGATATCCATTAAAATCTTCTACTGTCAATAAATTGCAATTTTCTTTTTGCATCTTCACTAATTCTTTAAGATTCCTGATTAAGACAATTGAAACTGTATTCTAATAATTCCAACCAAGATAACTAAAATTCCAATGATCATGCAATCTCGCCACTTCATTCCAAATAAACACGCATTGTGTATTCCATAAAGGAATGTTCAATCCATAAACCAACAAACGTCTTATTCCATCAACAAGCAAATGTCTTAACAGACGCACATTATCTAGTTAACCTGGATCAGACAAAACATGAATGTTCCAAATGACAGTCTCAACTCCCATTTCTTGTCCCAAATAAACAGGCCTTGAGAACAACCAGTAACTTTTAGTAAACTTGAAAAAGCGTGAAAACATGTGACAGTTAATTGAATTTCTGAGAATTCAATTCTTTTGAGAAATGCAAGAAAAACCCTAATTCCTGATTTACAGCCAAAGGAGAAAATCTGTCTGATCGATTCTTGAGCCGTCCTTGAATATTTGAGGAACCCTAGGGTTGTGGTTTCTGTGAAAAATGGGAGGGCAAATTTTGGGGTACAACAGCTGCCCCTGTTCAATCTTCTTGAACCTGAAGAGTTAGATCAGCGAGTTTCGCCGTTCGTGACTCGAAGGTAGAAGATGATTGGACGAGTGCCCGTAAATTTGCACTTGACAAAAGTAAAATTGAGGGAATGGGCTTAAAGATTCCATTTGGAGAGGTGACGGAATCTTGTTGAAGATGGGCTTAAATATGCCATCCAAGAATGTTTGGTTGTAAATCGACATAATAAGCATCAAAATGGTGTTCGTATTTGAAACGTATCTGAACTATATCTGTACTTGAAATCTGGATAAGAGACAAAATGACTTTCGTGTCTGGAGTGTATCTGTACTGTATCTTAAATAGGCAACAGAATGACTTCCATGTTTTGGAGTGTATCTGAGCTGGGAGAAAAGTCAGAATAAGTGACAGAATAGCCACCGTGTACGGAGCGTATCTGGACTGTATCTGAAGTTGAGATCTGTATGAGTAGCAGAATGACTTCTGTGTCTAGAGTATATATGAAGTTGAGATCTATATGAGTAGCATAATGACTTCCGTGTCTGGAGTATATCTGAACTGTAACTGGGATCTGAACAAGTGACAGAATGACTTCCGTGTCTGGAGTGTATCTGGACTGGAAATTGATAGTTGAATCTGAATGAGAAATAGAATGGCTTCCGTATCTGGAGCGTATCTAATCTGTATGTGATTGTTGAAGTCTGAACAAGTGACAGAATGGCTTCCATGTCTGGAGCGTATCTGGACTGTATCGGAACTTGGAATTTGATTAAGTATCAGAATGACTTCCGTGTCTGGAGTGTATCTATACTGTATCAGTGATCTATGGATATTTTGTTACAGATAGTTGATAATCTTATCCTGAAAAAGGTAGAATGTTAGCTGAAACACTAAGTTATTTTGCATGAAATGTATGATGCAATAAATGTGTTTTATCCATGCTTATGATGTAATGTATGCGCATGTAAGCTGATTTGCTGTATTGCTGAAGAAAATAAATCCTTGACTGTTGCCGGGGGAAATAAACCCTTGACTGCTGAGGATTCCTTCTGTGAGAATAATGCCATATACTTCTTCAGGCATCTGCTTGGGGAATCCAGAGAATTTTAAAGACTTCTACTAGGGATTACTAACGGGAGTCTTTGTTCTGCCGAGAAGCAATAAAAACTTTGTTGTAAAAGTTTATCCTGTAATGGAAACTCTGTGGGAGAAAACTTAAATCCGCTGGGGAGTTCAAGAGTTTGGGTTGTATGCCACTTACTGGGGAGTTACCCTAGGTTGGGGAGAAACAGAAGTTAACTGTTAATTGGTTGATTTTTTAGGTTTCAAGACCATTTGTTGGGGAAGCCTGTAGAAACTGGGTAACTTCCGTTGTGGGTTGAAAGTTTCAGCTCCGCTGGGGATTGGTAGTTGGTAGTCTCATCTCCTCTGGGGAACTGTAGTCCAAAGTTTGGGCTCTGCTGGGGGATCTTAATGACGTGTTGTAGAGATTGCTCATGGAATAGCCTAAAGACGTTTTCCTAATCTTTCTACCTGTCAGTAATTACTCTTTTTCAACCATGTTTATTTGTAAATGGTAATTATGTTCAAATGCATATGTTCATTAATGAATCATTGAATGTTTTTGCAAATAAAACACAAGCGTAAATAAAAAAGGCAAATAATTTTCTGTACTTTGAAAGAGATATCTTTGTATTTACTTTGAATAAGTGTTTTGTACAAAGGAGACAAATATCCTAGTAAGAGGATGGTGTCGTAAAAATGAGAAAAATTTATACAAAGAAAGATGGCTAAGTGTAAAAAATTCCATGGGGTTCCCATTCTGCTATAGCCTTCGTAATTCTGAATATCTTGTTCGTGCGTTGCTTCGTCCGAAGATGATTGGATTGATCAGAAACCTCAGAGTTTGTCTGTGAAGAGATTGTCCTTAAAGTGATCCAACGAGACATAGTCATACGCTTTAATTCCCTAACTTTTTCTTGGACCGCCCTTTCGGGTTTTCAGTCCACCGGGAAACCGTTTTTTGCCCAAGTCGCCCTTTCAGGTTTTCAACTTGCCGGGTGTACATATTTTTTTGTTTTGTCCCTAATTTTTGCCCGAACCGCCCTTTCGGGTTTTCGATTCACCGGGATGCCCCTGTTTTTCCTAGGTGTATCAACCTAGCGGGTCTCTTATGCGTAGTATCTTTTGACTATGTCTGCATTCGCAGGGTGCGGTAGATCGTCGCCGTCCATGGTGGTTAAAATCATTGCCCCACTAGAAAAGATGTTCTTGATCATAAATGGTCCTTCGTAGGTAGGAGTCCACTTGCCCCTGGGATCACTTTGCGGCAAGATAATGCGCTTGATCACAAGATCTCCAACTTGATACACTTGGCGCCTGACTTTCTTGTTGAAAGCTTTGATCATCCATTTTTGATATGTATGACCGTGGCAAACAACAGTAAGTCTCTTCTCGTCAATTAAGTTTAACTGATCAAGCCGGGTTTGGATCCAATCGTCTTCACTTAAACCAGCATCTTTCATGATTCTCAAGGAGGGAATCTGAACCTCGACAGGTAAAACAACCTCCATGCCATATACCAAGGAATAGGGTGTTGCCCCAGTTGAAGTGCGATCCGTGGTACGGTACCCGTGGAGAGCAAACGGTAACATCTCATGCCAGTCTTTATAGGTGACTGTCATCTTTTGTATGATCTTCTTGATATTTTTGTTCGCATCTTCGACAACACCGTTCATCTTTGGCCGATAGGGAGATGAATTGTGATGTTGAATCTTGAACTGTTCGCACAAGGCTGTGATCATAGTATTGTTAAGGTTTGTACCATTGTCAGTGATGATCCTATCGGGAATACCATACCGACAGATAAGGTTCTTCTTGATGAAGCGGGCAAACACATTCTTTGTGACAGATGCGAAGGAAGCTGCTTCGACCTACTTGGTAAAGTAATCAATGGCTACCAGAATGAAACGGTGTCCATTGGATGTTGTAGGCTTGATCTCTCCAATCATATCGATTCCCCACATAGCGAATGGCCAAGGAGCAGTTAAGACGTTGAGAGGAACTGGAGGTATATGTATCTTGTCCGCATAAATCTGACATTTGTGACAAGTTCTGGAGTACTGATGGCAATCAGCTTCCATGGTAGACCAGTAGTAGCTTGCCCTTAGAATCTTCTTAGCCATCGTATGACCGCTGGAGTGGGTGCCAAAGATACCATTGTGCAGTTCAGCCATGATCTGTTCTGCTTCAACCTTGTCCATACAACGGAGTAGAATGCAATCATGATTGCGCTTGTATAGGATACCATTGCTCAGAAAGAACTTAGCTGAGAATCTCCTTAAGAACTTTTTGTCATTGACTAAAGCTCCTTCAGGATATTCTTGAGCTTCGAGATACCTTTTGACTTCATGGAACCAAGGTCGGTCCACTACTTCTTCGGTATTAATCTCGTGACAGTGTGCAGGTTGGTCCATCCGCTCAATGGTTATTTGGGGAGCCTCATTATCCCAGTTAAGTTTAAACATGGATGACATTGTATCTAGAGCATCTGCTAGCTGATTTTCTTCTCGTGGGAAGTGTTCGAAGGTGATCCGCTCAAAATGTGGTAGCAATGTCAAGACATGTTCTTTGTAAGGGATGAGGTTTGGATGTTTAGTGTCCCACTTTCCTTTGATTTGACTGATAACCAAAGCTGAGTCCCCAAATACAATCAAAGATTTGATTCGCAAGTCTATGGCAGTCTTGAGTCCAAAAATGCAAGCTTCATACTCTTCCATGTTGTTGGTGCAGTTGAGGCAAAGTCTAGCTGTAAAAGGAGTATGGAAACCTTTTGGAGAGATAAGTACCAGGCAGATACTGTTGCCAAGTGCGTTGGAGGCACCATCAAAGTACAAGGTCCATCGGGATCCTTGTTCAGGTCCGTCATATGGTCTGAAATCTTCAATGTTGTCCAAAGTCATGATGTCCTCGTCAGGGAAGTTGAATCTCATGGATTGGTAATCTTCAACAGCCTGATGGGCCAGATGATCAGCTAGCACACTCCCCGATATAGCTTTTTGGGTCGTGTACTGTATATCATACTCTGTGAGGATCATTTTCCATCTAGCTATTCTTCCAGACAATGCTGGCTTCTCAAAGATGTACTTGATCGGGTCCATCTTAGAGATCAGCAAAGTGGTATGAGTCAATATATATTGCCTTAGCCGGCGAGCAGCCCATACCAAAGCGCATCAAGTTTTCTCGAGCAGTGAATATCTTGTTTCACAATTGGTAAACTTTTTGCTAAGGTAATAAATGGCATGCTCTTTTCGGCCAGACTCGTCATGCTGCCCCAGTACGCACCCCATGGAATTTTCTAAGACGGTCAGATACATGATTAGCGGTCTTCCTTCGACGGGTGGCATCAAGATAGGAGGTTCTAGCAAATACTCCTTGATTTTATCGAAAGCATCTTGATAGTCATCATTCCATTTAACTACCTGATCTTTCTTCAACAGCTTGAAGATTGGTTCACAAGTAGATGTTAGGTGAGAAATGAACCTTGCAATGTAGTTTAGGCGTCCCAAGAAACCTCTGACCTCCTTCTCAGTGCGAGTGGCGGGCATTTCTTGTATAGCTTTGACTTTGGCAGGATCAACCTCGATGCCTTTATTGCTGACGATGAAACCCAAAAGTTTACCGTACCTGACTCCGAAAGTGAACTTGTTAGGGTTCAGTCTGAGCTTGTACTCCTTCAACCTGACAAACAGCTTTTGCAAATGGTCGAGGTGTTCTTCTTCTGTCTGTGAACGGGCTATCATGTCATCTACGTAGACTTCAATCTCATGATGTATCATGCCATGAAACAAAGCTACCATGGCGCGCTGATAGGTTGCCCCGACATTCTTCAGTCCGAATGGCATCACTTTATAGTAGAAAGTACCCCACTGTGTAACAAAAGTAGTTTTCTCCATATCTTCGGGGGCCATTTTGATCTGGTTGTACGCTGAAAATCCATCCATGAAAGAAAATACCTTGTGCTGATCCGTATTGTCAACCAAGATATCAATGTGAGGTAGTGAAAAATCATCTTTAGGGCTAGCCCTGTTTAAGTCTCTGTAATCCACGCACATTCTCACTTTGTCGTCCTTCTTGGGCACGAGCACAATGTTAGAAACCCATTATGGATAGGAAGTAACAGCAAGAAACCTAGCATTGAACTGCTTCATAACTTCTGCTTTGATCTTTTCAGACATATCGGGCCTCATGCGATGAACTTTCTGTTTAACAAGTGGACAGTCTTCTGTTGTGGGGAGACGGTGTACCACAATGTCTGTATCAAGTCCCGGCATGTCTTCATAGGACCAGGCGAAGATCTCAACATATTCGTTCAACAGCTGAATTAAGCACTCTTTGACACTTGGCTCTAGGTTGGCACCCACTCTAACTTCTTTTCTGTCTTTCTCAGTTCCCAAGTTGATTGTCTCTAACAACACCTCATGTGGTAGAATAGCCCTTTCTTCCTGTTGTAGCAGTCTAGACAATTCTCCCGGCACTTCACAGTCTTCATCACCTTCGTATTCGGCATGGTCGATGATCGTGACTTTATGAGTTTATTGGGATACTAACTGCAAGTATATAGTTTAGTCTTCTAGTTTTAAATGACTATCGAACCCACAGAGACTGAGGATCAATCGCATACAATCTAATGTTACAATTGTTTAACTAAGCGATGAATATTTGGTTTTAGGGGGGAAAATAGTTTATTTAAAAACAATAGTAATAACTATACCGGTATGTGATAGTCGAACTTCGGGAATTCGGTGAATCGCTTGGCATATAAAGTATTTCGGTAAAAACGAATTATTTAAAAACCTGAGACATACACTCTCGTGTTCATGAAATAAGTCATGCTACTAAACCTAGTGGATGCACTTTAAATTTAATAACACTTTTTGAAAACAATTTGAGTTTAATTAGTTTGTTAAAACACTCTCGTGTATTTAAAAATTAATGTTTCGTTACCACTATCTGGGTCGAACCCCAGCTCTCGCATGCAGGTTCTTGCCTTAATTAATTTCCCACTCTTGTGGCAAAATCGTGTTAAATATCCTCTCACTCTCGTGACAAGGGTAGTTAAATTAAATATGGAAATTGGAAACCATAAATTATTTATAAAAGTTTTTAGCCGAGTTATCACCGAATTCCTTCGGTGCTTAGGGGTCACATACCGGTACAAATGAATTTAGCCGGACATAGTATATTCAGTAATCATGCAAGGTAAAATATAATTCATAAAAATAACTAACATGGCATAAGAATAAATAAAAAACAATTGCATAAAAACCTGTAAATAATGTTGTTATGGTAATCTTAAGTGCGTACAAATTCCTTGCAATTAATTGAAATCTACTACCGTGTTAATTCTTAGATGAAGAACTAACACTTTGGAAACTAATTCTGGAAACTAAAAGTTACAGTAGGTATAAAATGGTTCAAAAGCAAATAAAATAGAATAATGCAGAAAAGCAGAAGTTTGGCTCTGTAGAAAATTCTCCGACCCTGATCCATTGAATTGCCTCATATTTATATAAGAAGATTTTGCAGTTGAGAGAATTTAGGAACAACTTGAGTGGAGGAAGACTCGGATTGATAGTTACTGAAGTTAAGGAAATGCAGGAGAAGAAAACTGTCCACTACGTTGCCCACGTCTCCTGTAATGCATAACGTTGCTTTTAAGTGTGTGACGGTCGTCTTGAGGGGGTGAAGGTCGTAATGCGCTTAAATAGTGCGTTACATTCGTCAATGATGTGTGACGAGCGTCCTTCAAGTTGTGAGCGCGTTACACTCGTCATGGGGTGTGACGGTCGTCACAGCTACAAAATCTGCAGACTTTGCAGATTTGGTTCATTTTCTTCTGATTCTTGGTTAGCTTCCTTCATGTGATCCTTTTTCACTGATTTTATTTGAAACATGTTGTACCTGTGAAAAGACACAAAAACTCGGAACAATTGGCAATTAAACGACTTAATGTATCATGAAAATCGATAAAAAAAATGTAGTAATTATATGATACGATTTCTCGTTATCAAATTCCCTCATACTTAAACCTTTGCTTGTCCTCAAGAAAATAGTCATTTAGAAAGATCAAACAAGTTTTATCAAGCGCATATGCATGACATACCTTTGATTTTTAAGGCAATTTCGGGAAATCCTCGTCAGTTCGACCGATACTTGAGTGAAACACTAACGATACGCTAATGACACAAGCAATAAGCTTAGTCGTAGGCTTCCATTTCAAACGAACTATCCAACAGTTCCATTATAATTCTGCCCAGAGTTTCTCGTATCTATTTCGCCCGGTTTCATTCTAGCGCAATCACATTAAGCCCTTTGTCTTAGCATGCACGTAGTGGAGTAACCGGTTAGTGACTTTGATCCTTTTAGCAAGGGGTCTGGTACACGAATGTGGCAACCCTACATATGTTATCCAAATTGGAGGTTGTGGGGGATCGAGCCGTAGCACGCCCTACCAAGTCCAGAACCAGATACCTCTGAACCAACCAACAGTGGATTCCTTCATTATTTGCTCAACTCTTATATGTGACCGTATATTTTGGTGCACAAAATTTTCTTTTCTTTTAGCAGCGAGATAAGAAGGATATTTCAATGATCAGGCATCAAAAACTTATATTCATCGATTCTCCACGTGGTTTGTGTCAAGACGGTGCTGACTGCTAGTATAAACTACTAGGGGTTACTTTAGAACTAAAACTCAAGATATAGGTATAATGGTTATTGAAACGGATCGCGTAAGTAGGAAGTCTACGGTGTCATAACCGTATCGATCTTGTTGATTCGTTTTCGGCTTCCTCAACTGGGATTTCATTAAAATAGGTATGTCAGGCTAATGCGAAGATAAAATAAAATTTTTTGGTATGGCTAAATAAAGCGAAGAATTTGAATTGAGACATATCATAAAAATTTACTTGTTTATAGAAGATGGAAAGGTATCTCTCCCACACTGAATCTGACATTGTCCTCAATGTTGCGGTATATAGGCGGGGAAATACAAATACAAAAACAAACAGAAAGGAAATGAACATAAAAAGTAAACTACTTAGAAAATAAAGAAAACTATTGATGGCCACGTCCTCTACTCTTGGTGCAAGAGCGCCTGGTAGGAGTGGCTTCTGTGTCAGTGTCCTGGTAGCCAAGGGTGCTGACGTCCAACCTTAAGGCGTTGAGTTCCGACAGGGCTTCGTCCAACCTCTCATTCATGCTCCGCTGTCCAGTCAAGATCTGAGTGTTTTGTGAGCATAAATACTCATATTATTCCTGTTGTCTTCTTTCAAGTGCGACACTCATTTAGTTTTGTTGATGGATGGCGCGGAGAACGTCTTCAAGAGTAAAAGGAGGTGGTGTGGATGAAGCTCCTGGAATGTCGTGGACGGGGGGAGCACTGTCCATCTCTTCTTGCATTTCATCTGCGGGGGCATTGGGCTGGTCTTCATGAGTAGGGACACGCCCCTCAGGAGCTGCAGGATCGAACAACAAGTTAGATCTGTTTTGTAGATCGATTCGGTCCCTTCAAGGCAAAGTGATGTTATAATAAATAGTGTTTATGATCACAGGATGAAATCTGCCATCCTCCCGCTCATAAATGAGGTGTGCAGCCTTGCAGTGGTCCAGAGTCAGCAAAGCTGGTGCCATAGAAGGCATATCTGCGAGAGCGGCACCATAATTCAGGGCTATGGAAAGAAAAGTGACAAGCCCTCCGAAATAGAAGGGTTTTCTTCCTCTAGCATAAATAGAGTGAATATGAGCCAGTAAGAATGGGGCGGCATTGATTTTCTGGCCGGTGAATGCACAATGCATGAAGAAGAGCTCCTTGGAGTTGAGCTTGTGGTTGTTGTCACGGACGAAGATGGTGTTGCAGAGGATGCGGTGAAAGTATCGGATAGCCGGATTATGAATATGTGTTGTGTTGAGGTGGTCGTAGGATCCGGCACGGATGTTCGTCATGATGTTCCATAAATTAAAAGCTTCCTCGCCGAAATTATCCAGCACCCGGAGATGGACACCTTTGTCAGAACAGAAACCTAAAGTCGTGCGATGTCGGTTTGGGGCAGCTGATGCTCAATGCCAAACATACGAAATTTGGCCATGCCTGAGAGTTGGTTCGTGGCACCAGGGGGAGTGATGTATGTAAAGA
Source organism: Vicia faba (assembly GCA_948472305.1). Lineage (NCBI taxonomy): Eukaryota > Viridiplantae > Streptophyta > Magnoliopsida > Fabales > Fabaceae > Vicia > Vicia faba. Next base: position 245,463,884 of record OX451735.1, read on the forward strand.
ACTCAGAAACTCAAAGGTCAGAGTTTCATAAATGGGTTGCGGTTCACGGCACAGGTTCCATAAGTTCACGCTCTGCAAAAGTTGTCGGACGCTGTCTAGCAGTCCCAAATTCCTCAAACAATCAAGGTCAACATACCGTGTAGGTTGGAGACCACGGCGTTGGAACTTCTGGAATTTGAGTCGTTGGGTTTCGCCTTGCTCGCCAGATCTGAAAGTGAGATTGGGAACTTGTTGATTGTTGGCCATGGTGCGTGCAAAAGGGCGTAATCGTGAAAATGGTTTGGAATGTGGATTGAGTAGTGGGTTGATGGAGTTTTTAGTGTTAGAGTGTTGGAAGTTGAGGAAAAAAATTGAATGGGTATGTTACGGTTTTGGGAAGAATGGAGGATTGAGAGGAAAGGTGGAACGACTCTGTAATAGCAGATTCTGCTATTGGGCGTGTGTGACGGTCGTCACATTGGGTTGACGGGTGTAACACGGTGAAATGCATGTTACGCTCGTCATGGGGGCGTTACGAGCGTCACACATTCAATTAATTATATTAATGAAATGAACGTAACACTTTTAATTTCCAATGTTATAACTCAGTATCCTAGCATAATAAACATGCACAATATTTCCAACACACGTCGTATGACAAAATTTTTGCAGAAAATATGAATAGTAAATTAATAAAAAAATGAAAAATATACTGAAATTCAAATGTATGTTTCTAAAAGAATTGTAAAAAGAAAAATAAACTTGGTTAAAGATGAAATAATAGCAGTAAGACAATAGAATTGAAACTTGATGAATAATTGGAATTTCATTAACTAGTAAATTGTTTGGAAATAATAACTTAAATAATAATAAAAATAATAAAATACTAAAACAAACTAGGTTCCTCCCCCACACTTAAACTAAACAGTGACCTCACAGTGTATACAAATGCAAGCGAAGAATAAATCAGCATAACAACGGCAATCTCTAGCCACGAGGAGTAGGGAACATATGTTGGTGCATGAAATCCAGTTGGTCCATCACCAAATCCATAAAAGAAATGAAATCCACACATAGAGATGTAAGCTCACCCCGTATTCCGGAAATTTCTTCATGCAAAGAGTCGAGGGTGACAGTACGTGGAGGTGGTGGTGGTATCTCTAGAGCCTGGAAGGTGGACTCAGTAGAAACTACATGCTGCTCCCATGGGTCGGGAAACTGATGGTAGCCAGGTGGTGTTTCAAGATCTTCAGCATCTCGAGAGGTATTAGAGACTTCATAGATGTCAACAGTGGAAGGAGACGAAGGCGGTGTAGGAGGATGGTGGAGATCAAAAAGCCAATTTGCTCTATTATGGACACTAGTGATAGGGTTTGGGAGCACAAACTGGTGGACAGTTGCATAGTTAATTAGCAGCTCAAATTCATTTGGCTCAAGATTTCCTATAAAACTAGTGTTGAAGCAAAATTCAATATTCATTGGCTTGATTCCATAGTGCGAAGTTGATCCTAACATAGGCCTTCGGAGTCCAATGGCATCAGAGATCATAGTGACTAAACCACCTAAGAGGATTGGGGCATTTGGTGTTTGTATAATACGCTCCATATTAGTAAGCATATAGGCGGCACCATTTACTGGACGGCTCTGAGAAGCACAGTACATGATGAAAAGCTCATCTCATGACACTGATGTAACATTTTGCTCATTTCCAAAAAGGGTGTGGGCAATGATCTTATGGAAGTACTTGATAGCAGGGTTGTGGATGGACTCCGAGTAAAGGTCAGATGGCTCGGGATGGTTGTTTCCAGCAATGCTACCCTAGAAGAAATCAAGGTCAGTATCTAGTAATAGGTCTTCTTGGGTCATGGTGATAACATCAGGGCCATTAGGGAATCCTAACAGGTTGGCAAACTCCCTATGATTATAGCGGTAGTCCATATCAAACAGTCTGAAGGTGATCAGCCCGCGGTTGAAACCTAATCCATGATTTGGTAGATAGCTCAGTGTGCTCAAGAACTCAAGGGTCAACTTTCGGTAGGTACAATAACGTCTCCGAATTGAAGCAATGTCCCAGCCTATTTGGTGTAGCAGATACATGACACTCTCACGAATGCCTAAAGCAGTCATAGCATGGTCGTCAGCATAAATTGTAGGACACATCTCACGTTCAGCTAGGTCCTCAAAGCGCCTTCTCTGATGCCTACTTCTCAAGGTTATGTTCATGTAGTTTACACGTGCCATGGAGCTAAATATTAAAGCTAAAGAATTACCACTAAAAATGTTTAATAAATGTATGAAAAACTAAGTTAGTATTTTCAGGTTAAAAAAATGTCGAAGTTAAATCAAAAAGAAAAAAAAAAGTTTAAAATAAAAAAAAGAAAAAGAAAAAGAAAATAAAAAGGAGTAAGGGATGCAACATGAAAGTTTTAAAGATTAAGAAAAAAAGGAAAAATAAAAACATATCAAAACAACAAAAATAATTAAAGGTAAACAAGGGTTGCCTCCCATGAAGCGCCTTTGTTTTATGTCGATGGCTTGACAGATAGTACCTATTCAGTTAGGTATCGGGGTAGGTGGCTCACTTAACTGCAGATAAGCCGAATAATTTAGATTTCCGACGTTAAAATAATGCTTTAAGCGCTGGCCATTGACTATAAATGGTTCAATGGAATTTCCTTTAATTTCTACCGCACCACTTGGGAAAACTTTATTAATTTCGAATGGTCCTGACCATCTGGAACGTAATTTACCCAGGAAGAGTTTCAGTCTAGAGTTGAATAGGAGTACGATGTCTCCTTCCTTAAATTCTTTCCGCGAGATACGCATATCATGCCATTTTTTTGTTCTCTCCTTATAGATTCTAGCATTTTCATAAGCGTCTAAACGCAATTCTTCTAATTCATGGATATCTAATATTCGTTTCTCGCCAGCAGTCTTGTAATTTAAGTTAAGGGTTTTAATGGCCCAGTAAGCTTTATGTTCTAATTCTACTGGCAAATGACAAGATTTTCCATAAACTAATTTAAATGGCGTTGTTCTGATAGGGGTCTTAAAAACTGTTCTATATGCCCAAAGAGCATCATTTAGCTTGGAGGACCAATCCTTTCTGGATGTGGCTACGGTTTTCTCAAGGATTTGTTTAATTTCCCTATTTGACACTTCCACTTGTCTACTTGTTTGAGGATGGTATGGTGTGGCTATGCGATGTTTAACGCCATATTTTGAAAGTAGTTTTTCGAAAATTCTAGAGATAAAATGGGAACCGCCATCACTAATTACTAGTCTTGGTATACCGAATCGTGGGAAGATAACAAGCTTGAATAGTTTAAGTACTACTCGTGTATCGTTTGTGGGTGCATCGACTGCTTCAATCCATTTTGATACGTAGTCAACAACTATCAATATATACTTATTTCCAAAAGATGCGGGGAACGGTCCCATGAAATCAATTCCCCATACATCGAAAATTTCTACTTCGAGAATCCCTTTTTGCGGCATTTCGTCACGTCTAGATATATTTCCTGTGCGCTGACATCTATCGCAGTTCATAATTGCTACGTGGACGTCTTTCCATAAAGTAGGTCAAAAGAAACCAGCTTGAAGTATTTTTGCATAAGTTTTCGATGTACTAGCGTGTCCACCATAAGGGGCGGAATGGCAATGGGCAATGACGTCGTCTATTTCATCGTTAGGAACACAACGACGGTAGATACCATTGACGCCTCTTTTAAAGAGTAGTGGTTCATCCCAAAAGTAGTGTTTAAGATCATGGAAGAATTTCTTTCGTTGTTGGTACGTTAAATCGGGTGGTAAAACATCAGCGACTAAGTAGTTAACGAAATCAGCATACCATGGTAATGTGGTGTTGGTACAAATGGCTTTTATTATCGCAGTTGTTAAATGTTCATTGTGTTGATCTAAATTGGCGGTAGGAGCTATCTCTATTTTAGCAATAAGGCGTTCATATGGGAAATCTTCGTTTATGGGAACACTCTCGGTTTGGATTCCATCCAATCTTGATAAATGGTCCGCTACCACGTTTTCAGTCCCTCTTTTGTCTTTTATTTCCAAGTCAAACTCTTGTAGGAGTAAGATCCATCAGAGTAGTCGTGGTTTGGCGTCTTTCTTACTTAGCAAGTATCGGATCGCAGCATGATCCGTGTAAATAATGATTTTGGCGCCCACTAAGCAGGAACGAAATTTGTCCAATGCGAATACAACAGCTAAGAGTTCCTTCTCCGTAGTGGCGTAATTCATTTGTGCGGGATCGAGTGTTCTGCTTGCGTAGTAGATAGCGTGAAGCTTTTTATCCTTGCGTTGTCCTAGGACTACGCCTACAGCATAATCGCTCGCATCGCACATTATTTCAAATGGTAGGTTCCAATCAGGAGGTTGCATTATAGGTGTTGAAATTAAGGCTTCTTTAAGCGTCTCAAATGCGTTTAAGCATTTAACGTCGAAAATAAACTTGGCTTCTTTCATCAATAATTCAGTTAGCGGCTTAGTGATTTTAGAGAAATCTTTTATAAAACGTCGGTAAAAACCAGCGTGTCCTAGAAAACTTCTTATTTCTCTAACTGTTTTGGGTGGTTAAAGGTTTTTGATAACCTCGATTTTTGCTTTATCGACTTCAATCCCTCTGTTTGATACAATGTGACCCAATACAATTCCTTGTCTCACCATGAAGTGACATTTTTCCAAATTGAGCACTAGGTTGAAATTGACAAAGCATTTCAGTACTAGTTCAAGATTTGATAAACATCCATCAAAACTTTCTCCACAGACAAAAAAATCGTCCATGAATACTTCCATAATTCCGTCCAAAAAATCTGTGAAAATCGCCATCATGCATCGTTGGAAAGTTGCAGGTGCGTTACATAGTCCGAATGTCATTCTTCGGTATGCAAAGGTACCATAGGGGCATGTGAACATGGTTTTCTCTTGATCATCAGGATGAATGGGAATTTTGAAGAATCCTGAGTATCCGTTAAGATAGCAGAAATGGGAATGTTTGGCTAAGCGCTCGAGCATTTGATCAATGAATGGTAATGGGAAATGGTCCTTGCGCGTAGATTCGTTTAGTTTTCTGTAATCGATACACATTCTCCATCCTGTTTGGGTATGTTGTGCCACTGATTCGCCTTTTGTGTTTGTTATAACCGTAACACCTCCTTTCTTAGGTACTACGTGAACTGGACTGACCCAATTTCTATCTGATATTGGGTATATGATGCCTGCCTCTAGTAGTTTCTGTACTTCTTTCTTAACGACTTCACTTAGGATAGGATTTATTCGTCTTTGATGTTCTCTAGAAGTCTTGCAGTCCTCCTCTAGCATTATGCGGTTCATATAGAGAGAAGGGCTTATTCCTTTTAGATCATATATATTATATCCTAATGCGGTTGGATACTTCCTTAACACATTGAGAAGTTTTTCGGTTTCGATCTTCCCTAAATTGGCATTGACTATAACTGGCCGTTCGAGTTCTTTATCTAAAAATTCATACCTAAGATCTTCAGGTAATGTTTTAAGTTCTATACCAGTTTTCTTATCAGTTTGGGTAGGATCGGGTGTTAAGGCGAAACATTCGCTTAGGTTGGCATCTTGATATTCTTGTTTCCAGTCATCGTCCTTGAAGATAGTTGGTGTCGGAATTTTCAACATCCCTGAATAGGTGTCTTCTTGGCTTTCTAGTTCTTTGACACATTCATCAATAATATCTAGGAAACAGCATGAGTCATCTATAGCAGGGGCTTTGAAGAACTGGGAAAGAATGAATTCTACTTTTTCTTCTCCTACCTCGAAGGTAAGCTTTCCTTTCTTAACGTCAATAATGGCTCTTGCAGTGGCTAAAAACGGCCTTCCTAATATGATGGGAATGTTTGAACCTTCCTTTATGTCCATTATTATAAAGTTAGTCGGTATGTAAAATTGTCCTATTCAGACAGGAATGTTTTCTAGCATACCAACAAGGAATTTGACTGATCTGTCGACTAGTTGTAGGGACATCTTGGTAGGTCTCATGTCACCTAGTTTGACCTTCTCGCAAATAGATAAGGGCATTAGACTAACACTTGCTCTTAAATCGCATAGAGCTTTGTCTATGACAGATTTTCCAATTACACATGGTATGGAGAAACTACCAGGATCCTTTAGCTTTGGAGGCATGTTATTTTGAATTATGGCGCTACATTCGGCAGTTAGCATAACGGTTTCGTTTTCAACAATTTTTTTCTTATTAGAAAATATTTCTTTTAGGAATTTAGCATATGACGACATTTGGGTTATAGCTTCTGTAAACGGAATAGTAACGTTTATTTGTTTCAGAAGTTCTACAAATTTCTTGAATTGCCCCTCGTTTTTGGATTTTGCAAGTCTTTGAGGGTATGGAATTGGTGGTTTATATGGCGGTGGGGGTACGTAAGGTTTTTCTGAAGCATCTCTATTCTCATTCTCGTCTTCCTCTACATTCTCAGATTGTTCTTTCGATTTCTCTGCTTCCTTTTCAGGTTTCTGATACATGGTCGGGTTTTGGAGTCTAGGATCTACCGGTCCATCAAGTGATGTCCCACTTCGTAATGTGATAGCATTAGCGTGTCCTTTAGGATTGGGTTGTGGCTGTCCAGGAAACGTACCAGCAGGTGCGGCAGAACTAGCTTGGTGTTGTGCTACTTGGGAGATTTGGGTTTCTAACATTTTATTGTGAGTTGCTAGGGCATCTACCTTATTTGCTAATAGCTTCAATTGTTCACCAGTGTGAACATTTTGATTGAGGAATTCTTTTTTTTGTTGAGCTTGATTAGCGATAAAATTTTCCATTAGGATTTCAAGGTTAGATTTCTTATGAATGTTAGGAACATTAACAGCGGGTTTTTGATAGCCTGGAGGTACAGCAGGTGCTTGGCCAGGTGCATATAAAGCGTTATTATTCTTGTACGAGAAGTTAGGATGGTTCTTCCAACCAGGATTATAGGTATTAGCATAAGGATTACCTTGAGCGTAATTCACCTGATCAACTGATATTCCTGCTAAGATTTGACATTCGGTTCCAACATGACCAGGAACTCCACAAACTTTGCAGTTCTGGGTAACTGCAGCCACGGTGGCTGCAGGAGGTAAGGTCAAGCTTTCTATCTTTTGGGTAAGAGCATCTACCTTAGCATTAACTTTATCTAGGCTACTAATCTCGTACATCCCACTTTTGGTTTGAGTTTTCTCCACAGGTGTTCTTTCTCCTGCCCACTGATAGTGGTTTTGAGCCATATTTTCAATGAGTTGGTTAGGTTCGTCGTAAGGCTTGTCCATTAGTGTACCACCTGCAGTGGCATCTATAGAGAGTCTTGTGTTGTACAAGAGTCCATTATAAAATGTGTGGATGAACAACCATTTTTCTAATCCGTGATGTGGGCACATTCACATCATATCTTTGTAGCGTTCCCATGCATCGAATAGCGATTCAGTATCCTTCTTCCTAAATCCGTTAATTTGAGCTCTTAATGCAGCAGTCTTGCTTGGGGGAAAGTATCGTGCTAAAAATACAGTCTTAAGTCCTTCCCACGTAGTGACGGAATTTGACGGCAAGGATTGCAACCAAGCACAAACTCTATCTCTTAGCGAGAAAGGAAAAAGACATAATCTTATTGCATCTTTACTAACACCATTTGCTATAACTGTGTCGGCAAATTGAACGAATTTTGTAAGATGTTCATTTGGATCCTCGGTAGGATTTCCAGAGAATTGGCGTTGTTGGATAGCTGATATCAATGACGGTTTCAACTCAAAATCGTTTCAATTTATTGTTGGAGCAACAATGCTATTGTGGGGTTCTTGTTGTGATGGAGTTGCGTACTCCTTCAGTGGACGGGTCCTTTGTTCTTCGGCCATGTCTACTTCTGGATTAGTTTCGATTTCAGAGGAAGAATTAGAATCTATTTCGGAAACAATCTTGATTTCGGGTTTGGGTAAAGGAATAGCGTGATTTAAACAGTAATACCTGATTGTACGTCTTATGGAAAGGATGCGTTCAGGTTCGTCCGTAGATTTGTCAAGTGGTTCGCCTTGTGAGCGAGTCCTTGGCATACAAATCAAAAAAGGGTTTCTGTTGCCTAGTCTAAACGCGCAGCAGAAGAATCGTACTTAATTGACTAATCAGTCCCCGGCAACGGTGCCAAAAACTTGATCGTGACTTTATGAGTCTATTGGGATACTAACTGCAAGTATATAGTTTAGTCGTTCTAGTTTTAAATGATTATCGAACCCACAGAGATTGAGGATCAATCGCATACGATCTAATGTTACAATTGTTTAACTAAGAGATGAATATTTGGTTTTAGGGGGGAAAATAGTTTAATTAAAAACAATAGTAATAACTATATCGGTATGTGATAGTCGGACTTCGGGAATTCGGTGAATCGCTTGGCATATAAAGTATTTCGGTAAAAACGAATTGTTTAAAAACCTGAGACATACACTCTCGTGTTCATGAAATAAGTCATGCTACTAAACCTAGTGGATGCACTTTAAATTTAATAACACTTTTTGAAAACAATTTGAGTTTAATTAATTTGTTAAAACACTCTCATGTATTTAAAAATTAATGTTTCGTTACCACTATCTGGGTCGAACCCCAGCTCTCGCATGCAGGTTCTTGCTTTAATTAATTTCCCACTCTCGTGGAAAAATCATGTTAAATATCCTCTCACTCTCGTGACAAGGGTAGTTAAATTAAATATGGAAATTGGAAACTAGAAATGATTTATAAAATTTTTTAGCCGAGTTATCACCGAATTACTTCGGTGCTTAGGGGACACATACCGGTACAAATGACTTTAGCCGGACATAGTATATTCAGTAATCATGCAAGGTAAAATATAATTCATAAAAATAACTAACATGGAATAAGAATAAATAAAAAATAATTGCATAAAAACCTGTAAATAATGTTGCTGTGGTAATCTTGAGTGCGTACAAATTCCTTGCAATTAATTGAAATCTACTACCGTGTTAATTCTTAGATGAAGAACTAACACTTTGGAAACTAATTCTGGAAACTAAAAGTTACAGTAGGTATAAAATGGTTCAAAAACAAATAAAATAGAATAATGAAGAAAAGCAGAAGTTTGGCTCTGTAGAAAATTCTCTGACCCTGATCCATTGAACTGCCTCATATTTATATAAGAAGATTTTGCAGTTGAGAGAATTTAGGAACAGCTTGAGTGGAGGAAGACTCGGATTGATAGTTACTGAAGTTGAGGAAATGCAGGAGAAGAAAACTGTCCACTACGTTGCCCACGTCTCCTGTAATGCATAACGTTGCTTTTAAGCGTGTGACGGTCGTCATGAGGGGGTGACGGTCGTAATGCGCTTAAATAGCGCATTACGTTCGTCAATGATGTGTGACGAGCTTCCTTCAAGTTGTGAGCGCGTTACGCTCGTCATGGGGTGTGACGGTCGTCACAGCTACAAAATCTGCAGACTTTGCAGATTTGGTTCTTTTTCTTCTGATTCTTGGTTAGCTTCCTTCATGTGATCCTTTTTCACTGATTTCATTTGAAACATGTTGGACCTGTGAAAAGACACAAAAACTCGGAACAATCGGGAGTTAAACGACTTAATGTATCATGAAAATCGATAAAAAAATGTAGTAATTATATGATACGATTTCTCGTTATCAGTAGACCAGATCTTCAGAGTCACTGAAGGTCATATCAGAATTATTACCCATGGGATCCGGAATGGAAGGGTACCTGCATTTGTGAGTGTGGGTGTGTGTAAGGGATAGCCATCTTTAAACAAATAAAATACAAAATAAATAAAATGAGCACAAAAGTTTATATGTGAAAACGTCCATGATTCATTAAATGGCATATGAAGATTAAAAATAAGAACCCTTACAAATGGAGCTTATTGCCTCGGGTAAGACACAAGGTTGAAAGAGTACAAATTGTTTAAGAATTATTACAAACCAACAGAAATGTTTGAAAGATAAATTACTAATTTACGAAAGTAATTGGAACAAAATCCTTTGACTCCCAGTTGTTTAGCTCTCCGTCAATAGTCGGGAAAATCCAGTCTTCAAAGTTGCTCTCATCTTCACCATCCTCCAAAGCATGAACTCCATGATGAGTGATCTTCAATGATGGCCCTCCATCCCGGGAGCCGCACACAGCCTTTTGAGCAGAAGCAGTGAAACCCAAGCCGAACTTATCTGTTTTGAAAGGAAAATCTGGTAGTTGACCCCATACTGTGCTTCCTCCTTCCTCGATCACAGCCTTCGCATCTTTAAGGGATGACATCCGAGACACAGGTTTGGTAACTGCAGGTACAGAAGTCATTGTCTTGGCTGCCGCAACTTCAGGAGAAACCTCTTCAAAGTGCTGAAAGGGGGTCTCGATGAATTCACCATCTAATTCAACATAGCGGAATGAATTTAGATGGCTTATCATATACTCCTCCTCGCCATGAACTGTTATAATTTTCCCCTGGACTGGGTACTTGAGCATTTGGTGCAAAGAAGAAGTGACGGCCCCCGCATTGTGGATCTAGGGTCTTCCCAACAAGCAAGAGTAGGAGGGACGGATGTCCATCACATAAAATATGGAGTTGAAAGTTTCCGTTCCCACTTTAATCGGGATGTCCACCTCCCCATGGACCATCCTTTTAGAACCGTCAAAGGCTCTAACAATGATATTGCTGGGCTTCAGGGTCAAACCTTCACAATCCAATATGTCCAATGCTTTCTTCGGTAAGACATTTAAAGACGACCCGGTATGAACAAGAACGTGAGCTACAGTGGTCCCTCTGCATTCCATTGAGACATGCAGCGCGTCATTATGCTTCCTCCCCCTAGATGTTAAATCGGCATCAGAGAAGCCAATACCATTGTCGGCTGTTAGGCTAGCTACACACTCCTGGAACTGGTCCGCGGAGGTTTCCTGAGGCACGTGGGCCGTCTTCAAGAATCTGATCAAGGCTTTGGCATGAGCTTCGGAACAGAGCAACAAAGCGAGCATAGAGATTTTTGAGGGGGTTTGCCCCAGTTGTTCTACGACATCATAGTCGCTTTTCTTAATTATTTTTAAAATTTATTCCATTTACTTTTGAGTGGTCTCGGGGATGACCAAAGGCTGAGCCCTCGTCCTGACGGGCGCTTCTTGGATCCCTTTACCTTTATCAGCAGCAACAATAGAGGGTTTAACTACGGGAGTAACAATTTCTTCAATAAATGGAGTTCTCACAGATATGTTGACTGGCATAGGAGTAACCTTAGGAGCATTTGAGGGTCCGAAGATTTCCCTTGGAGGAGCAATCTCCGGAGAGAAAATTCTTCTGCTGCGGGTAATTTTACTCGTCCCAGCAATATTTCCAATATCATAGGTCTCTTCATCGGAACTTTCTTCAACTGATTCAATCTGCTTAACACTGTGGTAGAAGATCTCTCCTCCATAATTCCATGGTATTTATTTGTTGGACTTGTACGGGATAGGCCCGGGCGTAGTTATCTTAAGAGGTACAATCTTTGGATCGGATGTAATCTTAACAGGTCTTTTGGAGACCTTGGAAAGATTGGCGGAAATGGTAATTATAGAAACATCTTTGACAGGAGTCGGAATAACATAAGTTTTCTCAAAGAGGATTTCTTGATTATCCATTAGGAGTTGGATGCCTAATTTCAACAACGGACAGTCGGATTGTAAGGACGAACAAAGGTGACAATCTTTTTCACAGCCTGGGAAAATCCCAGCTTTCAATAGATTTATCTTGATTATTGGCAACAGAGTCATCAAATCATTAACAGCAGCGACATACAGATCCTCTTCAATAGCATGGGCATTGTGACCATGCTTTGGCATTGGGGCAGAAATCACATTCGGCTTTTCGGGCGCGTCGAATTCCACTTCCTTAGAGTCTATTAAATCCTGGATCTTATTCTTGAGGGCCCAACAATTATTGGTGTCGTGCCCCACGCTATCTGAATGATAAGCACACTTGGCGTTTGAATGGTAGTACGGAGAAGTTGTATTTGGATTTTTCGGTGGCTCTTTCAAGGTTGTAAGGTTTAACTTCAAGAGATGGCGAAGAACCTGAGCAGGTGTCATGTTTATCCGAGTGTACTACCGTGCAGGCCTTTCTACCCTTTGCTGGTTGGTTCTGGGTTGATTGTTTCTGGGCTGATCAGCTGCAGACTGTTGAATCATTACGGCCCCCACTGTTGGTTGGCGCTCAACTCTTCCCTGACCTCTTTGAGAGTAGACAGCTGATACTTCTTTCTTCACTGGGAAATGCTTTTTGATGGCAGCGGAAGTAGATGTATCCTTTTGAATTTTTCCACTCTTGATTCCGGCTTCAACTCTCTCACCAGTCAGAATTAACTCGGTGAACCCCGCAAACGAACTTCCGATCAAGTGATTGAAAAAGGGGCCCTACAGTGTACCCAAGAACATATCCACAAGCTCTCTTTCAGACAATGGTGGTTGTACTCCTCCAGCCAAGTCCCTCCATTTCTGGGCATACTCCTTAAAGCCTTCATTGGAGACCATGCCCATACTCTGTAATTGAGTACGGGTTGGTGCTAAGTCCGCATTATATTGATACTGTCTGTAAAAGGCAGCTTCCAAATCCTCCCAATTGTGCACGTCAGACCTCTCTAGCTGATAGAACCAATCTAACTGCGTCCCTGAAAGGTTGTCCTGGAAGAAATGGACCCACAAATCCTTGTCGGAAGAATGCAGTTGGATTTTTCTGACATAAGACTGTAGGTGCATCTTGGGACAAGACAAACCATCGTACTTAGAAAATATAGGCACCTTAAACTTAGGGGGAATTACAATTCCAGAGACCATCCCTAGATCTTCAAAGTCTAGCCCAGGCACTCTCTGCACCTCCATGGCTGCCAGACGCTCTTCCAGATTCTTGTATTTGTCGTCTGCAGGAGGGTACTGCTGTTCAGAATAGTCTTCATCCTCCTCTTCTTCTTCTTCTTCCTCATTCTCAGTTGGTACTACAACTCCCTTTCCTTTTCCAACCCCTTCATCAAATGTTGAGGGGAAATCCAAGACCCTTCTAGCGTGACCTTCAAATCTTCTACCCAAAGTAGCCACACCAACTCTTTTCTTCTTCTTTTTCTCCTTTTCCTTTTCCAGCAAGGTTTTGAGCTCCTCCTGACCCTTTGACAAGGTCATGAGTAGCTGTTGGAATTGTGAATTCTGCGCTTGCAAATGTTTAACCGTCTGCTCAATATCCATCTTGCTGAAATGAACAGCAGAGAGATAAGGAAACCTGGTGTGAAGACCGTCTTATGCATATGATGAATGAAGATGCGATATGCAAATGATTTCAAAGAAATTTAGAAGATTTAAATTTGCCCAAACAAAAAAGAACGCACGTCATATTAAATGAAACCAAGTTTGAATACATCAAACCTCCTTGGGCTTACAAATAAAGAAACTAAAATACAACAAAATTCTCTAGACAAAAAGACCGAACGCATCCTTTTGGGAGAAATGTAAGTATTCAGATTCTTCTCTTCATGAAGCAGTTTAGTGAGCTCCAGAACCTTCTTCTCACTGGCATAGTACTGGGTTTCAAAGGTGTCTCGCTCCTCCTTCAACTGAATCCAGGCTTTCTGCAGGTCTTCGAGAGAGGTAGGCATGTCTGGATGAAGAACGGTGTACGGGACGTCTCCTTCAATAACAGGCTCAATGATGACAGGAATGATGGAAGGGTAAGGCATTAAGATACTTTGGGCGCGAGCCCGTACCCACTTAAGGTAAGGCTCGAGAGGGATACAGTTTTTATGTCCCAAAGTCCTACTGTCTACTTTGTTCACCATTCCCCAAGCACGTGTAAACCTCTGGCGGTAACCTTGGTCTTCTTTGTCATAGTCAAAAACCAGACCTTGGACGAGCATCTCATGAGGGTCGTCCCTCCGGGCATACCCAAATTGCCGAAGAGCTAAACATGGGTTATAGGTGATACCTCCCCTAATACCTAGCAAAGGTACCTTAGGGAACTCACCACAGCGGTCGATGATAGAGATATCTTCCAAGGATCTTGAGCACCAACGGATATCAGAGTGGGTGAGAGACATCATACTTTGAGACCAAATCAATCTTTGCTCGTTCTTCAATACTGACTGAGGCAGGTGTGAAGTGAACCACTTAGCAAGTAGAGGTATACAACACAAAAGGGTACCTCTTTTCTTCATGGTACGGGTATGAAGGCAATGCAAGATATCTCCTAGCAAGGTGGATATAGGATTGCGAGAGAGAAAGACTTTGATGGCATTAACGTCTATGAATTGATCCGAGTTAGGAAACAGAACAAAACCATAAATGATGAGCGCTAGCACTTCTTCGAAGGCTTGGAAATCCATGTCATCCCAGAACGGACAAGCTTTTTCCAACAGAAACTTAGCTAAAAATACTTTAACCCCACTTCTTGTCTCCCAATTGGCTGTGACGTCGACCCTCTTCATATGTAAAGCTTCGGCGATGACTTCAGGTTTTGGAATCCCTTATAAATGGGTGAACGGTATCTGATTAAGCACGGGTACCCCTAAGAGGAGAGAGAACTCTTCCAATGTTGGTACCAACTGATAGTCTGGAAAAGTGAAACAATGATGTACGAGATCAAAGAATTGGAACAGTACACAATCATCTCTTCTTGGAAGTTGGATGTAGCCAAGCTGAGAAGTTGACCATACTTCTTGGTAAAAGGAGAATCCCCAGGCACTCTTGAGGCTAGCTCTTGAAGTTGATGATGTGCTCTCACAAAGCTGATACGTATGGTGTTTCTTCGGAGAGAATTCATTTCCTATAAAACAAAAACAAAGATAAATTTCTAAATCCTTGAAATGGTTAGTGAGCATGCATATGATGTTGATGATGTTTATGATGTACAAGCAAACATATACACACAACAAACACATCCCTGTGTTTCAGGCTCGCATGAGTTTGTAGGTAAGTACCCTCTTGAAGTTTTAGTGGGCTCAACCTGTCCTAGAAATAAAGACCGGGTTCTAAAGGGTCTCAATATCACCGACCTTTGTTTTAGGCATTGTCTCAGCATAATCAATCTTTTCTTGCGGCTGAGATATCCCAAAAGTCTAGCCTCAATGAGTGTAGTATCGAGTGTCAACTGATTTTCAGCTTTACACCGAAACCGGTTACCTCACTACGTCCTAATGGCCAAGTTTGTTCAATTAGGGTTCTAAGGTCAGTTAGTGTTTTGCGACGCCACTCAGCGGCCCCGTATTCTCCTCGATTCACCACGAGGGATACCGGTACCAACAAATGTGTCACACTAACGTAGCTACTGTTTCAACCGTATCGGTCTACGCCGTACAGTTCCCTCATAGTTTATTGCTACTTACCTAAAAGGTATTTCCCAGATCCGGGTTAGGATCAAAGCAAGCCCAAACAATAGAACCAAAAGATAAAGCATACAAGTCAAGCAAGATAAGCATGTAAAGGTGATCTAAAGCCCTAAGGTAACCCCACTTTTTTACGATTTTCCCCAGCAGAGTCGCCAGTTCTGTGATACGGTGGGAGAACTGTCTAGAGGTTTCGCGTTTCATTCGCACTTGTGCTGTTTAGCAAGAGTCGCCATCGACTTTTTATTTTATCCAAAGGAAAGGTCAAAAGCACAGGAAAGACCTTTGAGATGTTTTCTTGGGTTCGGGGGGTAGATTATGAAAAGGGAAGGTGCTAGCACCCTTTTCATCCATGGTTTTCCATTGGCTCTTAGTTACTTGTTTAGATCACTTGCTTTTGCTTTTCAACTGTTTGAAATGGTGCTTTGTGTGTGGTTTTGAAAATATTTTAAAAAGAGGCCTATGTTTAGGCAACCTTTGTAATGATTCTTGTTTGAATGTATACAAAGGTGTTTGTCTTTTGAAAAGATATTTCAATGATTGAAAGTTTGTTTTGGGAAATGTTTTGAAATTGTGTTGAGTGTTTTTGAAACTAGCAACGATGTTTGCAAGTTGATCAAGTAACTAGGAGTTGTCTACCCTACTCAAATATCTTTCCTATACGTTTTTAACCCTTTTACATTGTTGTTTTACCATTGTATTTGGTAATCAACCTTGTGTTTGGATGTTAAATGGGACAGACGTGGGTCAATTTTACAATCATTGAAGGCAACTTGTGAGACGCTCTAGCAATTTTTGTAAGGGACGAGATCGTTTTATCAAAGACAACATCGAGGGTCATCGAGGGACTACGATATTTGTTTATCGAAGGGACATTTGCTAGAGTGTCTCATATTCGAGGGACATGATTGTATTTCCGAGGCAACAAGCGAGGTTGCCCTAGAGGTGCACGTGTGAGAAGTGTGTTGGTTTCAAGTTATTTATTCTTGGATTAGGTCATCTAGCGATTGATTTTTGAATCTTACCATACATGCCTAATTATACACAGTATATCGAAAGCAATAAATTGCGGGAATTAAAAGTCTAAGCTATTACAAAAGTATCTGGGAATGGGGGTACAATTATTACAAATGGGGACGAATCTCATAAGAATAGCAAAGTCCAAATATTACAACCAAATCGAATTGTTGCGATTCAATATAAAGCTAAGACAATTTACAGAAATAAAATCAATAAAGTATGAAATGCATGTATTTACTTGAAAAGAGATAAATAAAATATATTCTAAAAAAGAAAGATTAAAATTTTATTACTATTATTCCTTATTTATTTTATTAATTTAAAAGGAAAAAAGTTTAAAGAAAGAATAATGAATTAAACTAATTTAAATTTTTTTTTGGTGTTTTTATTAAGTGTAAGAAAACTAATAAAAAGAAAATGATTAAAATAAAACTAATTAAGAAAATCAAATTTATTTTACAATGAAGTTTTAATATATTACTAGTATATTATTAACAAAAGAAATAATAAAAAAAAAAAGATAAATTAAAATAAGATGAAAGAAAAAAATGATGGGGAAATGGCTTAGGGTAAACATAAGGAATTAGGGTTTGTGTTCATTGCCTTGCTGAAACAAAAAGGCTCAAAAGGGGGGTATACCAGCAATTGTATGGGATTTTTGGTTCGAAATGAGACAGGCCCAGTGCATTAAGTTGCTTATTGTGTTGGATTAGGGGAAATGGATTAGGGTAAACATAAGGAATTAGGGTTTGTGTTCTTGCGCTCACAGCGGCGCCGCTCGGTTCGTCTCTCTCACATCTCTCAAATTAATTCATCTTTCTCGCTCTGAGTCCCTAATCGTTACTAAATCCTGAGTGAAACTCGTTTTCTCTGGGAAAAAAAACTAAGTTCTGAGATGGATTTATCAAAAAAAGGGTTTTGAAACGCATTCTCTGATCTTCCTCTCGCCTACGGTTGTCGGAGCTTTCTTTCTCTCACCTCCTCACAATGATCAGCGATTTTGTTTTGAAAAGGTATGGTTTGAAAGATTGGCTTAACAGTTCATAGATTTTGCATGCTTTGTTCATGTTTACTTTTTTATTAACCTATTGTGATATGCTTGAGACGTAGGAATTGTTATGAGGGAAATGAAGTAATCATACTTGTGGAATTTTCTCTGTGAAAAGAAGAGGAAAAGTGAGATGGAAGATAAAGCTCCCTGGTGGCCGGAGGAGTGAGGGATGAAATGATGGCGGATGTGCTAGGTAACCTTCCCTCTTTGCTTTGAACCACGATGATGTTTGCTTCTGATACTTTGTTTTCTTGTAAGTTTGAATGATTCTGTTGATTGCTTCTGATATTTTGTTATTTTGTGTTTTGAATGATGTTGTTTGATGATGATGATGCTCATTTCTGTGATTGCTCCGAGTTACAGTTTGGTATATTCTAATTCTGAGCTTTTTGCATTTGCTTGGTTTTTGGTTATTTTTGAGAGAGTTTTGTTGTTTTGGATGTTGAAATGTTGCAGGCTCTGAGAGTTGCTGAGAACTATTAACAAGTTGTGATTGTTTGCACTTGGTTACAGTTTTTTGTGGTTATGGTGATTGGAGGTTGATGGCCATGTTTCTTGTTGTTTTGTTGTTGTAACTGTTGGTTTTGTGAGTTTGGGGTATTATGCAGGTTTTTGTTGATGTTGAATTTAGTTTTGATACTTGGTTCTATTTTTGTTTTGGTTTGATGAGGATATTGGACTGTTTTTTGACAGCTTGAGGCTAAAAATTCTGAGTTATTAGTTTTGTTAACAAGTTTTGTTGAAACTTGTTTTGACAGTTCGAAATGATTGGGATGTTTGAAATGAGTTTTGATGGTTTGTTGTGTTTGAAAATTTGTAGCAGTTTGCAATGGTTTTTTTTGAACTGTTTTGGTTTGGGAGTTTGATGGCTTGTTGTTACAGTTTTTGTTTTGGTAGGTTGAGGAAGATGGCAGTTGGTGTTTTTGTAGGTTTGAAACTTGTAACAGTTTGCAATGGTTCTGAACTGTTTGGGATCTTGGTTATGGTTTAACAGGTTGAAGGGTTTTTGTGTGTTTGAGGAAAGATGGTAGTTCTGTTTGTTAATTTTTCTGTCTTTTCTCTTAATGACCCTCTGTACTGTTATATTGGCTTCTTTCTTTACAGCCTTTTCAAAATGGTGGGAAACCACCAAATTTTGAATACTTTGGGATCTTCTTCTTAGGCTCTTTTCCTTGCAGTTTTGTTTGCTAGCATTTTTGGTGCAATTGTGACAGTAGGCAGCATCCCCTAGGTGACTTCTTTCCTCTTCCTCTCTTAATGACCCTAAGCCAAATAATTTTCTGAAAATTTTGCAATTTTCTTTTGGAAAATGATGAACCATGGCTTATTAGACAAGCCTCCTCTTGCTTGTTGACTTAGTTTTATATTTTATATTTGCTTATGCCTTTTTGTCTGCTTATGCTTTGTATGCTACTGCCTATGTTGTTTGTATTTTATTTGCATCTGTTTAGGAAGCTTATGCGCCTGCTGCCTGTTTGGTATGTTGATGTTGCATATTTGCACTTGTTTGGGCAGCTTGTGCGCCTACTGCCTGTTTGGTATGCTGATGCTGCATATTTGCACTTGTTTGGGCAGCTTGGCTTGTACTTGGATAAATTCCTTGCATTATTTTTATTTGGACAACTTTGCTTACATTTTTTTTAATTTTTTTTTTGTGAACCAAGAAAAGAAATCTTCTTGTGATTTGCAAAAATAGAAAAATAAAAACGTGATGAATTAAAAATAGCCCTCTAATTCCAAATTGCAAACTTTAATGATGAATGCATTTTTTTCTTTTGAAAATTCTTAAACATATCCAATTAACTGTACTGATCAAATTTCTGTCTTTGTTTTTTTCATGTGAGCCCAAACTGGATGGCGGCAAAGCAGAGGAAGCAGAAGATTCTTTGGCATGCATGGAAGAAATGGAAACTTAGTCACTCTTAGGCTTAAATTCTTCCTTTGTAATTTAGATAGGAATACTCAAATAATTGTACTAATTTATTTTTTCAAATACAATAATTTGTAAAACTTAAAGCATTTAAATAATAAATTGTAATGTAACAATTTTTTTGAAATAAATGAAAGAAAGTCTTACGAGGTATTCTGATATCCATTAAAATCTTCTACTGTCAATAACTTGCAATTTTCTTTTCGCATCTTCACTAATTCTTTAAGATTCCTGATTAAGATAATTGAAACTGTATTCCAATAATTCCAACCAAGATAACTTAAATTCCAATGATCATGCAATCTCGCCACTGCATTCCAAATAAACACGCATTGTGTATTCCATAAACGAATGTTCATTCCATAAACCAGCAAACGTCTTATTCCATCAACAAGCAAATGTCTTAACAAACGCACATTATTTGGTTAACCTGGATCAGACAAAACATGAATGTTCCAAATGACAGTCTCAGCTCCCATTTCTTGTCCCAAATAAAAAGGCCTTGAGAACAACCAGTAACCTTTCAGTAAACTTGAAAAAGCGTGAAAACATGTGACAGTTAATTGAATTTCTGAGAATTCAATTCTTTTGAGAAATGCAAGAAAATCCCTAATTCCTGATTTACTGCCAAAGGAGAAAATATGTCTGATCGATTCTTGAGCCGTCCTTGAATATTTGAGGAACCCTAGGGTTGTGGTTTCTGTGAAAAATGGGAGGGTAAATTTTAGGGTACAACATTAGGGTTATGTAACTGTTTTAAAATTAGTCATACCTTCTTGTCATGCATCCTACTATCATACATCTAACAGTTTAATATTTGCGGAATTTGAAATGCGGAAATTAAACTACGCTATTACAAGGCTTCTGGTATTTACATAGCCAAAAACAAACCCTTGAAAAGTAAAGTGGTAAAAGTAAATAAAAGTCCTAATTAAACTATTACAAACTGTGAGCAGATACAATAATTGGGATAAAACATAAAATAAGGCGCGCGATGACAAATTAGATCGAATGCGAACTAGGGTTTTGACCCTTCTATCCTAATGAAAATAGAAAATGTTTTGATTTTTTTTAATATTTTTTTAAAGAAAAGAAATTAGGTTTTAAAATTAAATGCTAAATTAATTAGTGAATTTAAATTAATTAATAAAAATAATTACAAGACCTATTTTTGGTTTTTTGGTTATTTTAGGAAAAATAAAATGCAATTAAATTAGTAATAAAACCTATTTATTCTAATTATTTTTAAGTTATTTACAAAATAACTAAAGTTTTACCTAACATTAGATCTAATTAAATTAATAAATTTATTGATAAAAAATACCTAAATCTAATTGGTAAAAAATATTTTTGTGATTTTTGATAAAAAGAAAATAATTTGATTGTTAGTAAAATAAATAAATAATTTAAATAAAACAAATAAAATAAATAAAATAAAATAAAATGAAGAAAGAAAATGGGCATGAGTTTAGCAACTTTAGGGGGTGTAAATAGTCAGATTTGGGCCCAAAATGGTGAGGTCCACGTTGATCTTTGAGATCCAGTGTGATGCGCTGACCCTGGCTCATGATGCACCTTCAGATGGTGGCCATCAGATTTGGCCATCTGACACTTGGCCTGATAGATGATGAGGGTGTATGGTGGATCTCTGGTTGGTAAGCACGCTGGAACCTGAAAGGCAAAATAATATAGAAATTGGGGGGACCTGGGATTCAAACCTAGGCCCCAAGGAAAATTCCACGCTACGCTCACCACTACACCACTTGCTGCTTGTTGTACATATAATGCATAACAATAATAATATATAAAAAAAATAAGCGTTAGTGGAGGATAAAAAAATGCGCGCAGAAAGTTTGAATGGGCCAATGGAAATGTGACACATAGGTCATCTTCTTCCCCTCTCTGTGGGTAAAAGTCCCAGACTTTTACCTACGAACATTTTGTTTGTTGCTATAAGCCTGGCTCGTTCCCAAATCTTTCATGGGCCATATAAATGACATTTAACGCCATGGTTGAATTCGTCTCATCATTCTGAACACAATGGTACCCTTCATCAAAGCTATTTTCACCTGTAGACAAAAACCCTAATTCGAATCTACGAAACCTAGCAATGGTGAATTCCAGTATAGGCCATATAAATGCAATTAAACCATATACCAAGCTTGCATATGTCTCATAGATCAAGAATATGTGCTTAATTCATCATAACATTGCCTAAATCATGCTATTCGAATTCAAGAAATATAGGGTACCGTGACTGACTTATAGTGCGATTTGGGGCTTGAAAATGCTTGCTCTTGATTGCTTTGGCTTACTGAGACTCCCAGGAACCGATTGGGATAGGCAAAGAGTCTTGAGGATGCCTCTAAGTGCAAATTCGATTTACCACTTTTCTTGATTTTTTTTAAGTTTTTGTTCTGCCTCTTGCGCTTGTTTCCAACCTTAGTTTTAGGTCTGCCTTTGTTCTATTTGTACCAAGGAGTGAATTAGGTTTGAAAGAATGCATCCAATCTTCCTCCATCAATCAATTTGATTGTGATTTGATCCTCCTTTAAATCTTTCCAAAATTGGCCTAAAACCAATCTTTTTGTCCACTCTAATGCCCTGCACGAGTTTGAATGTTTGCTAGTTGTATAATAAAACCTGAATCATGTAAAAAATATTTAGTTTTCAATACTTTGGATTTTATATGATTTATTTTGATTAAAATTGATTTAAATCAAATAAAAATAAAAATAAATAATAAAAACATGATAAGGACAAGTGGAAAAGGCTAGAGCTCATGGACTATGTTGCCAACTCAAAACAAGTGAAAAAGATTGGGCCCATTTGGCAAAATTTGAAGTTTTAGGGATAGTTGACTTTTGGCAATTTTGCAAAAAGGGTCAACTTCACCAATGCATAACTTCCTCAATTTTGACTCTTTGGAGGTGTTATTGGACTTTTTAGAAAGCTTGAGATGTCCTATAATCAACCATATTGGTCTCATCTGAATTTGATATTCCATGCTCAAGTATGAAGCTTTGACAAAAAAGGTGTTTTTGTTGACTTTTCAAAATGACCTATAATGTCCAAATTCATAACTTCTTGTGAGTGCAAATTTGAACTTCGGAGATGAATATGGATTGTATAGAATTGCATCCTCTTCAAAATGAGCTTTGTATGGGTTATTGCTCATAAAGTATGAGAAAGTTATGCTTGGTCAAAGTTGAGTTGACTTTTCCTACAAAACCCTAATTTAGCAACTTTTGAATCTTGATGAATTATGAGCAATCCTTGATGAATCATGATCAACCCTTTATCAAATGATGAAATATACTTCAAAATGAGGATGTTGACCAAAAATATTGAAGTTTGACTGTATGTGGGCAATAGTTGACTTTTGCCCTAGCATAGTCAATTTTCAGGCCTTTGAGTAATTGGCTGATCCAACTTCCTCTGCAAGGCTTGAAACTTGATATGGATGGTATTGATAACATATTAGGGAATTGGTGAGAATTTGGTATCACTTGGACTCAAGTATCTTGATGCAACATGAAACCCTAATTTGAGGTAGACTGCCTTAGGAGAGAGCTTGTCTGGCCAACTCTTGGACTACCTTGAGCAACTTGAGGATCTTTCTTGAAATGTTTTGAAAAAATGGGAGGGCAAATTTTGGGGTAGAACACTTTTCGATGGAGACCTAATAGTTTAATTGCTTCGCACTAGAAATTATCGCTCGAAATCTACTACATGTAAGGTGTCACTTCTGTTGACAGTAGAATCTACTGTGACCACCAGCATGTCCATATCTTTTATTTGTATAACTTCATCATCTTTTGAAACTCATCATGCATTTATATTTAAAATTTTGGTGCAACATCAGCGTGCTAGGAGGAATGACAGAATAAATCCAAAATATATGTTAATGCACATTATAGTAATGTATAGTACGATTCAAATTGGTAGTTATTTTGATTAATGATAATTATGTATTTGGTGTTCGATTTACTCTCCATGGTCTAGTAAATAATATGTCATAAGATCTCTATTCATCGCTGAGAGGTTCTTCGCCTTTTTAAGGAGGCGTGTCAGTCATAGATCCACGTCAGAAGTAGTTATGGCAAAGTGCATGTTGGTGATGGATAATTTAAGTGATGCACAATTATGAGGTTGATCAGGAACCTATGGTGTGATCTTAGAGTTAATAACCTCCACTCTTTGATAATTCTAGTGCAGAGCTAAGTTTGGATCTAGAATCAATCGTTCGTTTCACTACGTTGAATTTTTGTGGGAGTACATAGTCCAAAAAATTGAAAAATCAAAGTTGGAATGATGCTTGTTTGTATTGAATGAGACAAATCTACATGTTCAATTTTGACTGCTCTTGATTTGGTTACTTGAGAATGTTATAAACTCACGACATGAAAAGCGAACATGAAATTAGGAATCAAAGGTCGTTCCTACAGACGACGCCACTATTCCATACTTGAATAAGAAATAGTTGAAACAGGTACTGAGGAATCCTAAACCTGTGGTGCTAACCTCTAATATGGTGGTGCGGGATGGACCTGCAAGGTTAGAACTCCAATGCCCAAGTCATTTCAAGATTCAAGATGATTGTCATGAAAAATGAAGATAAAAAAACGTATCTTGATTTTTGTGTGATACAAATTTTATACATTGGGTCAAGTAATCTAGGTTGTAGTTGATTTGGGCCTTAACCATTTGGGCCTTTGGTCGGCCTAGAACAATAATAATACATGTGGATATGAATCTTGCAAGCTATATTGTTTGACAAAGTTGATACATTTTCCAAAAGTCCATTACTATCCAAACATCATATGGCTTCCTGTATATAGACTTATCCATGATTTTAAGTTGTATCCCAAAATACCTCTGGATTGTAACAACTTTGAATTTTGAATCCAACAACTATTGTCTAAATGGTCTAGCCCCTACTACACTTGGCTAGAACCATACATTATTTTAGGGTTTTGGAAACCCCGTTGAAATTGAACTTTGTGTGGGGGATTTCTCAATGATTGCTCTTTCTTTACCTCAACATTATTTCTAAAAATATTTATAAATACCACTTTTTATTTCATTGATAAAGTTGTTTTGTAATATTTAAATGTTCACCAATGTAACCAACGACTAGTCTAGGTGTCATCAAATCCACCATAAGTGGTATAAGTACATTATCTCAAATTAGATATTGTTAAATACATGGTTTTAGGTTTGGCATAAATTTTGCTAAAATATGGTTCTAGACTGATGTTGAGCAAGATGTCATAACATCTTGACCAACTCTCATGACAGGTTCTGTTGTCATATGTATTAGACAGATGTTGAGCCAGGTGTCTTAACATTTTGGCCTGTTATACAGCAGGCGCTGCTGTTGTACCGCAATTTTTGCCCCTAAGATCCCTTCATCATACCATGTTGATTCACTCACAACAAGATCACACTAGGATTCTTGGTTCCCCTCCCTACATTTAGTTTTGCCCTTTTTGAGGGATTACCAATCACCTTGACTTATATTCCTTTTTTATCATGAATATTGTTTTGTTTTCTTCATTTAACTAATAAAATGAAATGTTGGTTTGTCTTTCTTATTATCCATGTAGGTGAAGGAAATGAGATTTAACAAGCTACCCCATGGGTTCATGAGTTTATTTTCATGCCCTAGTCAATATAGCTTGAGAAGTTCAAACCTCACCATTGAATTGGTTTTGGGAGAATTGGCATGGAAAGGTTGCTTTGGTTCATCACATTTCGGGATTATTAGATTTGACTCAAAAGTACAAGGGGTTGATTGGAGAAGTTGTCATGTTTGGACAAGGCCTTGTTCATATTGGTCACAAGAGCATATTTCTATCAAATTTCAAGATATAAAATTTTTTTTGGTGGCTATGAGTCCTCATTATCATCCTCAACAACTTATATTCACAAAGCAATAATATTGGTACAAGAAGTTTGTTCAAAGTTGTCAAAGTTCCTCAAAGCATTTTCTTGATCTAGGAGCTAGGGTTTTAAACTTCAAAGGAGTACATCTTGCTCACCTTTTGGTATTTTTGAGTTATTCCAAAGATATCCTCCTCTTCAAAGGGTTATCAACAAATCACTTCAAAATTTACAAGGAGTTTTCATGTGGAAGGAACTTGGTGAAGAAGAAAGATTACAAGTCATCCAGATGAATCCACAATTTTATATGAGTGACTTCAAATGGTCCAAACTTGGTAAATTTTTATCACCTTGAGTCCATTCTTTTTCCATAATGATCTTGAAGATGTTAACTTTATTCCTTCTTTTATGTTCAAAGAGGGAAAATTGATGGAAGTTGCCTTAAAGATGCAAAAGATTATAGGCCATTTCATGATATTTTGCCAACTTCAACAAATCATAACTTTCTCAAATTTTGGATATTTTGAATGATTCAAGTTTCGAAGTGTCATTCAAGAGGTCTACTTTATGCCATCTTTTTTTGTCAAGAGAAAATTCCAAGTGGAAGGCCATGTTTGGATGCAAGACATTATAGGTCATTTTTGAAGAAGAATGTGAAATATTTCTAAGTATGGAAAGTTAACCCTTTTTCTTCAACTTTGACTCAATACAAATTTCATCTGAAGCATCCATTTAACTCCATTCTTTTTCCATTGCAAAGCTTGTAACCTCATCTTTCTAAAGCATGAAGAATCATGCCCTAAGACCCCTTGAGTTGAAAATATCATTGGTCAGAAGTTGGCACTTTGAAATTGAATTTCTCACCAAGTCAGAATTTTGAAATCCATAATGTGGCCTCTAATCACAAGTTTTCCATGCGTTTTTGCCTCTAAACATGTTTAGTGAAGTTCCAGATTTGTTTAGCGCATCAAAATGAAAGAATTGGATGAGTTTTGATGAAGTTTGTATCACACTTCACTCGTGCATTAGGTGTGAACGATTTCCCTCTAAAACGCATCATTCACTTTCCTTTTGATCCCATTCGCTTCTCCTATAAATACATGAACTATCCCATTCAATTTCCCAAGCTTGGATGGCCAGAATCACCCTGCCAAACTTACTCTATAACTCAATTTTCTGTAACTTCAAAATCCATTCTCGACCCTTTTTCAATTCAATTTTCCATCAATTCACCTTCCTTGATCATCCCTGAAGCTAACCATATAATTACATTCAAGAATCGTGCCCTATACTGCTCCATAGAAGTCCAGTTTCAGAGCTCTGCAACTCAACTTCAATAGGTAGATTCCTTCATCAATTCTTCAAAACTCTGATATCATTGTGTTTCTCTCATTGCCCTAGTTCTAGTCGCAATAATTGCCTTTTACTGGAAACACGTTTTGACCATGAAATTTCAAATCCCTTTTCAAAACTTTCCTTCCAATTTGCTTGAGCTACAATTTATATAAATTTGGCGCGAGGGTGTGGCTGTCTTCATCTTGAAGAGACGAAGCGAATGGCATAGGTTTGAGCTTCTAATTTTACAGTTTGACAGACTTGCAATTCGTGATGGCTGGAGGTTGAAGATGACCAACGTGTCATCTTCTAACCAATGAAGGCGCGCCATCTGTATTTTTCAAATTCAGATTTAATTAATGATTCTGTACAATATTCACTAATGACTATGATATACACAATACGCCAGATCCCTTGGATTTGATTACTAACGCGTTTTGACTTTCATCCAATGGTCCACATATTTTACTTTTATTTTCTTTTTCTGATTTTAATATTTTAATTGTTTTAAATTTCAAAAAATTCATTTTTAGTCCAAAAAATCTGAAAAAATTATGAAAAATATTTTTGATTATTCTCTTTCTGATTTTTATTTTTTCACAATTTAATTTTGTGTTTTGGTATTTTTTCAAAAATTTTACACTTATTCGATTTGTTTTAAATGTTAAAAATACTTTTATACATTTTTAAATTCTAAAAAAAATTCAGGAATGATCCAATGATATTGTGACAAATATTGGTGACCTCATTTTATATTTGTTTCTGAATTTACTATTTTTTACCATTTTATGTTTATTTGACCCATTTATTTTAATTTTAAAAATAGTTTCTGACTTTAAAAAATTACCAAAAAATTGTAAAATTACTTGGGCCTTTTTCTGATTTTTCTATGGTCTTACTTTTCATTTCTTGATTAATTTGAACATAGATGATATTTTTCTCATTATTTTCTATTTTTAAAACATTTTTAAAAATCCTTTTTTGTGTATATTAAATGTGATATGATTTTGTGATTATTTTCTGGCTGATCTTGGGTTAGATTTTGGATCATGAACTTTATTAACATCATTAGATCCATGGTGTTGAGTTTAACTCCACAAAAATGGATGAATGATTTTAATAATAGTTTGATTAAAATTTAATTCAAATGTGGTTTGTATATTTTCCCATCCCTCTTCATCTCATCTCTTTCTTATTGCCCTAGATCTTGTTGGAGCATGATCTCTATATCATGTCTCAAAAAAAATGGTGCATAGATTGCTATTGACCGGCCTCAAAATAGTTGCGACTTCTATATAAGTCCACTTACGATTGCTTAACATAGCGTTAAATTTTGTCCCGATTCGAATAAATGATCATTCGTGGCCCAAACTTATGATTGCAAGCCCAAGTATGTTAATTTGATCTCTTTGATCCAATAACCTTGAGATTCATTGTGTGGAGCATTTGGTTCTACCAATCCTCTAATAGATCTACAACACCTTTGGTCAACGCGGATCACTTCAACATTGTTGATCATTAAATGGTACTTACGATAATTCCAAATGGATGATATACTTGACAAAAAGAAAATGCAACTTGTTGTGTGGAGGCTTTGGTTCTACCAATCCTCTAATGAGTTCCAAATGCAAGCTTCAAGATGGGCATCCAACTAACCACTAATTATTGACTTGTTTACCTTATATTTTTATTTTATTTTATGCTTTATGTACTATTTACTTTTAGCATTTACATTTCATGCCATTTTCATCTTTGCTCATTTGAGCATTTATTTTCTTGCCATTTTTACTTTGCTCACTTGAGTTTTTCTTTTCCTTAAGATACTTAATAATCAACATAAACCCTAAAGAATCTTTAATGGTGCTTGGACTATTTGGTTACTATCCTTGGCATTATAGAGCATGGGACTTTTCTTGGACTTAGGATTAGAAACCTTGACCTATCTTGGAGATCTTATCTGATTATTTTGTCTGGAGTTCTTGAGGTTTACCTCAAGACATTGGGTTGCTAGTTTGTTTTTGTGTGCAGCTTTTGTGCTTACACCCTTTGTTTGTAATCTGGAATTCACCTGTATACAGCTGTTACTCTGCCCAATTTTTTGTGAAGACTTAATACACTTGATGTTTGGTTATCTCAAGAGGTCTAGTATTTCTTTGCTTGATTGGTTTCAATCCAAGGAATGAGAATTTTGTCTTGGCTCATAATGTCAACTATTAGTTTCTTGTTGGTTAGATGGTTCTTATCCCTAACTTTTACCTTATGCTTTAGGATAGTCCCTTCTTCTCCTCCAATCTTCTTTAATTTTAAAAATCTTCTTTCCCTTTTTGAAAACTCTTCTTGTTTTTGAACTTGAACCACTTTCATAATAAACATGGACTTATGTCCATGCATTTCCAAAACATTTTTCATAAATAAACTCCAATCAACTTAATAATGCCTTGACATTTTTGTGAGAAGACTAAAAGTCAATCAATATCATTTGAAACCATTTTGCCACTTTGGCTTTTATATTTAAACTTTTCTCAAAAAAGGTTGAACTCTTGTCAATCCTTGTAGTGATGCAAACAACTATACTTCTACAATATGTAGTAAAGAGATATATTTTCCACTTGGGTGTTGAGTGAGGCATTATTGATTTTTTAAATCCAAGCCATATCCACCACTTTGAGATGATAAAAATTCTCCTTTCTCATGATTGTGAGTAGTAGGTATGTTTTCCATACGGACAATGACAATGATGTTTCATCTCATAAAATTAACCAACGCATTTGTGTTTTAAATTTTTAAAAGAGGAACTACGCGTACCCTGGTCCTCTATTGCACGAAAAGGTGGTACGTAGGCACTAAAGGTTCGCAACCGCGGCGGGTGTAAAAATTATAAAAATAAATATATTTATTTCCTCACCTCCACCATCAATTTCTTTATATATACAACATTTTTTATAACCAAAATATACAGATTTTACAAAGAGGCTCCTGCAGAGTACCGTAGATGTTTAGAGTGCTAATAACTTCTCTTTGCATAACCAACCCCCTTACTTTGAATATTTCCCCCTCTTTTTGGGTTATTCACTCTTTTCCCATTCCTTTGGAAACAATAAAGCGCGGTGGCGATTTTTATTTTGATTTGTATAAAGTCTAGTCAATCCAATGGCTTAGTCTTGAACATTTCTACCGCTACAGCTATTGATTTATCTCTTGACATATTTGATTAGTGTTTAAGAGATCCTTTTGGATATATCTCATTATTCTTGGCAGGTCAAAGATATTTATTAGGAACAAGTGCAAATTTGATTTTGCTTCATCCAAAATGATCTTGGAGAGTTTTTAGGAAACTTTGAAACATTTGTTCCTATTTTTATGTGAAGATCTTGCAGCTGATTTAAAAAAGTGAAGATTGGATTTGATTTGAAGAGTCCAATCCCATACTGCAAGAGTCTATAAACAAGGACTTGCTAAACCTAAAATAGCAAGTATTCGCATTGAAGAAACTGTGGGCGCAATATAAGGATTGGGGTTTTGGGAGTCTTTTAAGTTCCTTGTTTTTTTGTTCTTTGTATGTCACTCATGTATATTTTGATACATTGAGGTAGACTGATTGTTACTTGATAGTTTATTAAGTATTTGTTCTCATGCATGAACTTTTAAGCAAAGAGTTGAGTATTGTTCTTATTTGAAGCTTTTAAGAAAAACTAAGTATTGTTTATTTGAAGTGTAATCTTCTATTTGGTTCTTTTGGTCTAGTTACAGGTTATGATTGTATGTATCACTGAGGTGATTGGAAGTGAGAAGGCTTTCTCATATCTAGGAGGTTCCTAGGTAGAAGTTTCACAAGGTAGTGATTAGGAGAGAAGTTGTAAACTAGGATTGCTTAGGCTTTGAAGTAATATTATCATAGTGGATTTCCTTCCTGGCTTTGTAGCCTCCAGAGTAGGTGACGTTGCACCAAACTGGGTTAACCATTAATTATGTTGTTTAATTTTCTGTAATTTATTTTTCTACACAATCTTTTGTTTTCTGTCAGCATATGATGTCATAACATCTCTCTTGACATTATGTTGGTGTTATGACATCAGTCTTGACATCTGTATTGTAAGTTCCAGAATTTCAATTGGCATTAGAGTAGGCACCTTGTTTTGTCTATTGAGTGAGCTCCAAGGAGAATATTTTCTGGTACTATGGATAAAGGAGGAGGATACAATAACAAACCACCTATGTTAGATGGTTCCAATTATGATTGGTGGAAGGCTAGAATGGTGGATTTTTTAAAGTCCATGGACAATAAAGCTTGGAAGGCTATTTAGAAAGGATGGGATCATCAAAATAATAAGGACAAAGATAAGAATATGTATTTGAAGCTAGAGGAAGATTAGTCTGATGAGGATGATAAATTGGCTATGAGAAATTCCAAATCTTTGAATGCCTATTCAATGGAGTAGACAAGAATGTTTCCAGGCTGATTAATACATATACGGTAGCCAAAGATGCTTGGGAGATTTGCAAGACAACTCATGAAGGTACGTCTAATGTGAATATCTCAAGACTCTAACTTCTCACTTCTAAATTTGAGAATCTAAAGATGAATGATGATGAATCCATCCTGGAATATCATATGAAGGTTCTTTAAATAGTTAATGCATCTAGTTCATTGGGAGAGAAGATGTAAGAAGAAAATCTTGTTACAAAGATTCTTAGGTCTCTACCTAGAAAAATTTTCATAAAGGTTACAACTATTGAAGAAGTTCAAGACATCAGTAGTATAAGAGTTGATGAACTTGTTAGGTCACTTCAAACTCTTGAATTGACTATTAGAGATAAGATTGAGAAAAAGAGCATAACTTTTGTATCCTATATTGAAAAGGAAGAAGGCCAATATGACATGGATACTAATGAGGGGATATCCAATGCTATTTTTTTTCTTGGAAGAAAATTCAATCAAGTGTGGAACAAAATGAACTCAAGACCATATGTCCAGAACATTTGTTCTGATATCAGCAAGAACTGTGAAGTTAAAAAAAAAAAGAATAGAGGATAAGGAAAATCAAGAAAGAGGCAATCAGTTCTATGAATTTGAGGGTTTTGGTCACTTTAAGCCAAAATGTCACACATTTATCAAGAAGCAGAAGAAGGAATTGACTACTTCCTGGATTGATGATTCTAAAGGTGAAACTAATAATGAATCTGCTAAGCATGATACAGTTCTGAATGGTAGATATGAATTTGATGAAGATTTCTACTATGAGGATTTTTCTTATGAAGAATTAGTTACTTCCTACATGGAACTTTATATGAGAAGTGAAGAAGTGTGTAAGTTAAGTAAAGCTCCAGAGATAGTCTTGGTTCAATTTCAAGAGGAAAAAGAAATGCTTTAGGTTATAAATTTTGAGCTTCAGGACAAGGTAATTCTATTAATCTTTAAACTTGAAAACATGACTTGTGGATTTGGTGTATTGAATGAAATTTTTCATGTTGGGGAAGGAGGTAATAGATTCACTAGTATAGGCTTTAACTATCAGTCCTTAAATGACAAAGGAGGAACATCAGTGACAAAACATGATAGAATAACAATTTTAGATTAAATTCTCTAACATCCTGTCAAGGTTCAAAAAACTTAGACCAAAGTAAAGTTTCACCCCTGGAAATGTCACTATTGTGGCAAGCATGATCACATAAAACCTTTATGTTTTAGATTGTATGGTTATCCAAGAAACTCTTCTCATTCTAGAAATAACTATATAAGGGATAGAATAAAAATTTGAAAAACAAGGATGTTGTCACTAGTCCTGTAACTTGTACCTCTACTAAAAAACTTGTCTGAGGATGTCTTTTGTCTATTTACATGTTCAACAATTAAGGAGATTGAAATCATAGAAGATGAACATAACTAGAAAGTTATAAACTTGGATATGTCTAAAGAAAATAGAAGTGGGTGGGATAAAATGGATTGGTTGATTCAAAGGTCAAAAGAGAGTAATGTCAAACTAAATTATGAATACTAGACCACCAAGAACCAACAGTAAACAATTTGCAACAGTATTTTAAAAATATATCGTTGTGAGAGAATGGGTTTTCACCAATCAATGCTCACACTATCTTAGGAAAATCATCGCATTCAATATATAATCCCTTTCTAAACATTAGCAAACTATTTGTGAGCATCCACATTTCTTGTTCACTCTCAGTCAAAGAAAACAATCCATTTTTCTATGTGATCTTACATTCTTTAAGTGTCTCAAGTTCAATCAAAGATGTCAAGCTCTCCAGCCTCTAGAGAAAACATTTGGAGTTCCAACGATGTTGTTCATCTCGCCATTATTCTCCCAAATGTTCCAATAAAGAAGAGAACCAAGACATATGCTATGATGATGGGTTCAACCTCCAAGATAAGTAAACTTCTCCTTCTGTATCCATCCCTAAGGATACTAGGCATGGTAAAAATGAAAATTCCAGTATTGATGTTAATCCAGTGTCCTCTAAAATTCCTAATTTTGAATCAAATACTGAAATTTATAGAAAAGAGGATACTACCAAGAAACCTGAAGGTAACCCTAATGTTGTGCCAGATGTTACAACATCTCTGACATAACGAGATCATTCCACTCAAGTTCATGTCAAAGAAACTGACCCTATTGATTATTTTGAACATCCTATGGAAGGAATAGCTAAGGGAGACAATGAAAGTCACATGTCTGTGGAAGGAGAAGAAACTAATTCTAATAAAGAAGAGGAGATTCCTGCTATGAACAAGGATCAAAATACTGATGTTGTTGTTATTGATGACTTGGATACTGATGATGAACCTATTGTTATAAAATTGACTCATAGAATAGAAAAAAGGTTGAAAATTAGAAAAGGAAAGCTTGTTGAATTCACAACCAATCTCCAAAAGATCCCCAAAAAGAGTTCTTTCGCTGGTCCTGGAAAAAGATGGAGTAAAGTTGAAACTTCTCCTGGAATGAAAAAGTCATTGAAAAGAAAACAAAAATCATCTAGTGACTCAAAATAAGAGGAAGATGTTGGACCTAATGTTCAAGACATTGTTTCACCTGTAAGAAAAATAGTTGCAGGTAAAATGGTTCCTCTCAATATTTCTGAAGTAGAAATTGATAATATTTCTTTTCATGCTATTGAAAATGTGGAGAAATGGAGATTTACGAGTCATACAAGGCTTGCATTCGAAAGAGAATTAGGCAAAGATTCTCTTGAATGCAAAGATGTGATAAAACTCATTGAGGAAGCATGATTAATAAAGACTATGGCTGGTTTGGGAGAATGTTATGAAACTCTTGTGAAGGAATTCATAGTAAACATTTCTAAAGATTGTGACAACAATAGAAGCAAGGATTACAAAAAGCTATTTATTTGAGGTAAATGTGTGGAGTTTTATCCTATAGTTATTAACAAGTATTTGGGAAGATGTGAAGATGAGCTAGGTGAAGTGGAGGCAACTGACAGTAATATCTGCAAAGAGATCACTACAGGACAAGTGACTCAATGGCCAAAGAAAAAGAATTTATCTATGAGTAATCTGAGTGTAAAATATGCAATGATGAACGTGATAGGAGGTGCCAACTGGGTTCCTACTAATCACACCTCCTCAATATCTGCATGGCTGGGAAAGTTCCTTTACATAGTTGGAACTAAAATAAAATTTGATTTTGAGACCTATATCTTTGGATAAATCATCAAGCATGCTCATTCATATGTTGTTAAAATGCCCATTACATTTCCTACTCTCATCTGTGGCATAATTCTAAGTCAACATTCGAGGATCCTGAATGACTCTAATAAATTTAGCAAGAGGGAAGCTCTGTTTTCCTTACTTTATAAGTTATTCACCATGACACATGTTCCAAATATTGTTACAACATCTGGCAAGGAGGCTACCTGTCTATCCCCTAAAGATGAAATCATTGCTAAACTCCAAAATACTTGCAAGGAATTGGGTGAAATCATCAAGACATGCACTAAGAGGAAAATTAAACTTGAAAACCTTATCAGATCGTTGGAGGCGAGAAAAGATGTGACTAATAATATTTAAGATGGAAAGGAAGAAGTCTCTTCAGGTGGAAATAATGATAAAGATGTCGAAATCAGTGAAGATGAAGAAATATTTAAAAGCACTAGTGCTTAAGAAAGTTACGCTCTTGTTAGAGTTTGTCGTGTTTGGTTATTTTGATAACATGATGTTTAAGGGTCTATGACCCAGTATTTTGTAAGGCATTTTTTTCTATTTGTGGTGTAATTCTTGACAATTTATGTGTTATCGATGAATGGTTCCTTTTATGTTTCCATCTTCTTGTGTTTATTTCCATCTGCAATATTTGTTTCCATCTGCAATGTTTGTTTCCATTCATGTTTATTTCCTATGTGATATGTGTGCTGCCGTTTTGTTTTTACATTTACTCTATTTTTGTCAATTTGTGGCTAAATAGGGGGAGTAAAATATTAGTGTTTTTGTGTGTCATGAAATTATGAAACATGTCTTGCATGTTGATTAGCATGCTGATAGGACTGTGTTACTGCTAAGAGGAGAGTATTGATTGTAGTTGCTTGTTGTGTGCAACTATTTAGGGGGAGCATAATTGTCTGTCATGATTGGTTGGAGTTTTTGCTGTTGCTGCTACTGTTGATGTGGTAGGATGTCTTACCATATATTCTAACATCCTGCCTATTAGAGTTATGTGAAAATCCTAATGTGAGGGTGTTTTATTTTTCTGCTACAGTTGTTGCCTCTGATGTGTGAACTTGGGTAGTTCATGGATTTTCTAGTGATTTGATTTTTCCCTTTCAGGGGGAGTCTTGATCATGTGTGACAGGGGGAGTTTGGTCATGTTTTTTATGTCAAACCTTATGTTTGGACATCTTTCTTCTAGAGTATTGAAGATGGTGATCTATAACTGCATGTATTATATATATATATATATATATATATATATATATATATATATATATATATATATATATGAGTTTGTAAAAAGTTTACATGTTTTCATGTAGCTCGGGTTATGGTTTTATTCCTCTTTCTAGGGTTATTGTGCATTGGTTAATTCAGCCAAAATTTGGAAAAAGGGGAGATTGTTAAATCAATGGTTTTAGGTTTGGCATAAATTTTTCTAAAATATGGTTATGGAGTGATGTTGAGCAAGATTTCATAACATCTTGAACAACTATCATGTCAGGTTCTACTGTGATGTGTATCAGACAAATGTTGAGCCAGATATCTTGATATCTTGGCCTGTTATACAGCAGGCGCTACTGATTTATCTCTTGACAGATTTCATTTATTAGGAAAAAGTGCATATTTTATTTGGTTTCATTAAAAAGGATCTTGGAGACTTTTCAGGAAGCATTAAAAGATTTGTTTCTATTTTTATGTGAAGATCTTCCAGATGATTTATAAAGTGAAGATTGGATTTGATTTGAAGAGTCCAAGTCCATACTACAAGAGTATATAAATAAGGACTTGCTAAACCTAAAATAGCAATCATTCACATTGAAGAAACCGTGAGTGCAATATAAGGATTAGGGTTTTGGGAGTCTTTTAAATTCCTTGTGTTTTTTGGTTCTTTTTATGTCACTCGTGTATCTTTTGATACATTAAGGTAGACTAATTGTTACTTGATAGTTTATTAATTTATTATTCTCATGAGCTTTTAAGCAATGGGTTGAGTATTGATCTTAGTTGATGCTTTTAAGTAAAACTAAGTATTGTTTATTTGAAGTATAATTTTCTATTTGGTTCTTTTGCTCTAGTCACACGTTATGACTGTAGGTATCACCGGGGTGGTTGGAAGTGAGAGGGGGTTCTCATATTTAGCAGGTTCCTAGGTAGAATTTACACAAGGTAGTGATTAGGAGAGAAGTTGTAAATTGAGATTATTTAGGCTTTGAACTAATATTATCATACTAGATTTCCTTCATGGCTTGGTAGCCCCAGAGTGGGTGACATTGCACCGAACTGGATTAACAATTAGTTGTGTTATTTAATTTTCTGTAATTTATTTTTCTGCACAATCTTCTGTTTTCTGTCAGTAGATGATGTCATAACATCTATCTTGACACTGTGTTGGTGTTAGGACATCAATCTTGACATCTCTATTGCAAGTGCCAGAATTTCATATGTTGTGGGATTAACCGATATATAAGGGTAAATTATCCAAGATTAGTTAATTGTATCATCCATTACAGTTCTTTGAGTTTCTACTATAAGGTTGAATGCATATTTTTCATCCCAAGACATGTTTCTTGCCTGGATACTATTTCCAGAAGATGATACTTGCGAGAGGCCAACTTGTCCAACTATTTTAGGTGAACTATTTATCATATGCACAAGGCCAATTTATATATTAGTTTGATTATACTTATCATTTTTCCCTGGTACATAACCTTCATGAGTGTGCTCCTCAGTATGACATTTATATCAGACCCATTGTCAATCAACACATTAGACAAAGAGTCATTCTAACAATTCATGGAGATATAGAGAGCTAGGTTATGGTTTCTTCCTTCATCGGGAAATTTGTCATCATAGAAACTCAGGTTATTTCAAGATATAATATTCCCCACAACATTGCTGAATTGGTCCAGAGACATATCACTTTCCCCAAAAGCTTGATCCAATACTCACATCAAAGATTCCCTATGGGCAAAAGAGTTCATTAGCAATGCTAAAATGGATATCTTAGATGGAGTTTTCAATAATTGATCAAAAATATTGTAGTCACTCATCTTGATAATCTTCAACAAGTCGTCCACATCCTTTTCCAAAGTAGCACCACTAGATCCCCCCACTGTTTTCTTAGGTTCAGTACTTTCAACAACCCTTTTACCAAAATTAACAATCCTTCAAATAACAGGTGAAAAAACACGGCCACTGCGAGTTTCTCGACTAGCTTCAGCAATATTCTTGACAATAGACAAAGGTTGGATAAGAATTTCCACACCATCCTCCAATGTTATCGCATTTTATTTATATGGCACGACTTTGTCTGATTCATAGGGGACAGGACCAGGCAGGCAAATAACAATTAGAGCAATAGATGGCTTGCTATGGTACTCAATCTCTATAGGGGCGAGAACACCAAAACACAACACAATAATATTCACCCCTTCTTAAGAATACTTAGGCATCACAGAATCATTGTTGGAGAACATATCTTCATCAGAAGAAAAGAACTCATCTACAGAAACATACTCATCGCCTGACATGGTCTCGACCGAGCAATCTTCAATCACGTTAATTCCATTGTAATCATCTCTATTGCCTGAGACTCTGATAGTACCATTATCTAACAACAATTGAACGCCCCTTTTCACAATGGAACAACCACGATAATCTCTACAGTAGATCTGGCAAGACCCATAATAGCGTTCTTCTTGGTCATCCATGTGACCGAATGTAGCATGCAACTGCACCAAATCATTATTCATATAATTCTCGTCAAAAATCCAGAATTCACCGGGACATCCATAGACCATATTCACATTTTCCTCGTACTCTGCCCTTGGATTGATTATCTGAATGAGACATTCGTCCATCATTTCTTGAATACCAGCTTTTATCTTATCACATCCTTGTATATTTGTATTGAAAATACTACGACCAGCATGGTCGTGCGTATAGTAGCTAAGTTTACAAAGCTCAGCATGCATCTTCACCAGATCCCCTCTAACCAGGTTGATATAAAAAACTTCGGAAGTCCCCAAGGCAACCAACAACCATATTTACAGCATTTGCACCTCCATGTTTAGGCAAAGGATTATCTTTCACGTTATGGCCAACATCTTTAAAGGATAGGAGGCCAGATCTCACCATCTTCTGTACTTCAGATTTCAAAGGATAACAGTTCTCGATATTATACCCTGGGGCTCCTTGATGAAAAGCACATGTACGATCTGCCTTATAATACCAGGTTAAAGGTGAAGGTATAGCAGGGGGAGGTCTGGTTTAGACCAACTTCTTCTGAATCAAATCCAGTAATAACTCTTCATTGCTCATTTGAATGGAGTCAAAATCTTCTCTCTTCCCACTTTTCCCTTGATTCCCTGAGGAGGTGGTCTCTGATAGGCAACATTGGTTGGAGCTACATTGACAACTGGAGTCATGAAAGCAACTTGTTGTTGGTACCGATGGTGTCTTCTAAGTGGTTTAATTTTCCTTTCCCCAATAACACCATTCATTTCACTTTCTTTCTTTCAAGAAATCCAGTATGATGACTTCTTTGTCCCTTCGTCTTTCGTCAAGCGTCCTTACCTAATAGCTTCTTCTAAACGAACAACCATGCTCACCATCTCGGTGAAATCACTCGGTGAATTGGCAACCATCTTTTCATAATAAAATTATCCATGGGTTTTCAGGAAGACCTTGTTCATTTCTTGTTCTCCCATCGATGGTACCACCTGGCTAGTTATCTAACGCTAATGCTTCGCATATTCTTTGAAGAACTCCTTGCCTTTATGAGCTATTGCTCTTAGTTGGTCATAGTCAGCTGCCATGAACATATTGTACTTATATGAGCCAAACTCATATATCAAATCAAAGAGGAACCAGTTAAACTATCCTGGAAGAAATGAATAAGCAAACATTGATCATTATTATGGGTGGAAATTTTTCTGATATACATCACCAGATGGTCACGAGGACAATAGTTTCCCTTGTACCTCTCAAATTCTGGCACTTTAAACTTTGCCGGAACCTTTACGTTAGGAACTAAGCAGAGTTCACTAATTTTCTGTCCAAATGATTCTTTTCCTCGAAGGGCCTTCATTTCCTTCTGTATCTCATTGAATTTATCTTGAAAGTCATCCAATTGGTCATAAAAACCCACACTTTCACTCGGTGGAGGAATGGGACAATAAACTTCATCATTAACAAACGACATAACATTTATCATAGGATGTGCAGTATAATGGATCTCATTTCTAGCCACAACAGTAACATACACCACAGGAGGTGTAGGAGTAGCAGCAGCTTGAGCAACTGGAGCAACTTGTGCATCAAGATTATAACCTTCTGACATGAAATTTTCAGGCATTTCCCATGGGTAACCCTGAGGCATATAGTTATGCGCAACAGTAACTAGAGTAGCAGAAATGAGAACAGATGGACCTTCGGAAACAATCGTTGTTTGTTGTGGCTGAGAAGAAGGAGGAACAAGTGGTAGCTAATTCTGAGCAGCCACCAATTATTCCATCAAAGCAGTCAGATTAGCCATATCGGCCTTCAAAATAGTAACCTCTTCGTGCAGCTCATGATTTTCTTGTTCAAGATTCTCCATTTTTTCCCTAGAATTATCCTGAGTAATATACCGGTGAGACAATTTGCTTCTAAACGAGGTAGAGAAACACAGTAAGACACCTGGGTATGTGTGATACGGTGGAAGAACTGACTGTTAATACTAGTTTGCGTTTTGTATTCGCAAATGTCGCGGTAAGCAAGAGTCGCCATCGACTTTTATTTCATCCAACAAAGGAAAAGAAAAAGAACAGAAAAAACCTTTTTTCGAGAGTTTCTGAGTACGGGGGGTAGATTATAGAAAGGGAAGGTTTTGGCACCCTTTCTATCCATGGTTTTCCACGGGCTCTTAGGTACTTGCTCATTTTAAAATTGCTTGTGTGTGTTTGTTTTGAAAAGTTTTGTTTTACTTCGTTTTAACCCCTGTTTCTGTTCTCAAGAGTGTTACGAAGTTGTTTTTGAAAACTTTGTTTGGAAAGTGTTGGTGTGAAAAAGTTTGTTTGTTTGAGCAAGTACCTAGGAACTAATCTAACTACTCAAAAAAGACTGTTCGTTTTCCTTTCAGACAATTTTATCCCATTAATGAGAAATAGGTAGCATCGTTGTTGGAGTTTTAAAGGGACGTTCGACAGGACATGTGCAATCACAAAAGCAATGTTAGGAAACGTTAATAATCATCCTAAAGCCTTATAGATCTTGTTCCGAGGCAACATCTGAATGGGTCATTTTAGATCTTTCAGGGCTAGAGGATAACCACTAACAAACCCTATACTTCATGACCGTTTATCGAAGGCAACAGGAGTGGAGTAAACCCTAATAGTGAGCATGTGCATGTGTTTGATTTCATTTATTTAATATTTGCACAAGTACGGTGATTTACTATTTTAATTTTCAGTTAGTCTTTCCATACAATCCTATTAACATA
This sequence comes from Vicia faba, assembly GCA_948472305.1. Taxonomy (NCBI): domain Eukaryota; kingdom Viridiplantae; phylum Streptophyta; class Magnoliopsida; order Fabales; family Fabaceae; genus Vicia; species Vicia faba. The sequence continues at coordinate 245,504,620 of OX451735.1, forward strand.
CATCTAAGCATTTTATAGTTTGCGAAAATTAAAATGCGGGAAAGTTTAAAGTCCTAGCTATTACAGGGCTTTTGCAGATACATGAATATCTTGCCTGAAAATAAAAATGCGTAAGTTTAAACCCTAATTAAACTATTATAAACTTGGCACAATTACATCAATAAAAGAAATAATCGTACGGAAAAATACTAATGCGCAAGAGTTAAAGCTGGAAAAGAGTTCAAAACCCTAAAAAACTAATTTGCTCATTAACATTTTTTTTGGATTTTTTATAAAAAAGAATTTGAATTTAACCTAACTTTTCTAATTAATTTTAATTAATGAAAAGTAAGTTAAAGTTGATGAAATTAATTTATTTACAAAAAATTAATTTATTAAAAAAAGGAAACTAAGTTCTATTTTTGTGGTTTTGGTTTTATGATTTTATATAAAAAATTGATTAAAAAAAGATAATTAAATTAAATAATGAATAAACAAAATTAATTAAAAAATGAAAAGGTTAGAAAAATGGGCCTGGGGGGGTGTGAAACCCAAATTGGAGAGGTGTTTGTTGAATTTGCCAAGGCCCATATCCGGTTGGCCCATTGCAAGTGCTGGATTTGGCGTTGCTGGATTGGGGACGTCCACCATGGGACCGCATCTAGGAGCATTGGATCTGAGTGATGCATAATCTGATAAAGATGGTGTAAAGTTGTATGGTTCACTTCCATAGCCTGCAAGCACTGGATCCACAAGAATTCGTTTGGAAAATAGAAAAACGTTGGACCTGGGATTCGAACCCAGGTCCTCTCCTTTACCAATGCGCATCAATACCAACTGAGCTGCCAAGTCATTCATACATATAACAATAATATTATATTATATGTAAAAGCAAGCCGGTGTAAATGAAAATGCGTGCAATTTCAAATGAGCCAACCAGATTGTGCCACGCCTTCGTCTTCCTCTGCTGGCTATTGTTTTAGCGTAGGGACTTTTACATACGGTCTCATGCCCGTAACTACAACCCTGCGTTATTCAAAAATCTAGCACAAGCAATATAAATTTCATTGAAGACCATGAATCAACTGGGCTTGAAGCCCTGAACATCATAGTGTCCATGCCTAGCCCTAATTTTACGTGTAGAAGGAAACCCTAAAACGAACTCAGAAACCTTAAGAATGGCAAACCATGATTTATGCACTTAAAACTCAATTAAATGATCCAGCAAGCATCGAGACATTGTAATAAACAAGAATGTATGATTGAATTCCATCAAAATAGCATGTATGCACGTAATCAAAAATAAAAAATAATTGAATAACAGGGTTGTAGATTTTACGATTCAAGGCGCTTTGATGCGTGCAAAAGGTGCAGTTAGCTTCAGGAGATTTCTAGGAACGTGTTGCAACCCTTAAATCTCCTTGAGGATGGTTGTGGTATGGAATTTAGTCTGATATTTTTTGATAAAAGTGCACTATGTTCTTGGCCGTTTCACACGATTTTTCTGCCTCCGGGTGCCTTGCATTTGTCATGTATATGTACTAGACTACATTAGGTTAACAAAAAACATGCACATCTTTGCCAATTATCAAGATTTGATTTGATTCCATCTTTGCATTATTTCTTTCTATATGAAGCCAAATCATACCATTTTCATCCCAATCATCCTTGGCACGATTTGATTTGGTTTGACAACGTATTTGCATTATAATTCCATTCAAAATCAGATCAAAAACAAATCTTCTATATTTTATATCATTTATTTGATTTAATTTGACTTTTAAATGATAAAAAATCAAAATAAATTAAATAAATAAAACCAATAATATATGGTAGAGTTTTTGGGTCGTGGATCATGTTGGAAGCATAATGCAAGCTTAAAAAGATGGGCCCATTTGGCAAAAATGCATTTGTGAGCACATTTAACTTTTGGCAATTTTCCAAAAATGGTCAACTTTGACAAGGCATATCTCTTCCAATTTTAAACTTAGAGAGGTGTTCTTGGACTTTTTAGAAATCTTAGGATGTCCTCTAAACAACCCTTTTAGTCTCATCTCAATTGGGTCTTCCATGTTCATGTAAGAAGCTTTGACCCAAAAAGTGTTTTTGTTGACTTTTCAAAATGACCTATAATGTAGAAATTCAAATCTTTTGATGAGTCCATATTTTGAACTTGTGGGCTGAAGATGAGTTGTAGGTAATTGCATCCTCTTAAAAATGAGCCTTGGAGGTAAAATTTCTGATAAAGTATGAAGAAGTTATGTCTGGTCAAAGTTTGGTTGACTTTTTCTAAGAAACCCTAATTTAGCAACTTTTGGGTTTTGATGAATTTGGGGCATTCCTTGAGGAATCATGATCAACCCTTGATCAAATGATGGATATAACTTCAAAATTTTTATGTTTACCAAAAATCTTGAAGTTTGACTGTATGTGGGCCACGGTTGACTTTTGACCTAGTGTAGTTAACTTTCAGGCATCTGAGCAGTTGCCTGAGAAAACTTCTTGTGCAAGGCATAAAACTTGACATGGATGATCTTGAGAACATATTAGGACCATGGAAAGAATTTGTGACCTTTGGACTTCAACCATCCTGCTGAAAATGGAAACCCTAGTTTGAGTTACATTGCCTTAGGAGAGAGTTTGTCTGGTTAACTCTTTGGCATCCCTGAGCAAATTGAGGACCTCAATGGGCATGTGTTGAATAAAATGAGAGGGGAAATTTTTGGGTAAAACATCTACCCATATTCAATCTTCTTAAACTTGAGGATGTATATTGGTTGTCTGCCTTTCGTAGTCTGAAGGTGGAAGATGATTGAACACTAAGTTCCTAGAAATTTGCACTCATCTAAGACGGTGCTGGACTGTGTAGGTAGTATCAGGAATGGGCTTACAGATGCCATTTGGAGGAGACGACGGAAGGTCACCGGAGATGGGCTTAAAGATGCCATATGGATGATATGATGGAGAATCGTCGGAGATGGGCTTAAAGATGCCATCTAGAGGAAGTTGATTTCCCGAGATATTCCTTTAATGAGAATTCCTGTTCCTGTCATTGAGGAGGAATCTGCTGAGGAATGTTGGTCTCTGTCCTGGGAGAAGTAGAATTTTAGGAGCTTTAGTTGTCTGTTACTCTACTGGGTAATCATCTCTTAATCGAGGAGGTGAAAGTGAATTGTTATCATTTTACAGTGATTTACTGAGGATAATAAGATTAACTGCTATCTGGTCATGCTCCAGGTTTCACAGTGACTTACTAGGGAGATGAGATTAAACTCGCTATTTAGTCGTGCTCCAGGCTTTTCAATTTCTCAATTCTTATTTGGTCATGTTCCAAGCTTCAGAAGGAATTAAGTGGTTATCCGGTCGCGTCTGGGTTTCAACTTGAACTTAAGGTATACTAATAACCGGTCGATTTATGGGCTTCATAGTAATTGGCCGAGTAAACTGCTATTTGGTCGAATTCCAAGCTTCGCAGTACCTCATACTGTTATCTGGTCATGCTCTAGGCTTCATAGTATCTTGTACTCTTATCCGGTCGATTTCCAGGCTTCATAGTATGATGGGGAAATTAAGCTATTGTCCGGTCGATTTCCGGGTTTCATAGCTTGAATTTAAGATATACCACTATCTGATCGATTCCAGGCTTCGTACCATTTTGGAGAAATCAAGATATTATTTGGTTGATTTCTGGGCTTCATAGCTTGAACTGGAATAGAAATCTTAGTATCGATTTAACTGAACCAGGGAAAATTTGTGAGAACTTCAACATGGGAGAGAAATCTTAGTTTAGACTTGACTGATCCCGGGAGAGGTCTCGGATTAACTTTGACTGGCATAGAAATCAAGAGAATCTTAGCGGCGATTCGGCTGACCCAGACGAAAGTCTTAAAACATCTTCAACTAGAATAGAAACCTTGTTGTCGGTTTAACTGAACCATAGAAAACTTGGAATATCTGCAACTGGAATAGAAACCTTGGTGTGGGTTTGACTGAAACAGAGAGAACTCATGAGAACTTGATTACATCTTTCCATGAAACGTAAAGAGTTAGTCGTATGTAATGTCATGATGTATGAAATGTATTGAGTAATGATGGTCTCAAAATGAGATTGTGTTGTATAATATGTATGCGCATGCCATGATGTATGGATATGCAATGCTATTATGATATTCTCTAGCTGGGGAAAATAAATCCTAGACTATTGTTGGAGAGTATAAGGAGTTGAGTTCTTCGTTTCTGTTGAGGATAGTGACCGAAGCTAATTAGCTGGAGATTTACATCCATTCTGCTTTAGAATATTCTGTCGGAGGAGACTCTGTCTGAGGATAATCTTGTGGGGGAATGACTCTGTGGGGAAGAGATACTATGTTGGAAGATCTGCTGTTTTGGAGAAATATACTCAGCTTGGGATAAACTTCCATTGCTGGAGAGAAGAGCTTTGTTGGAGATCGAGCTTCTGTCGTCCGAGAAATAAACTCTGCTCGGGAGAAAACTTTATGAACTAATTATGATTATAAAACTCGGCTGGGGAATGCAGATATCATCTTTTTGAATGAACCTGCTGGGGAAGGAATTCCTACTTGGGGATACGGAGGTCGGACTTTGGTTGTCTCAGCCCTGTGGGGAGTATAGGTATCACTGGTTTATATGTGATAGTGAATTTGCTTCCAACTGTCTCTGCCCCTTGTACCGTGATGGACGAGGTAATTGTCGATATTTAGGTTTTGTACCAGTTTCTTTGAGTTCCTAATAACCGTCTTTCTGTTTTATATGCAGATATTTGTGAACAGTAATCATATTCAAATGCATATGTCAAGAATAAAACATTGGACATTTTTTTCAAAACAAAACAGAAAATGGAAAAACAAACACACAGTTTTGTACTCAAAAGATGATTTGTATTGATTTGAAATATGCTTATGACATGCATTTTTTACAAGGAGGCTGACGCTCTAGTAAGAGAACGCCGCCGTAAACAATGGAAATTTTTACATAAATTGTGTACAAAAAGAAAACAGCTATGTGTTGTGATCCCATTGGGTTTCAATTCTGCTATTTCCCCTATGTCTTCGAGCATCTCATCACTTTGCTGCTTCTCCGAAGTTGACTGGATAGATCGGTACCGTTTGAGCTTGATATCGGATTACTGAGGTATGATCGCAAGGTGATTCAAGGGGACATAGTGATACGCTTTAATCCCTAATTTTTGCCTGGACAACCCTTTCGGTTTTTCAGTCCATCGGGATACCCCTTTTTGCACAAGTCACCCTTTCGGGTTTTCAACTTGCCGGGTGTATAGATTTTTTTTTGTTTTATCACTAATTTTTGCCCGAACCTTTTTGGTTCGTCGGGATGCCCTTGTTTTGCCTAGGTGTGTCAACCTAGCGGGTCTCTTATGTGTAGTATCTTTTGATTATGTCCGCGTTCACAGGGTGAGGCAGGTCGTCGCCATCTATAGTGGTTAAGATCATTGCTCCACCAGAGAATATGTTCTTGACTATAAATGGTCCCTCATAGGTGGGGGTCCATTTGCCCTGGGATCACCTTGCGGCAGTATAATGTGCTTGATTACCAAATCCCCTACTTGATACACTTGTTGTCTAACTTTCTTGTTGAAGGCCTTGATCATTCGTTTCTGATACATTTGACCATGGCATACATCAGTAAGTCTTTTCTCGTCGATTACGTTCAATTGATCAAGTCGAGTCTGGATCCAATCGTCTTCGCTCAAACCCGCATCCTTCATAATCCTTAGAGAAGGGATCTGGACCTCTATGGGAAGGACAACCTCCATGTCATATACTAGAGAATAAGGTGTTGCCCCTATCGACGTATGTGCTGACGTACAGTACCCGTGAAGAGAAAACGGTAACATCTCGTGCCAGTCTTTGTATGTCACCGTCATCTTCTGTATGATCTTTTTGATATTCTTGTTAGCACCTTCAACAGCCCCATTAATCTTCGGTCGGTAAGGATAAGAGTTGTGATGCTGAATCTTAAACTGTTTACAGAGTTCAGTGATCGTTGAGTTGTTGGGATTAGTACCATTAACCGTGATGATTCTCTCAGGGATACCATAACGACAAACCAAGTTATGCTTGATGAACCGTGCCACTACATTATTGGTAACCGTAGCAAAGGAGGCAGCCTCAACCCACTTTGTAAAGTAATCAATGGCCACTAGGATGAAGCGATGCCCGTTGGAAGCGGTAGGTATGATCTCGCCGATCATGTCAATGCCCCACATTGCAAAGGGCCGGGGAGCCGTCAAAACATTCAAGGGAACTGGAGGTACATGCACCTTATCAGCATAGATTTGGCACTTGTGACAGGTTCGAGAATGTTGATAACAGTCGGCTTCCATAGTGGACCAGTAGTATCCTTCCCGTAGGATCTTCTTTGCCACGATATGTCCACTGGAATGGGTGCCAAAGGTTCTTTCGTGTAGGTCTACCATAATCCTCTCTGCTTCACTCTTGTCTACACACTGCAGTAGGGTAGAGTTATGATTGCGCTTATAGAGGATTCCATTACTGAGGAAGAACTTTGCAGTAAACCTTCTCAGAAATTTCTTGTCATTGAAAGATGCCCCCTCGGGGTATTCTTGAGCCTCGAGATACCTTTTCACCTCATGAAACCAAGGTTTGTCGGCTACCTCCTCGGTATTGATCTCACAACAATATACTGGTTCATCGAAGCTCTCAATAGTGATTAGGGGAGCTTCATTGTCCCACCTGACCTTGAACATTGACGACATAGTAGCTAGCGCGTCCGCTAATTGATTCTCTTCTCGTGGGAAATGTTCAAAGGTGATCTCTTCAAAATGCGCCAGCAGTGTCAGTACATACTCTTTGTAAGGAATAAGGTTCCGGTGCTTCATATCTCACTCGCCTTTGATCTGACTTATCACCAAAGCGGAATCCTCGAATACACTCAAGAACTCGACCCTTAGGTCAATAGCGGCTTTAAGACCCATGATACATGCTTCATACTCCGCCATGTTGTTGGTACAGTTGAAACATAATTGGGCAGTGAACAGAGTATGACATCCCTCGGGAGATATGATTACAGTGCCAATACCATTATCCAGTGCGTTTGAGGCTCCATCAAAATACATAGACCATCGGGATCCTTTCTCAGGTCCTTCATTTGGTCCAGGTTCTTCACAGTCGGTTACTAACATGATGTTCTCATCCGGGAACTTAAAATTCATGGACTGGTAGTCATCCACGGATTGATGCGCCAAATGATCAGCTAACACACTTCCCTTGATTTCTTTTTGGGCTGTATATTAGATGTCGTACTCAGTTAAGATCATTTTCCATCTTGCTATCCTTCCGGAGAGAGCGGGCTTCTCGAAAATGTACTTGATCGGATCCATCTTAGATATCAACAAAGTAGTGTGGGTCAACATATACTGTCTCAGTCGGCGAGCAGCCCATGCCAAAGCGTAACAAGTTTTCTCGAGCAGTGAGTATCGCGTTTCACAGTCGCTAAACTTTTTGCTAAGGTAGTATATTGCGTTCTCTTTTCGACCAGACTCATCATGTTGACCCAGTATACACCCCCATTGAATTATCTAGCACCGTTAAGTAAATTATCAAAGGTTTTCCTTCAGTCTGAGGCATCAGAATAGGAGGCTCTTGAAGATATTGTTTGATTCTGTCAAGGGCTACCTGGCATTCGTCATTCCACTTTACCACTTGATCTTTCTTCAGAAGCTTGAAGATCAGCTCACAAGTAGCAGTCAGGTGTGAAATGAATCGGGCAATGTAATTTAGGCGTCCCAAGAAACCTCTAACTTCCTTCTCAATACGGGGAGTCGGCATCTCTTGTATGGCCTTCACCTTTGAAGGGTCTACTTGAATACCTTTGTCACTGACGATGAATCCCAGAAGTTTACTAGACCTCACCCCAAAGATGCATTTGTTCGGATTTAATCTCAGCTTGTACGTCTTCAACCTATCAAACAACTTTTGTAGATGATCAAGATGTTCTTCCTAAGTTTGAGACATGGATATCATGTCATCGACGTAAACCTCTATCTCATGGTGAATCATGTCATGGAATAGAGCTACCATGGCTCGCTGATAAGTTTCCCCAGCATTCTTCAACCCAAACAGCATCACCTTGTAGTAGAAAGTTCCCCATTGTGTAATAAAGGTTGTCTTCTCCATGTCTTCAGGTGCCATCTTGATCTGATTGTAGCCAGAGAAACCGTCCATGAAGGAAAATACTTTGTGTTGTGCGGTGTTGTCAACCAGAACATCGATGTGGGGAAGCGGGAATTCATCCTTGGGGCTTGCCCTATTCAGGTCTCTGTAATCCACACACATTCGTACTTTACCATCTTTCTTAGGTACTGGAACGACATTAGAAAACCACTGCGGATAGGAGGTAACAGCTAAGAACCCTGCGTTGAACTGCTTCATAACCTCTGCTTTAATCTTCTCTGATATCTTAGGGCGCATGCGACGAACCTTTTTCTTTACCGGACGGCAGTCTTCTTTAGTCGGCAGAAGATGAACCACTATATCTGTGTCTAGTCCCGGCATGTCTTCATATGACCAGGCGAAGATTTAAACATACTCATGCAACATCTGTACCAACCTTTGTTTGAGACTAAGCTCCAGATTTGCACCTATCTTAACCTCTTTTTTGTCTTCCTCTGTACCCAAGTTCACTGTCTCAACCGGCTCTTCATGAGGTTGTATGGCCCTTTCTTCCTGCTGTAATAATCTAGCAAGTTCTCTGGGTACCTCACAATTTTCCTTACCTTCGTCCTCGGCTTGATTGATCGTATTTTCAAAGTCATAATGAGCAGTAGCAGAACTGTTATCAATGGGATCCAGAGTGGATACGGATCTGAATTTGGATACGTGAGTGTGTGTGTAAGAGCATAGCTGTATAGACAGGATAATAGAAAAGAAAGATAAAGAGCGCAAAATTGGTATGCAAACGTCCAATGCTTTATTAATGTCATATGAAAATGAAACATGATAGCCCTCACAAATGAAACCATTGTGCCCCGGGTAAGACACATGGCTATAGAGTTTATATTGTTTTAAAATTACATATCTGAAAAATTAAAAAGACAATTACTCCGGAACAAAAGTAATCGGTACAAAGTCCTTGGCAGTCCAGTTACTGAGTCCATCGTTGGTAGTCGGGAAGATCCAGCTGTCAATGTCGGAATCACCATCACTGTCTTCAAGTGCATTGACCCCAGTATTGTTGATGTGTATGGGAGGTCCTCCAGCCCGAGCACGGCAAACAACCCTTTGAGCACCTGTAGTAAAGCCCAAACCAGATTTGTCAGACTCGTAATAAATAACCGGGAGCTGACCCCAAATGGTAGACCCACCTTCTTCAACCACTACTCGTGCATCCTTGAGAGAAGCCATCTTCGATGGAGATTTGGTGACCTTCGGAGGAATGTCAGTAGTTTCTGCTGTAGCCATAATATGAGGTACCTCTTCAAAGTTCTGACAAGGAGTCTCGATGAACTCTCCATCCATCTCTACGTACCTGAAGGAGTTGAAGTGACTGATCATGTACTCCTCTTCACCATGCACAGTGACAATCTTTCCTCTTACTGGGTACTTCAACATATGGTGGAGGGTAGAAGTAACAGCCCTAGCCCCATGTATCCAAGGGCGTCCCAACAAGCAAGAATATGATGGTTTGATGTCCATTACATAGAAAGTGGAGTTGAAGGTCTGGGAACCAACTTTGATAGGGACATCCACTTCTCCGTGCATCATCCTCTTCGAACCATCAAAGGTTCTCACTACTATATTTCTAGGCTTCAAGGTCAAGCCTTCGCAGTCCAATATGTCCAGAGCTTTTTTAGTTAGCACATTTAACAAGCAGCCAGTATCTACCAAAAAATGGGCCAGAGTCGTGCCCCTGCATTCAACGGAAACATGAAGAGCATCATTATGTTTCCTCCCCTTTGGTGTCAGATCCGCGTCATAGAAACCCAAACCATTATCAGCAGTCAGACTAGCCACACAATCTTTAAACTGATCAGCAGATGTCTCTTGTGGCACGTGAGCCGTCTTCAAAAACTTAACCAAAGCCTTCGCATGGGCCTCGGAACACAACATTAAAGCCAACATAGAAATTTTGGATGGGGTATGCCCTAGCTGATCGACCACATTGTAGTCACTCTTCTTTATTATCTTCAAAATTTCATCCATTTCTTTCTTGGAAGCTTCTGGTAGGGTTACTGAATTAGTCTTTGTTAGGACAGGCTCAAGCAGTATGTCTTTGCCTCGAGTCTCGGTCGACTCGGTGATGGGAGCTTCAACAGGAGTGATTATTGGAATTGCAGTAGTAGTCTTGGGTGGAATTGCAGTAGTAGTCTTGGGTGGAATCACAGTAGGAATGATCACAGGTCCGGTAGCAGTCTTCGGGGGAGAAGTTTCAGAGGGGAACACCCTTCCACTTCTTGTTATTTTACTGGTTCCGGTAATATTGACGATGTCGAAATCAGCATTTTCAGCAATCTTGTCTTCAATGGCTAGCATGTCATGATTGATGCCGTGGTAATAGACGTCGGCTCCATAGTTCCAAGGAACAGATTTGTCTGAGGAGTATGGGATTGGTCCAGGCATGGTTATGATCAATGGAGTCACCTTCGAAATTGATGTAATCCTGACGGGTCTATTAGCGGAGACCCTAGAAGGATTGGCAGAAATGGTTATGATAAAAATGTCTTCACGGGAAACAGTCGGAACAAGAGTCTTCTAAAACAGAAACTCTTTGTCATCCATCAGGCGCTGAACACCTGCCTTCAACAAAGGGCAACCAGTTGGTAGGAATGAACAAAAGTGACAACCTTCACCACAACCATGAAATAAACTGGCCTTCAACAAAATCTCTTTGATAGTCATGAGTGGGGTCACCAATTCTTCCACAGAAGTCACAAACACATCTTCTTCAACGACATTAACACCCCGACCATGTTTCGGCAAGGAGCAGTGATAACATTGGGAGTCTCCGGGGGATCAAATTTAATATCCTTAGCATCAATCAAATCCTATACTTTGTTCTTCAAAGTCCAGTAGTCATTGGTGTCATGGCCTGGACTTTTTGAATGGTAAGCACAACAAGCATTCGATTTATAGTAGGGAGATGTAGTGTTCGAATTCTTCGGAGCCTCTCTCAGAGTAACCAAATTAGACTTCAGCAACTGAGGTAAAACTTGAGACAACGTCATGTTGATCCGAGGGAACTGTCTAGTTGGCCTTTCTGCTCTTGGCTGATTATTTCTTTGTTGAGCAGGTGCAGGGTTGGGAATCATAACAGCCCCTACCGTCGGGCGGTGCTCACTTCGATTCTGATTCTTTTGGTTATAGACAACATTGACTTCTTTTTTTCCTACAAACGGTTTCCTTGCAGCACTAGAAGGGGCATCGTTCTGAATTTTTCCACTTTGTATTCCGGCTTCCACTCTTTCTCCTGTTAAGATTAGTTTAGTAAAACCCACCGATGAACTTCCAATCAGGTGGTTGAAGAATGGACCAGTCAAAGTTCCCAGAAACATATCCACGAGCTCCCTGTCAGCCAAGGGAGGTTGAACTCTTCCAGCCAAATCTCTCCACTTCTGAGCATAATCCTTGAAACCCTCGTTCAAACCCATAGACATATATTGAAGTTGTGTATGGGTGGGAGTGAGGTCTGCATTATACTGATATTTCTCATAAAATGCAGCAGCAAGGTCTTCCCAGTTACGAACATTGTCTCTCTCCAGATGATAGAACCAATCTAGTTGTGTTCCAGACAGACTGTCTTGGAAGAAGTGAACCCACAAGTCTTTGTCAGCAGTATGAGGCTGTATCTTCCTCACATAAGAACAGAGATTCATTTTTGGACAAGAGATCCCATCATACTTAGAAAATATCGGTGCCTTGAACTTTGGGGGGATGACAACCCCGGAGACCAGACCCAACTGTTCAAAATCCAGCCCATGAACCTTCTGGATTTCCATAGCGCTCAGATGCTCTTATAGATGCTTATACCTTTCATCAGCCGGAGGGTACTGCTCCTCATTGTAATCAGTTTCATTATCAGACTCTTTAGGACTAGGGTCCTCTTCTCTGGCTTCAACCTCTTGGTTCTCTCCCTCTTTAGATGAAAAAGCTAAATCAACAACCCGTCTTGGCGGCCCTCTGAACCTTCTGCTCATATGTGCCACACCAGTTGTCTTTTTGGTCTTCTTGTTCTTCTTAACAATCAGAGCTTTCAACTCTTCCTATCCTTTGGCCAAAGCCACAATTATTTGCTGGAATTGCGTGTTCTGAGTCTGAAGATCTTTCACAGTTTGTTTGTTCAAGAGCCATTGCTGAAATAAATTGTGGAGGAGATGAGAAACCTGTTATGAATCATGTACATGCAATGATATGAATGGGATGCGTATGCAATGATTTCAAAGACTTTGGGAAATTAAAATTTGCGAACCAAAATGAAATAAAGCTTTTATTAGTAGAATTCAAAGTCCAGTTTCCTTTTAGATGTTACAATTAAAACAATTCTAAAAACTAGAAGAAAAAAATCAAAAATCCCAAGGATGCTTCCTCTTTGTGCCAATATAGACATTAAGTTCTCTTTCCTCATGGAGCTGCTTTGTGATCTCTAAAACCTTCCTCTCATGGGCATAGAACTGATCCCTGTAGGTATCCCGCTCTTTCTTCAACTGAATCCAAGACCTCTGTAATTCTCCAAGATCAGTGGGCATATCAGGATAGAGAACTATGTAAGGAATGCCCCCTTCAGTAGTGGGTTCCACAATCACTGGTAAAATGGCCATATAGGGCATCATAAGTTTCTGGGCGTGAGCTCGTACCCGTTGGAGATAAGGTTCCATAAGAATGGAATCCTTTGGCCCCAAAGCCTTGGCGCCAGATCTGTCTACCATGCTCCAAGCTCGTATGAACCTCTGGAGATACCCTTGAACATCATCCTCATAGTTAAATACAATGCCCTCGATAAGTAACTCATGGGGACCATCTCTTAGAGCGTAACCAAATTGTTGCAGGGCTAAACAAGGATTGTAGGTTATACCCCCTCTGATGCCAAGTAACAGGACATTAGGGTACTCCCCATAGCGATCAATAATAGCAGTGTTTTCTATAGCTCGGGAACACCAGAGAATATCTGTGTAAGCAAGTGACATTATCCTTGGCGACCAACCTAAACCTTCTTCTTTCTTCAGTACGAACTTAGGGAGGTGAGAAATAAACCACCTCGACAGCAATGGCATGCAGCACATAAGAAACCCTCTTCTCTTCATGGTACGAGTATGGAGAGCGTGAAAAATATCTCCGATCAAGGTAGGCACGGGGTTGCAAGAGAGGAAGATCTTGATAGCATTCACATCTATGAATAAGTTTGGATTAGGGAATAGTACTAACACATAGATTAAAAGGGCCAAGACCTCTTCAAAAGCCTGAAAATCCATATACTCCCAAAACAGATGGGCCTTGTCTATCAGGAACATGGCTAGAAAACCCTTGACTCCACTTCTTGTTTCCCAATTGGATACCACGTCGACCCGTTTTAGATGCAAGGCTGAGGCAATGACTTCTGGCTTAGGAACTTCTTCCAGACCTGTGAAAGGAAACTGTTCAAGAATGGGTATATCCAATAACTGAGAGAACTCTTCCATGGTAGGCACCAACTGATAGTCTAGAAAGGTGAAGCAATGGTGTTTGGGATCAAAGAACTGAAAGAGTACACTCATCATCTTTTCATCAAAGTTTGAAGTAACCAGGTTGAGAAGTCGACCATGTCTCTTAGTGAACGCATAAGTTTCAGGGACCTTTGATATTAGCTCCTTAAGTTGAGAAGGTACTTTCACAAAGCTGATTCAGATTGTGTTTCTACGAGCAGAAGCCATGATCTTCAAAACAGAACAAAGATAAATTCCCTTGGTCCTTGAAATGGTTAGTGCAATAAGAATGGATGCTATGCATGATGTCCTGTTCAAACAGGATAAATCACATATAAGCAAAACACACAGTAGACCTTAGGTTCAAAGGCTTGCATGAGGTTAAAGGTAAGTTCCCTCTTGATGTTTAGTTGGTTTCAAACCTGTCTTAGAAAAGTAACTGGGTTCTAAAGATTCTCAATATCAATGATCATCCTTTATCGGGCATTGTTTCAGCTCAAGCAATCTTTTCTTGCGGCCAAAATATCCCGAAAGTATGATCTCAATGAGTGTAGCATCGAGTATCAACCAATCCTCAGTTGTATACTGAGGCCGGCTATCTCACTACTTTCTAATGGCCAAGTTTGTTCAACTAAGGTTCTAAGGTCCGTTAGTGCTTCACGACACCATGCGGCAGCGCCGTATTCTCCTCGTTTCCATAAGAAGGATACCGATACCAACCAAAGTGTCACACCAACATAGCCATCGCTTAAACCATATCGTTCTATGTTATACAGTCTCCACGATCTATTGTTGTTTACCTAAAAAGTGTCCCCAGATCCGGGTGTAGGATCTTTAATAATACCCAAACAAAACCCATGAATATAAAGCAGGCAAAGCAAAACAAGAAAGCAATTTTAAAATGACCTAGATCCTAAGGTGTACCCCACTTATTTGATCCCCAGCAGAGTCTCCAGTTTTGAGATACGGTGGCAGAACCAACTGTTAATACTGGTTTGCATTTTGTATTCGCAAATGTCGCGGTAAGTATGAGTCGCCATCGACTTTTATTTCATCCAACAAAGGAAAGGAAAAAGAACAGAAAAAACCTTTTTTCGAGAGTTTCTGAGTACGGGGGGTAGATTATAAAAAGGGAAGGTGTTAGCACCCTTTCTATCAATGGTTTTCCACGAGCTCTTAGGTACTTGCTCATTTTGAAATTGCTTGTGTGTGCTTGTTTTGAAAAGTTTTGTTTTACTTCTTTTTAACCCTTGTTTCTGTCCTCAAGAGTGTTACGAAGTTGTTTTTGAAAACTTTGTTTGGAAAGTGTTGGTGTGAAAAAGTTTGTTTGTTTGTGCAAGTACCTAGGAACTAATCTACCTACTCGAAAAATACTGTTCGTTTTCCTTTTAGACAATGTTATCCCATTATTGAGAAATAGGCAGCATCGTCATTGGAGTTTTAAAGAGACGTTCGAAGGGACATGTGCGATCACAAAAGCAGTGTTAGGAAACATTAGTAATCATCCTAAAGCCTTAAAAATCTTGTTCTGAGGCAACATCCGAATGGGTCATTTTAGATCTTTCGGGGCTAGAGGACAATCACTAACAAACCCTATACTTCATGACCGTTTACCGAAGGCAACTGGAGTGGAGTAAACCCTAAGAGTGAGCATGTGCATGTGTTTGATTTTAGTTATTTAATCTTTGCACAAGTACAGTGATCTACTATTTTAATTTTCAGTTAGTCTTTCCATACAATCCTATTAACATACATCTAAGCATTTTATAGTTTGCAAAAATTAAAATGAGGGAAAGTTTAAAGTCCTAGCTATTACAGGGCTTTTGCAGATACATGAATATCTTGACTGAAAATAAAAATGCGGAAGTTTAAAACCCTAATTAAACTATTACAAATCGGGAATAATTACATCAATAAAAGAAATAATCGTACGACAAAATACTAATGCGCGAGAATTAAAGCTGGAAAAGAGTTCAAAACCCTAAAAAACTAATTTGCTCATTAACATTTTTTTTTGGATTTTTTATAAAAAATAATTTGAATTTAACCTGACTTTTCTAATTAATTTTAATTAATGAAAAGTAAGTTAAAGTTGATGAAATTAATTTATTTACAAAAAATTAATTTATTAAAAAAAGGAAACTAAGCTCTATTTTTTGGGTTTTGGTTTTATGATTTTATATAAAAAAATTGATTAAAAAAAGATAATTAAATTAAATAATGAATAAACAAAATTAATTAAAAAAATGAAAAGGTTAGAAAAATGGGCCTGGGGGGTGTGAAACCCAAATTGGAGGGTGTTTGTTGAATTTGCCAAGGCCCATATCCGGTTGGCCCATTGCAAGTGTTGGATTTGGCGTTGCTGGATTGGGGACGTCCACCATGGGACTGCATCCAAGAGCATTGGATCTAAGGGATGCATGATCTGATGATGATGGTGTGAAGTTGTATGGTGCACTTCCATATCCTGCAAGCACTGGATCCACAAGAATTCGTTTGGAAAATAGAAAAATGTTGGACCTGGGATTCGAACCCAAGTCCTCTCTTTTACCAACGCACATCAACACCAACTGAGCTTCCAAGTCATTCATACATATAACAATAATAATATATTATATGTAAAAGCAAGTTGGTGTAAATGAAAACGCTCGCAATTTCAAATGAGCCAACCAGATTATGCCACGCCTTCGTCTTCCTCCGCTGGCTGTCGTTTTAGCCTAGGAACTTTTACTTACGGTCTCATGCCTGTAACTACAACCCTGCGTTATTCAAAAATCTAGCACATGCAATATAAATTTCATTGAATACCATGAATCAATTGGACTTGAAGCCTTGAACATTACAGTGTCCATGCCTAGCCCTAATTTTTCCTTTAGAAGGAAACTCTAAAACAAACTCAGAAACCCTAAGAATGGCAAACCGTGATTCCTGCACTTAAAACTCAATTAAATGATCCAGCAAGCATCGAGACATTGTAATAAACAAGAATGTATGATTGAATTCCATCAAAAGAGCATGTATGCACGTAATAAAAAATAAAAAATAATTTAATAACAGGGTTGCGGATTTTACGATTCAAGGCGCTTTGATGCGTGTAAAAGGTGCAGTTAGCTTCAGGAGATTTCTAGGAACATGTTGCAACCCTTAAATCTCCTTGAGGATGGATGTGGTATGGAATTTGGTCTGAGATTTTTTGACAAAAGTGCACTATGTTCTTGGCTGTTTCACACAATTTTTTTGCCTCCTGGTGCCTTGCATTTGTTGTGTATATGTACTAGACTGCATTAGGTTAACAAAAAACATGCACATCTTTGCCAATTATCAAGATTTGATTTGATTCCATCTTTGCATTATTTCTTTCTATATCAAGCCAAATCATACCATTTTCATCCCAATCATCCTTGGCACGATTTGATTTGGTTTGACAGCATATTTGCATTATAATTCCATTCAAAATCAAATCAAAAACAAATCTTCCATATTTTATATCATTTATTTGATTTAATTTGACTTTTAAATGATAAAAAATCAAAATAAATTAAATAAATAAAATAAATAATATATGGTAGAGTGTTTTGGTCGTGGATCATGTTGGAAGCATAATGCAAGCTTAAAAAGTTGGGCCCATTTGGCAAAAATGAATTTGTGAGCACATTTGACTTTTGGCAATTTTCCAAAAATAGTCAACTTTGACAAGGCATATCTCTTCCAATTTTAACCCTAGAGAGGTGTTCTTGGACTTTTTAGAAAGCTTAGGATGTACTCTAAATAACCCTTTTGGTCTCATCTCAATTGGGTCTTCCATGTTCATGTAAGAAGATTTGACCCAAAAAGTGTTTTTGTTGACTTTTCAAAAGGACCTATAATGTAGAAATTCATATCTTTTGATGAGTGCATATTTTGAACTTTTGTGATGAAGATGAGTTGTAGGGAATTGAATCCTCTTCAAAATAAGCCTGGGAGGTAAAATTTTTGATAAATTATGAAGAAGTTGTTCCTGGTCAAAGTTTGGTCTACTTTTCCTGAGAAACCCTAATTTAGCAACTTTTGGGTTTTGATGAATTTGGGGCATTCCTTGGGGAATAATGATAAACCATTGATAAAATCATGGATATAACTTAAAAATATTTATGTTGACCAAAAAACTTGAAGTTTGACTGTATGTGGGCCACAGTTGACTTTTGACCTATTGTAGTTGACTTTCAGGCATCTGAGTAGTCGACTGAGCAAACTTCTTGTGCAAGGTATGAAAATTGACATGGATGATCTTGAGAACATATTAGGACCATGGAAATCATATGGTACCTATGGACTTCAACCATCCTGCTAAAAATGGAAACCCTAGTTTGAGGTACATTGCCTTAGGAGAGAGTTTGTCTGGTCAACTATTGGGCATCCCTGAGCAAATTGAGGACCTCAATGGGCATGTGTTGAATAAAATGAGAGGGAAAATTTTGGGGTACAACAGTATGAATAGAAATTCAAGAAATATGTGCAAGATGATGCATGATATGCAATGCACATGGTATATTTATCATTAATATTTCAAGGAACTCAAAGGTTTATAGACGATTTGCAAATGTTAAAGTACTAACACATTTTGAAATACTGAGAATCTCATTATAATAATTTCAAAATGGATTACAACTTTTAGTAAAAGTTTCAACAATAAGTACAAGAGAAGATAGAATCTAAAATCCTAAGAAAGCAAAGTTGATGAAGATCCCTTTATACACTGATACTTTCCCGTGAGTCTGGCAATCTGAGCCTTCAATTGCTTGTCCTGTCGGCGACCCCTTTCTAATCAACAGAGTCAGGAAGTGAGTAACTAAGTCTTAATTAAGCTCTAGAGTAAAATAAATCCTCTTTCCTCTCCATCATCTCCACAACATGACTCTCAAGAATCTCAATCAGGCCATCCTTCTCTTTCAAGTCTGCTCGGTAGGACATCTCTAAAGTTTGACACTTGTTCTTCAAGGCTTCCTTCTCTTGCTGCACCCTTACTAGGGCAAGGTGAAGCTCTTCCACATCATCTAAAAGGGGAGGAGTGGTCTTCACAAACATAACAGGTATAGGTTCTTCACAGGAATATGGCATCTTCAATTAAATTTCCCTTGTTTGTACCCACCGGAGATGAGGCTCCAAAGAAACAACTCCTCTTGGCCCCAAATATTTTCTACTCTTCTTGTGAATATGGCGCCAAGCCTTTGCAATTTCCTCATTAGATTCCTTATGATCCTCTCTCTCTTTGAGAAATAAACCACTCAAATGAATACTATTTTCTTGTCTCTCAATGGATATCCGAGTTGACGTCGTGCAAGAACGAGATTGTAGTTAATTCCTCCCTTTGTACCGAGAAGAGGTAAATTAGGGAAACTACCACAACTATCGACAATATACACATCATAGTAAGCCTGAGAATACCAAACAATGTTGGAATAAGTGAGATCCATAATCTTCGGAGCACAACGAGGTTCCTTTTTGATATTCCAGAAAGCATCAGACTGAGGTAAGTGAGAAATATACCACTGATATAACAAAGGCGTGCAATAAATGATCATCCCTCCATGATGAAAATCCAGAAGACGAATGAAATAATAAGATTCTCCTAATAATAAGGAACCAGATTCCCAATCGAAAAGATCCTGATGGCATTGACATCCACAAATTTGTCAATGTTAGGAAATAATAACAACCCATAGGTAAGTAGTACAAAAATATCCTCAAATGCAATTGTACTCTTCATCCTAGCAAAGTAACAAGCTTTCTCCAACAAAACCTAAGAGGGTGATCCTCTAATTCCTCCTTTAGTAGTCATGTTGACCTCAATCTCAGACTTCCACAAATGGATCATGGCAGCAATCTCATGAGACTTGGGGTCTCCCTCCAAACCGGTGAAAGGAACACTATTAGTAACAGGTAAACCCAGTAGTTAAGAATACTCCTCCAATGTAGGCATCAACTGATAATCAGGGAAAGGAAAATAGTGATATAACATATCATAGAACTGGACCAAAGTTGAAAGGATACCCTCCTTAATCTTGAGCTTTATAAGAGACATGATAGATCCATACTTCTTCCGAAAATTTGTAGAACTCTCGATCTCGGGAATCAGACTCATCAGTTCATCTATCTTAGGATCCTTGAAAATATACTTCTGGGTCTTTCTTTTTCCATAATCCATGGCCAAAAAGTACTTGAGATATTTGCAAAAATTCAACTTTAAGTCCCTTGAAGCAAATGTTTTAAAGGATTCTCATGGGTGCATGAATGTATGATGCAACTATCACACACAAGATCACAAACGTGGGGGGTTCATAGGTTCGACGTCACGAGCATGAGGTCAAAGGCACTACCCATAAGGTATGGACTAATAGTTTATCACCTGTCGAATAAGGTTCTAAGAGGTTCCCAAAGTCTACATCCTTCCTTCGGATATTACCAACATTCTGATTAACTCGGTAATCAATAATATTCTCAGGAAAAACTCGTCTGAGTTTATTATCGTGTGACAACCATTTTCGGGTTATTCCGTCATGATTTCCGCACTACACCTAAAAGGCCAAGATGGGTTAAGGGTTCTACGGTCCTCAGTTTCAACAGGCTCCCAGATTGAAAGCAGCACGTCTTTCCGATTACTCGAGAAAACAACACTACAGCCAAAGGGGGCTCCACTGAGTGGGGGATTTCATGTCTCCTTTTTTGGGATTACTCCCTCAAAGTTAACATGACTATACCTCCCTTCCTATCTTAAGTTTTCCCAAGTCCGGATAGAGGACTTATGAGAAATCACCAAGCACCTTGAAAACCAGAAAAATCCGGACAAACAAATATACAACATATAATATACAAACAATTACAGCACATACACAAATAAACAAAGATAGGTTCAACCCACTTAGAGATGGACCGACATTTGGTCGATATGTCCCCAGTGAAGTCTCCATTTTTATAGAGCGGTAGAAATTTTAAGACTAAGCCATTAGATTTACTTGACTCATACAGATTAAATAAAAATCGCCACTGCACTTTATTGTTTCCAGAGGAATGAGAAAAGAGCGAATAACCCAAAAAACGAGGGGGAGAGAATCTAGGTATGGGGGTTTGTTATGCAAAGGGAAGGTATTAGCACCCTAAACATCTACAGTACTATGCAAGAACCTTTTTGAAAATTTGTGTATTTTTGCTATAAGTGTTGTATACAAAAAAAGATGGTCGGGATGAGAAAAGAAATATATTTTTTAGAATTTTTGCACCCGCCGCGGTCATGAACCTTTAGGGCCTACGTACCACCTTCCGTTCAATAGGGGATCAGGGTACTCATAGTTCACCTTTAAAAAAATTTAAAACACAAGTGTGTTGGTTAATTTTAAGAGACAAGACATCATCGTCATATCTGAGTGGAAAACATACTTACTACCCTCGATTATGAGAAAGGATAATTTACGTCATCTCAAAGTGGAGGATATAGCTTGGATTTTAAAATCAACAAAGCCTCGCTCAACACCCAAGTGGAAAACATTTCACTTCACTACATATTGTAGAAGTATAGTAGCTTGCATCACTATAAGGATTGACAAGAGTCTAATCTTTTGAGTAAATTTCAAAGTAAAAAGCCAAAGTGGCAAAAATGGTTTGAATGAGATTGATTGAGTTTTAGTCTTCTTACAAAAAATGCCAAAGTATGATTAAGTTGGTTAAAGTTTGATTAAAAAAAATGTTTTTGAAAATTCATGGACCTAAGTCCAAGTTTATTATGAAAGTGATCCGAGTTTAGAAAACAAGAATAGTTTTGAAAAGGAGGGAGAAGATTTTTGAAATTAAAGAAGATGAGAGGAGATGAAGGGACTATCCTAAAGCATAAGGTAAAAGCTAAAGAAAAGAACCCTCTAACAAACAAGAATAAAACACTTAACACAATGAGTCAATGTAAAATTCTCATCCTTTGGATTGAAACCAAATAAGCAAAGATATTAAACCTCTTACAAATACCAAGCTTCACATGCATTAAGTCTTCACAAAAATTGGGTAGAGTAACGGCTGTATACAGATGAATTCCCAATCACAGATAAAGCACATAATCAGAATGACCTGCACACAATAAAAAACAACCCAATTTCTTGGGGTAAACCCTAAGAATTCCATACAAAATAACAACAGAAGTTACCAAGGTCTCAAGGGTAGTCAAGGTCTCTACTCCTAAGTCTAAGAAGTCCATAACTCCATAATGCCAAGGATAGTAACCAAATAGTCCAAGTAATCTTAAAGCTTTTTATTATTCAAGTTTGTTATTAGGTATCTTTAAAAAGAAAATTAAAGCTCAAGTGAGCAAAATAAAAATGACATAAAGATAAATGCTCAAATGAGCAAAGATGAAAATAGCATGAAATGAAAATGCTAAGATAAATAGTGCGTAAAAGCATAAAATAAAAGTCAATTGTTAATGAGTTATAAATTAGAGGTTAGTTGAATGACCATCTTGAAACTTGAATTTGAAAACTCCTTAGAAGATTGATAAAATTAAAGCCTCTCAACAATAAGTTTCATTTGCTTTTTGTCAAGTATATCATTCATTTCAAATTCTCGAGGCAACAACAAATAATCAATGATGTTTAAATGATTCGCTTAGACCAAAGTTTATGAAGATTTTTTAGAGGATTGATAAGACCAAAGCCTCCTAACAATGAACCTCAAGGTTATTGGATCAAAGGTTTAAAATTAAACATACTTTGGCTTGCAAACATAGGTTTGGGCCACGAATGATCATTTCTCGAATCGGGACAAAATTTAGTGTTATGTTAAGCAATCGTAAGTGGACTTATATAGAAGTCGCGCCTATTTTGAGGCCGGTAAATAGCAATCTAAGTATCATATGTTTAGAGAAATGATATGTAGATCATTCTCTAACAACATGTAGTATAAGTAAGAAAGGGATAAGACGAAGAGGGAGGGGCTGTATTAAATGAATTAAGGTTTTAAATATTATCAATATCATTCATCCATTTTGGTGGATTTAATTTTTCAACCTATCAACACCCAATATCCAATGAGGTTGAGGAATTTGTCACAAAATGAAATCCACGTCAGGACCAAATAAAAAATATTAAAATAATATTTAATAAAACAATATTTAAATGGTTAATAAAAGGGAAAATAATTGGTAAAATACACAAAGTATATTAAAATACAAAACAAAAATCCTAAAAAATAGTCAAAGGTCAAACATGATCCAATAATAGTTGACAAAAATTTTCATAGTTTTTTAAAGCCAGAAATTATTTTTAAAATTTGAAGAAAATAAACAAAAAAAACCAAAATATGTAAAAAATAGTAAAACATAAATTAAAATAAAATAAGGTCACCAATATTTGTCAAGAAATCATTGGATCCTTCCATAATTTTTTATAAATTTAAAAAGACCAAAAAGTATTTTTAAAACAATTAAAATAAGGCAAACAAAACAAAAATTATGAAAAATATCAAACATCAAAATAAAAATATGAAAAAATATTCACAAAATCAGAAATAATTCAAAGTATTTTTGTATATTTTTTTCATAATTTTTGGATAAAAATAAGAGAGTTATGAATTTTTGAAGATAAAGGAATTTTAAAAATAATTTTGTAAAATAAAATAAATAAGAAAAATCCACACGCGTTGGATCTAGCTCACTTATACACACTGGCAGATCTAATGGATCTCAAGTGAGGGAGTATCATGAACCCAAGTCAATGCGCGCGTATGTAACACAAAAAAGTCCAGCCAATCAAAATAAAACAATTGGCTGAGTATCATTGGTTGAAGAATGTCATGTAGGTCGTCTTCAATCTCCAGCCTCCTGCAAATAGGGCAAAACTCAAATCCTTCAATCTTTAAATCTACGCGTTTATAGTGGTGTCATCAAATGCATCTACTTGAGACAATCACAACCATATGCTCACGAAAAATTTATATAAATCACAACGTAGTCGATTTGAAAAAAACTAGAGAGTTTTAAAAATGTTGAAATCAAAATCAGAAGCATCAAATGCATTGATTCACCAAAATTGAGTTGATAACAAGCATCAGTGAACATCATAGTCAATTCCAGTAATTTGAGTTAGAAGATTTGGTGCCTTAAACTACCTGAATGATGTCAGATGAATTTGCTCTGCAATTGGACTTGGATAGCACAATTTTGGGCACCTCAAGGCTTGGTTATTCTTCTGTTAGATTCAATGAAGTTCAAGGATGAAGAATCAACGAAGAAATTTGATTGAAAAGTGGAGAAGAGATGAATTCAAAATTTCAGAAAAGTGAGTTATGGAGGGAGTTTGACAGGGTTATTTTGGTTGTTCAAGGTTGCGAAAATGAGTGGAATAGAGTCTGTATTTATTGGAAAAGTGAATGGAATCAAGAGGAGGGTGAATGATGCAATTTCAATTGAATTCGTGCACACCTGTGTTCACGAGCAAAGTGTGCTCACATGTGCATCAAAACTCATCTAATTGATGCGTTTTATCACTCTAAATAATCCAAATATCTTTATTGATCATGTTTAAGTGAAAACCGCGTGGTAATTTGGTGATTAGAAGTCACATTATGGAAATTTCAATCTGACTGCAAGTGAAATTTCAGTTTTAAGGTACCAACTTTGAATCCATGGTGTTCATAGCTCAAGAGGTCTTGGGGCATAATTCTTGAAGAATTTGAAAGATAAGGTCACAATATTTACAATGTGGAAAAAGAGAGATCATTTGGATGCTTGATATAGAAGTTGTGCTTGGTCAAAATCATAAAAAATGCGCTGACTTTTTGTACCTAGAAAATTTCCAAGTATTTCCCAAAAAATGTCCTATAATTGTTTGACTCCAAACAAGGTCTTCCTTCAAAATTGAGCTTTGATCATTTATTCTAGCTTGAAGTGGAGTCCTTAAAGAGTATTTTGAAACTTGTTTCACTCAAAAATTCCAAATATTGAACAAGTTATGATCCTTTGAATTTGGTGAAAACCCATGAGGTGACCTATAATCTTTTGAGTTTTTGAGGCATCTTCTAACCATTTTTAAGCTTTGCACATAAAATAAAAGTTTAAGTTCACATTCTTAAGATCATTGTGGAAAAATACTGGGATCAATGAGATAAAAATTGATCAAGTTATGACTTTTTGAAGTCACATAAGGGATTTTGATGTCCTATCTAGAGGACTTGTAATCTTTCTCCATCATTACGAATCTTCCACACAAAATTTATTTGAAACTTTTGAAGTGATTGGTTTATATCCCTTTAAAGAGAAGCATGTATTTGGCACCCCTAAAAAACTCAAAAGATGAACAAGATATATCCCTTAGAAGTTCAAAACCCTAGCTCCTAGAGCACCATAATAACTTGGAAACCCCCTTTCAATTTTGACAATCTTTCTTGCACAATTACTTTTTCCATGTAAATAGAAGTTGTTTTGGATGATAATAAAAATCCATAGCAATAATAACCACTTCCAAATATTAATAATTGAGAGGGTTATGCACTTGTGATCATGGAATCAAGAACTTATCCAATTAGGTCAAACCTCTTCAATCAATTCTTGCATCTTTTGACTTCCTTTGACATATTGAGGCATGATGAATCATAGTATACCTTGTCATGATATAACTTTAAAGAACTCTCAATGATGAAGCTTGAATCATAATGAAGCTTTGTTGAAGAAGGAATGGAAATAAACTTATGAACCTATGAATCAACCTGATAAAATGTGTTATGCCCTCACCTATAGTATCATCATTTAGAGTAAATATTCATTGTATTTGTTAGTTAAAAGCTAATAAACACAAGAAAAATATGACAACAATATACAAATTAAAGTGTTTGGTGATCCCTCATGATCAAACTTAAAGATAGGGAGAAGAACCAAACCCTAGTGTAATCTTGATATGTTTGGGTTGATATGAGATGATAGAGGAATCTTAGGGGGGAAAATTGGGGTACAACACCATCCACATTTATTGTTCACTCTCAGTCAAAGAAAATAATCCATTTTTTATGTGATCTTACATTCTTCAAGTGTCTCAAGTTCAATCAAATATGTCAAGCTCTTCATCCTCTAGCTAACACATTTGGAGTCCCATTGATGTTGTTCGTCTCACCATTTTTCTCCCAAATGTTCCAACAAAGAAGAGAACCAAGACATATGCTATGATGATGGGTTCAACCTCCAAGATAAGTAAAACTTATCCTTCTGTATCCATCCCTAAGGATACTAGTGATGGTAAAAATGAAAATTCCAGTATTGATGTTAATCCAGTGTCCTCTAAAACTCCTGATTTTGAATCAAATACTGAAATTTCTAGCTAAGAGGATACTACCAAGAAACCAGAAGGTAACCCTAATGTTGTGCCAGATGTTATAACATCTCTGACATAACCAGATCATTCCACTCACGTTCATGTCAAAGAAACTAACCCTATTGATTATTTTGAACATCCTATGGAAGGAATAGTTAAGGGAGACAATGAAGGTCACATGTCTGTGGAAGGAGAAGAAACTAATTCTAACAAAGAAGAGGAGATTCATGCTATAAACAAGGATCAAAATATTGATGTTGTTGTTATTGATGACTTGGATACTAATGATGAACCTATTGTTATAAAATTGACTCATGGAATAGCAAAAAGGTTGAAAAGTAGAAAAGGAAAGGTTGTTGAATTCACAACCAATCTCCAAAAGATCCCCAAAAAGAGTTCTTTAGCTAGTCCTGGAAAAAAGATGGAGTAAAGTTGAAACTTCAGCTGGAATGAAAAAGACATTGAAAAGAAAACGAAAATCATCTAGTGACTCAAAATAATCATCTAGTTCAATACATTGTTTCACCTGTAAGAAAAATAGTTGCATGTAAAAATGTTCCTCTTAATATCCCTGAGGTAGAAATTGATATTATTTCTTTTCATGTTGTTGAAAATTTTGAGAAATGAAGATTTATGAGTCATAGAAGGCTTGCATTTGAAAGAGAATTAGGCAAATATTCTCGTGAATGAAAAGAGGTGATAAAACTCAATGAAGAATCATGATTATTGAAGACTGTGGATGGTTTTGGAGAATGTTATGAAACTCTTGCGAAGGAATTCATAGTAAACATTTCTAAAGATTGTGACAACAATAATAACAAGGATTACAAAAAGATATTTGTTAGAGGTAAATGTGTGGAGTTTTATCCTATAGTTATTAACAAGTATTTGGGAAGATGTGAAGATGAGCTAGGTAAGTGAAGGTGTGATACGGTGGGAGAACTGACTTGAGGTTTTGCGTTTGTTTTCGCAAATGTTTCGGTTGAGCAAGAGTCGCCACCGACTTTTTATTTTATCCTAAGGAAAGGTTAAAAAGCACAGCAAAAACCTTTGAGATGTTTTCTTGGGTTCAGGGAGTAGATTATAGAAAGGGAAGGTATTAGCACCCTTTCTATCCATGGTTATCCATGGGCTCTTAGTTACTTGCTTAGATCAACTTGCCTTAATTTTCAATTGTTTGAAATGGTGCTTTGTGTGTGGGTTTGAAAATGTTTTTGAAAAGAGGCCAATGTGGTGGCAACCTTTGTAATGATCCATGTTTGGATGTATACAAAGGTGTACGTCTTTTGAAAAGGTTTTCATTTGTTTTTGAAAGTTTGTTTTGAAAGTTTTGTGAGGTGTGGTTTAAAAATAGGCAAGTGTTTTGTTTTGCAAGTTTGATTCAAGTAAATAAGAGGTTATCTACTCCTAAATTTCTCAAAGATTTCTCCTATGTTTTTAACCCTTTTAACAATTTTGTTCCACCATTGCATTTGGTGGACAACCTTGTGTTAGGATGTGAATGGGACGGGCGCGGGTCATCGTTTAGACCATGATTGCAATGGTGCCAAGTATCTTTGGGCAATTTTTCCTTTAAGGGACTTGATCATTTTTTAGGCAACTTTCGAAAGCGTCATCGAGGGACTATGATCATTTGAATTGTTTTGTTTTGCCCAAAGAGACCTAACATGCAACATGGCCCATTTATTGAAGGCAACAAGTGGAATACCCTAGGGGTGCAAGTGTGATTAGTGTTGTCCATTTTCATGCTTGTTTATCTTGAATTTAGGTCAAACTATTTTTGTTACTTTTGATTCGCATACAAACCCTAATTCTAGCATGGTATAATTAGAAAGCATTAAAGTGCGAAAAATAAAGTTCCTAAGTTATTACAACACAATATATGGGAAGGGGGGGTACAAATGTTCAAATGGGGGTATTTTGACAAGGAATTTAAACCTAGACTATTACATCAAATATTGAATTATACAATTTAATTAATGTACAATAATTAAATAAAATAAGAATAAATATGCAAGATGCAAAAATGTTTTTTATATGTATGAAAAAAAGGTATTTTTATATGTCAAATAAACAAAAATAAAAAGTATCGTTTTTTTGGATTTTTTATGTATTTAGGGCAAAACCCTAATTTATTAAATAAAAGTATTAATTATTTAATATATACAATATTTATTTATTATATACAAAAATAAAATAAAAATGAAGTATATTTGTAAAAAGGTATTTTTAATATTAAATATTAATAAGAATAAAAATATATATATTTTGTATTTTTTTCTAAATATGCTAATAAATATGTATGTATTTGTATTATATGATAAATATATTAAACATGTATAAAAATAAAATATTTAATATTTACAAGAAAAAGTATATTTTCATAAAATATTTTTACAAGATAAAATAAAATAAAAATTAGAAAAATAAAATGTATTGGTATTAATTTTAGTATTTTTAAATAATAGTATATAAGTATTTATTTATGTACAAATATCAATTTAAACAAATAAAAGCCTAATAAATATAAAAATGGTGTAAAAATATTTTTTTATATTTTTAATATTGTGAGGAAAAATAAATAAGTCAGAACAAAAAAGAAAAGGTCAAAAAATCATAAAAATAAGCACAATGGGCCAAGGGGGTTTAAAAGTAACAAAAGGGTGCAAAAAGAAAGTCAACTCAGGCCCAGCCCAAGAAGACTTCATCTTCAACCTCAGAACATGTTTGAACAACCATCCACGCGCGTTTTCTATCTCCCAATTCCTAGACTTTCAAGCAAAACTCACAACATGAAAAATGTAGAGCATTAAAAGACGAATCCAGACATATAAAGAACTTGACTTAACTCTCTAAGATGAGAGAGAATTTCTTCTCCCCCAATTCCTGACCTAGTTTTTGTTCCATGTTCAGACATTAAATTCTCACAGCACACATAATATAAATGTAAACTAATTACATGGGCATGTTCAGGGCTATGAATGTGACATATTTTCTTC
The DNA here is from genome assembly GCA_948472305.1 of Vicia faba. NCBI lineage: Eukaryota > Viridiplantae > Streptophyta > Magnoliopsida > Fabales > Fabaceae > Vicia > Vicia faba. The sequence goes on from OX451735.1 coordinate 245,533,593, forward strand.
ACAAACCTAAAGCTAACAATGCCTGGATAGAGAGATATGAGTTCATGAACTTACCTGTTCAGTTGGAGTCGTATCTGGTGATGGAGGTACTTTCAGTGCAAGGTGATGATTGGTACAACTTCCTTGATGTCCAGGGATGCTATTCCAAGTTTTACTTTGCTTTGAAACTAGCTGAATCGAGTTATAGAACTCCACCTGCAAAACAGAAAAATGAAAATGGTGATGTTGAATGGGAGTGTTATAGGTCGTGTTTGAGGTTTGGAATAGCTTCAAGGGATGTTGTGGGATGTGTTTGAAGTGTTTTTAGCCAGAATGCATGAAAGGATTGAGCTATGGAACTCAATCTGCAGCAGATCCCCTGTTTTGGCAGTTTGAGGGTGATTCTATGTTTGAGAGGGTGTTGGAGATGGTTGGCTCGTGTTCTAGCTCAGAATGGATGTTTAGAATATGTTTGACAAGTTTGCTTAAGCCTGTGTTAGCTGAGATGAGAGTTGTGTATGGTTATGCTATGTTTCTTCTTACTTAAGCAACAAAAGGCCAAGTTGAGTTTCTAGCTTGTACAGCCCCCCCTAATGTGCTGCATACCTTGGCCTTGATCAGTGTAATTAGCTCATAAACTTGTGCCAAAGAGATTTTCATTGTACTTGCTTGGATTGCTAATTGACATAAAGTGCAACTTTTCTAAAATGGATATAATGCTTTATCTAAAAATGGCTTAGTTTAACATGTAATGCTTAAACACATAAAACAAGGCCTTGGCACAATGAGTTAGCATTAAATTATTGAGTGCAAATGGGATATAGGATCTGTAATCAAGGAAAGCAAGCTGAATTCAAAATGGCACAAATGTATGAACATGTAACTTGGCCAAATCAAAAGTGAGTTTTTCCCATCTTGCCAAATTCGATTCTCCCTAACCATGAGGTTGTTTGATGAGTTCTTGGACATTTTGGAAAGCTTTGAATGTGTACTACAATCCATCTTTGAAATTCAAATTGAAATTCCAAGTTGAAGTATGTGAAAAATGGTCTTGAAGTTAGGCAAAAATCCTGCCTAAAATAGGTCAAATTTTCTCTAAGTTAAGAATGGTTTGGTACCCTTGTTCCAAAAATTGTAACTTGAGCTACAAGCTTCTTTTGGGAAAACTTTGTGAATAAAAGTTGTAGATTTTGCAATAGGCTACAACTTTCATGTTTTGACTTTTCCTTGAATCCAAATGAATCTTGGTGAGAAAGTGGGACAAAGTTAGGAAAAAATTAGGGTTTTTCATAACTTAGAAAAATTCTAAGTTATGAAAAATCTTCATTTCAAACCCTAATTTGCAATTCTTGATTTCTTGATGAACAAGTTTCATGATTTGGCATGTTTTGATGAAAAATGAATCTTGACACTTGATTTTGACCAAAAAGTCAAAGTTTGACTTTTCAGTATACAGTCAAAATTGATCAATTGACTGGGAAATTCAACTGTCAATCTTGTGTATTTGGGATCTTTTGAACTTGTTGAGCATGTCAAGACAATTCCATGGGGTCCTTAAGTTCATATGTGAGTTTGGTTTTCCATTGGCTAGGTCAAACAGTCAAAAATTTCCTTTGTGCAGTCAAAACCCTAAAAATTACCATTTTGCCCTTTTGGTGATCTGATCAAATTTCTTGTGGAATTGTTATCCAAACTTGATCAAATGGTCCATGTGAGTTCATAATGTTGATGTGGGTCAATTTTCATGAGATTTGACTGTCAATTGGCCACAGTTGACTTTTTCCCCAATACAACTGATTTCTAGGTCAACTGTCCAATTGACTGGGCAAAATTTGGAATCAAGACTTGAAACTTGGTATGGATAAACTTGGGAGTCCAACATGAAGCATGAAATTCATCTTAGGCATTTTAGGTCAAAATATCTTTGTGCAAACACAAACTCTAATTTGGGTCCACAGTGCAAGGAGAAGTCTTGAGCAGAGGAAACCCTAACTGGATCTTGAGCTCCAAGGGTCTTGTGATGAGGAAATGTTGAGGAAATGGGAGGGAAAATTTTAGGGTACAACAGAAGGCAACTGACAGTACTATCTGCAAAGAGATCACTGCAGGACAAGTGACTCAATGGACAAAGAAAAAGAATTTATTTGTGAGTAATCTGAGAGTAAAATATGCAATGTTGAACATGATAGGAGCTTTCAACTAGGTTCCTACTAATCACACCTCCTCAATATCTGCAGGGCTAGGAAAGTTCCTTTACATAGTTGGAACTAAAATCTAATTTGATTTTGAGACCTATATCTTTGGACAAACCATCAAGCATGCTCATTCAAATGCTGTAAAAATGCCCATTGCATTTCCTACTCTCATCTGTGGCATAATTCTAAGCCAGCATTCGAGGATCCTTAACAACTCTGATAAATTTAGCAAGAGGGAAGCTCTGTTTTCCTTACTTTACAAGCTATTCACTAGGACACATATTCCAGATATTGTTACAACGTCTGGAAAGGAGGCTAACGGTTTATCCCCTAAAGATGAAATCATTGCTAAACTTAAAAATACTTGCAAGGAATTGGGTGAAACCATCAAGACATGCAATAAGAGGAAAATCAAACTTGAAAACCTTATCAGATCGTTGGAGTAGGGAAAATATGTGACTGATAAGATTGAAGATGGAAAGGAAGAAGTACCTTCAAGTGGAAATAATGATAAAGATGTCGAAAGCAGTGAAGATGAAGAAATATTTAAAAGCACTAGTGCTTAAGAAAGTTGTGCTTTTGTTAGAGTTTGTCGTGTTTAGTTATTTGTATAACATAATGTTTAAGGGCTTATGACCCAGTATTTTGTAAGGTGCTTTTTGCTATTTGTGGTGTAATTCCTGACAATTTATGTGTTTTCGATGAATGGTTCCTTTTGTGTTTCCATCTTCTTGTATTTATTTCCATCTGCAATATTTGTTTCCATTTGTAATGTTTATTTTCGTTCGTGTTTATTTCCTGTGTGATATGTGTGCTTCCATTTTTTTATATTTACTCTATTTTTTGTCAATTTTTGGTTAAATAGGGGGAGTAAAATGTTAGTGTTTTTGTGTGTCAAGAAATTATGAAACATGTCTTGACATGTTGATTAGCATGCTGATAGGATTGTGCTACTGCTAAGAGGAGAGTATTGATTGCAGTTGCTTGTTGTGTGAAACTATTCAGGGGGAGCATAATTGTTTGTCATGCTTGGTTGGAGCTTATGTTGCTGCTGCTACTGCTGATGTGGTAGGATGTCTTACCATATGTTCTAACATCCTTCCTGTTGGAGCTGTATGAAAAATTCTGATGTGAGAGTGTTTTATTTTCTTCTGCTGTTGTTGCCTCTGATGTGTGAACTATGGTAGTTCATATTTGGTATTTTGGATTTTTCTGGTGATTTGGGTTTTCCCTTTCAGGGGGAGTCTTGATCATGTGTGACAGGGGGAGTTTGGTCGTGTTTGTGATGTCAGACCTCATGTCTGGACATATGTCTTCTAGAGTATTGAAGATGGTGATCTTTAACTGCATGTAATACATATGTCAGTTTGTACAAAGTTTACATGTTTTCATGTAGCTCGTGTTGTGGTTTTATTCATCTCTCCAGGGTTATTGTGCATTAGTTGTTTCAGCCAAAATTCGGTAAAAGTGGAGATTGTTAAATCTATGATTTTAAGTTTGGCATTAATTTTTCTAAAATATGGTTATGGACTGATGTTGATCAAGATGTCATAATATCTTGAACAACTATCATGAAAGGTTCTACTGTGATGTGTATCAGACAAATATTGAGTCAGATGTCTTGATATCTTGGCCTGTTATGCAGCAGGCGCTGTTGATTTATCTCTTGATAGATTTGATTTTTTTTTAGAGATCGTTTTGGATATATCTCATTATTGTTCGCATGTCAAAGATATTTATTAGGAAAAAGTGCATATTTTATTTGGTTTCATTAAAAAGTGCATATTTATTTGTTCACTTGGAGACTTTTTAGGAAATTTAAAAGATTTGTTTCTATTTTTATGTGAAGATCTTGTAGCTAATTTAAAAAGTGAAAATTGGATTTGATTTGAAGAGTCCAAGTCTATACTACAAGATTATATAAATAAGGACTTGATAAACCTAAAATAGCAATAATTCACATTGAAGAAATCATGGATGCAATATAAGGAGTAGGGTTTTGGGAGTCTTTTAAATTCCTTGTGTTTTTTGGTTCTTTGCATGTCACTCATGTATCTTTTGATACATTGAGGCAGACTAATTATTGCTTGATAGTTTATCAAGTTATTATTCTCATGAGCTTTTGAGAAATGGTTTGATTATTGATCTTAGTTGATGATTTTAAGTAAAACTAGGTATTGTTTATTTGAAGTGTAATCTTCTATTTGGTTCTTTTGGGCTAGTCACAGGTTATGACTGTAGGTATCACTGGGGTGATTGGAAGTGAGAGGGTTCTCATATTTAGCAGGTTCTTAGGTAGAAGTTGCACAAGGTAGTGATTAGGAGAGAAATTATAAACTGAGATTGTTTGGGCTTTGAACTAATATTATCATATTAGATTTCCTTCATGGCTTGGTAGCCCCAAAGTGAGTGACATTGCATTGAACTGGGTTAACAATTAATTCTGTTATTTAGTTTTCTATAATTTATTTTTCTGCACAATCTTCTGTTTTCTGTCAGCAGATGATGTCATAACATTTGTCTTGATATTGTGTTGGTGTTAGGACATCAGTTTTAACATCTGTATTGCAAGTGCCAGAATTTCATATGTTGTGGGATTAGCCAATATATAAGGGTAAATTATCCAATATTGGTGAATTGGGTCATCCACTACAGGTCTTTGAGTTTCTACTATAAGGTTGAATGCATATCTTTCATCCCAAGACATGTTTCTAGCCTGGATACTATTTTCAGAAGATGATACTTGTGACATGCCAACTTGCCCAACTATTTTAGGTGAACTCTTTATCATATGCACAAGGTCAATTTATATATTAGTCGGATTATACATATCATTTTTTCCTAAGTTTCCTCTCAAATTATCAATGAAAAAAGCACTACGATGAGAATTACAAATAGTAAAAGATACTTATTTTATAAGAATCAATTATACATGAGAAAACCCTATTGTCGTATTGACTGTATGGTTTTGAATATCAATTATTGTCTAACCTTGATCCCCTTGAATTCGTTGCATTGTATATGTGGGATAATATCACCAAAATTTGTATGTTGTTCTCCAACTCCCTAACCTGTTAGAACTCATTATAAATAATGTTAGAAGTTGTTGAGAGACCTATTACATGATATCATGCATCCTCGAGTAGAATAATTTCTTAATTAAATTTGTCATTTTCAAGTGGACCAATTGTTCACATTCCTACTATTTTAAAGGTTCTTTTGATTCTTGTTAGCTTGACCTTCTTGTAATGATGGTTAATCCATGTTGTTGAGGCTCTTTTCACACTGCATGTGTATATGTTAAGCATAGTCTTTACTTAACAATTCTAATTTTTAGTGTTAGTGGTCGTAGTATCCAACTGAAGATGCTCAATATATTATCAAAATGTAAAAGTTACTCGATAATTTACTATTAATTCTCAAAAGTGATTATATTGTTTTCAACAAGTTGCATTGCGGGAAAAATCATCTTCCTCAATTATAAATTCTTCAACTACTCCAAAAACAATTAAATACGTAGTATGGGAGTGTTAATCTAATAGCCTAAAAATCACCTTGAAAGTAAAGTAAATAAGATAATTTGCCTTAAATAATTTGACTGATGGAATAATTGTTCTGTATCAAATAATTTACAAGTTGTGATATTTTTGGAAAATTCTCCTATTGATAAAAGAATTGTTCTTAAAATGAAATATAGTGTAAAAGTAAACTTTATAATATACTAGTAATTAACTATTTAATTAAAGTAAAGTAATGTTCGTCGGTAGGCAGGGATCTAGGAAGATATGCATAAAGAAGATTATACTAGTCATATATATATATATATATATATATATATATATATATATATATATATATATATATATATATATATTTAAGGGAAACATAAAGAAAAGGAAAGAAAACTTAATTTACTAGTCATATATATAATACCTGCATTTTTGTTCTCACAACTTTAAGGAACTGTATATAGTGCTTATTACAGTAACAACACTACTATATAACATTTGACCACTGTTTCTGACATTTTTAATGTCCATATGAAAGAAACATTTCACCATCCAAATTAATCTTGCCACTTCATCAAAACTATTATTTTTTTTCTGTTTTGAAAATGTATATTTATTTTAGAATTAAACTAGAAAAGGACAGTGAGATGAAAATATAATAATAGAATTATTCTGAAGAAAATATAGCTATGTCTATGAGTTTAGCTGGGCTATGAATTGGACTAAATCAATCTTTTGCTTGTGTAACCAAAATATATTTTTTCAGTAGTGATTGATAATTGATATAATGTATTGCTGTATAAAGTAGTAACAAGCAGTTCAAAAGCAGCAGCATGTCAATCTGGTTGCAGGATATAGGACATGCTAGAGTATACTATATAGAATAAAATTAGTAACATATGAATTAATATGGTAGCATATATAGGGATCATATTCCATGTTGTATTTAATGCATATACAAAAATTTGAAATAGTCAAATTATAAAGTTGAATCGATCTTATCAGTAATATGTTCTTGAAGATATTGACTCCCAGGCAATCATGTCAGAACCTAATTTATAAGCATGTAGAGAATTAATATATTTTAATAACAAATTTTTATGTTCATGGTTTTGGTATGTTAAGAATTAAAATTGATAGTGGCTCATGTAATGTTGTTGTCCATTTGTATTAAATTGAAATAATTTGGAGAAAAAAACATATGGGCCACCATGGTGTGTGTCTAAAGACTATTGCATCAATGATTGATAAAAAAGTAGCTAATCATGCATTTCACGGAATTCATAAAACAAATCTCATCTAGTTGATTAATTAATTAAGCTTACTGGTGCTAAGTTGACTTCAATGAGGAGATTTGTTTTTACATTTCTGACAGGTTGGCAAATTAAGGTAGGAAAATATTTGGATCACTAGTGAAGTAGTACTAATTAAAGTTTATACTCCCACTATATGGATAAAATTCAATGACACACTGCATCTCACTTTTCTCAATAACATTATCATCACATGCCTCATTTTCAACTACTTCCTCTTTCACATACAATTTGACTCACCTTATTAGGTTGTTCTCACTCACATCTAATCTTGAAAAGTTAAAATGGTAAAAAGTTTGAAGGAGGATTTATATTTTTTAATCTTAGAAGAAAAAGATTTAATTTGAATTAAATGAATTAAGATTTGATTAAGAAAAATATTTTGAAAATTCACTTGATAAAGTCAAGGATTTTATTGAAAGTGATTTAAGTTTGTAAATAAAGAAGGTTTTGAAAAGGAAGGAGAAATTTTGAAAATTAAAGAATATGGATAAGAGATGAAGGAACTATCCTAAAACATAAAGTAAAAGTTAAGGTATGAAAGGTCTAACCAAACAAGAGTAATCATCTTGACACAAGTCAAATAATACATCTCATTCCTTTAGATTAAAGTCGCACACTAAAGTAATAAGCATCAGATGAATAATAGTGCCTCAGGTGCAAACCTTGTATCAAATGAATCCAAAAAGGTACATATGACTTAGCATGTATCAGATGAAGTTGGTGTCTCAAATGAATTATTCTTGCATCAGTTGAATTTCAAAATAACACCTGCTCACAGAAAATTCCAAATACACATACAAAATAACAACAAGGCCTCAAGATCCAAAGGTCTCAAAGTCTCAAGGTCCTATCCTAAGTCCAAAGGTCCAAATACTCCAATATGCAAAGGGATAGTAACCATAGCCCAAAGAGAGTCTTAAGTTTTTTAGTGTTCAAGTTGATTATTAATGTCTTTAAAAGAAAAAGAAAGCCCAAGTGAGCAAATGAAGAATGACATAAAGATAAAATGCTCAAGTGAGCAAAGAGAAAATAACATAAAGATAAAATGCTCAAGTGGACAAAGGGAAAATAACATAAAGTAAAGAGAAAAAAGATAATATGACATGAATGATAAATATGTTAAATTTAAAATGACGTAAAGTAAATTGCGAGAAATTTAAATTGCATTAAAGTAGAAGTTAGTATAATAAATGTTAAAGTTAGTGTGTTAGTTTTTCGATTCAGAACAAATTTAGTATTGTGTTAAACAATCACAGACAAACTTATGTAGAAGTCAATACTATACGAGGTCGGTCAATAATAATGTATGTACTATACATGTTAGATATATGGTAGAAACTATACTCCTAAAACATGTAGCAAAAGTAAAATAAAGGTGAATCAATACCTAAGTCAAGGAGCTGAGATCATTTAATCAATCAAATCCTTCATGATACCTCAGAACAAACTTTCACTAATCCAAAGTACCTTGAGTGATCAACTGATCACTCAGAGGTAGATTTGAAATGATGAAAGTTCATCAAATATCAATCTAAATTCAACTGCACAAAGATGAATCAATCATCATTCAATTGATTCAAGAAAGAAAAAAAGAAAGAGATGAAGTATAGATAAAGTGAACAAGACAAAATAGAAATCCAAATTAGATCAAAGTCTTCATCAAGCTATTATTAATATCATTCATCCATTTTGGGGGAATTAGGGTTTTCACCCCATCAACACCAAAGATTCAATATGGTTGATGAAACTTGTGATCCAAGGGACCATGAACCAAGGTCATCCAGTCAACAAAATCAAAAAAATATTAAAATACAATTAAACATTTAATAAATGAATTTTAAAATTGATTTTAAATGAAAATAAAAGAAAAAATATCAAAGTCTAATCAAAACATCAAATAAAATAAAGTGAGACCATAGAAAAATAAAAAATGACTTATATTATATTTTAAAAATAGTTTCAGCATTTTTTAAAATCAGAAACAAATTTTAAACTATTTAAAATTAAGCAAATAGATAAGAAAGATAAAAAATAGTAAGACTAAAAATAAAAATAAAATAAAATTATCATAGGTCAGAAACTATCATAGGATCATGTAATATTTTTTTTAGAATTTAAAAAATATAAGAAATATTTTTAAACTAATTAAAACTAGACAAAAATTCAAAACTTCAAGAAAATTAGTAAAATTAAAAATAAAAATAGACAAAAATATGGATCATAAGAATGAAAAGAGGAGAAAATTTTATAAATTATTTTAAGATTTTTTGGAATTAAAATGAATTTTCTATGAATTTTTGAAGTTAAATAAAAAAATATGAAAAAACACAAGTGTTAGATCTATGTTCATTAATTAACGTGGAAGATCTGAAGGTACTCTCACGGTGATCATCGCTGAAATGCATCATACCATGTTTAAAATATTAAAACCAATCAAAATAAAGCAAATGTCACGTTATTATTGGTTGAGGATGGCACATAGGTCATCTTTAACCTCCAGCACCCTGAACTTAGGGTAAATTTGTGTTTCAAAAAGAGGAAAGCATTTCTCATGAAATTGGTATCATCAGAAGTGTTTCAATGAGACGATATCATCCATATCATCGCGAAAAATTTATTTAAATTATGGTGTAGTTGATTTGAGAAAAACTAGAAAAAAATTTCAAAAACAATATTCAAAAACATAGTTGATTGATCAAACAATGAAAAATAATGATGCAGTGAGCATCAGTGAACATAAAGGGTCATCACAATAATTTGACTTGTGAGAAATGGTGCCTCCAACTACTTATTCAAAGTATGCTCAAAACCTTATGTAAATTGACTTTGATAGCTCTCTATGATGCACGACTTTTCTTGCTTTTGATCTTGTTAGCTTCACTAAAGTTCAAGGAAGCTTGATGAATAAGAATTTTGGCTTGTAGAAGGGTGTGGATATGAAAATGAAGCTTACAAATTCAGAGTTCGAATGAGATCTGAGCATGGTTATTTTGTCTATGAAAAGATTAGGAATGAAGTGAATGTGGTCCTTATTTATAGCTGGTGTGATACGGTGGGAAGAATTGACTGTTTTTGGAATGCTGGTTTGTGTTTTGTGTTTGTTTTCGCAAAATGTCGCGGTAAGAAAGAGTCACCACCGACTTTTATTTTATCCAGCAAGGAAAGGAAAAAAGCACAGAAAAATTTCTTTTTCGAGATATTTCTGAGTACGGGGGTAGATTATAGAAAGGGAAGGTATTAGCACCCTTTCTATCCGTAGTTATCTACGGGCTCTTAGGTACTTGCTCATTGTTTTCAAAATTGTTTTCTTTGTGTTTGTGGGTTTTGAAAAGTTTTTGTTTCAACTTCGATTTAACTCTTGCTTCAGTCCTCAAGAGTGTAATGAAGTGTTTTTGAAAACTTGTTCGTAAAAGTGTAAGTGTAAAAAAGATTTGTTTTGAATGAGCAAGTATCTAAGAACTAATCTACCTACTCGAAAAAGGAATCGTTCTATGCTTGTTTTCTTTAGACAATGTTGTCCCACTATTAGTGAGTAGGTAGCACCGTCGTTGGAGTTTAAGGGTCAATTCGAAAGGAACATACGGTCACTAAAGCAACATTAGGACGTTTTAGTAGTAACCCTAATGTCTTAGATCATTTATCCGAGGCAACAATATTCGATGCAACCTTTCCGAGGCAACTATGATCTTTGGACAAAAGGACGACCACTAAAGCATCCTATACTCAATAACCGTTTTAACGAAGGCAACCAAGTGGGAGTGTACCCTAGGAGTGCGCATGTGCGAGTGATTCAGTTTCAGATTTATTTATCTTTGCACATTTAGGGTGATCTAACTGTTTAATAATTAATCATACATTCTTGTCATGCAAACTCTAATTATTCACATATCTAACAGTTAAATATTTGCAGAAATTAAAATGCGGAATTTAAACTAAGCTATTACAAGGCTTCGGGTATTTACATAGCCAAAAACAAACCCTTTGAAATTAAAAGCGGTAAAAATAAATAAATGTCCTAATTAAATTATTACAAACTGTGAGCAGATACAATAATTGGGCAAAATAATAATAAAGCGCGCGATTAAAAATTAGATCGACGAGAAAATAGGGTTTTGACCCTTCTATCCTAATTAAAGTAAATGCTTTTTTTGTTGTTTTTTAAATATTTTTTAATAAAAAGATCAGGGTTTTTTAAAAATAAATGCTAGATTAATTATTTATTAAATTAATTAATGAAAATAATTAAATGACATATTTTTGGTTTTTTGTTATTTTAGGAAAGAAATAGAATAATTAAGTTAGCCATAAAACCTATTTATTCTAATTGATTTTAATTAATTACAAAAGGAAATTAAAATTGTCTAAAATTAATAACCTAATTAAATTAATTGATTTTTTTTAATAAAAATAAAATCTAGGCCCTAATTATGAAAAATAATATTTTTTGTGATTTTTTGATAAAAACAAATAATTATTTGGTTAGTAAAATAAATAATAAATAAATAAATTGAAAATATAAAAAAGAAATAAAGAGTGAGAAATGGGCCTGAAACTGCATTTTTGGGAGGTGTAAAGAACATTCCGGAGCCTGAATCTTCGAAAGCTTCATGCTCTAACTATGGTATTTTTTTTATTCTTGCGTGGAACCTATGATTCAACCATCCATAACCGTTCTATATAAACTCAAACAAACGTTAGCATACCATAAAATGTGATTAAAATTAGAGATTCGAAATTTAAAATTTTAACAAACCGGTGTTGTCAAATGGGGGCGTGCTAGGCGTGTGATGGATTGCTCTTGGGCCTTGTAAGACTCCTGAGGACTTCAAGAGGATGGTTTGAGGCTCGATGTCAATTGCGAGAGACCGGAACCTCGAGATATGACTTGCACTAGTTCTTTGATTTCTGGAGAGCTTTTTGAAGAGCTTTTTAGAGAGGAATTTTGTGTCTTTCAAGCTTGTATGGCTCTATATTTATAGAGGAGAATGAGGATACAAGAAAGCATGGAAAGAATCTCCCTCATAATGTCGTGTTTTAAGACCATGATCAAAATTTGAAAAAAATACCATATTTGATGATTTTATGCCATTTTCACATGTGGATGAACCTGGACATATTTGAAGGGTTATTGCACGAAATCAATTGACATAAACCAGCATAAAACTTGCCTAAAATGGATTCAGATAAAAAATTTACATTATTTCTATTATTTATTTATTTAATTCTGAATTTTAATGAATAAAATATCAAAATAAATAACATAAATAGTATAAAAATGTATGGGTGGGCTTAGAGGTCGTGGACCATGTTAGGAATGAGTTTCAAACTTGAAAAGATAGGCCCATTTGGAAAAAATCCATGTTTGGTCAATATTTGCTTCATGCATTTTTTCAAAAATTGTCCAACTTTGACAATGCATATCTCTCTCAATTTTAACCTTATGAGGGTGTTCTTGAACTTTTTAGAAAGCTTAGGATGTCCCCTAAGAAAAATCTTTGGTTTCATCTCAATTGGATCTTCCATGTTCATGTAAGAAGCTTTGACAAAAAAGGTGTTTTTGTTGACTTTTCAAAATGACCTATAATGTCCAAATTCATAACTTCTGGTGAGTACATATTTTGAACTTGGGAGCTGAAAATGGATTGCAGGTAATTGCATCCTCTTCAAAATGAGATTTGGATGGGTCATTTCTCATAAATTATGAGAAAGTTATGCTTGGTCAAAGTTGAGTTGACTTTTCCTACAAAACCCTAATTTAGCAATTTTTGGTTTTTGGTGAATTATGAGCATTCCTTGATAAATCATGATCAAACCATGATCAAATGATGAAATATACTTCAAAATGAGGATTTTGACCAAAAGTCTTGAATTTTGAATGTATGTAAGCCACAGTTGACTTTTGCCCTAACATGGTCGATTTTTAGGCCTTTGAGCAATTGACTGAGAAAACGTCCTCTGCAAGGCTTGAAACTTGAAATGGATGATCTTGAGAACATATTAGGACAATTTTGAGAATTTGGGGTCCCTTGGACTCAAGTATCTTGATGCAACATGAAACCCTAATTTGAGGTGGACTGTCTTAGGCGAGAGCTTGTCTGGCCAACCCTTGGACTACCTTGAGCAACTTGGGGATCTTTCTTGAAATGTTTTGAGAAATATGGGAGGGAAAATTTTGGGGTACAACAGCTGCCCCTGTTCAATCTTCTTAAACCTGAGGATATAGATTGGCTTTCTTGCCTTTCGTGATCCGAAGGTGGAATAGGATTGAACACTAGAGTGCCCAGAAATTTGCACTCGTATGAAGTGGTAATTGTCTTGTGATGTCGGGAATGGGCTTACAGATGCAATTTGGAAATTGCTGACGAGGGGATGGGCTTAAAGATGCCATCTGAAGGAGTGTCGATCGCATAAGATATTCCTTAGCGAGAGCTTATATACCTGTTGTTGAGGAAAATTCCGCTGGGGAAGGCTGATCTTTGGTGAGAGAAGTAGAATTTTAGGAGCTTCGGTCGTCCGTTATTCTATGAAGGAAACATCTCTGTCTTGAGGAAGCGGAAGTGAACTGCGTATCTAGCCGTGTACATGCTGCATCGCGACCTACTGGGGAAAGATGAAACTGATCGTGTTTGATAGGTCTGGGTCTTACAGTGTTGTGGACTATTGTCTGGAGATAAGAGAAAAGAAACCTGGATAGTAGGGCTTATGAGAAGGAACCTGGGTAAGGTTGCTTCATGAGGAGTTTGGGTAGAACTGCATCGGGACTGAGGAGGAACCTAGGTAAGGTTGCTTCAGGATGAGTCTAGGTGAAATTACATCAGAAAAGAGAAGGAACCTAGGTAAGGTTTCTCCAAAATGAGTCTAGGTGAAACTACATCGGGAAAGAAAAGGAACCTAGTAAGGTTGCTCCATGACGGGTTTAGGTGAAACTACACCGGGAAAGAGAAGGAACCTTGGTAAGGTTGCTCCATGATGGGTTTAAGTGAAACTACATCTGAACTGAGAAGGAACCTAGGTAAGGTTTCTCCAAAATGGGTTTAGGTAAAACTACATCTGAATTGAGAAGGAACCTAGGTAAGGTTTCTCCAAGATGGGTTTAGGTAAAACTACATCTGAACTGAGAAGGAACCTAGGTAAGGTTGCTCCATGATGGGTTCAGGTGAAACTACATCTGGAAAGAGAAGGAACCTAGGTAAGGTTGCTCCAGGATGAGTGTGATCGGTGGATCTGGAACTGACTGTTTAACACTGGTTCGCGAAATGTCGCGGAAGCAAGAGTCGCCACCGTCTTTTATTTTCTCCAACATGGAAAGGACAAAAGCACATAAAAATTCCTTATGAGATATGTTTCTCGGTTCGGGAGGTAGATTTATAGAAAGGGAAGGTGTTAGCACCCTTTCTATCCATGGTTATCCATGGGCTCTTAGATACTTGCTCATTTGTGTTTTCAAAAGTGTCTGCTTTTCAATTGTGAGTGGGTTTTGAAAAAAGTTTCGTTTAAAGTTTCAGATCGACTCTTGTATCAGTCCTCAAGAGTGTTTGAGAAATTGTTTTTGAAAGCTTTTTGAAAAGTGTCGGTGTGAAAAGAAGTTTTTGATTTGTTTTGAATTAGAGCAAGTATCTACGAGTTATCTACCTACCCTAAGGAATTAGGCTGTGTAAATGTCCTTAAGATAGTGTCATCCCACCATTGAGAGGTAGGTAGCACCACCGTTGGAGGTGTTCGGGTCAATTCGAGGGTTAGGGACAGTTTTGTCACCGAGCAATAGTAAGATACCTTAGAAGCTACCCTTATGCCATTGATCTTTTTATTCCGAGGCAACCGTTTCGAGGCAACTATTCCGAGGCAACTGTTTCGAGGCAACTAGATCAACGGAACATAAGGACTCACTAAGACGTCCTATACTCGACGACCACGTTTCGAGGGGCAAGGCAACAGTGTGATCACCAGAGCAACAGTAGGACACCTTAAAAGCTACCCTTATGCCATGTTCATGGACATAAGGACTTACTAAAACGTCCTGTACTCGACGACCACGTTTCGAGGGGCAAGGCAACAGTGAGGCATACTCTAGGAGTGGTGTGTGAATTGTGTGTCATTTTCAGTTATATTTGTCTTTGTCATGCATTTGGTGATCTACGCTTTGATTTTATTTGGGCATTAATTCTTTCATGTGATTAGCAGTTAAAAGGGTGCGGAATTTAAAATGCGGAAAAATAAAGGTCCTACGCTATTACAAGGCGCGAGTCTACATCGCCAAATTAACAAAGACCCGATTTTGAATAAAGAGTGCGGAAAGTAAATATCCTAATTATCTATTACAAGGCTTTGGGGCAAATACATTATATCCACAAAGGAAATAAAAATAAATGCGAAAAAAAATAAGAATCGAGAGTGCGAGGGCGTTGGACCCTTTAAAGAAATTAAATAGAAATTATGAATTAATTAATGATTAAATAAAGAAAAGAAATTATTTTTATGTTTTTTTGGTATTTTATGAAATAAAGAAAGTTAATTGAAATTAGAAATTAAAATAAAAGCCTAGTTTTAAGTTTGTTTTTAATTATTAAAAAAATGTTTAAGTTTTAACCTAATTTACCCTAATTAATTAAATGCCATATTTATTTACAAAATTAATTAATGATTAATAATAATAAGAAGAAAAATTTAATTATTGAGAAAAAGAGTAAAATGCTAAAAACCCTAATTTTTATGTATTTTAATTATTTAAGAAAAAAAAAACATTAAAGTTAAACCTAAAATTAAACTAAATTGATTATTAAGATTTTATTTACAAAACTATTAATGAATTAAAAGTTAAATAAAACATATTTTTTTATTTTCATGATTTCTGATTTTTTGTATTATAAAAATTAATTTGGTGAATTAAAAGAAAACAATTAATTAAAAAGAATAAATAAAAGAAAAGAAAAGAGAGAAAGAAATGCGAACATGGGGGGTGATTGATCCAAATTGAGGAGGTTCATAGAAAGCAGTTTGGCCCAAGAATTCCAGGCCCATGTTGACTTTCAGCGCTTGTGTGAGAAACAGTTGACCAATGCGTAGGGTGGATTGCTGGTGATGGCCATTAGATTGGCCTTCAGGGACATGTGGCAAGCACAGATCTGGAGTTGCATGATAGCCTTTGGATGAGAAGCTGCATGGAAACATATGAAACAAAATAGTAGAAATAATTTGAGGGGACCTGGGATTCGAACCCAGGTCCCAGTGTTTACCAGCGAATGCCTTGACCAAGTGAGCTATTGGTGCGCGTTTGTATTGCAATGGAAAATAAATAATATAAAACAAAATCAAAATCAATGTTATGAAATAAAAAAAACGCGCTGGAATTCAAACCCTCCATTCACGTCTCGCCATGCAATCTTCTTCTCCGTTCGTTCCTGTAACAAAAAAGGATGGCGGGGGTTTTAAACCCCCCCAAAACACATGCTTATGGATAATAGCGATTAGGCCATGTTTAATCATAAATTGAGCGCGAAGGTCTCATTGAATCAGGCTCCTTGCGACGAATTCAACCATACTGATTTTGAGGTCCAATTTTTTCATATGTGAAAAGCCCTATTTCCAAGCTCCTGAAACCCTAGAAAGCATTCATGGCAAATCTCTATATAGGCGTTGTTAGTTAAATCAAAGGGTACCATTAGCCTCAAAACCTTCATATTAGTGTAAATCCACATTCAAAACGTATGAAAAATGCATGTATATTGAGATACGATTATGAAAAAGTTTGAGAAAAGTGTGACTTCAATATACCAATTCCTTGCGCGTGGAGGGTTGATTTTGATTGCTAGAGCTTCCTTGGGATGTCAGCAATGTGTTTGGATAGGAATGGGGACTTGAAACGTGCTGTATGGAGGTTTTCAGTTTTGCTCTTTTGCTTCAAAAATTTGAAATGTGATTTTCAGTTTTGGAGCTTCTTAGGTCGTGTTCTCGCCTGTGATCACTTGTATATGCATTATGTAATGAGTCTTGATAAGAATTATGGCCAATAATGCCTTGCATTCATGCTTAGGATTTTGACATAAACTTCATTAACACACCTTCCATTTTTGAGCCAATTTTGAATTCTTGCTAGCTTTAGCCCTTTGCACGAATTTGCGATGTGCATAATGGTGGTTCAAATCTAATCAAAACCAAATATGTCCCTTAATTAACCCTTTTGATTTTTATTTGATTTTAAAGGATTTAAAATGAATTAAATCCAATAAAATCAAATAAAAATGAAAAAAATTAATTTTAAATTTTGAAATAAAATGTGAGACACTTGGGAAGCATGGCCAAGCTGATTCAAATGGAAAAAGTGGGCCCCTTTTGTCAAAAATGAAATTTCAAGGATAAATGATTTTGGCCATTTCACAAAAATTTCCCAACTTCTCCAATGCATATCTTGCTCAATTTTTAAGCTTTGATCATGTTCTTGGACATTTTGGAAAGGTCTTGAAGTCCTATAACCAATTTCTTTGGTCCCATGTCATTTTGATTTACCAATCGCAAGTTATGGTCTTTGACTTAAAGTCCCTTTTTGTTGACTTTTGAAAATGACCTATAATGTAGAAATTGATAACTTTTTGTGAGAGCATTTCTTGGACTTGGAATGTGAAGATGAGTTGTAGGAAATGTCATCCCCTTCAAAATGAGCATTGGATGGGATTTTTCTGATGAACCATGTGGAAGTTATGCCTTGGTCAAGTTACAGTTGACTTTTTCAACTGTCCAAAAATAGAAACTTTTGCATCTTGAGACTTTTTGAGCCATGCTTTGAGAATCATGATCAAGAATTGATCAAATGATGTTTGTGGCTTCAAAATAAGATGTTGACCAAAAATTTTGACCTTTGACTGTCAAATGACCATTTTTCCCCTGCAGTTGACTGTAGGGCAATTAGGGTTTTTGACTGTGCAATTTTGTGTTGTAAGTCTTGAAACTTGGCATATGGATGCTTGACAATGTTTGTAGGCATGTGGGACTTGTTTGGACCCTTGGAAACTTCAAATTCTTTTCCAGAACCAAAACCCTAATTTTTGACTGTTAGGAGGCAATTGGACTGTGCAACCCTTGGGAGATTTTGAAGCATGCTCTTTGCAAATCTTGAAGAATATGGGAGGGAAAATTTTGGGGTACAACAGTTGCCCCTGTTCAATCTTCTTAGACCTGAGGATGTAGATTGGTTGACGTGCCTTTCGTAATCCGAAGGTGGAAGATGATTGAACACTAGAGTGCCCAGAAATTTGCGCTCACATGTTGGCAGTGTGATGGTGGGAATGGGCTTATAGATGCCATGTTGAGGGGTGATGTATAGGTGGATGGGCTTATAGATACCATTTGGGTGTCGATCGCGTAAGAGATTCCTTAGCGAGAACTTGCGTACCTAAAAAAGAAAATGATTACCTGGCCTGTTACAGGAGCTGGTCTTCAGACTCTTTGTGTAGATGTGCCCTGACTGGTCACAGGAATTGAATCTTAAAACCTCTTCAGACGTGCCCTGGCGAGATACAGGAATCGAGTCTGGAGCTTCAAAAGGTGATGAATGAATCAGGGATGGTTACTAACTCAACGGGACGATGAGAGAACCTGGGGCGATTACTACCTCAACAGTAACGATGAGAGAATCTGGGGCGATTACTACCTCAACAGTAACGATGAGAGAATCTGGGGCAATTACTACCTCAACAGTAACGATGAGAGAATCTGGGGCGATTACTACCTCAACAGTAATGATGAGAGAATCTGGGGCGATTACTACCTCAACAATAACGATGAGAGAATCTGGGGCGATTACTACCTCAACAGTAACGATGAGAGAATCTGGGGCGATTACTACCTCAACAGTAACGATGAGAGAATCTTGGATGTCTTCTACTAAGTCTTCATCAAGAAAATCTTTAGGAATCGATTTAACTGGACCAGAGAAGGCCTTTGACTGGATCGGCATCAAAAAAATCTTTAGGAGTCGATTTAATTAAACCAGGAAAGGTCTTGGAATCTTCAACTGGAATAAAAATCAGGGAGATCTTAGCGTCGATCTGACTGAACCAGAGAAGGCCTTTGACTGGATCGGCATCAGAAAAATCTTTAGGAGTCGATTTAACTGAACCAGGCAAGGTCTTGGAATCTTCAACTGGAATAAGAATCAGGGAGATCTTAGGGTCGATCTGACTGAACCAGAGAAGGCCTTTGATTGGATCAGCATCAGAAAAATCTTTAGGAGTCGATTTAACTGAACCAGGCAAGGTCTTGGAATCTTCAACTGGAATAAGAATCAGGGAGATCTTAGGGTCGATCTGACTGAACCAGAGAAGGCCTTTGACTGGATCGGCATCAGAAAAATCTTTAGGAGTCGATTTAACTGAACCAGGCAAGGTCTTGGAATCTTCAACTGGAATAAGAATCAGGGAGATCTTAGGGTCGATCTGACTGAACCAGAGAAGGCCTTTGACTGGATCGGCATCAGAAAAATCTTTAGGAGTCGATTTAACTGAACCAGGCAAGGTCTTGGAATCTTCAACTGGAATAAGAATCAGGGAGATCTTAGGGTCGATCTGACTGAACCAGAGAAGGCCTTTGACTGGATCGGCATCAGAAAAATCTTTAGGAGTCGATTTAACTGAACCAGGCAAGGTCTTGGAATCTTCAACTGGAATAAGAATCAGGGAGATCTTAGGGTCGATCTGACTGAACCAGAGAAGGCCTTTGACTGGATCGACATCAGAAAAATCTTTAGGAGTCGATTTAACTGAACCAGGCAAGGTCTTGGAATCTTCAACTGGAATAAGAATCAGGGAGATCTTAGGGTCGATCTGACTGAACCAGAGAAGGCCTTTGACTGGATCGGCATCAGAAAAATCTTTAGGAGTCGATTTAACTGAACCAGGCAAGGTCTTGGAATCTTCAACTAGAATAAGAATCAGGGAGATCTTAGGGTCGATCTGACTGAACCAGAGAAGGCCTTGGATTGACTTTGACTGGATAAGAATCAGAAAAATCTTAGGGCCGATTTAACTGAACCAGAGGAGGTCTTGGACATAGCTGAGAACTTAACTGAATCTTTCCTGAAAGGTAAAGGTCAGTCATATGCAATGCATGATATGGATCAAGCCATGATGTTCTCAACATAAATGAGATCGTATGTTCATGATGCATATATGCATGCTATAATGTATGGAAATGTGATGTTTATGAATGTATGTTTTTGTCTAGTAAAGTAAATCCTTGACGGGTGCCGGGAAGTCACATCCTGGGCTGATGTTGGAGAATAGTGCTTTGTTGTTTCCGCTGGGGATGATAGTTGCAAGAATATCGGTAGGAGAAGATGACTCTGTTGGGGAATAAATTTGGCGAATGGATTACTCTGCGGGGGAAAATTACTCTAGCTACCTTGCTTGGGAACAGTACTTTGTGGGAGGAGAGGTACTCTGTTGAGATGTTGATGATAACTCTGTTGGGGATACCATTGTTATGTTGGAAGTGTTAATAGACTCCGTTGGGGATAAGAAGACTTCGTCGGGGACGATCTTTCGCTGATTATTGGCTGAGGATAACCCAGTTATATCCTGGTGGGAAAATAACCTTTGAATAAAGCCGGGAGACGCGTTCGTGCTCTGCAGGGGGGAAGCTTCCAGAATCTACTGGGGATGAGCTTCCTGTTGGGGAGATGATTCAACTTTCCTGGGGAAATCTTCAGACTGGACTCTCCTGGGGAAATCTTTGAGATATATTGGGGAAGTGGCTCCGCTGAATGTCTGGTATACCGCCGGGGAACAATCTCAGATCAAGACTGCCGGGGATGCTTGTTAAGGATGTTCGTATGTTGCGCTGAGGAATGTTGAAATCTGCTGGAGGATACCCAACTTCCTTAAGGCTGACAGGATAACTCTGCTTGGGGAGAGTGCATTGACTTGCTGGCTCACTCTCTGGGGAGTTAAGATATACTGATTATGTTCTTCAGCTGAACTTACCTTGATACCTTGATGGACAGAGAAACTAGATTGCTTAGACAAATCATTACTGCCCCTGTTTCTAATGTGGGAGAAAAGACCTGTGAGGTGCTGATAATTGTTGATGGACAAACCTTCTTCTGGTAGGCAAGTGACGAGATGCCGGGACATAGTCGTACGCTTAAATCCCTAATTTTTGCCGGGACCGCCCTTTCGGGTTTTCAGTCCACCGGGATACCCATTTTTGCCCAAGCCGCCTTTGCAGGTTTTCGACTTGCCGGGTGTATAGATTTTTTCATTTCATCCCTTATTTTTGGCCGAACCCTTTTGGTTCGCCGGGAAGCCCTTATTTTTGCCTAGGTGTGTCAACCTAGCGGGTCTTTGATTATGCATAGTATTTTTTTGACTATATCCACGCTCTCAGAATGTAGGGAGTTGCCCCTGTTAGAAATGTTTTGTCATACCCCAGAAGATGTTTAATCAGGCAAGATTCGTTGCTGGAGTGCCCCAAGTGACCCGGGCGGAGATTTGCCCCAGGCTGTTTGGCCTTTGAGAGATTCTCCGAATCTTGATTGGACTGCCCCAGATGATAGACCATGATCATGTCTGCCCCTTGATTGGAAGTGCTTTTGTTCATTAAGCATTCGTCGTGCGAATTTCTATGCTGTTCAAACAAAAAGTCATATGCAAACAAAGTTATGTTAAAAATGCAAAGCTTATGTCTGTCTTGAAGTTTTTGAAAAATGCATTTTTCAGTAAAACCAGCAAAATTTGTAAAATGTGATGTCAACTCAATATTTTATAGCAAGCCTTAAGGAGTCAGGATACCTTTCGTAACAGTATGCTTTCGAACTAACCCATGCTTCAGCTAGGACTTTTAAGGGTTATAACGTGGCCTGGTTCATGGTTTGAGAAACAAAGGATAAAGGCTCAAATTATTTGTACCCACCCACTCTTCGTGATGTTCTTCAAACCTAAGCTCAGTTGATCGTGCGTTAGACCTCGTTTGAGTCTTTGTCCTGACGCTCCAGTGATGGTTCAGATATTGATGATTTATTCTGAATAGGCAGTCATTTTTGTTTTTGTTGAGGGTTTGTATGACCTCTTTCTTTTTGATTTCGTTATCCCTATTTTTTTGCCTGAACTGTTTCTTTTGTGATTACAGTCAGCGGGATGCCCCAGTTTTGTAAGTCTCCTTCATAGGTTTTGACTTATTGGGTTTTTATTTTTGAGATATAATGACTGCCTATCCTTATGATTATTCGGAATCATCACTGTCTTCCTTTTTTTTTGTAAGGACCTCTTTGGTGCCATTTGTTATGCACTTGGATCAACTGAGAGAACTACCCTGTCCCAGGTTATGATAAAGGGTTTTAATTTTCGAAAATAAAAACTCCTACTTCTTTGGCTCAGAGGGGTTGGCGAGGGATTATCTTCCTTATAACTCCAGTGTTTAGGGATTGAAACAATGCCTGTACCTCATCAGCTGGGTCTGTTCAAAAGCATACTGTAAAGATCGTGGTATCGTTTTCGTCATCCTCCCTCAAGAGGCTTAGAATTATTAATTGAGAGTTGACGTCAAAAAAAAATGAAAGCAGTTTGAATATAGCGAATGCGAATATATTGCCTCAAAACAGACATATGCGATGCATTAATGAAATAACAACGTTTAACATGAGTAAATGTCTGAACAGTCAAAAGAAAGTTACAACTTGAAAATTATAATAAACACAAGTCTTCTAGTCTCAGGGCTTGTTACTTCGACTGGTGCAGCTTGTAGGGATGGCAAGAGCATTCAGCCTGGCCCATCTGGGTGAAATCCACAGCTTTTTCATTAATCAGGTCTTGAATCTTATTCTTCAGAGCCCAGCAGTCGTCGGTGTCATGTCCTGGACTGTCAGAGTGGTATGCACATCTTTCCTCAGGATTGTACTTTAGGGAGGTTGTGTTGAGATTCTTAGGAGGGTCCCTTAACGTCACCAGATTCAACCTCAACAATTGTTGTAAAGCTTGAGACGGTGACACGTTGAGCTTGGTGAACTGCCTTTTAGGCTTGTCTGGCTTGCTCTGATCAGCCCGTCGTTCTTGGCGAGGTCGTTGTTGGACCTGTGAAGTGGTAGCAGCTTGGAGAGATCTATTCATTGGACCAGACCTTTGTCCTCTTGGAAGCTGTTCAATGACCTGGTCCCTGACTTGGGTTGGTTGCCTCATGTCTTGATGAAGCTGACTGATCATGGCCCTCAGCTCTCCTTGTTCCCGAGCTAAACCTTGGATGAGAGCCCTTTGCCCCAGCATCTGGGTTTTCAATGTGTCTACCTCAGCTTGTAGATGTTTCAGTCGTTCGTCCTTGTCATCTTCGGGGTTTTGCTGGTCCAGATTCCCCATGAGGAGTGTCCTCAACTCTTCTTGCCCCTTGGATAGGCTTGAGAAGATTTCCTTGAACTGAGTCTCTTGAGCATGAAGACCATGGTTATCTTGTTGGGAAGTCATTGCTGAAATAAACAGCGACAAAGGTAAGTGACCTGCAAAAGGGATACCTGTAATGCAGTGATGTGCATATATGCATGCAATGTTTTCAAGGATCTCGCGGGGTAAACAAAGAAACTTGTTAGAATTGGGATCCGATTGCTTGATTGAAGGAACTTCATATGGTTGAGAGTCCTTCTTCAAGAGTCAAGGCTCACCATATCGAGTGGGTCATAGCCCCTGACAACCTTGGCTTAGAGGAAAATAAATCCCCTTTGCCCCTTGCTAGACATGTTGGTTCATCATGACCTGCATCACAAACCCTTGAGATCTTTGAAATGGATTAGTCCTTATGCAGGATGTATGCAATGGTATGATGTTATGCTATGCATGGGGTAACGTAGGTAAATCCTGTTATGAGTCCCAATTAAGGACTGTAAACAAAACCTGCAAGAAACTCAGTAAACCCTGTTATGAGTCCCAATTAAGGACTATAAACAAAACCTGCAAGAAACTTAGTAAACCCTGTTATGAGTCCCAATTAAGGACTATAAACAAAACCTGCAAGAAACTCAAGTGTCAGATAACAAGCATGCAAGTAGTCAAGTTGGAAGGCACACAAGTCACATAAGAGAGCCCTTAGAGTTAAGGCCAGCATGGGGTCTAGGTATTACCCTCTTGAAGTTGGTGGGCTCAACCTGTCCTATCAAAAGTAACCGGGTTCTAAGGGTCCCAATATCACTGGATTGCTTTCATTGTTCATCGTTTCGATTTAGCCACTGAAATGGCGACCGAAATATTCCAGGAAAGCAACCCTCAATTGAGTGTAGTATCGAGTATCAACCAACCTCGGACTGCACCAAAGTCAGTTATCTCACTACCCTAAAGAGGCCAGGATAGTTCAATTAAGGTTCCTAAGGTCAGTTGATGCTTCACAACACCACGCGGAGGCCCCGTACTCTCCTTGACTGAACTCAAGGGTTACCGGTACACACCAAAGTGCGACATCAACATAGCAGACTGCTTCAACCATGTCGGTATACCCTGCACAGTTCCCTCACAGCCTTGTTGCTACTTTCTAAGAAGGTATCCCCAGATCCGGGTTTAGGATCTATAGAACTCCCAAGACAGTCCCACAATTTAAGGCAAACAAGTCAAAGCAATTGAAAACACAGTTATGAACTATCCTAAGGTACACCTTACTTTAAGTATGGTTTCCCCAGCAGAGTCTCCAGTTCTGTGATCGGTGGATCTGGAACTGACTGTTTAACGCTGGTTCGCGAAATGTCGCGGAAGCAAGAGTCGCCACCGTCTTTTGTTTTCTCCAACATGGAAAGGACAAAAGCACAGAAAAATTCCTTATGAGATATGATTCTCGGTTCGGGAGGTAGATTTATAGAAAGGGAAGGTGTTAGCACCCTTTCTATCCATGGTTATCCATGGGCTCTTAGATACTTGCTCATTTGTGTTTTCAAAAGTGTATGCTTTTCAATTGTGAGTGGGTTTTGAAAAAAGTTTCGTTTAAAGTTTCAGATCGACTCTTGTATCATTCCTCAAGAGTGTTTGAGAAATTGTTTTTGAAAGCTTTTTGAAAAGTGTCGGTGTGAAAAGAAGTTTTTGATTTGTTTTGAATTAGAGCAAGTATCTACGAGTTATCTACCTACCCTAAGGAATTAGGCTGTGTAAATGTACTTAAGATAGTGCCATCCCACCATTGAGAGGTAGGTAGCACCACCGTTGGAGGTGTTCGGGTCAATTCGAGGGTTAGGGACAGTGTGGTCACCGAGCAATAGTAAGATACCTTAGAAGCTACCCTTATGCCATTGATCTTTTTATTCCGAGGCAACCGTTTCGAGGCAACTATTCTGAGGCAACTGTTTCGAGGCAACTAGATCAACGGAACATAAGGACTCACTAAGACGTCCTATACTCGACGACCACGTTTCGAGGGGCAAGGCAACAGTGTGATCACCAGAGCAACAGTAGGACACCTTAGAAGCTACCCTTATGCCATGTTCATGGACATAAGGACTTACTAAGACGTCCTGTACTCGACGACCACGTTTCGAGGGGCAAGGCAACAGTGAGGCATACCCTAGGAGTGGTGTGTGAATTGTGTGTCATTTTCAGTTATATTTGTCTTTGTCATGCATTTGGTGATCTACGCTTTGATTTTATTTGGGCATTCATTCTTTCATGTGATTAGCAGTTAAAAGGGTGCGGAATTTAAAATGCGGAAAAATAAAGGTCATACGCTATTACAAGGCGCGGGTCTACATCGCCAAATTAACAAAGACCCGATTTTGAATAAAGAGTGCGGAAAGTAAATATCCTAATTATCTATTACAAGGCTTTGGGGCAAATACATTATATCCACAAAGGAAATAAAAATAAATGCGAAAAGAAATAAGAATCGAGAGTGCGAGGGCGTTGGACCCTTTAAAGAAATTAAATAGAAATTATAAATTAATTAATGATTAAATAAAGAAAAGAAATTATTTTTATGTTTTTTTGGTATTTTATGAAATAAAGAAAGTTAATTGAAATTAGAAATTAAAATAAAAGCCTAGTTCTAAGTTTGTTTTTAATTATTAAAAAAATGTTTAAGTTTTAACCTAATTTACCCTAATTAATTAAATGCCATATTTATTTACAAAATTAATTAATGATTAATAATTAAGAAGAAAAATTTAATTATTGAGAAAAAGAGTAAAATGCTAAAAACCCTAATTTTTATGTATTTTAATTATTTAAGAAAAAAAACATTAAAGTTAAACCTAAAATTAAACTAAATTGATTATTAAGATTTTATTTACAAAACTATTAATGAATTAAAAGTTAAATAAAACATATTTTTTTATTTTCATGATTTCTGATTTTTTGTATTATAAAAATTAATTTGGTGAATTAAAAGAAAACAATTAATTAAAAAGAATAAATAAAAGAAAAGAAAAGAGAGAAAGAAATGCGAACATGGGGGGTGATTGATCCAAATTGAGGTGGTTCATAGTAAGCAGTTTGGCCCAAGAATTCCAGGCCCATGTTGACTTTCAGCGCTTGTGTGAGAAACAGTTGACCAATGCGTATGGTGGATTGCTGGTGATGGCCATTAGATTGGCCTTCAGGGACATGTGGCAAGCACAGATCTGGAGTTGCATGATAGCCTTTGGATGAGAAGCTGCATGGAAACATATGAAACAAAATAGTAGAAATAATTTGAGGGGACCTAGGATTCGAACCCAGGTCCCAGTGTTTACCAGCGAATGCCTTGACCAAGTGAGCTATTGGTGCGCGTTTGTATTGCAATGGAAAATAAATAATATAAAATAAAATCAAAATCAATGTTATAAAATAAAAAAAACGCGCTGGAATTCAAACCCTCCATTCACGTCTCGCCACACAATCTTCTTCTCCATTCGTTCCTGTAACAAAAAAGGATGGCGGGGGTTTTAAACCCCCCAAAACACAGGCTTATGGATAATAGCGATTAGGCCATGTTTAATCATAAATTGAGCGCGAAGGTCTCATTGAATCAGGCTCCTTGCGACGAATTCAACCATACTGATTTTGAGGTCCAATTTTTTCATATGTGAAAAGCCCTATTTCCAAGCTCCTGAAACCCTAGCAAGCATTCATGGCAAATCTCTATATAGGCGTTGTTAGTTAAATCAAAGGGTACCATTAGCCTCAGAACCTTCATATTAGTGTAAATCCACATTCAAAACGTATGAAAAATGCATGTATATTGAGATACGATTATGAAAAAGTTTGAGAAAAGTGTGACTTCAATATACCAATTCCTTGCGCGTGGAGGGTTGATTTTGATTGCTAGAGTTTCCTTGGGATGTCAGCAATGTGTTTGGATAGGAATGGGGACTTGAAACGTGTTGTATGGAGGTTTTCAGTTTTGCTCTTTTGCTTCAAAAATTTGAAATGTGATTTTCAGTTTTGGAGCTTCTTAGGTCGTGTTCTCGCTTGTGATCACTTGTATATGCATTATGTAATGAGTCTTGATAAGAATTATGGCCAATAATGCCTTGCATTCATGCTTAGGATTTTGACATAAACTCCATTAACACACCTTCCATTTTTGAGCCAATTTTTAATTCTTGCTAGCTTTAGCCCTTTGCACGAATTTGCGATGTGCATAATGGTGGTTCAAAGCTAATCAAAACCAAATATGTCCCTTAATTAACCCTTTTGATTTTTATTTGATTTTAAAGGATTTAAAATGAATTAAATCCAATAAAATCAAATAAAAATGAAAAAAATTAATTTTAAATTTTGAAATAAAATGTGAGACACTTGGGAAGCATGGCCAGGCTGATTCAAATGGAAAAAGTGGGCCCCTTTTGTCAAAAATGAAATTTCAAGGATAAATGATTTTGGCCATTTCACAAAAATTTCCCAACTTCTCCAATGCTTATCTTGCTCAATGTTTAAGCTTTGATCATGTTCTTGGACATTTTGAAAAGGTCTTGAAGTCCTATAACCAATGTCTTTGGTCCCATGTCATTTTGATTTACCAATCTCAAGTTATGGTCTTTGACTTAAAGTCCCTTTTTGTTGACTTTTGAAAATGACCTATAATGTTGAAATTGATAAATTTTTGTGAGAGCATTTCTTGGACTTGGAATGTGAATATGAGTTGTAGGAAATGTCATCCCCTTCAAAATGAGCATTGGATGGGATTTTTCTGATGAACCATGTGGAAGTTATGCCTTGGTCAAGTTACAGTTGACTTTTTCAACTGTCCAAAAATAGAAACTTTTGCATATTGAGACTTTTTGAGCCATGCTTTGAGAATCATGATCAAGAATTGATCAAATGATGTTTGTGGCTTCAAAATAAGATGTTGACCAAAATTTTTGACCTTTGACTGTAAAATGACCATTTTGCCCCTGTAGTTGACTGTAGGGCAATTAGGGTTTTTGATTGTGCAATTTTATGCTGTAAGTCTTGAAACTTGGCATATGGATGCTTGACAATGTTTGTAGGCATGTGGGACTTGTTTGGACCCTTGGAAACTTCAATTTCTTTGCCAGAACCAAAACCCTAATTTTTGACTGTTAGGAGGCAATAACCCTTGGGAGATTTTGAAGCATGCTCTTTGCAAATCTTGAAGAATATGGGAGGGCAAATTTTGGGGTACAACAATGAGTTTAGGTGAAACTACATCGGGAAAGAGAAGGAACCTAGGTAAGGTTGCTCCAGGATAAGTCTAGGTGAAACTGCATCGGGAAAGGGAAGGAACCTAGGTAAGGTTACTCCAAGATGGGTTTAGGTAAAACTACATCTGAACTAAGAAGGAACCTAGGTAAGGTTGCTCCATGATGGGTTTAGGTGAAACTACATCGGGAAAGAGAAGGAACCTAGGTATGGTTGCTTCAGGATGAGTTTAGGTGAAACTACATCGGGAAAGAGAAGGAACCTAGGTAAGGTTGCTTCAGGATGAGTCTAGGTGAAAACTGCATCGGGAAAGGGAAGGAGGTGAAAACTGCATCGGGAAAGGGAAGGAATCTAGGTAAGGTTGCTTCAAGATGAGTATAGGTGAAACTTCATCGGGAAAGGGAAGGAACCTAGGTAAGGTTGCTCCAGGATGATTCTAGGTGAAACTACATCGGGAAAGGGAAGGAACCTAGGTAAGGTTGCTCCAGGATGAGTCTAGGTGAAACTTCATCGGGAAAAGGGAAGGAACCTAGGTAAGGCTGCTTCATGAGGAGTTTAGGTAAAACTACATCTGAACCGAGAAGAAACCTAGGTAAGGCTGCTTCATGAGGAGTTTAGGTAAAACTGCATCTGAACTAGGAAGAAACCTTGGTAAGGCTGCTTCATAGCTTGAATTTTGTGAGAATTTGATTGTATCTTTCCTGAAAGGTAAAGGTCAGTTGTATGTAATGCATGATATGCATCAGGAAATGATGTTCTCAAAATAAATGAGATTGTGATTATATGATGCGTATGCATGTCATGATGTATGGAAATGTGATGTTTTGTAGCTAGGGAAAATAAATCTCGGATTATTGCTGGAGAAAAAAGTTGAATTTTTCATTTCCGCTAGGGATAGTGAATGAAGATGATTATGAGAATAACCCTGCAGGAGAGGATAACTCCGTTGGGGAATAAACTGATGAGGAGATGGCTCTGTGGGGAGGACATGCTCTGCTGAGGATTCCACTGATAAATTCATCTGGGGATGAATTACCGTTGCTAGCGATACTGAATCCTGTTGGGGATTGAATCTATGTTTGTGAAAGGAATGAACTCCACTGAGGATGATTTTCCAGTTGTGACTTCACTGGGGATAACCTTTTAGACTCTACTAGGGACAATCTTCCAGAGTCTATTGGGGATAATTTTCCAGACTCCACTGGGGATAATTGTCTAGACTCCACTGGGGATAATTATATAGTGATGATGATGGATAAACTCTGCTTGGGTAGAGTATTGCCGACTCATTCGCGGTTGTGAGCCTCAGCTGGGGAGAGTTAATATTACTGTCTTTTTCTTACTTTGTGGGGAGTGGATGTTACTGGGATGCGTGCTAAGGATATGACGATGGCTTTGCATCGAGACTTTTCTGCCCCTGTATCTGCAAGAGAAGGTGCCTGCGGAGGCCTTGTGGATCGAGTATTATCCCAACCTATGAGGCGCTTGGTAATTGTCGATTGAAAGGCCAAATCTTCTTCTGGTAGGCAAGTGACAAGATGACGGGACATAGTCGTACGCTTTAATCCCTAACTTTTGCGTGGACTGTCTTTTCAGATTTTAAGTCCACCGGGATACCCTTTTTTTCCCAAGCCGCCTTTTCAGGTTTTCGACTTGCCGGGTGTACAAATCTTTTTCATTTTCATCCCTTATTTTTTCCCGAACCCTTTTGGTTCGCCGGGAAGCCCTTATTTTTGCCTAGGCCAGTCGACCTAGTGGGTCTTTGATTATGCATAGTACATTTTTGACTATGTCCACGCTCTCAGGGTGTAGGGAGGTATCACTGTCGGTAGTGTTGTATTTCTATACTACCAGAAGATGTTCGTTTGATCATGCAAGATTTGTTGCTGGAATTCATGTTTAATGCCCCAATTGACTCAGATGGAAATTTGCCCCTGGCAACTTGGCATCTTTGAAAGATTCCTTGAATCTTGGCTTGACTGCCCCAGATGATAGACAATGCTCATGTCGTGCCCCTTGGTTGGAAGTGTTTTTTCCACTTGAGGTGACCCTTTTTATTGAAAAGGTTTTTGTTCACTAGATATTCATTATGCGAATTTCTCTGCTGTTGAACAAATAATCATATGCAAACAATGTTATTTTAAGAATGCAAAACTTATGTCTGTCTTGAAAATTTTTTTGAAAATGCATTTTTCAGTAAAACAGGCAAATTTTGTAAAATGTGATGTCAACTCAGGATGTACAGCAAGTCCTACAGGAGTCAGGATACCTTTCGTAACAGTATGCTTTCGAACTAACCCATGCCTCAGCTAGGACTTTTAAGGGTTATAACGTGGCCTAGTTCATGGTTCAAGCAACAAAGGATAAAGGATCAAAATTTATTTGTACCCATCCGCTCTTCGTGATGTTCTTCGATCCTAAACTCAGCTAATCGTGCATTTAGATCCCGTTTGAGTCTGGAATATTGTCCTTGATGTTCCGGTGATGGTTCGGATATTGACAGTTTATAGGCAATCACTTTGTTGAGAGTTTGCAGGATCTCTTTCCTTTTGATTTTTTATTATCTCTGTCTTTTGCCTGAACTGTGTCTTTTTGTGATTACATTCAGCGGGATGCCCCAATTTTTTTCTTAAGTCTCCTTCATAGGTTTTGACTTAATGGGCTTTTATTTCGAGAGATAGTTACTGCCTGTCTTGACGATTATAGGGAACCATCACCGTCTTTTGTTTTGGAAGGACTTCTTTGATGCCATTCATTATGTATGAAGTAGAATATTGAGACTGAATGCACATGTAAATTAACTGAGAAACTACCCTGCCCCAGGTTATGATTAAGGGTTTTAATTTGTGAAAAGAAAAACTCTAACTTCTTTGGCTCAAAGGGGTTGACTAGGGATTATCTTCCTTATAACTCCACTGTTTAGGATTTGAAACAACGCCTGTACCTCGTTAGCGGGGTCTGTTCAAAAGCATACTGTAGAGATTTTGATATCATTTTCGTCATCCTCCCTCTAAAGGCTTAGAGTTTTAATCGAGAGTTGAACATCACAAAAAGGAAAGAATTTTAAATATAGTGGATACGAATGGATTGATTCAAAACAGACATATGCAATGCATTGATGAAATAATAAAGTTTTGACATGACTAAATGTTTGAGCATTCAAAAGAAAATTACAAATTGAAAATTCTAATGAACAAAAAGTCTTCTTGTCAGAACTTGTCACTTAAAATGGCGAGCCTTGGAGGATTGGCAGAAGAACTCAGCCTGACCATCTTGTGTGAATTCCAATGCTCCTTCATCAATCAAGTTTTGAATTTTGTACTTCAAGTTCAAACAGTCGTCAGTATCATGCCCCGGGCTGTTAGAATGGTATACACACCTTGCATAAAGATTGTAGTTGGGTTAAGAAGTCTTAGGATTCAGATGAGGTCCTACCAACGTCACCATATTCAAACTCAACAGGTTCTGCAAAGCTTGGGACAGCGGCATGTTGAGCTTGGTAAACTGCCTCTGATTAACCCATTGTTTATGGAAAGGTTGTTGTTCGACCCGTGAGGTAGTAGTAATTTGGAGAGGTCCATTCTTCACTAAACCAAACCCCTGTCTTCTTGGAGGCTGATCAATGACTTGGTCCATGGCCTCGACTGTTTGCTTCATGCTGTTGTATTGGTTTTGATGAAGCTGGTTGATAATGGTTCTCAGCCCTTCTTGTTTCTGAGCTAAGCCTTGGATAAGAGTTTTCTGCCCCAGCATCTGGGTTCTTATTGTATCTACCTCATCTTGCAGTTGTTTCAGCCGTTCATCCTTATTGTCTTCAGGACTTTTCTTGACCAAGTTCCCGATGAGGAGTGTTTTCAACTCTTCCTGTCCCTTGAATAGGTTTAGGAAGATTTCCCTGAACTGTGCTTCTTGAGTATGAAGATCTGTGTTGTCTTGTTGGAGAGCCATTGCTGAAATAAACAGCGAGAACATGAGAGACCTGTACTGGGAGACCTGTTATGCAATGATATGTATGATATATGTATGCAATGTTTTCAAGGATCTCGCGGGGTAATTAAGAAACTGTTAGAATTTGAATTTTGCAGCTTTGATTGAAGAAACTTCATGTTGTTAAGAGTCCTTCTTCAAGAGTCAAGCTCACCATATCGAGTGGGTCATAGCCACCGACTTAAGTGATCATGTTTTAATCTCTAGACGACATTGTCTATAGGAAAATAAATCCCCTTTGCCCCTTGTGCTAGACGTATGATTTACCATAACCTGCATCACAAACCCTTGAGATCCTTGAAATGGTTAAGGAAATGTTTAGGCAATGATGTTATGATGTGTATGCGTTTAAGCAAAAGTGTGAGGTGCTGTAAGTAAACCCTGCAATAAATCCAAATTATTGGATAAGGTCTGTAAACAAAACCTGCAAGGAACTCATGTTGTCAGATAGCAAAAATGTGCAAGTAGTTCAAGTTTGAAACCACACAAGTCACACAATAGCCCTTAAATTTCAGGCTGGCATGGAGTTTAGGTACTACCCTCTTTCAGTTTAGTTGGTTCAACCTGTTGTAGTAATAGTAACCGGGTTCTAGAGGATCTCAATATCACTGACCACCCTCGATCGGTCATAATTCCAATTTAGCAACCTTTTCTTGCGGCCGGAATCATCGTGAGAGTTTGGTCTCAATGAGTGTAGCATACTGCTACTTTTCTATGGCCAAGTTGGTCAATTATAGGTTCTAAGGTCAGTTGGTGCTTAATGACCCCTTAGCAGCCCCATATTCTCCTTGTTCCGCCACAAGGGATATCGGTACAAACTAAAGTGTGACACCAACGTAGCTACTGCTTCAACCGTATCGGTCTACACCGTACAGTTCCCTCACAGTCTATTGCTACTTACCTAAAGGGTATCCCCAGACCCGGGTTAGGATCTATAGTAACTCCGATTCAAACCCACAAAGATAAACCATACAGACCAAATAATTGAAAACATTATGATGAACTAATCCTAAGGTACACCCACTTATATATCCCCAGGAGAGTCGCCAGTTCTGTGATACGGTGGGAAGAACTGACTGTTTTTGGAATGCTGGTTTGCGTTTTGCGTTTGTTTTCGCAAAATGTCACGGTAAGCAAGAGTCGCCACCGACTTTTATTTTATCCAGCAAGGAATGGAAAAAAGCACAGAAAAATTGTTTTTTCGAGATATTTCTGAGTACGGGGGGTAGATTATAGAAAGGGAAGGTATTAGCACCCTTTCTATCCGTAGTTATCTACGGGCTCTTAGGTACTTGCTCATTGTTTTCAAAATTGTTTTCTTTGTGTTTGTGGGTTTTGAAAAGTTTTTGTTTTAACTTCGATTTAACTCTTGCTTCTGTCCTCAAGAGTGTAATGAAGTGTTTTTGAAAACTTGTTCGTAAAAGTGTAAGTGTAAAAAAGTTTTATTTTGAATGAGCAAGTATCTAAAAACTAATCTACCTACTCGAAAAAGGAATCGTTCTATGCTTGTTTCCTTTAGACAATGTTGTCTCACTATTAGTGAGTAGGTAGCACCGTCATTGGAGTTTGAGGGTTAATTCGAAAGGGACATACGGTCACTAAAGCAACGTTAGGACGTTTTAGTAGTAACCCTAATGTCTTAGATCATTTATCCGAGGCAACAATATCTGAGGCAACCTTTCCGAGGCAACTATGATCTTTGGACAAAAGGACGACCACTAAAGCATCCTATACTCAATGACCGTTTTAACAAAGGCAACCAAGTGGAAGTGTACCCTAGGAGTGCGCATGTGCGAGTGATTCAGTTTCAGATTTATTTATCTTTGCATATTTAAGGTGATCTAACTGTTTTAAAATTAATCATACATTCTTGTCATGCAAACTCTAATTATTCACATATCTAACAGTTAAATACTTGCAGAAATTAAAATGCAGAATTTAAACTAAGTTATTACAAGGCTTCGGGTATTTACATAGCCAAAAACAAACCCTTTGAAATTAAAAGCGGTAAAAATAAATAAATGTCCTAATTAAATTATTACAAACTGTGAGCAGATACAATAATTGGACAAAATAATAATAAAGCGCACGATTAAAAATTAGATCGACGAGAAAATAGGGTTTTGACCCTTCTATCCTAATTAAAGTAAATGCTTTTTTTGTTGTTTTTTAAATACTTTTTAATAAAAAGATTAGGTTTTTTTAAAAATAAATGCTAAATTAATTAGTTATTAAATTAATTAATGAAAATAATTAAATGACATATTTTTGGTTTTTTGTTATTTTAGGAAAGAAATAGAATAATTAAGTTAGCCATAAAACCTATTTATTCTAATTGATTTTAATTATTTACAAAAGGAAATTAAAATTGTCTAAAATTAATAACCTAATTAAATTAATTGATTTTTTTTAATAGAAACAAAATCTAGACCCTAATTGTGAAAAATAGTATTTTTTGTGATTTTTTGATAAAAAAAATAATTATTTGGTTAGTAAAATAAATAATAAATAAATAAATTGAAAATATAAAAAAGAAATAAAGAGTGAGAAATGGGCCTGAAACAGCATTTTTGGGAGGTGTAAAGAGCATTCCTGAGCCCGAATCTTCGAAAGCTTCATGCTCTAACTATGTTTTTTTTTATTCTTGCGTGGAACCTATGCTTCAACCATCCATAATTGTTCTATATAAACTCAAACAAACGTTAGCATACCATAAAATGTGATTAAAATTAGAGATTCGAAATTTAAAATTTTACCAAACCGGTGTTGTCAAATGGGGGCGTGCTAGGCGTGTGATGGATTGCTCTTGGGCCTTGTAAGACTCCTGAGGACTTCAAGAGGATGGTTTGAGGCTCGATGTCAATTGCGAGAAACCGGAACCTCGAGATATGACTTGCACTAATTCTTTGATTTCTGGAGAGCTTTTTGAAGAGCTTTTAGAGAGCTTTTTAGAGAGGAATTTCGTGTCTTTCAAGCTTGTGTGGCTCTATATTTATAGAGGAGAATTAGGAGACAAGAAAGCATGGAAAGAATCTCCCTCATAATGTCGTGTTTTAAGACCATGATCAAAATTTGAAAAAAATACCATATTTGATGATTTTATGCCATTTTCACATCTGGATGAACCTGAACATATTTGAAGGGTTATTGCACGAAATCAATTGACATAAACCAACATAAAACTTGCCTAAAATTGATTCACATCAAAAATTTACATTATTTCTATTATTTATTTATTTATTTCTGAATTTTAATGAATAAAATATCAAAATAAATAGCATAAATAGTAGAAAAATGTATGGGTGGGCTTAGAGGTCTTGGACCATGTTAAGAATGAGTTTCAAACTTGAAAAGATAGGCCCATTTGGAAAAAATCCAAGTTTGGTCAATATTTGCTTCATGCATTTTTTCAAAAATTGTCCAACTTTGACAATGCATATCTCAATTTTAACCTTATGAGGGTGTTCTTGGACTTTTTAGAAAGCTTAATATATCCCCTAAGAAACCTATTTGGTTTCATCTCAATTGGATCTTCCATGTTCATGTAAGAAGCTTTGACAAAAAAAGGTGTTTTTGTTGACTTTTCAAAATGACCTATAATGTCCAAATTCATAACTTGTGGTGAGTGCATATTTTGAACTTGGGAGCTGAAAATGGATTGTAGGGAATTGCATTCTCTTCAAAATTAGATTTGGATGGGTCATTTCTCATAAAGTATGAGAAAGTTATGCTTGGTCAAAATTGAGTTGAGTTTTCCTACAAAACACTAATTTAGCAATTTTTGGTTTTTGATGAATTATGAGCATTCCTTGATGAATCATGATCAACCCTTGATCAAATTATGAAATATACTTCAAAATGAGGATGTTGACCAAAAATCTTGAATTTTGACTATATGTAAGCCACAGTTGACTTTTGCCCTAGCACAGTCGATTTTCAGGCCTTTGAGCAATTGACTGAGCAAACTTCCTCTACAAGGCTTGAAACTTGACATGGATGATCTTGAGAACATATTAGGACAATGTTGAGAATTTGGGGTCCCTTGGACTCAAGTATCTTGATGCAACATGAAACCCTAATTTGAGGTAGACTGCCTTAGGCGAGAGCTTGTTTGGCCAACCCTTGGACTACCTTGAGCAACTTGGGGATCTTTCTTGAAATGTTTTGAGAAATATGGGAGGGAAAATTTTGGGGTACAATAGCTGGGGATGATGCATTACTCAAGCGTGTGAAATGATCAAGAATTGAGCGACATCGTGTGAAGCTCGAAAGCATGAAAAGTATGGCTTGCAAACCATCAAAACTACACTAAACATTGCGATTTGAGTATCAATTAACTTCTAGAAACTTAGTTAAACATGTTTAAGTGAAAAATGTTCCATAATTTGGTCATTAGAAAGATATTTGGTTGAGTGAAAATTGGACTTCATGTGCAAGTTTGAGTTTCAGGTGACCATCTTTAAATCCATGAGGCATCATGCATAAGAGGATTTATGATCTCATCCCTTTTATAATATGTAGATTTTTCCCCAAAGATTACAATGTTCCAAAAAAATATTCATTTGACAACTTGAGCAAAAAGACATGTTATTTTGAAGTTGGCAAAAACAACTAACTTCTATACTTAGAAAAATTTCTAAGTTAAGAGCCTTAAAATGACCACAATCTTTTGATGAAATTCATGTCTTTCCAAGAAAAATTAAATCTTGGTCATTGAAGAGGAGTTGTAGAGGGAATCATTAAGAGTATTGTGAAAAAATAATGATCTCCATATGATAAGAATTAAGCAAGTTATGATTCTTGAAAGTTGGGGAAAAACCACTTGGAATTATGTCAAAATTTCACTAAGTCCTCAAATAATCTATAATGTTGTGACACGGTGGGAGAACTGACTTGAGGTTTTGCGTTTGTTTTCGCAAATGTTTCGGTTGAGCAAGAGTCGCCACCGACTTTTTATTTTATCCTAAGGAAAGGTTAAAAAGCACAGCAAAAACATTTTGAGATGTTTTCTTGGGTTCGGGGAGTAGATTATAGAAAGGGAAGGTATTAGCACCCTTTCTATCCATGGTTATCCATGGGCTCTTAGTTACTTGCTTAGATCACTTGCCTTTTGTTTTCAATTGTTTTAAATGGTGCTTGAGTGCGTGGGTTTGAAAATGTTTTTAGAAAAAAAAGAGGCCAATGTGGTGGCAACCTTTGTAATGATCCATGTGGGGATGTATACAAAGATGTATGTCTTTTGAAAAGGTTTTCATTTGTTTTTGACAGTTGTTTTGAAAGTGTTGTGAGGTGTGGTTTTGAAATTAGGCAAGTGTTTTGTTTTGCAAGTTTGATTCAAGTAACTAAGAGGTTATCTACTCCTAAATTTCTCAAAAGATTATTGCTATGTTTTAACCCTTTTAACAAGTTTGTTCCACCATTGAATTTGGTGGACAACCTTATGTTAGGATGTGAAAGGGACAGGCGCGGGTCATCGTTTAGACCATAATTGTAACGGCGTTAAATGTCTTTGGGCAATTTTCTTTAAGGGACTTGATCATTTGTTTTTGTTTGTTTTGAAAAGTTTTATCGAGGGACTATGATCATTCAAATTGTTTGCTTTGCCCAAAGAAGTTCAACATACAATATGGCCCATTTATTTGAAGGCAACAAAGTGGAGTACCCTAGGGATGCAAGTGTGAGATGTGTGTCCATTTTCATGCTTGTTTATCTTGAGATTAGGTCATAACTATTTTTTTATCGTTTTTCGCATGCAAACCCTAATTCTAACATGTTATTATTAGAAAGCGTATAAAGTGCGAAAATAAATTTACTAAGCTATTACAAAACCAAATATGGGAAGGGGGGTACAAATGTTCAAATGGGGATATTGACAAGTAATGTAAACCTAAATTATTACATCATTTTTGAATATTTGCAATTTAATCAATGTACAAAAATTAAATAAGAATGCAAGATGCAAAAGAAATGTTTTGTATATGTATGAAAAAAATATTATTTATGTAAAAGAGAAAAGAAAAAATAAAAATATATTATTTTTGGAGTATTTTGAATTTAGGGCAAAAAACCCTAATTTTAATGAAAAATGGGTATTAATTGATTTAATACAAATACTTATTTATTATGTACACAAATAAAAATAAAATGAAGTATATTATGAAAAAAGTATTTTTGTATCAAATATTAATAAAAATGAAAAATTCAAGTATTTTTATATTTTAACTTAAATATATTAATAAATATATATCTATATATATATTAAGTTCTTAAATATGCATTATGTGCAAAATATTTAATATTTAATAAAATAAATAATAAAAAAAAGGTATTTTTTATGTGAAATATTTTCAGAAGGTAAACAAAAATAAAAAATGTATTTACACTATTTTTATATTTATTCTAAATAATGGTATATATAATATTTATGTATAATCAAAAGAAACAATCAAATAAATATGCAATAAATCCAAAAAAGGATGGAAAAAATATTTTTATGTTTTTTATATCATGAGAAAAAATAAATGGACCAATCAAAAAAAGAAAAAGTCAGAAATCATTAAAAATAAAACAAATGGGCTCAGGGGGTGTAAAAATAGATGTGTGGTGCAAAAAGAAAGATGACACAAGCCCAGCCCACTAAGCCTGTCATCTTCAACCTCAGAACACTTCCTTGTTCAAAAAACACGCGTTTTCTAACTTCTCATTCCTTGATCTTTTGCCAAATCTTCCAACATGAAACCTGTAGAGCTTGAAACCACAGTTCTAGACATATAAAGAAGTCAAGCTAACTCTCAGAAATGAGAGAGAATTTCTTCTCTCCCAAATCCTGACCTAAATTTTTAACCATGTTCAGACATAAAATTCTCTAAGCACACGAAATATAAATGAAATCTAATCATATGAGCATGTTCAGGGCTATGATTGTGACATGTTTTCTTCACAAACCTAAAGCTAACAATGTCTAATAAGAGAGATACGACCCCATGAACTTACCTGTTCAGTTGGAATCGAGCTTTGCAATGGAGGATGTTTCAGAGTGAAATGATGACTTGTATAGCTTCCTTGAAGTGTAAGGATGCTTTTCCAAGTCCTACTTTGTCTTGAAACTCCCTGAATCGAGCTAGTGAACTCCAACTGCAAAACAGAAAATTAAAAATGGTGAAGTGGCTTGGAGGTGTTACAGGTCAGGTTTCAGGTCATGGTTAGCTTGCCTAAGTACTAGGGAATGTGTGTGAACTGGTTTTTGCACAAGAACTTGAGGGAAATAGGAGTTAGCAATCAAACTGCAGAGGCAACTCTGTTTTTGCAGTTTGATGGTGTTTTTTGGTTTGAGGATGTTTGGGAGGTCAATGGCTCGTGCAAAAGCTTGGATATGTTATGTGTAATGTGTTTGATAATTTCTTTCTTGTGTTCTAATGCTGAGATTGAAGTTGGTACAAGTTATGGACTTTTTCTTCTCTCTTAAGCAACAAAGGCAAGTTGATGGTTTAGGTCAGTAGGGGGCCTCCTAATGTGCTGCATAATCTTCTCTTGATCAGAGCAACTTGTCCATAATCATGTGCCAAAAGGATTTAGCTTGTACTTGTTGGATTTCTAAATTGACATAAAGCTAATCTTTTCAAAAATGGAAAGTTCACTTTATCTAGTTTAGGATTAATCTTGCATACAATACTTGCACTCAAAGAACAACACTTTAACACATTGAATATGCATTAAATTATTGAGTATGGAATGGTTCAAGGACCTGTAATCAAGCATAAAGCAAGCTGAGTTCAAATTTGCAAGATTATGAACATGTCTTGGTTAAGAACAAAAGTGAATTTTTGCCAACTTGTGAAATTCGAATCTCTCAAGTTATGAGGTTGTTTTAGAAGTTCTTGGACATTTTGGAAAGCTTGGAATGTGTACTACAATCCATCTTTCAAATGCAAATTGAAATTCCAAGTGGAAGGGTATGAAAAATGGCCTTGAAGTTGGGTAGAAAACCTTGTCAAAATAGGTTAAAATTTCACTAAGTTAAAAATGGTTTAGTGCCCTTATTCAAAAATTTGTAACTTGAGATACAAGCTTCAAATGAGAAAACTTTGTGAATCAAAGTTGTAGATTATGCAACAAGCTACAACTTTCAAGTTTTTGACTTTTGTTTGAATCCAAATGGATCTTGGTGAAAAGATGGGGCAAAGTTGGGAAAAAATTAGGGTTTTTCATAACTTAGAAAAATTCTAAGTTATGAAAAATTCCATTTTCTAACCCTAATTTGCATTTTGTGATTTCTTGGTGAACAAGTTTCATGATTTGGAATGTTTTGATGAAAAATGAATCTTGACTCTTGATTTTGACCAAAAAGTCAAAGTTTGACTTTTCAGTGTACAGT
The DNA here is from genome assembly GCA_948472305.1 of Vicia faba. Classification (NCBI taxonomy): domain Eukaryota; kingdom Viridiplantae; phylum Streptophyta; class Magnoliopsida; order Fabales; family Fabaceae; genus Vicia; species Vicia faba. Next base: position 245,574,540 of record OX451735.1, read on the forward strand.
CAAAATTGATCAATTGACTGGGAAATTCAACTGTCAATCTTGTGTACTTGGGATCTTTTGAACTTGTTGAGCATGTCAAGATAATTCCATGGGGTCCTTGAGTCCATATGTGAGGTTGGTTTGCCATTGGCTAGGTCAAACAGTCAAAAACTGCCTTTGTACAGTCAAAACCCTAAAAATGACCATTTTGCCCTTTTGGTGATCTGATCAAATTTCTTATGGAATTGTGATCCAAACTTGATCAAATGGTTCATATGAGCTCATAATGTTGATGTGGGTCAAATTTCATGAGGTTTGACTGTCAATTGGCCACAGTTGACTTTTTCCCCAATACAGCTGATTTCTAGGTCAACTGTCCAATTGACTGGGCAAAACTTGGAATCAAGACTTGAAACTTGGTGAGGATAAACTTGGGAGTCCAATCATAAAACATGAAAGTCATATTAGGCATTTTAGGTCAAAACATCCTTGGGCAAACACAAACCCTAATTTGAGTCCACAGTGCAAGGAGAAGTCTTGAGCAGAGGAAACCCTAACTGGATCTTGATCTTCAAGGGTCTTGTGATGAGAAAATGTTGAGGAAATGGGAGGGCAAATTTTGGGGTACAACAGTTGCCCCTGTTCAATCTTCTTGGACCTGAAGAGTTAGATTGGCAAGTTTGCCTTTCGTGACTCGAGGGTAAAAGGAGATTGGACACTAGAGTTCCCGGAAATTTGCACTCGCATGCTGGAGTCTCAGCAATGTGATGTCAGGAATGGGCTTGCAGATGCCATTTGGAGAGGTGGTGGAGAGGGAGATGGGCTTATAGATGCCATCTGGAGATGTGACAGAACCTTGTCGGGAATGGGCTTATAAATGCCATTTGGAAGTGTCGATCGCATAAGAGATTCCTTAGCGAGAACTTGTGTATTTGAGAAAGACAGATGTTTTCCTGGCTTGTTACAGGTGTTTGATCTTCAGTCTCCTTATGCAGATATGCCCTGGCTAGATACAGGTATCGAATCTACAATCGGTTGCTCACAGATGTGCCCTGGCTGGATACAGGAGTCGAATCTGGAAATAGTCGTTAATAGATATGCCCTGGCTGGATACAGGAATCGAATCTTCGAACTCTTCAGACATGCCCTGGCTAGATACAGGAATCGAGTCTGGAGACGCGGTCAACAGATATGCCCTGGCTGGATACAGGAGTCGAATCTGGAGATGTTGTAGTTGATAGATGTGCCCTGGCTGGATACAGGAATCGAATCTTCGAACTCTTCAGACGTGCCCTGGCTAGATACAGGAATCGAATCTGGAAACGTGGTCAACAGATATGCCCTGGCTGGATACAGGAGTCGAATCTGGAGATGTTGTAGTTGATAGATGTGCCCTGGCTGGATACAGGAATCGAATCTTCGAACTCTTCAGACGTGCCCTGGCTAGATACAAGAATCGAATCTGGAAACTGATCACTCTCAGATGTGCCCTGGCTAGATACAGGTATCAAATCTGGAATTGTGACAGTTGAAGGTAGTTGTTTTTGGGATTGTCTTTTTCCTGAAAAGGCAAAAACATAAGTTGTATGCAATGTCATGATGTATGATATGCACGATGTCATGATGTTCAACATGAGATAGTGTTGTGTGCACTTTATCATATATGTAAGCAAGATGTATGAAAATGTGAAATGTTTATGAATGTAATTTCGTCTTAGGAAAATAAATCCTTGACGAACGGCCGGGGAGTTGCTCTGTGGAAGAGGTACTTGGCCGAAGTTTTGATGAGAGGTCTGCTGAGGACTTTAATGATGGATTCCGCTGAGGATAATGATGATAAACTCCGCTGGGGATACTGTGATACACTCTGCCGAGGATTGAAGGAACTTTGCCGAGGGCGGTCTTCCGTGTTTATTAGCTGAGGATAACCCAGTTATAAGTCCTTGTGAGGAAATAACTCTAAATAAAACTCGGGAGAGACGTCCGTACTCTGCAGGGGATAAGCTTCCAAAATCTACTGGGGATGAGTTTTAAGACCTGCCGGGGAATGCTGTGCTCTTTCAGGATCGACGAGGAATCAACTCCGCTTGGGGAAAGTATTGCTGAATCTTGTTTTACTCTGCGGGGGAATTGAGATGATCTGGCTACCTTCTTCAGTTGATCCTACCTTGGTACCTTGGCGGACAAAACAACCAGACTTCATCAGATAACTCCACATTGCCCCTGTCTCTGATGTCACCTGTAATCAATCTCTTCTTTCATATGTAAATATTTATGAATCAACAATTTAATGTCAAATGCATATATCAAACACGAACATTGGACGTTCTTCGCAAGACAAAACAGAAAAAGGAAAACAACGGTAATTTGTATGGACAAGTGAATTTGTATTGATTTAAACTTTGCCTGTGAATAGGCGTTTTTGTACAAGAGGCTGACATCCTAGTAAGAGGACGCCGCCAAATAACATAGAGTTTACAATTTGAAAAAGGAAACAAAACAGCTATGTGAACAATCCCACTGGGTTCCAACTCTGCTATCGCCTTTATGTCTTCGAGTGTCTCATCGCTTTGCTGCCTGGTCGAAGATGAAGCTGTTTGGTCAATGCCGAAACCTGGAGCCAGATAGTTGATGCCGAATTCCGGATGCGAAGTGATCCAATGAGACATAGTGTTACGCTTTTATCCCTAACTTTTGCCTGGACCGCCCTTTCGGGTTTTCAGTCCACCGGGATACCCATTTTTGCCCAAGCCGCCTTTTCAGGTTTTCGACTTGCCGGGTGTACAGATTTTTACTCATTTCATCCCTTATTTTTTCCCGAACCCTTTTGGTTCGCCGGGAAGCCCTTATTTTTTCCTAGGTATGTCAACCTAGCGGGTCTTTTATTTATGCGTAGTATTTTTTCACTATGTCTGCATTGGCGGGGTGAGGAAGGTCGTCACCATCCATGGTGGTCAGGATCATGGCTCCTCCTGAGAACACACGTTTAACCACAAATGGCCCTTCGTATGTAGGGGTCCATTTGCCCCGGGGATCACTTTGAGGAAGGATGATGCGTTTGATTACCAGGTCCCCAACTTGATACTCTTGTGGTCTGACTTTCTTGTTAAATGCCCTGATCATCCGTTTTTGATACGTTTGACCATGACAGATAGCAGTGAGCCACTTTTCGTCGATCAGATTTAATTGATCAAGTCGAGTCTGGATCCAATCATCTTCATTCAAGTCTGCATCCTTCATTATCCGGAGAGAGGGTATCTGGACTTCAATTGGCAAGACTGCCTCCATGCCATAGACCAAGGAGAAGGGAGTTGCCCCGGTTGACGTTCTGGCCGATGTGCGGTACCCATGAAGAGCGAACGGTAACATCTCGTGCCAATCTTTATAGGTCACTGTCATCTTCTGCACAATTTTCTTGATATTTTTATTGGCTGCCTCTACAGCCCCATTCATCTTCGGCCGGTAGGGAGAAGAATTGTGGTGCTGTATCTTGAATTGTTCACAGAGTTTAGTGATCATTTTGTTATTGAGATTGGTACCATTGTCCGTAATGATTCTTTCCGGGACGCCGTACCGACAGATCAGATTATGCCGGATGAAACGTGCCACGACGCTCTTGGTTACTGTGGCGTAGGAAGATGCCTCAACCCACTTCGTGAAGTAATCGATCGCCACCAAGATGAAGCGATGCCCATTGGATGCCGTCGGTTGGATCTCACCGATCATATCGATGCCCCACATTGCGAAAGGCCAAGGTGCCGTTAGGACGTTCAGAGGAGCCGACGGGATATGCACTTTGTCAGCATAGATCTGGCATTTATGACAAGTTCGGGAGTGTTGGTAACAATCGGCTTCCATTGTGGACCAGAAATATCCTGCCCGAAGGATTTTCTTAGCCATGGTGTGTCCACTGGAATGTGTTCCAAATGTGCCTTCATGTAATTCCATCATAATTTTCTCTGCTTCAGCCTTATCCACACAACGTAGCAGAGTTGAATCATGATTCCGTTTGTAGAGAATGCCGTTACTGAGGAAGAATTTTGCAGCAAACCTCCTCATGAACTTCTTATCATTGACAGATGCACCTTCAGGGTATTCCTGAGCTTCCAAGTACCTCTTCACCTCATGATACCAGGGTTTCTCAGTAACCTTCTCAGTCTCGAGCTCGCAGCAGTATGCCGGTTCATCCAACTTCCAGATAATGATTCGGGGAGCCTCATTGTCCCATTTAACTTTGAACATTGAAGACATCGTAGCTAGGGCGTCCGCTAGCTGATTCTCCTCTCTAGGGAAGTGCTCAAAAGTTATCTCTTCAAAGTGGGGAAGCAAGGTCGACACATACTCCTTGTAAGGAATAAGATTCGGGTATTTCGTATCCCACTCGCCTTTGATCTGATTGATCACAAGAGCGGAATCTCCGAAGACACTTAGAAACTTGATCCTCAAATCGATTGCAGCTTGAAGACCCATGATACATGCCTCATATTCTGCCATGTTGTTGGTGCAGCTGAAACATAATCGGGCGGTGAGGGGAGTATGAGTTCCTTTGGAAGATATGATTACAGCGCCGACGCCGTTACCCAAAGCATTGGAGGCTCCATCAAAATGCATAGACCATCGGGATCCTTCCTCAGGTCCTTCATCCGGTCCAGGTACTTCACAGTCAGTTACCACCATGATGTCTTCGTCCGGAAAATCAAAGTTCAATGATTGGTAATCGTCCACAGGTTGGTGTGCCAAATGATCCGCCAGTACACTTCCTTTAATTGCTTTCTGGGTTGTATACTGGATGTCATATTCTGTCAAGATCATTTGCCATCTCGCTATTCTTCCAGATAGAGCGGGCTTTTCAAATATGTACTTGATGGGATCCATTTTTGAAATCAATAAGGTAGTGTGAGTCAGCATATACTGTCTCAGCCGGTGAGCAGCCCATACAAGAGCGCAGCAAGTTTTCTCAAGCAGTGAGTAACGAGACTCACAGTCGGTAAACTTTTTGCTCAAGTAATAAATAGCGTGCTCTTTTCGGCCAGACTCGTCATGCTGCCCCAGCACACACCCCATTGAATTGTCAAGTACTGTCAAGTATAATATCAGAGGTCTTCCTTCCACCGGTGGCATAAGAATGGGTGGCTCTTGGAGATATTCCTTTATCCTTTCAAAGGCGGCCTGACATTCATCATTCCAGCGTACTACTTGATCTTTCTTCAGCAATTTGAAGATTGGCTCACAAGTAGCAGTCAGATGTGAGATGAATCGGGCAATGTAATTCAGTCGTCCTAGGAAACCTCTGACTTCTTTCTCTGTTCTTGGAGTCGGCATCTCTTGTATGGATTTTACCTTGGCAGGGTCCACCTGAATACCTTTATCACTTACAATGAAACCTAACAATTTTCCGGATCTTACCCCAAAGGTGCATTTGTTGGGATTCAATCTCAGCTTGTACAACTTGAGTCGGTCAAATAACTTCCTCAGATGGTCAAGGTGCTCCTCCTCAGTTTGAGACCTTGCGATCATGTCATCAACGTATACCTCAATCTCATGATGGATCATATCATGAAATAAAGCAACCATGGCACGTTGATAGGTTGCCCCAGCATTTTTCAATCCGAATGGCATGACCTTATAACAGAAGGTCCCCCACTGAGTCACAAAGGTAGTCTTCTCCATATCTTCTGGAGCCATCTTGATTTGATTATACCCTGAAAAACCATCCATGAAGGAGAACACCTTGTGTTGAGTTGTATTGTCAACAAGGACATCAATGTGAGGTAGGGGGAAGTCATCCTTGGGGCTGGCCCTGTTCAGATCCCTGTAGTCAACACACATTCTGACCTTACCGTCCTTCTTCGGTACTGGCACCACATTGGCAACCCACTGAGGGTAAGAAGTCACTACAAGGAACCCGGCATCAAACTGTTTCATAACCTCGGCCTTGATCTTTTCAGACATCTCTGGACGCATCCGTCGGACTTTTTGCTTTACCGGAGGGCAATCTTCCTTGGTTGGCAGATGGTGAACTACAATGTCGGCATCCAAACCAGGCATATCTTCATAGGACCAAGCAAAAAATCTCCATGTAGTCTTGTAGCATCTGGATCAATCGTTGCTTCACGCTGAGCTCTAGATTGGCACCAATCTTGACCTCTTTCCTATCTGTCTCGGTACCCAGGTTAATTGTCTCCACCGACTCTTCATGTGGTTGAATAGCTCTCTCTTCCTGGAGTAGCAGTCTTGCGAGTTCACCAGGCACTTCGCAATCATCTTCACCTTCGTCTTCGGCCAAGTTGATCGGATTTTCAAAGTCATAACTGGCGGTAGCAGAGCTGTTACCAGTGAGATCCAGAGTGGATTGAAACCTGTATAAGTGAGTGTGTGTAAATATAGCTGTTTTGCAATATATATAACACAGAAAGGAAAAGAGCACAAGATTTGAAATGCAACAAACGTCCAATGTTTTGATTGATGATATATGAAAATGTTATACAAAAAGCCCTCACAAATGGAGCTACGATGCCCCGGGTAGGACACCGAGCCAACAAAGTTTTAACATATTGTTTGTCACAAATTGGAAATCAAAAGAAATTAATTACTGCGTGACAAATGTGATAGGGGTAAAATCCTTTGCTGTCCAGTTGCTTGGTCCGTCGCTGGTAGTCGGGTAGATCCAACTGTCAAACTCTGCTTCCTCTACATCCTCCTCGATAGCATTCACCCTTGAGCTAGAAATAAACACCGGAGCCTTTCTGATCTTCTCCTTGCGGACAACCCTCTGAGCCTCTACAGTAAAGCCCAGCCCAAACTTGTCATTCTTTTGAGTGAAGTCAGGAAGCTGACCCCAGTTTGCACAATTTCCTTTCTGAACCACAGCCCGGGCATCCCTTAGGGAAGCCATCTTCAAGGAAACATTCTCTTCGACTGTTGTTTCTGCTGCTGCTGAAATTGGATGTACCTCCTCGAAATGCTGAAAGGGGGTTTCAATAAACTCCCCGTCCATCTCAATGTATCTGAAGGAATTCAAATGGCTCACCATATACTCCTCTTCTCCTTGCACAGTGACGATCTTCCCCCTGACAGGGTACTTCAGCTTCTGGTGCAAGGTAGAGGTCACTGCCCCAGCTTTGTGGATCCAAGGTCGACCCAGTAGACAAGAGTATGATGGACGTATATCCATCACATAAAAAGTAGAGTCAAACACCTAAGAGCCCACACGAATAGGGATGTCAACCTCTCCATGAACCATCCTTTTTGAACCGTCAAAGGCCCTAACGATGATATTGCTGGGCTTCAGTTCTAGGCCTTCATAATCCAAACGGTCTAAAGCCTTCTTCGGTAGGACATTCAAAGAAGAACCAGTATCCACCAATACATGCGCCAGAGTAGTGCCCATGCATTCGATAGAGACATGCAGGGCATCATTGTGGTCTCTTCCCTTCGCAGTCAGGTCAGCATCTGAAAAACCCAAGCCATTGTCTGCTGTCAGATTTGCTACGCAATCAGTGAACTGGACTGCAGATGTCTCCTGTGGCACATGGGCCGTCTTGAGAAATGAGATCAAGGCCTTAGCATGGGCCTCGGAGCATAGAAATAAGGAGAGCATGGAGATCTTGGAGGGCGTATGCCCCAGCTGCTCGACAACATTGAAATCACTTTTCTTTATTATTTTCAGGATCTCCTCCACTTCTTGTTGGGAGGCCTCAGCATTTACAGGTAACGGTGCCTCCATCCGGGCAGGCTCTTCTTCAATCCCTTTGCCCCGAGCATTAGATGACTCGGCAGCAGGGGAAACAACTTGATCAGTAGCAGGAACAGGTAAACTTGTAGGTGTTATAAGGAGGGGTCTTCGAATAGCGGGCGGTGCAATGTCAGGCGAGAAGAGCCTGCCACTGCGGGTGACCTTGGCTGGACCAGTGATATCGCAGATACTGGCACCAGCGTCGAATTCTTGCTTGATTCCATTCACATATACGTCTGCCCCATAATGCCAGGGGACAGCTTTATCAGACACGTAGGGGCGAGGCCCCGGAACAGTAATAATCACAGGTGCAACAATCATGATTTGAACAGGCTTCTTCGGGAGAGCCTTGATTGGATTATTGAAGATGGTAACCACAGAAACTTCTTTTACCGGAACCAACTGAACAGCAGACTTCTTGAATAGAATCTCCTTGCTATCCATTAGGCTTTGGACGCCTAACCTCAGCAAGGGACAACCAGATAGGGAAACAGCACAGAACAGGCAACCTTCACTGCAACCCGGAAATAAACCGGCCTGCAGTAGGTTCTTCTTGACGGTCTTCAGAGGGGTGACAACTTCATTTACCGAAACAGCATACAGTTCTTCCTCAATGGCATTTACTCTATGCTGGGGCATAGGAGCAGTTACAACATTTGGTCTCTCCGGCGCTTCAAACTGAATTTCCTTTGTGTCGATCAGATCCTGTACTTTGTTTCTCAAGGCCCAGCAATCATCAGTAGTGTGCCCGGGACTATCAGAATGATAAGCACACCGGGCATTTGGGTTATACTTAGGGGACGCAGTGTTGACGACCTTAGGAGCTTCTTTGAGGGTCACCAGGTTGGTGGATAACAGTTGGGGTAAAATTTGAGATAAGGTCATACTCAGTCGAGTATACTGCCTCTTAGGCCTTTCGCTTCTTTGTTGATTGTACTGCTGAGGAGCAGCAACAGGTTTTGAGATGACCAAAGCATTGACGGCTTGGCGACTTTCGGGCTTGACTTGTCTTCTAGTACCATAGACGGCACTTGCTTCCTTCTTAAACGGCCTCTTCTCAGCACTTGTGGAGGCAGCCTTTTGTATCTTGCCTGACCTGATGCCAGCTTCAATTCTTTCTCCCGTCAATATCAAATCTGTAAACCCAGCGGAGGAGTTACCAACCAAATGATTGAAAAACGGACCAGACAACGTCCCTAGAAACATATCAACCAGCTCTCGATCAGTCAATGGAGGCTGCACCCTGCCAGCCAAATCTCTCCATTTTTGAGCGTACTCTTTGAACCCTTCACCCGTTCCTAGAGATATACCCTGAAGTTGGGTACGCGTAGGAGCGAGATCAGAATTGTATTGGTATTGTCTGTAGAATGCGGTTGCCAAATCTTCCCAGTGTCGGATGCTAGTTCCATCTAGTTGGTAGAACCATTCAAGCTGTGACCCTGAGAGGCTATCTTGGAAGAAGTGAATCCAAAGGTTCTTATCCGCCGTGTAAGGTTGGATTTTCCTTACGTACGACCTCAGATGCAGCTTTGGGCAAGAGACCCCATCATACTTGGCGAAGGCGGGCGCCTTAAACTTGTGTGGAATTACTACCCCAGAAGATAACCCCAAATCTCCGAAATCCAATCCCGGCACATTCTGAATTTCCATGGCGCTTAAGCGGTCCTCCAATTGCTTGTATCTGTCAGCAGCAGGTGGGTATTGTTCGTCGTTATAGTCCGTCTCGTTGTCGGAGACTGCGGGACTAGGAGCTCCTCCCCCTTGGGGACTGTTTTTCTCAGCAGAAGAAGTAGTTGGATCAGCTTCATTATGGAGTGTGTTCCCAAATCTGCGTCCGGTGTTGAACAACGCAGTCCTATTTTTCTTCTTCTTCTTCAGGAGTAGAGTCTTCAACTCTTGCTGTCCTTGGGCCAGGCTCAGGACCATCTCTTGAAACTGTGCATTTTGGGCCTGAAGGGCCTTGATTGCTTGCTCACTGGAGGAATCTGGATTCATGATGACTGTTCACACAAACAGCGAAGAAGATTAAGCAACCTGTGAAATAGGGTACCTGCTATGCATATGGTGCAATGGAATGCGTATGTATGCAATGCATTCAAGGATTTAGAATATTCAAAATTTGTTGCAGACAAAAAGGAACGCACATCATATTAATAAGGAGAAATTCATTAGTACATAAATGCCCCATGGGCCAAATATTACAAAATGACTCCTCAAGGCAAAAAAACATTGCGCATCCTCTTTGGTGCGATGTAGGTGTTGAGATTCCTTTCCTCGTGCAGTAGGCGGGTGAGTTCCAGGACCTTCTTTTCACTAGCATGTAGATTGGTCTCAAGAGAATTCCGTTCTTCCTTAAGCTGGACCCAGCTCTTCTGCATTTCTTCCCAGGAGGTGGGCATGTCGGGATGTTGAATGGTGTAGGACACCTTTCCTTCCAAGACTAGTTCTTTGATCACAGGGAGCATATGAGGATAAGGCATCACTAACTTCTGGGAGCAGGCTCGTACCCACTTGAGATAAGGTTCCAACGGGATGGAGTTCCTGTGCCCCAGTGTCTTGCTGTCTATCCTACTCGGCATCCTCCAAGCTCTGATAAATCTCTGACGAAGTCCTTGAGTATCGTTGTCGAACTCAAAAACTATGTTAGGAATTAACATGTCATGAGGGCCATCCCTCCGAGCATAACCAAACTGTCTCCAAGCCAGGCATGGGTTGTAAGTAATACCTCCTTTGATTCCAAATAAAGGAACATTAGGGTACTCCCCGCAACGATCAATGATAGCGACGTCTTCCCTGGACCTAGGGCACCAATGTATATCTGCATGCGTGAGAGTCATTAACCGTTGTGACCATCTCAAACCCCGCTCGTTCTTCAAAACTGATTGTGGAAGGTGCGAAATAAACCACCTTCCTAGGAGAGGAGTGCAACACATAAGGACACCCCTTCTTCTCATGGTTCGAGTGTAACATGAGTGAAGGATGTCCCCCAGCAACGTAGGTATAGGATTCCTGGTCATGAAGATCTGGACAGCACTGATATCAATAAGCTGATCTGGGTTAGGGAATAACACCAAACCATAGACAAGGAGGGCCATAACTTCTTCAAAATCTTGTAGGTCAAGGGAGTTCCAACATTCTTGGGCTTTCTCAAACAGAAACCTGGCTAAGAACCCCTTGATACCACTTCTAACTTCCCAATGTCCCTTAAGGTCAGACGGTTATAGGTGCAAGGCTTTAGCAATCTCTTTAAGCTTGGGTTCCCCTTCCGTACCGTTGTAGGGTAGTTGATCAAGGATAGGGACCTTCAGAAGTCGGGAGAACTCTTCCAATGTAGGCACCGATTGATAATCCGGGAAAGTGAAACAGTGATGCAGAGGGTCAAAGAACTGGAACAAGACTTTTATCATATCGTCCTCAATGTTGGTGTTAACCAAGCTGATGAGTCTTCCATGTCTCTCACTGAATGAAGAACCCTCGGGAATCCTGGACATAAGTTCCTTAAGCTGAGGAGGGATCTTTACAAGGCTAATCTGAATTGTCTTTCTGCGAGCAGTTTCCATGTCCTATAAAACAAGAACAAAGATGAAGATTCGAACCCCTTGAAATGGTCAGTCAATGCACATGATGTTATATGATGTCATGATGTTATGATTAAATACACCACAAATATTCACAAAGGCAAACATGGTAAGGCACACAAGGCACACCAGACAAACCCTTAGAGTTTAGGCCTGCATGGGGTCTGGGTATTACCCTCTTGAAGTTTGGTGGGCTCAACCTGTCCTATTAGAAGTAACCGGGTTCTAAGGATCCCAATATCACTGGATTACTTTCATCGTTCATCGTTTCGATTTAGCCACTGAACTGGCGACCGAAATATCCCAGGAAAGCAACCCTCAATTGAGTGTAGTATCGAGTATCAACCAACCTCGGACTGCACCAAAGTCAGTTATCTCACTACCCTAAAGAGGCCAAGAGGGTTCAATTAAGGTTCCTAAGGTCAGTTGATGCTTCACGACACCACGTGGCAGCCCCTTACTCTCCTTGAATGAACTCAAGGGTTACCGGTACACACCGAAGTGCCACATCAACGTAGCAGACTGCTTCAACCATGTCGGTATACCCCGCACAGTTCCCTCACAGCCTTGTTGCTACTTTCTAAGAAGGTATCCCCAGATCCGGGTTAGGATCTATAAAACTCCGATACAAAGCCCACAAATGTAAAAGCAAACAAGACAATCAATTCAAACAAGACAATCAATTGAAAACAAAGGTGATCTAAGCCCTAAGGTTACTCCACTTTTAAAAATTATCCCCAGCAGAGTCGCCAGTTCTGTGACACGGTGGGAGAACTGACTTGAGGTTTTGCGTTTGTTTTCGCAAATGTTTCGGTTGAGCAAGAGTCGCCACCGACTTTTTATTTTATCCTAAGGAAAGGTTAAAAAGCACAGCAAAAACCTTTTGAGATGTTTTCTTGGGTTCGGGGAGTAGATTATAGAAAGGGAAGGTATTAGCACCCTTTCTATCCATGGTTATCCATGGGCTCTTAGTTACTTGCTTAGATCACTTGCCTTTTGTTTTCAATTGTTTTAAATGGTGCTTGAGTGCGTGGGTTTGAAAATGTTTTTAGAAAAAAAAGAGGCCAATGTGGTGGCAACCTTTGTAATGATCCATGTGGGGATGTATACAAAGATGTATGTCTTTTGAAAAGGTTTTCATTTGTTTTTGACAGTTGTTTTGAAAGTGTTGTGAGGTGTGGTTTTGAAATTAGGCAAGTGTTTTGTTTTGCAAGTTTGATTCAAGTAACTAAGAGGTTATCTACTCCTAAATTTCTCAAAAGATTATTGCTATGTTTTAACCCTTTTAACAAGTTTGTTCCACCATTGAATTTGGTGGACAACCTTATGTTAGGATGTGAAAGGGACAGGCGCGGGTCATCGTTTAGACCATAATTGTAACGGCGTTAAATGTCTTTGGGCAATTTTCTTTAAGGGACTTGATCATTTGTTTTTGTTTGTTTTGAAAAGTTTTATCGAGGGAATATGATCATTCAAATTGTTTGCTTTGCCCAAAGAAGTTCAACATACAATATGGCCCATTTATTTGAAGGCAACAAAGTGGAGTACCCTAGGGATGCAAGTGTGAGATGTGTGTCCATTTTCATGCTTGTTTATCTTGAGATTAGGTCATAACTATTTTTTTTATCGTTTTTCGCATGCAAACCCTAATTCTAACATGTTATTATTAGAAAGCGTATAAAGTGCGAAAATAAATTTACTAAGCTATTACAAAACCAGATATGGGAAGGGGGGTACAAATGTTCAAATGGGGATATTGACAAGTAATGTAAACCTAAATTATTACATCATTTTTTAATATTTGCAATTTAATCAATGTACAAAAATTAAATAAGAATGCAAGATGCAAAAGAAATGTTTTGTATATGTATGAAAAAATTATTATTTATGTAAAAGAGAAAAGAAAAAATAAAAATATATTATTTTTGGAGTATTTTGAATTTAGGGCAAAAAACCCTAATTTTAATGAAAAATGGGTATTAATTGATTTAATACAAATACTTATTTATTATGTACAAAAATAAAAATAAAATGAAGTATATTATGAAAAAAGTATTTTTGTATCAAATATTAATAAAAATGAAAAATTCAAGTATTTTTATATTTTAACTTAAATATATTAATAAATATATATCTATATATATATTAAGTTCTTAAATATGCATTATGTGCAAAATATTTAATATTTAATAAAATAAATAATAAAAAAAAGGTATTTTTTATGTGAAATATTTTCAGAAGGTAAACAAAAATAAAAAATGTATTTACACTATTTTTATATTTATTCTAAATAATGGTATATATAATATTTATGTATAATCAAAAGAAACAATCAAATAAATATGCAATAAATCCAAAAAAGGATGGAAAAAATATTTTTATGTTTTTTATATCATGAGAAAAAATAAATGGACCAATCAAAAAAAGAAAAAGTCAGAAATCATTAAAAATAAAACAAATGGGCTCAGGGGGTGTAAAAATAGATGTGTGGTGCAAAAAGAAAGATGACACAAGCCCAGCCCACTAAGCCTGTCATCTTCAACCTCAGAACACTTCCTTGTTCAAAAAACACGCGTTTTCTAACTTCTCATTCCTTGATCTTTTGCCAAATCTTCCAACATGAAACCTGTAGAGCTTGAAACCACGGTTCTAGACATATAAAGAAGTCAAGCTAACTCTCAGAAATGAGAGAGAATTTCTTCTCTCCCAAATCCTGACCTAAATTTTTAACCATGTTCAGACATAAAATTCTCTAAGCACACGAAATATAAATAAAATCTAATCATTTGAGCATGTCCAGGGCTATGATTGTGACATGTTTTCTTCACAAACCTAAAGCTAACAATGTCTAATAAGAGAGATACGACCCCATGAACTTACCTGTTCAGTTGGAATCGAGCTTTGCAATGGAGGATGTTTCAGAGTGAAATGATGACTTGTATAGCTTCCTTGAAGTGTAAGGATGCTTTTCCAAGTCCTACTTTGTCTTGAAACTCCCTGAATCGAGCTAGTGAACTCCAACTGCAAAACAGAAAATTAAAAATGGTGAAGTGGCTTGGAGGTGTTACAGGTCAGGTTTCAGGTCATGGTTAGCTTGCCTAAGTACTAGGGAATGTGTGTGAACTGGTTTTGGCACAAGAACTTGAGGGAAATAGGAGTTAGCAATCAAACTGCAGAGGCAACTCTGTTTTTGCAGTTTGATGGTGTTTTTTGGTTTTAGGATGTTTGGGAGGTCAATGGCTCGTGCAAAAGCTTGGATATGTTATGTGTAATGTGTTTGATAATTTCTTTCTTGTGTTCTAATGCTGAGATTGAAGTTGGTACAAGTTATGGACTTTTTCTTCTCTCTTAAGCAACAAAGGCAAGTTGATGGTTTAGGTCAGTAGGGGGCTTCCTAATGTGCTTCATAATCTTCTCTTGATCAGAGCAACTTGTCCATAATCATGTGCCAAAAGGATTTAGCTTGTACTTGTTGGATTTCTAAATTGACATAAAGCTAATCTTTTCAAAAATGGAAAGTTCACTTTATCTAGTTTAGGATTAATCTTGCATACAATACTTGCACTCAAAGAACAACACTTTAAAACATTGAATATGCATTAAATTATTGAGTATGGAATGGTTCAAGGACCTGTAATCAAGCATAAAGCAAGCTGAGTTCAAATTTGCAAGATTATGAACATGTCTTGGTTAAGAACAAAAGTGAATTTTTGCCAACTTGTGAAATTCGAATCTCTCAAGTTATGAGGTTGTTTGAGAAGTTCTTGGACATTTTGGAAAGCTTGGAATGTGTACTACAATCCATCTTTGAAATGCAAATTGAAATTCCAAGTGGAAGGGTATGAAAAATGGCCTTGAAGTTGGGTAGAAAACCTAGTCAAAATAGGTTAAAATTTCACTAAGTTAAAAATGGTTTAGTGCCCTTATTCAAAAATTTGTAACTTGAGATACAAGCTTCAAATGAGAAAACTTTGTGAATCAAAGTTGTAGATTATGCAACAAGCTACAACTTTCATGTTTTTGACTTTTGTTTGAATCCAAATGGATCTTGGTGAAAAGATGGGGCAAAGTTGGGAAAAAATTAGGGTTTTTCATAACTTAGAAAAATTCTAAGTTATGAAAAATTCCATTTTCTAACCCTAATTTGCATTTTGTGATTTCTTGGTGAACAAGTTTCATGATTTGGCATGTTTTGATGAAAAATGAATCTTGACTCTTGATTTTGACCAAAAAGTCAAAGTTTGACTTTTCAGTATACAGTCAAAATTGATCAATTGACTGGGAAATTCAACTGTCAATCTTGTGTACTTGGGATCTTTTGAACTTGTTAAGCATGTCAAGATAATTCCATGGGGTCCTTGAGTCCATATGTGAGCTTGGTTTGCCATTGGCTAGGTCAAACAGTCAAAAACTGCCTTTGTACAGTCAAAACCCTAAAAATGACCATTTTGCCCTTTTGGTGATCTGATCAAATTTCTTATGGAATTATGATCCAAACTTGATCAAATGGTTCATATGAGCTCATAATGTTGATGTGGGTCAAATTTCATGAGGTTTGACTGTCAATTGGCCACAGTTGACTTTTTCCCCAATACAACTGATTTCTAGGTCAACTGTCCAATTGACTGGGCAAAACTTGGAATCAAGACTTGAAACTTGGTGAGGATAAACTTGGGAGTCCAATCATAAAACATGAAAGTCATCTTAGGCATTTTAGGTCAAAACATCCTTGGGCAAACACAAACCCTAATTTGAGTCCACAGTGCAAGGAGAAGTCTTGAGCAGAGGAAACCCTAACTAGATCTTGATCTTCAAGGGTCTTGTGATGAGAAAATGTTGAGGAAATGGGAGGGCAAATTTTGGGGTACAACAAATGTCTTCAAACTTTTGATGACTTTCTTCACATAATTGTAAAGAGAAGTTGGAGAGGATGTCAAGGAGTATCTGTTATACGGTGGGAGAACTGACTTGAGGTTTTGTGTTTGTGTTCGCAAATGTTTCGGTTTAGCAAGACTCGCCACCGACTTTTTATTTTATCCTAAGGAAAGGTCAAAAAGCACAGGAAAGACCTTTGAGATGTTTTCTTGGGTTCGGGGAGTAGATTATGAAAAGGGAAGGTGCAAGCACCCTTTTTATCCATGGTTATCCATGGGCTCTTAGTTACTTGTTTAGATCACTTGCTTTGCTTTTCAATTATTTGAAATGGTGCTCTTCAATTGTTTGAAATGGTGCTTTGTTTGTGGTTTTGAAAGATGTTTTGAAAAGAGGCCATCATTGTGGCAACCTTTTTAATGATTCTTTTTTGAATGTATACAAAGGTGTTTTTGTCTTTTGGAAAGTTTCTAATATTCGAAAGTTGGATTTTGAAATTGTGTTGTGAAGTGTGTTTGAAAGTAGCAAGGATGTTTTGCAAGCTTTTGATCAAGTAACTAAGAGTTATCTACCCTATTTTACTCAAAGATCTTTCTTATGTTTTTAACCATTTTAACAGTGTTATTTCACCATTGCATTTGGTGAACAACCTTGTGTTAGGATGTTAAACGGGACAGGCGCGGGTCATGGTATAGACCATGATAGCAATTGTGTCAAGTATTTTTTTGGCAATTTTCTTGAGGGACTTGATCATTTTTGTTTAGGCAACTCAGATAACGTCATCGAGGGACTATGATCTTTTGTTTTGTTTTTGTTTTGCCAAAGTACTCAACATGCATACCATGGCCCATTTTTGAAGGTAACAAGTGGATTGTAACCCTAGGGGTGTAAGTGTGCATTGTGTTTGTTTTTCATGCTTTTTTGTCTTTGATTAGGTCAAACTATTTGTTAATTTGATTTTGGCATACAAACCCTAATTCTCTAATCATGGCATAATTGAAAGCGTAAAAGTGCGAGAATTTAAATTCTAAGCTATTACAACATGATTATGGGGATGGGGGTACAATTTTGAATGAGGGGATATTTGACAAGAAATATAAACCCTAGATTACTATTACATCCAAATTGAATCTCAATGCAACAATATTTAAATGTACAATACTTAAATGAACAAAATAAATAAATATTAAATAAAATGTTTATGCAAAAAAAGAAGTTTTTATTTGTTTATGTATGTAAAGTGTTTTTAATGTGAAAAAAGTGTAAAGAATTAAAATAAAAAAAAAGTTAATTTTATTTAATTAAGGGGTAAACCCTAATTTCCCTTAAGAAAATAATATTATATATTATTTATATACAAAAATATACTAATATGTACAAAAAATGAAATATATTGAAGAAAAGGTATTTTTTTAGTATAAATAATAATGAAAAATAAAAAGGTAATATTTTTATATTTTTATTCTAATTGTTTAATAAAATAAAAGTATATGTATATATGTATATATATATATATATATATATATATATATATATATATATATATATATATATATATATATATATATATATATATATATATATATATATATATATATATATATATATATATATATATATATATATATATATATATATATATATATATATATATATATATATATATATATATATATATATATATATATATATATATATATATATATATATATATATATATATATATATATATATATATATATATATATATATATATATATATGTATATATATATATATATATATGTATATATATATATATATATATATATATATATATATATATATATATATATATATATATATATATATATATATATATATATATATTAAATATATTAAGTATGTGTAAAATAAAATAAAATATTTATTAAAATAAAATATATTCAAGAAAATATTTCCAGTGTGAATAAAAATAAGAAATAAAAATAAAAGTATTATTTACATTATTTTCAAGTTTTCAAATAAATTATAAAAAGTATTCAAAATGTTTTAATGTTTAGAAAAAATCAAAATAAAATATCAAATAAATGTAAAAAAATGTGAAAACATTTTAAAGCATTTTTTATGTTTGGGGATAAAATAATAAAATCAGAAATGAAATAAAAATGCAAAAATAACAAAATATAAAGAAATTGGGCCAGGGGGTGTAAAACTGAAAATGGGGGGTGTTAGAAGCAGAAACAAGCCAGCCCAGCCCATTTCCACTTCATCTTCTTCCTCCAGACAAAAAACGCGTGCCCTGTATTCAAACTGCTAACTCCTGTATTTGTGATCTTTTGCCAAAACACAAAACATGAAACTTGTAGAACATTAAACCACGATTCTAACCATATAAAAAACTTAATCTAACTCTCAAAGACCAGAGAGAATTTCTCTGGCCCTAAAATCTAACCTAGTTTTTTCAGCATGTTCATGGGTGAAATTCTCTTAGCACGCTTAATATAAATGAAAACTGAGCATATGTACAGCTTCATGGCATTGAATACTACATTTTTCATCCACAAACCTAAGGCTAAATGTTCCTAAATAGAGAGATAGAAGTTTGAGAAATACCTGTTTCAGTTGGATTCGAGTTAGACAATGCAGAGCTTCTCAACAAGTTTTTAGGTGCCTGGTAGCTTGCCTGAACTTCACTTGTTCTTTTCCAATAGCTAGTTTGCTTCGAATGTTCCTGAATTAACCTCCAGAAGTCAACGAGTGGTTTGTGTGATGGATGTGAATCTGCATGGAGTGCCCTGTTTTGCAAGAAGAATGTGATTTGGTGTTTAGGAAGGCTTGAGGGCTCAACAATTCGTGTTTATGGCTCAGGGCAATGCACAAAACTTATTGGAAATGTTGGCCAGAGTTGAATATATCAGATGCTCAAGTTATGTCCTTTTGGCAAGTTGACTTGTTTTGAAAGAAAAGTGTGAAGTGATATGAGGTAGGCCTGTACAGGCTATCTCCAAGCATGCACAAGTTTCTGGTACCTTTGCCTGAGTTTGTGGAACTTGTTTGCTGCAAAGAAAGAGGTCCAAGGCTCAAGAGAAGCAATGTTGACATATAGTTGCCTTTATGAAAATGGAAGTGCTACCTTTGTGCCCAAAATGAATTTATTCATTGTGCCAAGCTCTAATGATCAGAATAACACCAATGCCCAATGAGTTTGCATTAAATTTTTGAGTGTTAAAGGGTTTAGAGACCTGTAATAAGTACAAAGCTAGTTTGGACAGATTTTGCAACTTGTATGAACATGTATTGGCCATGGATACAAAGTGAGTTTTTGCCAACTTCAAGCATTCGATTCTCCGTAACCACAAATGTGTTTGAGGAGTTCTTGGACAATTTGGAAAGCTTGCAACATGCAATATAATCCATCTTTGAAATTCAACTTGATACTCCAAGTGGAACTATGTGAAAAATGGCCAAGAAGATAGGGCAAAATCCTGCCTAATGTAGGGCAAAATTTCTCTAAGTTAAAAGTTTTAGGGACCCTTGTTCCAAAAATCATAACTTGATATCCAAGCTTCTTTTGAGAAAACTTTGTGAATAAAAGTTGTAGACTTTGTGGAGGACTACAACTTTCATGTTGTAAGTTTTGTTTGAATCCATTTGCATCAAGGTGAAAATGTGGGACAAAGTTAGAAAAAATTAAGAAAATTTCATAACTTAGAAAAATTCTAAGTTATGAAAATTTTCAATTTCAAACCCTAATTTGCAATTTTGGGTTTCTTGATGAACAAGTTTCATAATTTGACATATCTTGATGAAAAATGACTCTTGGCACTTGATTTTGACCAAAAAGTCAAAGTTTGACTTTTCAGTGTACAGTCAAATTTTGATCAGTTGACTGAAAAATTCATCTGTCAATCCCATGCATTTGAGATCTTTTGAACTTGTTGAATAGGTCAAGATGATGTCATTGAGTCCTTGAGTCCATGGTTGAGCTTGATTTGCCATTGGCTAGGTCAAATAGCCAAAAATTGCCTTTATACCGTCAAAACCTTAAAAATGACCATTTTGCCCTTTTGGTGATTTGATCAAACTTCTTGTGGAATTGTGGTCCAAACTTGATAAAATGGTTCATATGAGTTCATAATGTTGATGTGGGTCAAAATTCATGAGGTTTGACTGTAAATTGGTCACAGTTGACTTTTTCCCTAATACAATTGATTTTTAGGTCAACTGTCCAATTGACTAGGCAAAAATTTGATTCAAGGCTTGAAACTTGGTATGGACAAACTTATGAGTCCAACATGAAGTATGAAAGTCAATTTGGGAATTGAAGGTCCAAAAATCTCTGTGCAAACTCAAACCCTAATTTAGGTCAATAGTGCAAGGAGGTGTCTTAAGCAGAGCAAACCCTAGCTAGATCTTGAGTTCCAAGAGCCTTGTGATGAGAAATGTTGATAAAATGAGAGGGAAAATTTTGGGGTACAACAGTTGCCCCTGTTCAATCTTCTTGAACCTGAAGAGTTAGATTGGCAAGTTTGCCTTTCGTGACTCGAAGGTAAAAGAGGATTGGACACTAGAGTGCCTGTAAATTTGCACTCGTCAAAATATTGTTGAAGGAATGGGCTTAAAGATGCCATTTGGAGATGGTAGAATCTTACTGGAGATGGGCTTAAAGTTGCCATCTAAGATTTTTTTGTTGAAAATCAGTAGAATGAACATCAGAATGGTATCCGTATTTGGAATGTATCTGAGTTGTATCTGGAGATTGGGTTTTTATGAGCAAGAGAATGGCGTCTGTGTCTAGAGCGTATCCGAGTTGTAACTGTATTTTAATGGAGGACAGAGAAAAATTTGTGTATGAAGCATCTAGGTGTTGGGGATAAGTTCTGAATGAGTGGCGGAATGGAAACCGTGTCTGGAGCGTATCTGGACTGTATATGAAATTGAGATCTGTATGAGTAGCAGAATGACTTCCGTGTCTGGAGTGTATTCGAAACGGTAACTGGGATCTGAATAAGTGACATAATGACTTCCGTGGTGACTGCACTGGGGAGAATCAAACTTCTGGTGTAAAGGCCAGAATGGCATCCGTGTTTGGAGCGTATCTGATCCTGAAGTTGATAGTTGAATCTGAATGAGAGATAGAATGGCCACCGTATCTGGAGCGTATCTAGTCTGTATCGGATTGCTGAAGTCTGAATGATTAGTAGAATGACCGTCGTGTCTGGGGTGTATCTGAACTGTATTTTGACTTGAAATTCTGAATGAGTAATAGAATGACCGCCGTGTCTGGGGTGTATCCATACTGTATCTGAAATCTCTGAATAGTTGTTAATGATAGCTTTTTAATCTTATCTTGAAAAGGGTAAAATGTTAGCTAAAACACGAAGTTATGTTGCATGATATGTATGATGCAATGAAACGTGTTCCATCAATGTTTATGATATATGAATGTAATGTATGCGCATGTAAGCTGATTAGCTGTCTTGCTGAGGAAAATAAATCCTTGATAACTGGAGATAATGAAATTTTGACTGCTGTCGGGGGAGTAAATTCCTGACCGATGCTGAGGATTCAAAAAATCTTTGATTGTTGAAGATGAGAAATCCTTGCTGATTGCTTGGGGATTAAAGATCTTTGATTGTTGAGAATGAGAAATCCTGGGACCACTGCTGGGGATTGAAAATCCTTGGTGACTTGTGGGGATTTAACAAGAGCTTTGACAATTTCTATGGGGATGTGAGAATTCTTCATGACTTTCCTAGGGAAATAAGGAAAAATCTGACAATCTTTACTGGGGAATTAAAACCTGGGAGGCTTCAAATGGAGAAACAGGAACCAGAATCTTCGTTCTGTTGGGAAATAACTCTGTGGGGAGAGTGTTTATTCTGCCGGATAAATCAGGAGTTTTGGGTTGTATGCCAAATTACTGGGAATCGTCCTAGTTATGGATAAGACAAGAAGTTAAATGTTATTTGATTGATTCTCAGACTTTTAAGATAACCTGCTGGGAAGTTGGGGAAAGCTGATTAGTTCCCACTGGGGATATGTATTTCAGGGTTTTCGGGCTCCACTGGGGGTCGAGAGTTTGGAGACTTAACTCTGATGGGAACTTTGAAATTTAACTCCGCTGGGGGATAAAGTTTAGAATACTCTGGCTCCGCTGGGGACATATACTCCAAGGTTTTAGCTTTGTTGAGGATCTGAATGATGTATTGTAGGGGATTTCTTCTGGAATAGAACAAAGATATCTTCCTACACCTTCAACCTATCAGTAATTATCCTTTCTCAATTTCGTTTTATTTGTAAGCAGTGATTATATTCAAATGCATATGCCTATTTAACAAAACTTCAGACGTTTTCAAATAGAACATAAGTGTAAAAAGAAAGGAAAGGCCAACAAATTTCTGCACTTTGAAGTATCTTTGTATTAACTTTTGTAAGTATCTTTGTACAAAGGAGACAGGCATCCTAGTAAGAGAATGTCGTCGTAAAATTGAGAAAAAATTTATACAAAAGAAAGATGGCTATGTGTAACAATTCCATGGGGTTCCTATTCTGCTATAGCCTTCACAACTCTGAGTATCTTGTCCATTCGCTGCTTCGTCCACCGATGATTGGATTGATCAGAAGCCTGGAGCTTGTTGGTGAAGAGATTGTCCTTAAAGTTATCCAACGAGACATAGTCATACGCTTTAATTCCCTAACTTTTGCTTGGACCGCCATTTCGGGTTTTCGATCCACCGGTAAACCCTTTTTTGCCCAAGTTGCCCTTTCGGGTTTTTAACTTGCCGGGTGTACATATTTTTTTTTATCCCTCATTTTTTCCTAAACCGCCCTTTCGGGTTTTCGATTCACCGGGAAACCCTTTTTTTGCCCAAGTCGCCCTTTCGAGTTTTCAACTTGCCAGGTGATTTTATGCGTAGTATCTTTTGACTATGTCTGCATTTGCAGGGTGCGGCAAGTCGTCACCGTCCATGGTGGTCAGAATCATTTCCCCACCAGAAAAGATGTTCTTGATCATAAATGGTCCTTCGTAAGTAGGAGTCCACTTTCCCCTGGGATCACTTTGCGGCAAGATGATCCGCTTGATTACAATATCTCCGACTTGATATACTTGACATCTGACTTTCTTGTTGAAAGCCTTGATCATCCGTTTTTGATACGTCTGACCATGACAAACAGCAGTAAGTCATTTCTCGTCGATCAAATTAAGTTGATCAAGTCGGGTCTGAATCCAATAGTCTTCACTCAAACCGGCATCCTTCATAATCCTCAAGGAAGGAATCTGAACTTCCATAGGTAGAACAGCTTCCATGCCATATGCCAAAGAAAAGGGGGTTGCCCCTATTGAAGTACGTGTCGTGGTACGATATCCATGCAGAGAAAATGGTAACATCTCATGCCAGTCCTTGTAGGTGACTGTCATCTTTTGAATGATCTTCTTGATATTTTTGTTCGCGACTTCAATAGCACCGTTCATCTTTGACCGATAGGGAGATGAATTGTGATGATAAATCTTGAACTGCTCGCACAGAGCGGTGATCATAGTGTTGTTCAAATTTGTACCGTTGTCCGTGATAATCCTGTCGGGGATACCATACCGGCATATGAGGTTCTGCTTGATAAAGCGGGAAACCACATTCTTTGTAACAGAGGCGTAGGAAGCTGCTTCGACCCACTTGGTAAAGTAATCAATAGCGACCAAGATAAAGCGATGGCCATTAGATTCCGTAGGCTTGATCTCTCCAATCATGTCGATTCCCCACATCGCGAACGGCCAAGGGGCTGTTAGAACGTTGAGAGGAACAGGAGGAATATGTACTTTGTCGGCGTAGACTTGACATTTGTGGCAAGTATGGGAATGTTGATGACAATCAGCTTCCGTGGTAGACCAGTAGTAGCCTGCCCTTAGAATCTTATTAGCCATCGTATGCCCACTCAGATGGGTGCCAAATGTGCCACTATGTATTTCGGTCATGATCAACTCTGCTTCAACCTTGTCCATACAACAAAGTAGAACACAATCATGGCTGCACATATAAAGGATACCATTGCTCAAGAAGAACTTGGCAGCAAATCTCCTTAAGAACTTTTTGTCATTGACAGAAGCTCCTTCAGGGTATTCTCGAGTCTGGAGATACCTTTTGATTTCATGAAACCAGGTTGGTTCCACTACTTCTTCGGTATTAATCTCATGACAGTGCACAGGTTCGTCCATTCGCTCGATGGTGATTTGAGGAGCCTCATTATCCCAATTGAGTTTAAACATGGAAGACATTGTAGCTAGAGCATCTGCTAGCTGATTTTCTTCTTGCGGAAAATGCTCGAAGGTAATCTGCTCGAAATGTGGCAGCAATGTCAGGACATGTTCTTTGTATGGGATAAGATTAGGATGTTTAGTGTCCCACTCTCCTTTGACTTGACTGATAACCAAAGCCGAGTCCCCAAATATGACCAAAGATTTGATTCCCAAGTCTATAGAAACCTTGAGACCAAAGATGCAAGCTTCGTATTCAGCCATGTTGTTGGTACAGCTGAAGCAAAGTCGGGAAGTGAAGGGTGTATGGCAACCTTCCGGAGAAATGAGTACCGCACCGATACCGTTGCCAAGTGTATTTGAAGCACCATCAAAATACAGGGTCCATCGGGATCCTTGTTCAGGTCCGTCATACGGCCCGTTACCTTCAATGTTGTCCAATGTCATGATGTCCTCGTCGGGGAAGTCGAATCTCATAGATTGGTAATCTTCGACGGCTTGATGAGCTAGATGGCCAGCTAGTACACTCCATTTTATAGCTTTTTGGGTAGTATACTGGATATCATACTCAGTCAGGATCATTTGCCATCTAGCAATTCTTCCAGATAAAGCAGGCTTCTCGAAGATATACTTAATCAGATCCATCTTGGAAATCAACAAAGTGGTATGAGTCAACATATACTGCCTTAGCCGGCGAGCAGCCCATACCAAAGCGCAACAAGTTTTCTCGAGCAGTGAGTAGTGAGTCTCACAGTCGGTAAACTTTTTGCTAAGGTAATAAATGGCATGCTCTTTTCGGCCAGACTCGTCATGTTGGCCCAGTACGCACCCCATTGAGTTATCCAAAACAGTCAAATACATGATTAACGGCCTTCCTTCGACGGGTGGCATCAAGATAGGAGGTTCCAGCAAATACTCCTTGATCTTATCAAAAGAAACTTGACAATCATTGTTCCATTTAACCACCTGATCTTTCTTCAACAACTTGAATATTGGCTCACAGGTAGATGTTAGGTGAGAGATGAACCTCGCAATATAATTTAAGCGTCCCAAGAAGTCTCTAACCTCCTTTTCAGTGCAGGGGGCAGGCATTTCCTGTATAGCTTTGACCTTAGCGGGATCAACCTCAATGCCTTTGTTGCTGACGATAAATCCCAAAAGTTTACTAGACCTGACTCCAAAAGTGCACTTGCTTGGGTTCAGTCTGAGCTTATACTCCTTCAATCTGTCAAACAGCTTTTGCAGATGATCAAGGTGTTCTTCTTCTGTCTGTGTACGGGCTATCATGTCGTCTACGTAGACTTCGATCTCATGATGTATCATGTCATGAAACAAAGCTACCATGGCGCGTTGATAGGTTTCCCCGGCATTCTTCAGTCCGAATGGCATCACTTTGTAGCAGAAGGTACCTCACTGCGTGACAAAAGTAGTTTTCTCCATGTCTTCGAGAGCCATTTTGATCTGGTTGTATCCCGAGAATCCGTCCATGAAGGAAAATACCTTGTGTTGAGCTGTGTTGTCAACCAAGATGTCAATGTGTGGCAGTGGAAAATCATCTTTAGGGCTAGCCCTATTTAAATCCCGATAGTCCACACACATTATGACTTTTCCGTCCTTTTTAGGCACGGGCACAATGTTAGCAACCCATTGTGGATAGGAAGTAACAGCCAGAAAGCCAACGTTGAATTGCTTCATTACCTCAGCTTTGATCTTCTCAGACATGTCGAGCCTCATTCGGCGGACCTTTTGTTAGATCGATGGACAATCTTCTCTTGTAGGGAGATAGTGAGCCACGATATCTGTATCTAGTCCCGGCATGTCTTCATAGGACCAGGCGAAGATTTCAACATATTCATTCAACAACTGCACTAAGTGCTCTTTGACACTTGGTTCCAGGTTGGCACCTACCTTAACCTCTTTCTTGTCTTCCTCTGTTCCCAAGTTGATGGTTTTTAGCAACTCTTCATGGGGCAAAATAGCCCTCTCTTCTTGTTGCAAAAGTCTGGCTAACTCTCCCGGCACTTCACAGTCTTCGTCGACTTCGTTCTCAGCATGATTGACCAAATCTTCAGAGTCACTGAAGGCTAAAGCATAATAGTCACCCATGGAATCCGGAGTGGATGGGTACCTGCATTTTTTGAGTGTGGGTGTGTGTAAGGGATAGCCATCCTTAAACAAAACAAAATGTAAAAGGAAAGAAAATGAACACAGCAGTTTATAGATGAAAACGTCCAATGATTCATTAAACATGGCATATGATAATGAAGAAAATCAAGCCCTTACAAATGGACCTATATGCCCCGGGCAAGGCATAATATGAAAATAGTGTACGAATTGTTTAGTTATTACATACCAAAATAGGAAATTGTTCAAAGATAAATTACTGGTTGATGAAAGTGATGGGAACGAAGTCCTTCGCTTCCCAGTTGCTTAATCCTCCTTCGACGGTTGTAAAGATCCAATCTTCAAAGTTGTCTTCTTCATCATCATCATCTAAGGCATTAATTCTATGTTGAGTGATTTTTACGGGTGGTCCTCCAGCCCTGGAGCGATGCACAGCTTTCTGGCCAGCAGTAGTAAAACCTAGTCCGAACATGTCCGTCTTGTGAGGAAAATTAGGCAGTTTCCCCCATACTGTACTCCTTGCTTCTTTGATTACAGCCTCCGCATCCTTGAGAGATGCCATCCTAGACACATGCTTGGAAACGATGGGCACATCTGTCATTGTCTTTGCAACCGCGACTTCAGGAGAAACCTCTTCGAAATGTTGGAAAGGCGTTTCTATGAATTCGCCATCCAACTCCACATAGCGGAAGGAGTTGAGGTGACTTATCATGTACTCTTCCTCACCGTGCACCGTTATAATCTTACCCTGAACAGGATACTTTAGCATTTGGTGTAAAGAGGAGGTAACTGCCCCAGCATAGTGGATCCACGACCTTCCCAACAAGCAAGAATATGAAGGACGGATGTCCATCACATAAAAGGTAGAGTTGAAAATTTCTGTGCCCACCTTGATAGGAATGTCCACTTCTCCATGAACCATCCTCTTAGAACCGTCGAAGGCTCTAACAACGATGTTACTGGGCTTGAGGGTCAATCCTTCGCAGTCTAATCTATCCAACGCCTTTTTCGGTAGCACATTCAAAGATGAATCGGTGTCAACCAGAACATGGGCAAGCGTGGTTCCCCAGCATTCTACTGAGACGTGCAGCGCGTCATTGTGTTTCCTTCCCTTAGGAGTCAAATCAGCATCGGAAAAACCAAGACCATTATCAGCAGTAAGGCTAGCCACGCACTCTTGAAACTGGTCAGCCGAAGTTTCTTGAGGCACGTGTGCCGTCTTTAGAAATTTGATTAAGGCCTTAGCATGAGCCTCAGAGCAGAGTAAGAGAGCCAACATGGAGATTTTGGAAGGGGTCTGCCCTAGATGTTCCACGACATCATAGTCGCTCTTCTTGATTATCTTTAAGATTTCTTCCATCTCTTTCTGGGTGGTTTCGGGGATTACTACAGTTTGAGCCTTCATCCTGACAGGCGCTTTTAGTATCCCCTTACCCTTATCGGTAGTAACATCGGAGGGTCCAGCTTCGGGTACATCAACTTCTTCAATTATCAGGATTTGCACAGATGGCTTGATAGGCACAAAAACTCTCGAGGGTCCGAAGACTGCTCGTGGAGGAGCAATCTCCGGAGAAAATATCCTTCCACTGCGAGTTATCTTGCTCGTTCCTGCAATATTCCCTTTATCAGGGGTTTCATCATCAGAATTCTCTTGGAATGATTCAATCTGTTTAATACCATGATAGAATATTTCTCCTCCGTAGTTCCATAGTATCGTCTTGTTAGATTCATATGGGACAGGCCCCGGCATGGTGATTTTCAACGGCACAAACTTAGGATCAAGCGTAATCTTGACAGGCCTTTTGCAAGCCTTGGGAAGATTGTCGGAGATGGTTATTATCGCAATGTCATTGGTTGAAGCAACAAAGGTAGCAGGAGTAACAGGGGTGATGGTATCAATAGGAGTCTTTTGAAAGAGTATCTCTTGGGTATCCATCAGACGTTGGATGCCTGATTTCAACAATGGGCAGTTAGCTCGTATGTTTAAACAAAAGTAACAGTCTTTTCCACAGCCTGGGAATATCCCGGCTCTCATCAAATCCACTTTAATTACTGGTAACAGAGTCAAAAGGTCAGCAACATTGGTAACATGAAGATCTTCCATAACAGCATGAACATTATGACCGTGCTTGGGAATTGGGGCAGAAATCACATTCGGCTTTTCGGGCGCATCGAATTCTACCTCCTTGGCGTCAATCAAGTCTTGGATTTTGTTCTTAAGAGCCCAACAGTTGTTGGTATCATGCCCTACACTATCAGAGTGGTAAGCACATTTTGCATTGGAGTGGTAATATGGAGAAGAGGTATTAGGGTTCTTTGGCGCTTCTTTTAAATTGGTAAGGTTCAGTTTTAACAGGTGAGGGAGTACTTGAGCCGGTGTCATGTTGATTCGGGTGAACTGCCGTTGTGGCCTTTCTACCCTTTGCTGATTAGATCTTGGTTGATTGCTGCGAGGTTGATCATTTGAAGAGTTTTGGATCATCACAGCCCCCGCCGTTGGTCGGCGCTCGGTTCTTCCTTGGCTTTTCTGAGAATAAACAGCAGAAGCTTCCTTCTTAGCTGGGAAGTTCTTCTTAACAGCGGTGGACGCGGAGGCATCTTTCTGAATCTTACCACTTTTAATACCCGCCTCGACCCTTTCACCGGTCAGAATTAATTCGTTGAATCCTGTAGAGGAACTCCCGATTAAATGATTGAAGAAAGGGCCAGACAGGGTCCCTAAAAACATGTCAACCAGCTCTCTATTCGACAATGGTGGCTGCACCTTTCCAGCCAGATCACGCCACTTCTGGGCATACTCTTTAAATCCCTCATTAGAAGCCATACCCATACATTGTAGCTGAGTACGAGTAGGCGCTAAATCAGCATTGTATTGGTATTGTCGGTAGAAAGCAGCAGCTAAGTCTTCCCAGTTATGAACCTTCGATCTCTCGAGTTGATAGAACCAGTCCAATTGTGTGCCTAACAAACTGTCTTGGAAAAAATGGACCCAAAGATCTTTATCAGAAGAGTGGGGTTGGATCTTTCTGGCGTAGGATCTCAGATGCATTTTTGGACAAGACAAACCGTCAT
Organism: Vicia faba; assembly: GCA_948472305.1. Taxonomy (NCBI): domain Eukaryota; kingdom Viridiplantae; phylum Streptophyta; class Magnoliopsida; order Fabales; family Fabaceae; genus Vicia; species Vicia faba. The sequence continues at coordinate 245,604,135 of OX451735.1, forward strand.
ACTTAGCAAATGTAGGAACTTTGAACTTGGGAGGAATGACGATCCCAGCGACCAACCCTAGTTCTTCGAAATCTAAACTAGGTACCCTAAGCAACTCCATGGCTGCCAACCGATCCTCAAGATTTTTAAACTTATCATCCGCCGGGGGATATTGCTGGTCGGAGTAATCTTCATCCTCTTCTTCTTCTTCCTCTTCAACTTCATATTCATAAGGCATCGCAGTTCCTTTTCCTTTACCAGCCCCTTCATTAGACGTCGAGGGGAATTCGAGAACTTTTCTAGCATGGTTTTCAAACCTTCTTCCCATAATGACCACACCAGGTCTTTTCTTCTTTTTCTCTTTATCTTTCTCCAACAGTGCTTTAAGGTCCTCTTGACCCTTTGCTAAGGTCATGAGGAGTTGCTGGAATTATGAATTCTGTGCTTGTAGATCCTTAACCGTCTGCTCCAAATCCATCTTGTTGAAATAAACAGCAGAAAGATAAGGAAACCTGGCGTGAAGACTTGTTTATGCATATGATGAATGATATGTTATTCATGTAATGCATTCAAGGATTTAGAAATTCAAATTTGTTGCAAATAAAAAAGAACACACGTCATATTAAGAAGAAATTTGTTAGTACATAAATGCCCCATGGGCAAAATATTACAAAATTCTTAATGTAAAAAGACATTGCACATCCTCTTTGGTGCGATGTAAGTGTTGAGAGTTTCCTCCTCGTGAAGTCGGTGGGTAAGTTCCAAAACCATCTTCTCACTGGCATAGAAGCTGGCTTCAAAAGTATTTCGTTCCTCCTTGAGTTGGATCCAACTCTTTTGCAATTCTTCCAATGATGTCGGCATGTCAGGATGTAGGAGGGTGTATGGAACCTCTCCTTCCATAACAGGTTCTTTGATCACAGGGAGAATGTGGGGGTATGGCATCATAAGACTCTGGGCGTGGGTTCGTACCCACTTGAGATAAGGCTCAAGGGGGATGGATTTCTTGTGCCTCAGTGTCTTACTATCCACTTTGTTGGGCATCCTCCAAGCTCTGATGAACCTTTGTCGAAGTCCTTGCGCATCGTTGTCGAAGTAAAAAACCAAGTCAGGAATCAGCATATCATGAGGGCCATCCCTCCAGGCATACCCAAACTGCCTTAGAGCTAAACAGAGGTTGTAGGTAATGCCTCCCCTAATGCCAAGTAGTGGGACATTAGGGAATTCCCCACAACGATCAATGATGATGACATTTTCTTTGGACCGAGAACACCAATGAACATCAGAATGTGTGAGGGTCATCAACCGTTGTGACCACCTTAAACCCTGCTCATTCTTCAAAACTGATTGGGGAAGGTGATAAATAAACCACATTACTAGAAGAGGAGTACAGCACATGAGAACACCTCTTTTCCTTATTGTTCGTGTGTAAAATGAGTGTAGGATGTCCCCAAGCAATGTAGGCACAGGATTCTGAGATATGAAGATTTTGACAGCGCTCACATCTATAAGTTGATCAGGGTTTGGGAACGAGACCAACCCCTAGATGAGGAGTGCCACAATATCTTCAAAGGCTTGTAGATCTAGAGAATTCCAGCAGTCTTGTGCCTTCTCAAACAGAAACTTTGCCAAGAAACCCTTGACACCACTTCTAGTTTCCCAATGACCCTTGATATCCAATGGTTGCAAGTGTAATGCTTGAGCAACATCTTTATGCTTTGGTTCTTTTTCTGTACCGTTTTAGGTTAGTTGATGAAGAATAGGAATCCTCAGGAGTTGAGAAAATTCCTCCAAAGTAGGTACTAGTTGGTAATCAGGGAATGTGAAACAGTGGTGTAGGGGTCAAAGAACTGGAAGAGAACTTTCACCATGTCTTCTTCAATGTTGGAGTTCACCAAGTTGAGAAGTCTACCATGTCTTTCACTGAAAAGATAATTCTCTGGAATCTTGGAAGTAAGCTCCTTGATTTGAGGAGGGATTCTCACAAGGTTGACTTGAATTGTTTTCCTGCGAAGAGATTCCATGACCTACAAAACAAGAACAAAGATGAAGATCTAAACCCTTGAAATGGTTAGTGGATGCATATGATGCTTTATGATGTTCATGATGTATGCACAAGCACATGTACAAACAAGTCACACAAAAACCCTAGTTTCAGGCTTGCATGAGGTTTCATAGGTAAGTACCCTCTGGAAGTTAGTTGGCTCAACCTGTCTTATAAATAGTAACCGGGTTCTAAGAAGCTCAATATCACTGGATTATTTTTTGTGTTCATTGTTTTGGTTTAGCCACTTAACTGGCAACCAAAATATTCCAAGAAAACAACCCTCAATGAGTGTAGTGTCGAGTATCTACCAACTTTGGACTGCACCAAAGCCGGTCATCTCACTACCCCTAATAAGGCCAAGATGGTCAAGTAAGGTTCTAAGAGTTCATTAGTGCTTCATGACATCACTCAGTGGCCCTGTATTCTCTTCGATTGACTCAAAGGCTACCGGTACTCACAAATATGTCGCACTAATATAGTTATTGCTTTAACCATGTCGGTATACCCCGCACAGTTTCCACAATGTATTGCTATTTACCTATGAATGTTTCCCAAATCCGGGTGTAGGATTTCAAGCCCAAGCAAGAGAACCAAATGTAAAGAAATCAAAGCAATCAAGATAAGCATGCAAAGGTGATCTAAACCCTAAGGTTACTCCACTTTTAAAGTTTTCCCCAGCAGAGTCGTCAGTTCTGTTATACAGTGGGAGAACTGACTTGAGGTTTTGTGTTTGTGTTCGCAAATGTTTCGGTTTAGCAAGACTCGCCATCGACTTTTTATTTTATCCTAAGGAAAGGTCAAAAAGCACAGGAAAGACCTTTGAGATGTTTTCTTGGGTTCGGAGAGTAGATTATGAAAAGGAAAGCTGCAAGCACCCTTTTCATCCATGGTTATCCATGGGCTCTTAGTTACTTGTTTAGATCACTTGCTTTGCTTTTCAATTGTTTGAAATGGTGCTCTTCAATTGTTTGAAATGGTGCTTTGTGTGTGGTTTTGAAAGATGTTTTGAAAAGAGCCATCATTGTGGCAACCTTTGTAATGATTCTTGTTTGAATGTATACAAAGGTGTTTTTGTCTTTTGGAAAGTTTCTAATATTTGAAAGTTGGATTTTGAAATTGTGTTGTGAAGTGTGTTTGAAAGTAGCAAGGATATTTTGCAAGCTTTTGATCAAGTAACTAAGAGTTATCTACCCTATTTTACTCAAAGATCTTTCTTATGTTTTTAACCCTTTTAACAATGTTATTTCACCATTGCATTTGGTGAACAACCTTGTGTTAAGATGTTAAACGGGACAGGCGCGAGTCATCGTATAGACCATGATAGCAATTGTGTCAAGTATTTTTTTGGCAATTTTCTTGAGGGACTTGATCATTTTTGTTTAGGCAACTCAGATAGCGTCATCGAGGGACTATGATCTTTTGTTTTGTTTTTGTTTTGCTAAAGTACTCAACATGCATACCATGGCCCATTTTTGAAGGCAACAAGTGGATTGTAACCCTAGGGGTGTAAGTGTGCATTGTGTTTGTTTTTCATGCTTTTTTGTCTTTGATTAGGTCAAATTATTTGTTAATTTGATTTTGGCATACAAACCCTAATTCTCTAATCATGGCATAATTGAAAGCGTAAAAGTGCGAGAATTTAAATTCTAAGCTATTACAACATGATTATGGGGATGGGGGTACAATTTTGAATGAGGGGATATTTGACAAGAAATATAAACCCTAGATTACTATTACATCCAAATTGAATCTCAATGCAACAATATTTAAATGTACAATACTTAAATGAACAAAATAAATAAATATTAAATAAAATGTATTATGCAAAAAAAGAAGTTTTTATTTGTTTATGTATGTAAAGTGTTTTTAATGTGAAAAAAGTGTAAAGAATTAAAATAAAATAAAAGTTGATTTTATTTAATTAAGGGGAAAACCCTAATTTCCCTTAAGAAAATAATATTATATATTATTTATATACAAAAATATACAAATATGTACAAAAAATGAAATATATTGAAGAAAAGGTATTTTTTTTAGTATAAATAATAATAAAAAATAAAAAGGTAATACTTTTTATATTTTTATTCTAATTGTTTAATAAAATAAAAGTATATATATATATATATATATATATATATATATATATATATATATATATATATATATATATATATATATATATATATATATATATATATATATATATATATATATATATATATATCTATATATATATATATATATATATATATATATATATATATATATATATTAAATATATTAAGTATGTGTAAAATAAAATAAAATATTTATAAAAATAAAATATATTCAAGAAAATATTTTCAGTGTGAAAAAAAATAAGAAATAAAAATAAAAGTATTATTTACATTATTTTCAAGTTTTCAAATAAATTATAAAAAGTATTCAAAATGTTTTAATGTTTAGAAAAAATAAAAATAAAAAATCAAATAAATGTCAAAAAATGTGAAAATATTTTTAAGCATTTTTTATGTTTGGGGATAAAATAATAAAATCAGAAATAAAATAAAAATGCAAAAATAACAAAATATAAAGAAATTGGGCCAGGGGGTGTAAAACTGAAAATACGGGGTGTTAGAAGCAGAAACAAGCCAGCCCAACCCATTTCCACTTTATCTTCTTCCTCCAGACAAAGAAACGCGCACCCTGTATTCAAACTGCTAACTCCTGTATTTGTGATCTTTTGCCAAAACTCAAAACATGAAACTTGTAGAGCATTAAACCACGATTCTAACCATATAAAAAACTTAATCTAACTCTCAAAGACCAGAGAGAATTTCTCTGGCCCTAAAATCTAACCTAGTTTTTTCAGCATGTTCATGGGTGAAATTCTCTTAGCACACTTAATATAAATGAAAACTGAGCATATGTACAACTTCATGGCATTGAATACTACATTTTTCATTCACAAACATAAGGCTAAATGTTCCTAAATAGAGAGATAGAAGTTTGAGAAATACCTGTTTCAGTTGGATTCGAGTTAGACAATGCAGAGCTTCTCAACAAGTTTTGAGGTGCCTGGTAGCTTGCCTGAAATTCACTTGGTCTTTTCCAATAGCTAGTTTACTTCGAATGTTCCTGAATCAGCCTCCAGAAGTTAACGAGTGGTTTGTGTGATGGATGTAAATCTGCAGGGAGTGCCTTGTTTTGCAAGAAGAATATGATTTGGTGTTTAGGAAGGCTTGAGGGCTCAACAATTCATGTTTATGGCTCAGGGCAATGCACAAAACTAGTTTGAAATGTTGGCCAGAGTTGAATATATCATATGCTTAAGTCATGTCCTTTTGGCAAGTTGACTTGTTTTGTAAGAAAAGTGTGAAGTGATATGAGGTAGGCCTGTACAGGCTATCTCCAAGCAAGCACAAGTTTCTTGTACCTTTGCCTGAGTTTGTGGAACTTGTTTGCTGCAAAGAAAGAGGTCCAAGGCTCAAGAGAAGCAATGTTGACATAAAGTTGCCTTTATGAAAATGGAAGTGCTACCTTTATGCCCAAAATGGATTTATTCATTGTGCCAAGCTCTAATGATCAGAATAACACTAATTTCCAATGAGTTTGCATTCAATTTTTGAGTGTTAAAGGGTTTAGAGACCTGTAATTAAGTACAAAGCTAGTTTGGACAGATTTTGCAACTTGTATGAACATGTATTGGCCATGGATACAAAGTGAGTTTTTGCAATCTTCAAGCATTCGATTCTCCCTAACCACAAATGTGTTTGAGGAGTTCTTGGACAATTTAGAAAGCTTGTAACATGAACTATAATCCATCTTTGAAATGAAACTTGAGACTCCAAGTGGAACTATGTGAAAAATGGCCAAGAAGATAGGGCAAAATCCTGCCTGAAGTAGGGCAAAATTTCTCTAAGTTAAAAGTTTTAGGGACCCTTGTTCCAAAAATCATAACTTGAGATCCAAGCTTCTTTTGAGAAAACTTTGTGAATCAAAGTTGTAGACTTTGTGGAGGACTACAACTGTAATGTTGTAAATTTTGTTCGAATCCATTTTCATCATGGTGAAAATGTGGGACAAAGTTAGGAAAAATTAAGAAAATTTCATAACTTAGAAAAATTCGAAGTTATGAAAATTTTTCAATTTCAAACCCTAATTTGCAATTTTGGGTTTCTTGATGAACAAGTTTCATAATTTGACATATCTTGATGAAAAATGACCCTTGGCACTTGATTTTGACCAAAAAGTCAAAGTTTGACTTTTCAGTGTACAGTCAAATTTTGATCAGTTGACTGAAAAATTCATCTGTCAATCCCATGCATTTGAGATCTTTTGAACTTGTTGAATAGGTCAAGATGATGTCATTGATTCCTTGAGTCCATGGTTGAGCTTGATTTGCCATTGGCTAGGTCAAAAAGCCAGAAATTGCCTTTATACAGTCAAAACCCTAAAAATGACCATTTTGTCCTTTTGGTGATTTGATCAAACTTCTTGTGGAATTATGGTCCAAACTTGATCAAATGGTTCATATGAGTTCATAATGTTTATGTGGGTCAAAATTCATGAGGTTTGACTGTAAATTGGTCACAGTTGACTTTTTCCCCAATACAACTGATTTTTAGGTCAACTGTCCAATTGACTGGGCAAAAATTTGATTCAAGGCTTGAAACTTGGTATGGACAAACTTATGAGTCCAACATGAAGTATGAAAGTCAATTTGGGCATTGAAGTTCCAAAAATCTTTGTGCAAACTCAAACCCTAATTTAGGTCAACAGTGCAAGGAGGTGTCTTGAGCAGAGCAAACCCTAGCTGGATCTTGAGTTCCAAGAGCCTTGTGATGAGAAATGTTGATAAAATGAGAGGGAAAATTTTGGGGTACAACAGTATCATATGCAAAAATAATCACCCAAAACTGTTGAATAATGAAGGAGTTGTGGTCTTATGAACTTTGACCTGAGAAATTGCCAAATTAGGTCAAACCACTTTGCATAACTTTGATACCTTTGATATTTTCTTGAAAAAATTATAAAAGAAGACTTAATCTAGGGGAAAAGGTTTCAGCCAGGAAATAAGTCAATGGGAGAATGACATAACTTTAGGAATGATTGTGTAACAGGGAAAACCAAAATCACAGACAAAACAACAAACAAAACATGATTCCACTAGGGAAAGGGGGGCACAACTCTATTTGTGATCAACCCAAAGAGGAAGAAACTCAAATCTACTGGGAACAAACCAAAAAGATTGAAACATAAAACTAAACTCAATTGGGACCAACCCAAAGAGGAGGAAATTCAAATCTACTGGGAACAACCCAAAAATATTAAAACAGGAAGCTTAACTCAATTGGGACCAACCCAAGTAGGGGGAAATAAAAATACAAACCATGTTAAGGATAAAAGCCTTAAATGGGTAGTAAATACCAAAGTAATTGAATACCATTTATCAAAGGTCTGATAGTTTAACACAGGTAAACACGAAAGGTGGAATGAATACCACCTATCAAAGATGTGATGGTTTAACGCATGTAAACAACCAAAGCAATAAGAGTGAATACCATCTATCAAATATCTGATAGTTTAACACAGGTAAACAAGGAAAGTGGAATGAATACCATCTATAAAAGATGTCATTGTTTAACATAGGTAAACATTCAAAGGAATAAGAGTGAATACCATATATCAAAGATTTGATAGTTTAACACATGTAAACATGAAAAGTGGAATGAATAGCATATATCAAAGATGTGACAATTTAACACAGGTAAACATTCAAAGGACATACAAGTGAATACCATCTATCAAATATCTGGTAGTTTTAACATAGGTAAACACGAAAGTTTATGGACAAACCAATCTTTTAAAGCAAGACAACATTTGCATAGCAAGGACCAATGTTCAATCTAGGAACAAACTAGAAAGAAACAGTCAAATAAGACTAACTAAGTGAAGAAATAACTTAACTTGGGAATATATTATTATGCATACAATATAAATAGGAAAGAACTCTGAATAAAAAACCTTCGACGAGAGACAAACTCAGTGGGGAAATGAAAGGTATATACTTTTTCTGCTTATGGGGGATACTCTATTGGAAAAGAGACGCACTCTGCTAGGGGATAAACAATCACCAAAGAGAGTTAGTTAAAAACAACAAAGAATACAAATGAGCACAAATTTAAGTTTGGTTGTGCATGATGTATGAATAAATGTATGAGTGTTATAATGATGTGTATGCTGACAAGACATACACATTGTACTAGGGATAACCAGACAAAAAATTTAGGTAAAACAACACCCGACTAAATCACATCCAAGATGGAGATCCCACTGGAGAGTAAGAAATAAACTGAGGAGACAATGTCCTACTTCAAGGCTTAACTTTTATGGGAAAATAAAGATGTTTCTTAAGAACAAGCAAATCACAATCCTATAGCATCAATCCATAAAGATGCAGTAACACATTCTACTAGGGAGATAAAAGGGACTGCTGGGATAACACCAAACATCCTCTAAGCTTCATTGGGAAATAACATATGGACCTTGCTAGGGAAGGTAATATCACATTTGCTAAGGGATAAACATGCTTTGTCTTTCCCTGAAACAAGAACAATCTTGCCGGCAAGTGTTAGGCAAAGAAACCTTGTCGAAAATAAACACCACACCAGTATAAAAACTGCATGCTAAAGGCTTATGAAGGGAAACTAAAGAAGGTTCCTAAAATAAAGGGGAGAAAAGCTACATTTCACGCTTTAAGATTTTTCCACCCTTGGAATGATTACTTTTTATTCTTTTGATTCACAAATCAAAGTAAAATGTTTTGTAATTTCAAAAAACATGTTTCTTTTTATTTAAAACTCTTTTTTTTTGTTTCAAAGTTTACTGTCAATAATAAGTGAAAAATTTGCAAGCAAAATAAAATAAGAATTGCAAAGAATTGAATAAAGGCACAAACTTTATTAACAGAATGATAATCCGCAAGTGGCATGACTCCATAGATGATTACAAAGTTGGGAAATGGTAAATACATTGTGTTGCAGTGAAAAATCAGGGAGACCAAGATATTGACTAACTTGACTCTCAAAATTAAGAAGTCAACACCGAACTTTATTGTTTCCAAGGAAAAGGGAAAATATCAAAACCCTATATTTATCATGCAATTCAAGAAGCAAAAATTAAAAGTAAAGAACAAAGAAAAGATCTAAGGTCTGAGGGTTGATTATACAAAAGGATGGTATTTGGACTCTATGTATCTATAGTACTCTATAGGAACCTCTTGTAATATTTGTTTTTTGGTTAAATTGATTTGTTTGCTAAAAGATTGGGGAGGTGAGGAAAAAAATTGTTTTTTTATTGATTTTTAATTTGGAAAGACTTGAAGTCTCATACCTATGTACCAATGAAGGATTAAAACTTGTAGTTCAGGGTAAAATTAACAAAAGGGTTTATTGTGATTGATTTTAGGAGAATAGGAAAGTTGTCATCTTAAGGAAATTACTCAACTAATTCCCCCACAAGTATGAGAAGGTGGATCTTGCATCATCATGAGGGAATGAATCCTAACTCGGATATAAAATCAACAAGTTTACCACTAGCTCCCTTAAGTGAAAGGAATCTCATTTACTTCAACGTTACTATGGGGATAGGATGGTTACATCTTAACTATAAATATGACTCATGTCTAATTCTTTTGAGAAAATATTTTAAATTGAAAAGTCAAAGTGGCAAAAGGATTTGGGTGAAGTTGAATCCTTTTTAGTCTTTTGAAATTGTTTAATATGCTAAAGTATATTGAAGCATTTATTGACGAAAGAAAATTTCAAAAGGCAATAACATAAAGTCAAGGTTTTTTATATGAAAGTGGTGTAGGTTTGAAATTAGGGTTTAAAGGTATAAAGGAAAACATTAATTAAACAATTACAAAGGTAACATACAAAGGTAGACACATAAAATGAACTTAAGAAAAACGTATGCACATTACTATCAAGTCAACAACACAATCTCTTTCCTTAGATTAGGGTACAAAGTATTAACACAATAGAATATAAACATCAATCATCATCATATGAATATTAAGGATCAACATTAAAGCAAAGAATATGAAAGCTTCATGGATTAGGGTTTCATATAATCAACAAGGCATTAATCAAGACCTCATACACATGGTAAGAACAAACCCTAAATCTCAATTAAAGTGGCAAGATTTTTGAACCAAACATATTCATTTAAAAAAAACTTAATCATGGTGTGTGTATATATATATATATATATATATATATATATATATATATATATATATATATATATATATATATATATATATATATATATATATATATATATATATATATATATATATATATATATATATATATATATATATATATATATATATATATATATATATATATATATATATATATATATATATATATATATATATATATATAATAAAATTATCAACAAGTAAATATATTAAAGTAGCATGGTATTTAAGAGAGTCATTTAAGAAAAATATTCACAAAAGGTTTAATCAAAAGAAACATCAACATTTAAATTATTAAACAAAGAAATCTATTCTTTTGGTATTTTTTAGTAATATATTTAAAAATAAAATAAAAGTTTAATTAAATAAATAAAATATTTTTGGTATTTTAAATATTAATTTGATACAATAAACATCGTGGGAGGAAATAAAATAAACAAATAAACTAAAATTAAAAGAAATTGAAAAGAAATAGAAGTAGAAACAAAAAAAAATTAAGAAAACTAGTGATAAAAATAAGGAAATGGGGGCCAAGGGTGTTGAACCCACGCACTCATGCTCACAACTCAAAACAAATATCACAGGGCCATGCGTTACATGGTGTTAATAAAGCAGCCACAAAAAAAGTATGAAACAAGTTGCTAAATGGTTTTAAAAAAAAAGCAAAAAAGGTTTGGGGTGAGGGGGATTTGAACCCCAGACTCTTCGCTTCACAGACAACCACATAAATACCAACGCATGACCACTGGGGCGCAATGCCAATTCAAACATAAATCATATTCAACTAAATATATTATAAACTCAACTTCAAAAATTCAAAAATGGCGCCCCCACTTCATCTTCAACCTCACAACAACCATCAATGGTTGATTTGTGATTTCTTGATTTCTAAACCAAATTCAAAAATGTAAAAAGCAAACTTGCTTAAAATTTCACAAGGATTTCAGAAATGTGGTTAAAATTAATTTATATCTACCATATCGAACAAAATGTAATCAAAACTAGAAAACCCTAATTATTTAAAAGTTAAATTAAATTATGTATGCAATCAACCAATACCTATCTTCATAGAGCTTCAATTCATGAGACTCAAACAAACACAGTGATATTAAGAAATGACTAAAATGATGCTTGTATGAGATAGACTTCGAAATCAAGAAAACCTCACCTACCAGAGCAAGGTCCAATTCCTTCTTCAAGCACTTTCAGTTATAAGAAATGGTCTCTCTAGTTTGTATGGTGTATTAGGAACACAATACAACACTTAGTTTTCTTTGAAACCCTCTAAATGTTTATGAGCAAGTCAAGTTGCAAGGAGGAATGAGCACGAGTTTAGTAGAGCAATGGGTGTGTTCCAGTGATAAACTGATGCGTCCAGAAGTGTAGATAAGGTGTGTGGATGGTGTTTATGTGACTAGTTTTTAAATAAATTTCAAGGAATGAGAAATTCAAAGAAATGAACTTTGGTGCAACAATGGAGGTTTATGATTTTTCACTATGTGTTTGTCAGTGTTTGAGGGGAGATTTCTGTATGTTTTGCAATGACAAGAGGTCCTCTATTCATATGGAAATTTGAGGGATCAATGGTTGGTCATATTTAAAGTTTACAAGTTATGGTTTTATTTAAAATGCATGTTTTGAAGTTGCACGAGTTATGGTGATTCCCATGCATGGCTTGAGTTATTTATGGAACAATAGGGAGGCTTTAGGAGTTTCTTCTAAGTTCATAGATAAAGTTTGATTAGGGAGAACAAAGCATGGGCTCAATGCAAAATTTGTTGATATTAAAGTGAGCTTTATGAAAATGGATATGTGGCTCTTTGCAAAATGCTCCATGTATGGGATGTAGAATGGATAAAGCCTTGCGTCTTTTTTTAATGAACTTAAGACTTGTGTAAAACACCAATTATGCTAATATTTAGAAGCAACATATGCTGAAAGAAAGATCTCATGGTTTAGCTTAGGTTTGGACATGTATTTGAACCAAAAATCTGACTTGTAAAACAACTTCACCATGGAAACTTCATCTCTTCGAAACTTGGGGCTCAAGCAAGAGAAATCCATGCTCTTGGTACCATTGGAGAGCTGGTCCCATCCTCTAAAAATTTCATATAGATCACTTGGGTTGAATCATCTTGAATCAATAAGAAAACTGGCCAACAAAGTTGGTCTTTTAAGCTGAAAAACACAGAAAAAATTCAAAGTATTTAAACATTTGAACATCTTTGAGATGCCAACTTGATCAACTCATATCTTCAAATTCTCATGATCTGTTTGGTCAATTCCTTCTACAATATTGAATTATGTAGGATAATATTTAAATACATCCCTTGGGCATGAAAAATGGTTGCCTTGGGAGGAAGTTACAAGCTTGTTAAGTGGGCTAAATGAACATGAAATTTAGTAACTTAGAGAAATTTTCAAAACCCTAAATTTCACATATTTGATTCTTTTTTCTTGGTATTCTTGATTAAACTTGATAAAAATGAATTCATCAACCATATTTTCATGATCCTTGTCTTGAGAAGTCCATATTTGACTAAAAATCTAAAAAGTCAAAGTTTGACTTTGAGCAATTGACTTTTCATCAAATGAATTTCAAATCTTCAACTTATCAATAAATCATAATTCTTTAGCCAATTGGGACACATGAGAGGGCTATGAGGAAGCATATGATAATATTAGGTCAAGCTTCAAACCATTAGATCAAACTTCAGGTCAAAAGTCAACATTTAGTCAACCTTGACCAAAAAACCTAATTTGAGGTGCAGATGAATTTGAAACTTGATGAACTTGAAATAATGCACACTTGGGCTTTGATAATTGATGAAGGGAAATCACTTGACTATCATGAATGAATGAGAAGATTGAATCATTAAGGAACCCATATGTTTCTGAACAATCAAACACTTGAACTTCTTGATCCAACACACCTATCTTGTGAAAGAAGCAAACAATACAAACCCTTGCACATGCATGAGGTTAGTGATATAAAGATGAATGATATGATCTCTTGATGCTATGTAAATGATGCAAAAGGAGGTGGGATCTTAGGTAAAAAATTAGGGTACAACACATTGAAAAGGTACATTAAAATACAATGACCACTATTCTCCCTAACTTCTTTGAATTTCTGCGTTTAGGCTTCAGTTGAGAAATGATGAGAATATGAGGAAGATTTTTACTTCAATGATCAAGCCTTGTCTAATGCAGTTACTTGCCATGAATCCCTAAATTTTTCTTAGATTTCCCTTGCGGGTTTTTAATCTACCGGGATGATTTGTTCTATTTTTGTCTCTAATTTTTATATGGATCACCTTTTCGGGTTTTCAATCCATCGAGACACTCATTTTTGCCTAAGTCGCCCTTTCGGGTTTTCAACTTAGCGAGTTGTTCATTTTTATTTCTTTTAGGCGAAGTATTTCTTGACTGTATCAGCATTCACGAAATATGGGAACTCCTCACCATTCATTGTTTTAAGAATCAATGCACTACTAGAGAAGGCTTTCTTGACATAATATGGGCCTTCATAATTAGGAGTCCACTTTCCCCTAGAATAAGCATTAAAATACAATTTATTTTTAAGCACAAGGTCGGCTTTTCTAAATTCACAAGGTTTGACCTTCTTATCGAATGCTTTCTTCATTCTCTTTTGGTATAACTGACCATGACATGAGGCAGTCATCCTTTTTTCTTAAATCAGATTCAGTTGGACAAACCTGTAGTGGACACATTAAGCTTCTGACAACTTGGTTTCCATTATCACACGCAAGGAGGGAATTTCAACCTCGATGGGGAGCACTACTTCTATACCATAAACAAGAGAGAAAGGGGTTTCCCATGCTAAAGTGTGGACGAATGTATGATACCCATGCAAAGAAAAATGGAGCATCACATACCAGTCCTTGTATGTAACAACCATCTTCTGCATGATCTTTTTAATGTTATTATTAACAACTTCAACAACACCATTCATCTTGGGTCTGTAAGGAGAAGAGTTGTGATGTGAAATCTTGAAATACTCATAAAGATCTTTCATCATCTTACTATTCAAATTCAAGCCATTATCAGTGATAATCTTGCTTGGTACACCATACCAACAGATAATCTGATTCTTGATAAATCATACCATACCTTACTTGGTCACATTTGCATAAGATGCTGCTTCCACCCACTTGGTAAATTAGTCAATAGCCACTAAGATGAACGATGTCCTTTTGAAACTTTAGGCTCTATCATTCCAATCATGTAAATACCCCACATAGAGAATGGCCATGGCATGGAGATGACGTTGAGAAGAGTCGGAGGCACATGAATCTTATTAGCATAAATCTAACACTTATGACACTTCTTCGCAAATTTGTAGCAGTCTGATATCATTGTCAACCAAGAGTAACCTGCCCTAAGCATCTTCTTAGGCATTGAATTTTCATTGACATGGGTACCAAAGGAACCTTTATGAATATCATGCATCAACATGTACGCTTTGTGTCTATCCATGCATCTGAGCAAGACCATGTCATAATTTCTCTTGTATAACACATCTTCATTGAGGAAGAAACTGTCGGCCAACCTTCTCAAGGTTTTGCTGTCCTTGTTGGATACCCCAAGTGGGTACTCTTGAGTTTGAAGGAAGTGCTTGATATTATGATACCAAGGATTATCACCTGATGCTTCTTCTTCTGCTACAAACACATGAGCAGGTCTATAAAGATGTCTTATCATGATCTGAGGTGCTTCATTCAGAAAATTTACTTTGCACATGGAAGACAAATTGGCCAAAGCATCTACCATATGATTCTCGTCTCGAGGAATGTGATGAAATTCAAATTTGCTGAAGAAAGGTAGAAACCTTCTTTCATAATCTTTGTAGGCAATCAAGCCAAGGTGGAATATCTTCCGTTCTACTTTAATTTGATTAATTACTAAAGTCGAGTCTCCATACACATCAAGAGTCTTGATTCTTAAATCCATGGCTTCTTCGAGACCCATGATACAAGCTTCATACTCCGCCATGTTATTGGTACAATCAAACATCAACCTTGCAGTGAAAGGTATGTGGTAACCATGGGGAGTGATAATCACAACACTAATTCCTTTTCCATAAGAATTAACAACTCCATCAAACACTAAACCCTATCGGGATTCAGGATCTGGTCCTTCCACGAGCAAAGGATCATCATAATATTTACCTTTCAAATACATCACATCTTCATTAGGGAAATCAAACTTGATGGACTGGTAATCATCAATTGGTTGGTGAGCAAGGTACAATGCCAATACACTTCCTTTAACGACCTTCTGAGTACGATATTCAATATCATATTCAGACAACAGCATCTACCAATGGGTAATTCTTCTTGTAAGAGCGGGATTTTCAAATATGTAATTAATTGGATCCATTTTGCACATCAACCAATTAGTATGATTAACATATATTGCCGCATGCGCTTAACAGCCTATGCCAAAGCACAACATATCTTTTCAAGAAATTAATACTGTGACTCTCAATCAGTGAACTTCTTGCTCAGATGATAAATTACATACTATTTTCCACCATTCTCTGAACCACAATGTTCATAATGCAGAATTGCATAACTTCTCAGACAAATACTTAGTCTTCTGTCGAAGTATTCACCATCAATATCATGCATAAACTCTTTAGAGGATAGACAAATACTCAACTCCCATCAAAGTATTTAACATAAGTCAGATAAGACTACCTTCTCATACAAGGGATGACATTTGGTATGGCATCCTTCTTCTGCATACGTCTAGCACTAGCTGACATACATTCACACAGTTCCAGATTAGGTCAATGGCTTTACCTTAAAACTCCACTCTGGATAACAACTTCCTTGGCTGAAGGAATAAACACACTTTGAGACGATGGTCCAACATCAAATCCGACATCAGTCTCAAACACATGGATTTCACCATTAACTATGGTCTAGATACACCATAGTAATCCTAACTCTTGCAAGGTATACAAGAGGATCAACCATTAGTAGCTGATCAATCTTTAATCCCAGATCAAAATACATGCAGTGCATGCACACCTCAAGAATCTTCTTTTCACACAATGTTCAGACCTCCTGTCTGACTTTGAGATATTAGACGCCATTCTTCTGCACCTAAAGAGGATATTCCCTCTAACAGGTATCTGTAGTAGACTTCAAAAATAATGGCATTTGCTGGTTATCACAAAACAGACTGTTCAGAATAAGTCTGCTTTTCCAACACATAAAGATTCCCTTCAATCCTTGCAAAACATATGTTCCATTATGTGAAGACACCATATAACTTAACCCTAGAAAAGAGAGGAACTTCTCATAGATCTTTTGGTCCAAAAACTAATAACTCCTCCTTGCTTCAAACAACTGAAGTGCTCATCCTAGGTGACTCAGATGACACCTCAACAATGCAGACACCAATCAACCATAGAATTCTGGTTGACACAACTCCAATGCAGACAATTCTTGAAAGACCTTTCCTCAACAATAGAACAAGAGTTCCATGCTCTCATAGACCTTGATAAGAATACCAAGTTAAAGTAAACAACCTCCATCCTATTTATGAAAAGTATCACCAGACATATTTAAAAATTCTCAATATACAGATGTCAAGATATTTTGTCTAACATTTCTTCAAGTTCTTCCAGCTTCAGATTAAGGACCCCCCTTATTAACTGCTGAGAATTCATTAAGAATCATATATTAGTTGCACACCAACTCACTTAGATCAGAAATAAACTAACCTAATGATTGTCCAATATGTTGATCGTGTCCTGACCAACATACATAATCTATGATATGTTTCTAGCAAAGAAAATTCTTAGACCCACAACGCAGATGCCTCCTCTTCCAGATCAAGAGTAGGTTCCAAACATATGTGATCAAAAAATATTTGTTTAGCCCCCAAAGCATCTGTTAAGCCCTACCTTTATCCAACAAGATTATGCACAATCTTTTGGCTTGATGTTCCAAAATATGGTATGACATCAATTCCCTTCTCAAGGAACACACTAAGAGATCCTCTGTCAAAGCCTGGAGATTGTCCTTTTAGGGTTGGAAGAAAAAATAAATTGCTTCTAATAGATCTCTGTTCAACGAACTCATATAAGAGTGTCTTTATGAGTGGACTTAGGATAAACCTCAAGTATCTTTGGAAACTCTAATAAGCTAGTTGAACCTCTCCTCAAGTATCACCATACCATGGGGTACACGTTCATAGGAGAATAGAGTGTTGCAGACTCAACTCACAAAACCACGAGGAGTTTTCCATCAGATATATATATATGCAATGGAACACAAACCAGAAAACTCATCAACAACCTTCAGGCACAACATAAAACTTTTCACAAACACACCATACTCCAACTGCAACAGGTTAACTTAGGTTTGAAAATAAATCAAAGCCTCAACACAGTAGCTTGCCACCAAAGCTACACGCCTGACAACTACACAAATAGGTCCAATACATACCCTATCATGAAAAATCCATCCTCCACTTCTAGGGACCGTTAAGAAAACAATATGAACTCTTCAAGTTCAAACAAATTTTCAGTAGAACCTTCTACCTTGCACAAAAACTAGAAAGTATCCCCCTCTGGATCTCATCCAGAAATAGAGAAGATGCCTGCTCTAATACCAATTGAAATTCTAGTAAATCAGGTAACATATGTTCTATAGGATGTCGCGACATTTGTTATGACTAAAACCAACATGGAAAGGTATAACAAACAAAAACAGTACTGAAAAGTATAACAACCCACACCAGAATCATTAACCCAGTTCGGAGCAACTCTCCTACTCTAGGGGCATACCAAGCCAGGGACAAATCCACTATGATAATATCAATTCATAGAACCTACAACAAATCTCCATTTTACTGCCTAATCACTTAATCACTGCCCTTCCTAGATTTCTATCTAAGACTCGCCTAGATATGAGGCCCTCCTCATTCCCTCTTCAATCATAGACAACGATTGGATAACAATAATTCTGAACAAACAGGAAGACACACTTCCATGATAATCTCTAGCCAAGACTCTTAACTAAGACCACAACTTGGAGTTGCTTCAAAGCTTCCTTAAAGAACAATACTTAACTCATTACTTCACAACTTCTAAGTGATAACACAATGACCATCTCACAACCTGAGTGGTTCAGTTACACCAACTCTCCTATAGAGCGGAAAAAAGACAAATCCCTAGACTTCTACATCTTGAACCTATGCCTTTCCTAAGTCACAAAGACTTCTATTTATAACCTATACCAAACTGGATTTGGGCCTTCAAAATTTAGCATATCAGCTCTAATAACCAGCAATAACTTCTGCTACAAACAAGGTCTTCAATCATTAGTTTCCTAAAATATCTCCATATTTAGAAACTGCATAATCTTCAATATTCTGATTTGATTCTTCTTGACCTTTAAATCAATGCCACATAGGATTCCATAATATTCCAAAAATATTCTGCATCAGTTAAATCATAATAGAATCTAACTGTCCACTTCAACTCAAGCGCGATATCATATGTTCTTTCACAGGGCATCTTATCCGACACATTGTTCCAGATGTTGAAACACTTTAACTCAACATGTCCAAACATAAGATATGACTTCTTGTTCAATCTTTTCCTGTTAGAAAGTTAATACTTTCTATCTAACATATTACTGCTATATTTGTTTTACAAAAATTAATGTCAATCCTTAAAACAAAGGAACTTACAAGTCTTAGCACTTCTTTAAAGGAATTTGTTTTGGTGAGTGTTTTTAAAGGGTTTAAGGTTGGGATTGATGGGTTACAAACCACCTTCAAGATGTTGATGATACAATATAGTAGGAGTCTCATTAATGGATAATCCGTTGACTAAAAAAGATGTTCTTAGAAGTTTTGAGTTTGCTTCAGGACTCAAAGTAAACTTTTCTAAGAGTTGTTTGTTTGGTGTTAATGTGGGTAGGCCTTTTATGGACCTTGCTTAAGAGTTTTTGCATTACAAGATGGGCTTCAGTTCTGTTAAGTAATTAGGACTTTTGGTGGATGCCAATCTGAGGAAGAAAGGGACCTGAGATCCTTTTTTTAAGATAGTCTCTAAGAGATTGGGTTCTTGGAGGAATAGATTTATGAGTCTTGGGGGAGAGTGGTCGTGTTTAATCTGGTGTTGAACTCTATCCTGGTTTTCTTTTTGTCTTTCTCGAAGATGCTTATTCCAGTATGGAAAAACTTAGTAAGTATGCAGAGGAGGTTTCTTTAGTGGGGATGGGTTCCAAAGGGGGATCTTAGGCTGTTTGGGTAAAATGGGAGAATGTGTTTAGGACTAAATGTTTATGTGGTTTACGGGTTAAGGATTTGAGGCTTGTTAATGTGGCCTTACTAAGTAACTGGATGTGGATGATTCTTTTGAATTTGCCTTCTTTATGGAGTGATATTTGTGTCACGAGGTATGGTTCCAAGAGGTTTGGGTCCCCATTAGGTGGTAGGGCATGATGGCATGATACCCTAAGAGGGTGTCTCAGTGGTGGCGAGGTTTTTCTCTTCTGGGTTCTTCTCCTGATTTAGAGGATGATTGATTTGCTTAGTCATGTGTTAAGAGAGTTCGGGATGGTCGGTTGACTAGGTTCTGGCATGGCTCAGCTCCATTATATGTCTCTTTCAAGCGATTATTTTTTGTCTCAAAGCTTAAAGATCTTGTGGTGGGTTCTTTGGGAGCCTAAGATGGGGATGTATGGGTGTGAAGTTTTAGGTGGAGACGCTAAATCTTTTTTGGAAGGAGGGAATTTTGGAGTCTTTTTTACGAGTTATGTTGGGGGTAGTGGTGATGTTTGGTCTAAAGGATGTTTAGTTTGGAATCTAGATCTAATATGTGGCTTTTTTGGGAGGCCTTCCTATGATTCTCTAGTCTCACTGGCCGAGGTGCCGGAGAGTAGGTCAGAGTTAGTGATTAGGGGAACGGGTAGGGTTTGGAAGAGTTGAGTGCCTTCTAAAGTTATTGTGTTCTCTTGGCATCTGCTTCATAAAAGGATACCAACTAGGAAAAATTTCCTAAGGAGGAGAATTGTGTCTTTTAGTAGTAATGTGTCTTGCGTTGTATGTTCAATCAACAGAGTCGATAGTTAACATTTTTTTGTTGTGTGAGGTTGTCTCAACTATCTAGTATGAGGTGTTTAGGTGGTTGGGGGCGTCCATGGCCTTTGTCGTAGTCCATTTTAGAAGTGTTTGACTTGATCCGGGATTTTGGGAATGGAAAGGTGGCGTCTTTGAGTCTGGTTTCGATCTAGCATTATGTGATATGGTCTATTTGAAAACTTGGGAATGATATTATTTTTAGACATAAGCGCTTGTCGGCTAACCTCTAGATCTTTAGGATTATTAGTTTGACATGGAAGTGGGTCCAAACCCACGCTCTGGGTTTCAATACTACTCTGATTGATTAAGAGCGGGACCTACTCAATTGGTTATGTATTTATAAATGAGCTAGTGACCAGCTATCTTCCCTTTTATTTTATGTAGGTGCTCGGTTTTTCCTTCCTCCGACTCGCTCTATCTAGATATCTAATGTGCTTGAGACTTGAGTTTAGATTAGATATGTTGATGGTTGGAATCAGAGTAGTGATTTTCGGTGGTTGAGTTTTACTCTTTTTAGCTTTCACTTTCTTTAATTACCCATTTGTTATTTTTTTATAAGACACGTTAACTTAATGATATTTATAGTAAAAAAAAAAACTAAACTAAGATTGAGTGATATATTCGATCAGGGATCACGTTGGTATTGAAAAACTGTGTAATAAAAGGAGATGGAAAAAACACATTAATAAAGTGATCAATAAAGACACAAATGAAAGAAACTTTAAACTTTTGTTATGAATAACTATTACTTAAAATAAAGGATCAAGAATCAAATTTTGAATCTTAAGTGATTCTATTATTTAGAAATTTAAAGTTACAATTAGTCAATTATATATTTGTTTTTTCAATAAATGTTTGTCTATCAAAGAGTTTTAAACTTCTAGAAATATCTCTTTGACCACTGATGACCTGTTTTCTCTTATGTTTTCTGTCATTGCACCTGGAGAGATGTGATATTTAAACTAAAATCATGGTTGAAGATGTGAAACAAAATAAAATATTAGATCTACAAACTAAATGTTTACCTTGAAGAATTGCAACATAAAATTAATAGTAACATAAAATTAATAGCAATATAAAATTTTATAAAAATTTAAGATTAAAATTAATTACAGAAGATTTTTACAAAATCAAAGTTTGAATTTTTGTCAAAATAAAACTCATATATTCTGAAAAAGAAAATTGTATTAACAAATATAAAATTAAAATATAAATTTATGCAAAAATATTCTTTTTACCATTATTAAGTATTAATTGTTAATTTTTAAAATAAATAAAAGAATTAAATTTAAAATTAATTGAGGTATTAGATGTTCAAACTAAATGTTGGCCGTGAAGAATTGCTTAAGAGTCAATTATATCTTCAGACGTTTTTTATTGTTAGACAATTGGAAGAATAACACGGCCACTATCGACATGCAATTATGCATAAATGCTTTTAGACTGCCTAATTATTATTTTTTTAATTAACACTAAAGAGTACCTACAAATTTTCCTTTATTTTTACAAATTAGGAATTAAAAAAAAGTTCATTAATCTTTTTAACATCCCAAAATAATATTACTTTTTAATTATCAAAATATCAAATTATTAATTTTTAATATTTAAAATAAAATAAAATTGTATATCTAATTTAATAATATCATGAGGTAGCACGGGAATAACTGATTAAAGTCAAATAATAAATCATTTATAAATCTTGCTCTCAACCTACATTCAAGACTTAATATCTCTTTTGTTCCCTTAATTTTGGTGTTTGTTTCTTTTTGGTCCCTCAAGAAAGAAAAAAACGGTTACAGAAGGGTCTCGTAAATTTTACTCTGTTACATATTATAGTCCTTTCTGTTAGTTTTTGTTGTAAAAATATTAAGACTTGTCATGTTGGACTTTTAATGGCTGATGTAGATTATTTTATTATTTTATAAATATTACCTTAGCAATTATCAAATAAAATAATATGAACGGACTATTAATGTTATTAGGACACAATTTGAGAGAAGAACAAGAACATTATTCATAAGGCTCCATTGAAGACGAAAACGCTATCGTTCACAACCCTCCATTGAAGAAAATCTACATTCATCAATCGTTTGAAGACGAAACTCTAAGGTACGCATTTGCAACCGTAAGTTACTAAAATGTTCACTTTCTTCATTACCCATATTACTTAGTACTTCTTCCACTGTTTGTTGGTTAATTAGGTCATAGAGAGTAAATGATGTCTCATACCTCAAAATTTCCCTACTAGTTCCTAATCTTTTATTCCTAAAAATATCATTTTTGCTTTATAATATGTTCTTGGGATTTAGTTCATGAAAAGAGGGTTTACATTATTAAGAATTTTTGAACCTTTCTAAATCAGAAAGGCCCATGTAGAATTGAGGGCCCATACGTTTCTCTTGCAAGAGGGTGTGTTAGTTAAAATATATTGGTCCATTTGTGAATAAATAGAAGGGGGATAAGTTAAGAAAGTTATGGTCTATTGTCAGACCCATATCCTTTTAAAGCCCATTTTATATATGGTTAAAGATGAGAGGAGGGTTATGCGTTTTGGGGATGACCCATTAAGAGTTGTTTTGAAGGGGCCCAATGACTGAACAAAACTAGCCCATTTCAGACCTTTGTTTGTCTTTACATATATATTATTAATATTATTATTATTTGTTTATTAAGAAAAATCTATTTTTATTATTCTTGTTGATTTTACGATTGTTTTAATGGTTGACCAAGTCAAACCAAATCCAAATTAGGGCCTTCAACCCTATTAGTTGATCGTACCATTACAATGCCCAAGTCCAGAACATAAAGAACAAGTATTGTTCGAATTAAAAACGGAAAACACGTCTTTGTAGGCTATAAAGAATACTGTACAAATCAAACATTAAATGAATCTAATCAAAATCATATAAAATAAACAAATTGTCCAAATTTATACATAATCAAATAAAAAATTTCCCAAAACAAATATCATAACATGATTAACATGAATAGAAACTAAATCAAAGACAATATACAAAATTCAAAACCTAATCAATACAAATCAATACGAATTACAACCAAATTAGTACATAATCCCTATTTCTAAAATTAAAAAGAACCTAATTAATTTGTTTACTAAATCTAAATTCCTAATTTACTATAAAACCTAAACTAAGAAACCGTAGGAAAGGGGAGGAAAAAGCAGAAACAATCGTTACAGGGGGTAAATTTACAGAAAAAGGTTATTACAGAAAGAAAAAGAAAGGTCATAGAGAGCCTCATCGTTGTGATTTTAGTACACCGTCTCATGTGAACTAGGGTTTCAATATCTGAAACCCTAGATCCAGTTGTTGTGCCATCGTCATCTTCATCCTCTCCATGTCGCTGCTGCTTCAATTTCCACTAGGCTTTCTCCTTCATCTTGCACTTGAAATTAGACAAGAGAGGTAGATCAGAACCAGCCGAATTAGACGGACCAAGGAGAATATAAGGAGATTCATAGTGACACTTAGATTTTCTAAGAGTGCATTAAGTAATTGTTGCTGATGGGTTGTTCTGGGGTGTCAATCATGGGTTGTGTTTTCAAACGGCGGAGTAGGGGTTCAAACGGTGGAGTAGGGTTTTTGGTGTTGTTAGAGGGAGAACCGAAGAAACATTTCAGAGAGAGAGAGAAAGGTGAAAGAGAATTGGAAATGAAATAAAAAACAAATGGAAAATATAATGTTTCGCTGCGATCCAGTATGCATCACCCTGTAGCCCTTACCACGAGTCTTCAAATGATCATCACAAGATTACAATCCTATGTCCCAAAACATGCGCACACCTTATTACTATGTGTCCTCCCTTATGAGATCCACACGGACCTCCTCCCAACGCTTGCCTTTGGGCCAGACCTAATCACTATCCACACCCCTTTTGTTGTTGTCTTGCTAACCGTGCACAAATTTCACCTCCCCTTGGCTTAATGGGCCAAGTCCAACATATAGACTTGGACCCATAATCTCTGCACCCTCTATTTTGCTACGCAGTGTAAAAAACATACCCCATGTCCTTTGGGCCTGAATTCAATATCTGAATTCAGGCCCATGTT
Source organism: Vicia faba (assembly GCA_948472305.1). Taxonomy (NCBI): domain Eukaryota; kingdom Viridiplantae; phylum Streptophyta; class Magnoliopsida; order Fabales; family Fabaceae; genus Vicia; species Vicia faba. The sequence continues at coordinate 245,628,612 of OX451735.1, forward strand.
GTTAGCACCTCTCAGTTTTTACTTCTAAACTATATTTGCACCCCCCTGCGTTTTGATTTATTTCTTTTATTTATTTTATTATATATATATATATATATATATATATATATATATATATATATATATATATATATATATATATATATATATATATATATATATATTATTTTTGTATTTATAAAATATAATATTATATTAACTATTATTATTATTATTATTATAAATCTAACTTATTTATTTTCTAATCCATTCAAAATATATTTTTTATTGCATTAAATTATTTTTTTAATCATGCATTTAAATAAAGATATTTTCAAAAATTAAATACTTAAAAAAATATTCAATCAAACACCAAATCTTTTTTTTTTTTGTAAATAAAATTAATTCAATAAACAATCTTCAAAAGGGATTACGATAATATTTAAATCGACTACACGCTTCGTCTAAAATCTCCGCCATTCAAACACCTAGGCTAAGCACGCGGGAAATTCAAATATTTTTCGTAATCCATATAAAACACAAACCAACCGCGAACTACGAAATGAGACTCTGATTCCATCTAAGAGGATACCTAGGCATACGATTAAAATCATGGTGAGTTCCCCTAATAAAACTTAAAACCATATTTCTTAAAACGCGCTTCTAAACCTAATATCCTTGTGAACAAGATAGTTGAGGGGTGCCTAACACCTTCCCCTCGTCTAGAACCGAGTCAGCGATCTAGAATCTCTGAAATTTTTAGGGTTATTTCTTTATATTCTCTTCTTTAGGATAAAAGTTAAGGGTGACGACTCTGATTTAAAAACCAGTTACTACAGCTAGCGACTGATCTGGAGATTGAACCCTAGGTTTAGAAGCCTCCTCTTTTGGTTTTAGGGGTTTTATGGTTTTTCTTGTTTAGTTGGTTTTTATATTTTCTCATTTAATTATTTATTTATTTTCTGCTTATTTTTATTATTCATTGTATTATTATATCTATGGTGGGAATTAAATTTTGACAAAATTTTTTTTTAAAAACCCTTAGAAAGAAGGTTCTTCTATTAGCCAAGGGGATACATCAACCCTATGAGATTATGTGACGACTTCGCCTAGAGTCGATGGAATTCCGCAAAAGGAATACTTCTCAAGAGACATCCTTTTGGGAAGTAAGACTTTGGAATGACACCTATGACTCTTTAAACGACCTTTAATCCAAAAACTCATGATGAGACCTTTCATGACCTAGACACAAAAGTTTTGGTCTGTAAAGAGGCTCTGCTTAAGGGAGGCCCTTGTGCCTATCCCTCTGGTTTTATTCATGATACCCTTAAGGAAACCACCTTATGGGGAGGGCAGAATATCCGTAGGCCAAAATTAAGAACCTACCTTCTAAGGATACTATTCATAAGATCCCATCACTAAGCCTTACATCCGTGCATTCATACATTTTTGCATTTCATATACTCATTTCCCTCTAGTTTCTGTTGTTTGTCTTATTCACAGGATCAAAAAAGATAATTTGATGGTTTTAGTGAGTGTCTTAAAAATAAATGCCAAGGGAAACAATTTGTTTGTCAAGCATGATAGGACAAAGATAATAATCATCAGGAAGAAATTTCCCGAGAGAGCTGTGGAGATATTAGTGCTTCCAATAGTTTCTTTTTATTTCGAATATTTTTTCAATATCTGAAATGTATTCCCTTTTGAGGATGATTATTAATAAAAGTACTTTTTATTTCCATATTCAAACCGCACACTTATTTTTAAGATATTCACCAATAAAAAAAAGAAAAACCTGAAAAATAAAAATAAAATAAAATATATATTCAATTAAGTAAGACATTCAAAATCAAAAACCCTAGCATATTCATACATATTAATACGCTTGCATACATTCACAAACACCTGAATTTCATACAAAACTTATCTTTTTAAAAAATTCTCCAATTAAACAATTGGTATAAGAAAATCACCGCCTTTTCGACCACCATATCAGACAAGAGCCCATCAATAAAAAGTGATGGAACAAATTGAGGAGAACCAACGTGCGTTCAGAGAGGATTTATAGCAAGTCAAAGGCAACATCGACTCAATGAGAGGAGACATGAGCCAAGTTCTCCTAGCTTTAAAAAAATTATTGAAAGACAAGAACAAACTCCTAGGGCAACCTTTAAAGAAGTAGCCCATACCATTGGTGCATTAAGCGGTCACCAACTAAGGAAAGAGCAAGAAGAAGGACCTCAAAAGTCAACCATGGCTCAGCAAGAGACAAGGCAAGTTGAGACCGAAGGGTTTTCCCACCTCCACCAAAGGTAGGGGCATCCAATACCATGCAGATTCTAATTAACAACATAGACGACTACTTGGATTTGCAGTATGGAGACCACGACCTAGAGGATGTCAGTCAAGCTCCCTTGAGAATGACCAATACTCACACTGCTTAGAATCCAATGATGCTCGACCAATACAAAGCTCTAGAAGAAAGATTAAAAGTCGTGAAGGGATATGATGCTTTCAATGTAGATGCTCTCGAAATGGGTCTAGTTCTGGATGTGGTGATCCCGCCGAAATTCAAAGTACCTAACTTTGGAAAATATGAGGGCCTCACCTGTCCAAGGAACCATCTGTGCATGTATTGCAGAAAGATGAACGCCTATGCTCAAAACCAGAAGCTGATGGTTCGTTGTTTTCAAGACAGCTTAAGTGAGGCATCCATATATTGGAATATACAGTTGGAGCGGGTTCATGTCCAAACATGGGAAGATCTTGCTAACGCCTCCCTGAAGCAATACAAATATAACCTGGGCATGGTGCCTACTCGTGTGCAAATTTAGAACTTGACTCAAAAGAAAGAGGAGTCCTTTAAGGAATATTCCCAAAGGTGGAGAGAAATGGGATGCCGAGTACAACCACCACTTATGGAGAAAGAACTAGTCGATATGTTCATGGGCACCTTATAAGGGATATTTTATGAAAAGATGGTCGGAAGCATCTCTTCAGGATTTTCTGACTTGGTGACTATCGGTGAGAGTATTGAGACAGGCATAAAGAGTGGAAAGATACAATAGGCATCATCTAATACCCCTTATAATTCAAAAATACATGTTCCTAACTTCTTGTAAAAAGAGGAAGTAGACATTAATGATGTGGCCTCACAACTAAGGCACAACAACCATTAATAATTCCACGAGGACAACAACAGGATAAAAGGCCGAAAGGAAAGTTTGACCCTCTCCCCATGCCTCACAGTCAATTGCTGCAGCATCTACTTGAAGCATCTTTGATAGAGCAAAGGCCTCTAGCTCCTACAATTAGGGAACCTCCACCAATGCACGATGCAAATGCCAGGTGCGAGTATCATGTCAATTCTTTGGGGCATACTATAGAAAAATGTTGGGCCTTCAGACACAAGGTTTAGGATTTGTTGGATTCTCAGGATATCACTTTTGACAAACCAAACACCAAGATGAACCCCATGCCTCCACATGGTGGTTCGAGTGTGAATGCAATTATGGTGGTCACTGACCATGGAGGGGTTAAAGGGAAGTTTCCTCCCATTCAGGAAGTCTCTATAAATAAAGGGGTAGAGCATGGTGGACAATTAGCGATCATATCCATCAAGGACAACATCAAAGGGGTATCTGACTTTATCCATGAATGCGCCCCAGGCAAAGAACTCAAGAACTGGACAGTTGTGGAGAGTCTCAAAATTGTTTTCTTTCTAAAGTAGTTTTTCTTGATTTTTGAAAGAACCTATGTTAAGCCCGAGGCATAGGGGTTGCTTTTAAGGGTCCCCCATTTTGTTTCAGACAATATTCGTGATTAATAAAAGTTATATTTCACATTGAATTGAGATCCATGTCTTTATTTTGCATTTATCTCTCATATTTAAAAATGGAAATACTTTTCTTCATATGCATTTTCAAAATTCACATACAAAAAAAGCGGCACCAAAACATGATAAATGTGCAGGTCCATGCCCAAAATCACTAATAATGTTACTGCTGCTATCCAATATAATTTTGAAGCACCCATCAACCAAGTTGAAGAGGAAGATGATGAAGATCCTGAACTTACTAAAGAATTAGCGAGGGAGATAGAGAACTGATAGTATACAATCATACCAAGAATCTATTGAGACCGTTAACCTTGGCACAGAGGAAGATCCGAAAGAGATCAAGCAAGGGGAAACATTGGAGAAAAGCGTCAAAGAAAGGTTGATCAAGTTGTTACATGAATATGTGGATATATTTGCTTATTCTTATAGAGACATGTCAAAATTGGATACATATATTGTGATTCATAAACTACCTTTTAAGGAAGGTTGTTCTCCTTCTAGAAGAACTCGTCCAAAAATGTCTAGCAGGATTTAAGGAAAGGTCCTTAAATAATTCGACGCAGGGTTCTTAACGGTGGTATATTATCCAGCTTGGATAACTAACATCGTGCCAGTATAAAAAAAGAAGGACGATAAAAATACACATATATGTAGGTTATCGGGATCTGAACAAAGCAATTTCCAAAGGCGATTTCCCGTTACGTCACACAGGTATGTTGGTGGACAATACAACCTAAGCTTCGGTATCCTCATTCATGGATGTTTTCTCGGGTTATAATCAAATAAAAATGGAATCTGAAGATATGAAAAAGACTACTTTCATGACACCTTGGGGCACTCTCTGTTATAAGGTAATGCTATTTGATCTGAAGAATGTAGGGGAAACTTATCAACAGACAATGGGTCCAATCTGAAGAAAAAAAAGGATGAAGGAGTTCTGCGATAATTTCAAGATCGAACATCATAATTCTTCACCATATCAAACCAAAATGACCGGAGCCATTAAAGCTTCCAACAAAAACATCAAGAAATTCATTAAAAAATGGTAAAAAAACATACAAAGATTGGTACAAAAGGTTTTCTTTGCCCTACATGGCTATTGTACTTTCGTGCGTACCTAAACAGGAAACTCCTTTTTCCCCTGGTATATGGCATGAAGGAAATAATCCTAGTGGAAATTAAAATTCTATCACTCCGGGTTCTAATGGAAATAAAGCTTGAAGAAACATAGTGGGTACAGACACAACTTGATCAACTCGAACTCATTAAAGAGAAACGTTTAACAACTTTGTGCCATGGTCAATTACATCAAAAGTGTATGAAGAAAGCCTTCGACAAGAAAGTCCTCCCTCGAGTGTTCAAAGAAGGAGATTTTGTGCTAAAAAATATTATGCTACCTCGCCTCAATTCACGTGGTAAATGGACACCCAACTACGAAGGTCCATATATGGTGAAAACAACATTCTTCAGTGGTGGTCTCATCCTCACAACAATGGATGGGAAAGAACTACTGCATCCGAAAAATTCATACACAATAAAAAATACTATTTATAAAAAGCTCGCTATGTTCGAACCATAAATAAGCGACTTATGCAAAAGGAGCTTCCCAATGGATTGAAAACCCTAAAGGGAGATCCAGGAAAAAATTAGGGACATACATAAAAAATTATCCCGGTAGATTGAAAACCCGAAAGGGAAATCCAGGCAAAAATTAGGGATCTCATTCAAAGAAATAAGAACTGCGATCTAAGAACTGCGATCTACAAACCACGACTACAACCACCAAGGGGAGAGATATGTCCAAATCATCCGACTCGGAAACAAAGGAGATTGGAGCTATCAAAAGGATATTGGGGAAAAGAGCAGTAGCAATTATCACTTTTAGTTCCATTTACAGTTAAATTTTTTTTTGTAATTACCTCTTTTTAGGGATTGCATCTTGTACACTCGCCTATTCAAAGGCATATTTATCAATAAAACTTCAAAGTTTTTCAAATCTTTCAATTACGTTTCTTTCTGTTAGTCTTGTTTGCAAAATATTATGATTACTTTTTGTGAATATTGTTTAAAATAATTTTAGGGACTTCACAATTAAGAATGTTCGATAAAACATCAAAAAGAATTTTGGTTAGAAGAGCATCAAAATAAAATCAATGCCTACGTCCACGTCCACACCTATTTCAATGCCCACGCCTATGTCTACGACTATGTCAATGTCCATGCTAACGTCCATGTCTATGTCCATACCTACGCCTACGTCTATGATATAGACATCAAGATCTTGCTGACACTTTTCACCAAAGTCAAATCAACTTAGAGATATAACAATTAGCAACAAACAATGTTGGGAAGTTGGTGACTACGAAAACTCGATGGTTTAATCAAGGAGAAATATCAAAAACATTTTACTTAGGACACATACAAACATTTGGGGCATAAACACATAAGCATTTTAGGGCATACACATACAAACATTTGTGGTATACATCATATTCAGATGAGCACATTAATTTAGGACATTATGCATGCATGGCATCTTGCAAATCTATTTTGGTTAAAAATTGCAAATTTTCTTGGGGTCCATCATTGGAAAGCTTATTTGTGCACACTAACTAGTTCAAAATTTAAGTAATTTGGGGTTTATTTCCTTCATGTTGATAGTCATGGTTAAGGGCTGATACAACCGACATCATCGATGAATTTGGGGTTTATTGTCTTCATGTTGATAGTCATGGTTGAGGGATGACACAATCGACATCATCAATGAATTTTGGGTTTATTGTCTTCATGTTGATACTCATGGTTTTGGTCTGACACAATCGATATCATCGATGAATTTGGGATTTATTTTTTCATGTTGATAGTCATGGTTAAGGGCTGACACAATCGACATCATCGATGAATTTGGGGTTTATTTTTCTTCATGTTGATAGTCATGGTTGAGGGCTAACACAACCTACATTATCGATGAATTTGGGTTTATTTTCTTCATGTTGATAGTCATGGTTGAGGGCTGACACAATCGACATCATCGATGATTTTGGGATTTACTTTCTTCATGTTGATAGTCATGGTTGAAGTATGACACAATCGACATCATCGATGAATTTAGGGTTTATTTTTTTCATGTTGATAGTCATGGTTGAAGGCTGACACAAACGACATCATCGATGAATTTGGGGTTTATTTCCTTCATGTTGATAGTCGTGGTTGGGGACTGACACAACCGACATCATTGATGACTTTGGGTTAATTTTATTCATGTTCATAGTCTTGGTTGGGGGCTGACACGACCGACGCCATCAGTGAATTTGGCGTTCATTGCTTCAAATCTAGAATATTACATTTGGTTATCGAATCTTTATTGAGAGCTGACACAACCGACATCGTCTTTCCAAGTTCCAAATATCTGGTTTCAAGCCCGTATTATCTATCATCTAGGTTATGGCATGTATACGAAAAATATTTGGATCATTAATTTAGTCTCTAAGCAGCAGTGCATTATCAAGCTCTATGTTATTCATCCCCTGGGTTACGATGAATATACAAAATTTGTGTCACAAACTTACTATATTAGTCTCCAAACATTAGTAAGTCAACTTTGTAAAGCATGTGTTATTTACCTCCTAGGTTATGGTAGATACGCAAAATCTACAATCTCATTTCTAGATATTGATGAGATTATCTACGTCGCCATATCTAGGCCAATTAAAATTCTTTATTCGAACTCTGATAGGATGATACATCGTCATCCTCGCCTATTTTTCAAACTCAGGGAGCGCTTCACAGCGTACCCTTACCAAGCAAATCTTTGGTCAAATTTTGTGGTCTTCCATTATTAAATAACCCTCTGATTCAAACGTGCGAGATCTACATATTCTCGCACCCTCAATCGAAGAATAATTAAATAGGGGTAGCTGTCGTACCCCAAGATTTCCCTACTAGTTCCTAATCTTTTATTCCTAAAAATATCATTTTTGCTTTATAATAAGTTCTTGGTATTTAGTTCATGAAAAAAGGGTTTACATTATTGTTTTACCCCAATTTCCCCCCTAAGATTCCTCTATCATATCATATCAACTCGATCATAACAAGATCACATTAGGGTTAGTTCTTCCTCTTTTTTCCTATCCTTAAGTTTGCTCTTGAGGAATCTCCAAGCACCTTGGTTGTGTATTTTGTATATGTGTTGTTGACTAACTTCTAATCAAAATACAAAAAATATTTGTCTTTGTCTTTGTATATTTTTGTTTTGTAGGTACCAAGTCGAAGCATCTGACAAATAAGGATTTCTGGTATTATTTTCCTAAAATCTCTATTTGCAAAGAAAAAGAATTAAAAATTTTTCTTTTTTTTTTCACTGATGCAATCGATTGCTCTTAGAGTGCAATCGATTGCACATAGTGCATTTTGCGCCATTTTTGAAAAAAATACACTGTGCAAATCGATTTGCACTATAGTGCAATCGATTGCACAGCGTGAAAATTAAAAAAAAATCAGCATTTTAAACTTGTCAAATTTTGGCTCCAATTTTCCTTCATTTTTGAAAGATGTATCATTAATTCAAATTTTAGTGCCAATCTTTCATTTTTAAAAAGAATTATCATTAATTCAAATTTTGGCTCTAATATTTGAAAGAATTATCATTAATTCAAATTTTGGCTCTAATTTTTGAAAGAGTTATCATTAATTCAAATTTTGGCTCCAAGAATCAATTACCAAATTACCACTAATCCCAATCCTAAAACTCTATAAATAGAGCTCTAATTCCATTCAAATTTCAAGATTTTGATAGCCAAATCCACCTTGCTAAAAAATCTCTCAATTCTCTCCATCTACCAAATTCACTCAAAGCTCCATTTTCAAAAAGTTAGTAAGCTTTGCATTGAAGCTTACTAATCTTTGAGCTAAACCTTCATCCAAACACTTTTTCTCCATCAATTCTTTACATCCAAGCTTAGTCAATTGATTCTTGTGGTTGAATTGAAGCAAATTCTTGAAGTTGTTTTGATAATTCTCTAGATCTACCTTTGGTAAGTTGGATAATTCATCTTTCACAATGTGATCTCTTGGTGATCTTGGGGATTGATTCTTTGAGCATTATTTTGTGATTTCAATGGTGTTATTTTCTCATAATTTGATGGAATTTTCGTGCTCAAGTGGATCCATGATCATAAGGTGTTTGATGGAAAGTTTGAACAAGAAATTTCCCTTTTAAAATGTTGTTTTTTGCTATTGTTACTGTGTGCAATCGATTTGCACTAAGTGTAAATCGATTGCACAAAAGCAATTTCACGCGAATTTTTGAAAACTGTACTGTGTAAATTGATTTACATAGTAGTGTAAATCGATTTACACTAGGATAGAATGCATTTTTTGCCTTGTTTTGGGGCAGCTTTGATCTAAAATGCTTTTTCTACTCACTCCTTTTGATTGTTGGTTTGGATTGCAATTTTAAATGTCCAAATTGTCTTTAAACTCAATGGACTTTGTGATATAGATGAAGTTGGATAAATTTTCATCAATTCAAATCTACCTAAGAGTGAATTATTTAATTCATTTTTGGTGCTTTGGATTAATGATATGTTTAGTGCTTTAATCTATATAGAGGAGTGGTTGAATTTAAAGATGAAAGAATTTTGAAATGATGATCCAAATTAGCTTATCATTCCCCTCCCTCTTCATCTTATCCCTTTCTTTTTTAATTGTGCTACATGTTAAGGGATGATGATCTCTATATCATTTATCCAAACATGAAGTACATATATTGCTATTGACCGACCTCAAAATAGGTGTGACTTCTATATAAGTCCACTTACGATTGCTTAACATAGCGCTAAATTTTGTCCCGATTCGAATAAATGATCATTCGTGGCCCAAACTTATGATTGCAAGCCCAAGTATGTTAATTTGATCTCTTTGATCCAATAACCTTGAGATTCATTGTGTGGAGGCTTTGGTTCTACCAATCCTCTAATGGATCTACAACACCTTTGGTCAACGCGGATCACTTAAACATCGTTAATCATTACATGTTTCCTTGTGAGAATTCTAAAATGGATGATATACTTGACAAAAAGCAAATTCAACTTGTTGTGTGGAGGCTTTGGTTCTACCAATCCTCTAATGAGTTCTAAATGCAAGTTTCAAGATGGTCATCCAACTAACCACTAATTACTAACAACTAACTTTACTTTACGCTTTTATTTTTATGCTTTATGTACCATTTACTTTTAGCATTTTACATTTCATGCTATTTTCTTCTTTGCTCACTTGAGCATTTACTTTTATGTCATTTTTATTTTGCTCACTTGAGCTTTTCTTTCTTTTTAAAGACACCTAATAATCAACATGAACCATAAAAATCATTAATGATACTTGGATTACATGGTTACTATCCTTTGCATTATGGAGTGATGGACTTCTTGGACTTAGGATTAGAGACCTTGGCCTATCTTGGAGACTTTGTGACTTTATTTTATATTTTGTCTGGAGTTCTTGAGGTTTACCTCAAGACATTGGGTTGTTTGTTTGTTTTGTGTGCAGGTTATTGAGATTACGATCTTTGTTTGTAATTTGGAATTCACCCGTATACAACCGTTACTCTGCCCAATTTTTGCGAAGACTTAAAACACTTGAAGTTTGGTTCTCTCAAGAGGTCTAGCATCTTTGCTTGCTTGGTTTCAATCCAAAGAATGGGAATTCTATATTGACTCATAATGTCAAGTATTGGCTTCTTATTGATTAAATGGTTCTTATCCCTAGCTTTTACCTTATGCTTTAGGATAGCCTCTTCTTCTCCTCCCATCTTCTTTAATTTCAAAAATCTTCTCCCTCCTTTTAAAAAAAAAACTCTTCTTGTTTTAAAACTTGAAACATTTTCATAATAAACTTGGACTTAGGTCCATGCATCTTCGAAACATTTTCATAAATAAATTTCAATCAATTTAATAATACCTTGACCTTTTTTTGTGAGAAGACTAAAAGTCAATCAATCTCATTTCAAACCATTTTGCCACTTTGGCTTTTATCTTTAAACTTTTCTCATAAGATTAGACTCTTGTCAATCCTTGTAGTGATGCAAACAACTATACTTCTACAATAGGTAGTAAAGTGAGATATTTTCCACTTGGGTGTTGAGTGAGGCATTGTTGATTTTAAAATCCAAGCCATATCCTCCACTTTGAGATGATGCAAATTCTCCTTTATCATGATTGTGGGTAGTAAGTATGTTTTTCACACGGACAATTGCGATGATGTCTTATCTCATAAAATCAACCAAGACACTTGTGTTTCAAATTTTTAAAAGAGGAACTACGTGTACCCTGATCCCCTATTGCACGAAAGGTGGTATGTAGGCACTAAATGTTTGGAACCGCGGTGGGTGCAAAAATCATAAAAATATTTCTTTTCTCACCTCCACCATCCATTTTATATACAACACATTTTTATAGCCAAAATATACAGATTTTTCAAAGAGGTTCCTGCGGAGTACCGTAGATGTTTAGGGTGCTAATACCTTCCCTTTGCATAACCAACCCCCTTACCTTGAATATTTCCCCCTCTTTTTGGGTTATTCGCTCTTTTCCAATTCCTTTGGAAACAATAAAGCGCGATGGCGATTTTTATTTTGATTTGTATAAAGTCTAGTCAATCCAATCAATCCAATGGCTTAGTCTTGCACATTTCTACCGCTACAGAAAAAATGGCGACTACACTGGGGAGAGATTGACCTCTTGCTGGTCCATCCCTAAGTGGGTTAAACCTATCTTTGTTTATATCTGTATATGTGTTATTGTTGTTTATGTGTTATATTTTGTATATTTGTTTGTCTGGATTTTCCTGGTTTACAAGGTGCTTGGTGATTACTCATAAGTCCTATACCCGGACTTGGGCAAACTTTAAGATAGGACGGGCGGTATAGTCATGTTAACTTTGAGGGAGTAATCCCAAAAAAGGAGGCATGAGATCCCCCACTCAGTGGAGGCCCCTTTGACTGTAGTGTCGTTTACCAAGTAATCGAGAAGACATACTGCTTTCGACCTGGGAGCCTGCCGAAGCTGAGGACCGTAGATTACCTAACCCCTCTTGGCCTTTTAGGTGTAGTGCGAAAGCTATAACGGAGTAATCTGGAAGTAGTTGTCACGCGATACTACGCTCAGACAAGTCTTTCTTGAGAATATTACTAATTACCGAGTTAATCAGGAAGTTGGTAATATCCGAAGGAAGGATGTAGACTATGAGAACCTCTAGAACCTTGTTCGGCAGGTGATAACTTTTTAGACCAATACCTTATGGGTAGTACCTTCGACCTCATGCTCGTGACGTTGAACCTATGAACCCTACATGTGTGATCTTGTGTGTGATTGTTGCATCATGCATCCATGCACTCATAAGCATCTTTTGAAAAAACAATATTTCAAGGGATTTAAAGGTTGACTATTTGTGAATATCTCAGGTACTTTTAAACCATGGATTCTGGAAAGAGAAAGACCGGGAAATACAGTTTCAAAGATCCTAAGATAGATGAGTTGATCAGTCTAATTCCCGAGATCGAGTGTTCTGCAGACTTTCAGAAGAAGTATGGATCCATTATTCCTCTCATGAAGCTGAAGATGAAGGAGGGTTTTCTCTCAACTTTGGTCCAGTTCAATGATCCGGTGTATCACTACTTTACTTTTCCCGATTATCAGTTGATGCCAACACTGGAAGAGTATTCCTATCTATTGGATTTACCTGTTACCGATCGCGTTCCTTTTACTGGTTTGGAGGGTGAGCCAAAACCACATGAGATTGCTGCTTTGGTTCATCTGGGAAAGTCTGAGGTGGAAGCTCATATGACTACCAAAGGAGGGATTAGAGGATTACCAGCTTAGTTCTTATTGGAGAAAGCTCGTTACTTTGCCAGGATGAAGAGTATGGTTGCTTTTGAGGCCATCTTTTATTTACTCTCCTATGGATTATTCTTATTTCCTAATGTGGACAAGTTTGTCAACATTAATGCTATCAAGATTTTCATGATTGGAAACATGGTTCCTACACTATTGGGTGATGCTTATTACTCTGTTCATCTTCGAAATTCTTATCATGGGGGAATGATTATCTGTTGCACGCCTTTGTTGTATCCGTAGTTTACCTCTCATATGCCTCAGTCTGACACTTTTTGGGATGTCAAGAAGGAACCCCGTTGGGCTCCTAAGATTATGGCACTTACTCACTAGGATATTGATTGGTATCATCGAGCTTACAAGGATGCGGAGATTATTGACAGTTGTGGTAGTTTCCCCAATGTGCCTCTTCTTGGTACAAAGGCAGGAATTAACTATAACCCTGTTCTTGCACGGCGATAACTTGGCTATCCGATGAGGGATAAACCGAACAATATTCATCTGAGTAGTTTCTTTCTGAAGGAAGGAGAAGACCACAGGGAAGCTAGGGAGCAGATTGCGAAAGCCTGGCATCACATTCATAAGAAGAGTAGGAAGGATTTGGGACCTAGGGGTGTTGTTTCTTTGGAGCCATATCTTCAATGGGTCTGATCGAGAGCCATTCAGTTGAAGATTCCGTATACTCGGGAGACACCCATGCCTGATTTGTTTGTGAAGACCACTCCTCCCTTATTAGATGATCTAGAAGAGCCGCGGCTTGCTTTGGTTAGGATGCAACAGGAAAGGGATTCTTGGAAGAACAAGTTCCAGACTTTGGAGAGTTCCTACAGAGCAGACCTGAAGGAGAGAGATGATTTGATCGAGATCCTTGAGAGTCAAGCAGTAGAGTCTATGGAGAGGCAGGGAGATTTATTTTCTCCTAAGCCTCAAACAGGCGTTGTTTGTTCACTTCCTGATTCAGATGATTGGAAGGAGGTTGCCATCAGACATGTGGAAGAAAACCAGAGGTTGAGAGCTCAGATTGCCAGGCTCACAGGGAAGCGCATTCGTACAGATTGATCTCTATCAGTTCCTTTTCTCAGGATTTTAGATTGTATTTTCATCTTGTACTTGGGATCATTGAAACTTGTAACCCATTTTGAAGTTATTATAATAAAATTTTTCAGTATTTCAAATGCGTTGTTATTTTGATGTTTGCAACATGTCTGTAAATCTTAAATCCCTTGAAATATTAAATGATAAAAATAATAATAATCATATACATTGCATATCATGCATCATATTGCACATGTTTTTGCATTTGTTATGCATATCCAGGTGCCTTACCCAGCTTCTTTACTTCATTCAGCAAGATGACTCATCACTACAACACTCGGGCTAATTTCAAAAAGAAGATGGACAACTTAGAACAGGAGAATCGCGAGCTGCGCGAAGAAGTTTCTGCTTTGAAGGCTGGCTTGGCCAACTTGACTACTCTGATGGAAGCTCTGGTGGTTGCTCAGAATCAGCCACCGAGTGTTAAACCTCAACCAACAAGGGAAAGTACTGAAGTTCTGACTGTTCCTGTATCCGCTACTCTGTCTGTTGTTCAAAACCGTATGCCTCAGGGTTATCCGTGGGGAATTCCAGAGAATTTTGCACCTGAAGGTTTCAATTTGGGTCCTCAAGATGCTCCAGTGGTTCCAAATGTTGTTACTCCTGCACCTCCTGTGGTGCATATTGTTCCTGCTGCACCTCCTTCGGTGAATTTGGTTCCATTTGTTAATGAAGATGTGTGTCGTCCTTTCCCTCCGCCAAGTGAAGACTTGGGTCTTTATGACATAATGGATGATTTCCAAGAGCAGTTTGATAGAATGCAAAGAGAGATGAATGCTCTTAGGGGAAAAGAGTTGTTCGGGAAGAATGTGAATGAGCTGTGTTTGGTCCCGAATGTTAAAGTGCCTGCTAAGTTCAAGGTCCCGGAATTTGAGAAGTACAAGGGCAACACTTTACCTCGTGATCATTTGGTGATGTATGTGAGAATGATGTCTACCCACACTGATGATCAGCGTCTGCTGATTCATTTTTTCCAGGATAGTCTGACCGATGCTGCGTTGAAATGGTACATGAGTTTAGACAGCGTCAACATCCATACTTTTAATGATTTGGGAGAAGCATTCATTAAACAATACAAGTACAATATGGACATGGCGCCTGACCGTGACCAGCTTAGGGCCATGGTTCAGAAAGACGGAGAATCGTTCAAAGAGTATGCGCAGAGATGGCGCGAAGTGGCTACACAAGTGATTCCGCCCATGGAAGAGAAAGAAATGACCAAGATTTTTCTAAAGACGCTAGGAGCTTTCTACTACGAAAGAATGGTAGCAAGTGCCCCAAGTGATTTTACAGAAATGGTAGGAATAGGTGTCCGCCTAGAAGAGGCAGTAAGAGAATGCCGTTTGACAAAAGGTGAAGGATCTAGAGGTGTGAAGAAGCCATCTTACAGGTTTACAAAGAAGAAAGAGGGGGATACAAATGCTGTTATGCAAGAGAGAAAGGTAAACACTCCTAGAAGGAATTATCAGCGTCATCAGCAAGTCGCCTCAGTTACTCCTGTTATGAATGCCGCTCCAACTACCGTTGCTTATCAGAGACCATCTCAGCAGGGGAATCAAGGGTATAATCAGAGATGGGAGAACTATGATCCTATTCCCATGAGCTATGCAGAGCTATTACCAGCATTGGTTCAGAAGAAGTTGGTCCAGACACGACCACCTCCCACTGTACCATCACCATTGTCGTGGTATTACAAAGCAGACCAGACGTGTGCCTTTCATCAGGGAGCACCAGGGCATAATTTTGAGAATTGTTATCCTTTGAGGACTGAAGTGCAAAGGTTGTTGAAGTCTGGAATTTTATCTTTCAAAGACGTGGGACATAATGTGAAAGACAATCCTCTACCCAAGCACGAGGGAGTGAATGATGTGAGTATGGTGGCCGGTTGTCCAGACGACTTTCAAATTTTTGACATTAATCTGGTTAGAGGGGATTTGGTGAAGATGCATGCAGACCTCTGTGAATTCAGTTATTATACGCATGACCACGCCGGTTGTGCTATTTGCAGTACAAACATACAAGGTTGCGAGAAGATAAAGGCTGATTTACAGGAGATGATGGATGAAGGTTTAATCCATATAATCAGGCCTAGGGCATAATATGAAGAGGAAGTGAATATGGTTTCTGGATGTCCAGGTGAATTCAGAATTTTTGATGTGGATCATTTGAATGAGGATCTAGTGCAGTTACATGCTAGCTTCTGCCATACTGCTGGTCAGATGGAACACCAATATGGATCTTGCATAATTTGTTGTCGAAATCCCCGAGGATGTTCTGTTGTGAGGGAAGGTGTTCAGTTGCTGTTAGACAATGGAACCATCAAGATCACAGGTCAGAGAGATGATTATCATGAGATTGATATGGTTGAAGTCTATTTGATGGAAGAGTCAGAGGAAGAGTATGCCTCCGCAGATGAGTATTTCTCTTCAGACGAAGATTTGTTCACCGAAAATGAATTTTTGATGGCTGATTGTGTTGAGGAAGGGGTGAATGTCATTGTACCTTGTTTTGGTGCACCCACTCATCTTGAGGTGGAGTACCATAGCAAACCAGCTGTTGCCCCATTGGTAATTAGTCTGCCAGGTCCTGTTCCCTATGAATCAGATAAGGCTGTGCCTTACAAATACAACGCTACGATCTTAGAAGATGGGGTGGAGATTCCCATCCAGCCGATGCCAGATGTTGGAAATATAGCTGATAATAGCAGAGTGACCCGTAGTGGTCGTGTATTTGTGCCGGTCATTCGAAGAGATGTTGTTGCTGGAAAGAAGATTGCTGAAGATGATGAGCCTAAGAAGTTTGCAAGAGGGACTAGTGGAGCTACATTAGAGAAAGAAGTGGATGATATCTTGAAGATAATTAAGATGAGCGATTACAGAATTGTAGATCAGCTATTGCAGACTCCTTCAAAGATATCTATTCTAGCCTTATTGATGAACTCCTCTGCTCATAGAGAATCGCTGATAAGAGTACTAGACCAAGCTTTTGTAGAGAATGACATGCCATTAGATCAATTCAGCAGCGTAATTGGAAACATTACATCATGTAACAATTTGAGCTTCTGTGATGATGAGTTACCAGATGAAGGGAGGAATCACAACCTGGCCCTCCACATATCCATGAACTGTAAGAATGATTTGCTGTCCAATGTGCTAATTGATAACGGATCCGCGCTGAATGTCACACCTAGAAGTACCCTATTGAAGTTAAAGTATCAAGGAACATCTATGCGCCCGAGTGGCATCATTGTGAAGGCTTTTGATGGGTCGAGGAAATCTGTCATCGGTGAAGTGGACCTGCCCATCCATATAGGACCACATTTGTTCTTGATAACCTTCCAGGTTATGGATATTATTCCCGCATATAGTTTTTTGCTTGGACGACCATGGATACACGAAGCAGGGGCTGTCACTTCAACTCTGCATCAGAAGCTAAAATTTGTGCGTGAAGGGAAGGTAGTTATCATAAATGGGGAGCAGGCGTTGTTGATATCCCATCTATCCTCTTTCAGTATTGTAGAAGCGGATGAGGCTGCTATTGGAACCCAATTCCAAGCCCTATCCATTGACAACATAAGGAGGAATGAGAATTTTGTAGTTTCCCTGAAGGACGCGCAACAGGTTGTGCGCAATGGTCATAATGCAGTTTGGGGACGACTGGTGGATCCACCCGTGAACAAGAACAGAACTGGTTTGGGTTTTTCTTCGAAGAATGGCAAAGGCGAAAGTTTGAAGTCAAAGTCTCCTGTGAACAGTTATCATGATGTTTTTTGCAGCGGAGGCTACCTCCATCCAATTGGTTCTGGAATCAATGCTGTTGAAGAAGATGAAGCAGAGCAGGAAGTACCGAATTTTGTGACGCATGGAGTCCGAGTTCAGAACTGGGTCACCGTTGATGTTCCTTCTTGCATACATATTTCAAAGTAATTTGTTTTGTTAATCTGTTTCTTTCTTTGAAAAGCTTTCACTCTGCCCAAGGTGAAAGTATTGTATGGGCTTATCCGTTTGCTTTGATTTTTAAGATCATTAATAAAAGTTGTCTTTGCTTCCAAAAATATGTCTTTATTTTCTGCTTTTTCTTGGGAAATGGTAATCAAATAAAAAACCCTTTCAAAATAAATGATAACTGAAAATTAATCTGCATGATCACTTGTTATATGTGTCAGTTTCTAAAAGCAATCATAAATCATATGTGCAGATTAATTAAAAAACCCGTTGAATACAATGACCCTGCACCCTCTCCCAACTTTGAATGTCCTGTGTTTGGGGCTGAAGAAGAAGATCATGATGAGATTCCAGAAGAGGTCTCACGGTTGCTTGAGCACGAGGATAATACCATTCAGCCATATAAGGAGCCTTTGGAAGTGATTAATTTGGGTTCAGAAAAGATCCGAAAGAGATTAAGATTGGAGCATCGTTGCATCTTGATGTGAAAAGCGGGTTGATTGAGCTGTTGAAAGAGTATGTGGATATTTTTGCTTGGTCTTATCAAGACATGCCTGGTCTAGATACAGACATTGTTGAGCATCATTTGCCATTGAAGCCAGAGTGTCCGCCAGTTAAACAAAAGTTGAGAAGAACCCACCCAGATATGGCAGTAAAGATCAAAGAGGAGGTCCTAAAGCAGATTAATGCTGGTTTTCTTGTGACGTTAGTGTATCCTCAATGGATTGCAAATATTGTCCCAGTACCGAAAAAAGACGGAAAAGTCTGCATGTGCGTAGATTACAGAGATCTAAATAAAGCTAGTCCAAAAGATGATTTTCCATTGCCTCACATTGATATGTTAGTGGATAGCACAACAAAATTCAAAGTATTCTCGTTCATGGACGGATTTTCCGGGTATAATCAAATTAGAATGGCTCCAGAGGACATGGAAAAAACAATGTTTATCACACCCTGGGGAACATTCTGTTACAGAGTGATGACCTTCGGGTTGAAGAACGCTGGTGCAACGTACCAGAGGGCTATGACAACCCTATTCCATGATCTGATGCACAAGGAAATTGAAGTATATGTTGATGATATGATTGCCAAATCCCAAACTGAAGAAGGGCATATAAAAGATTTGTTGAAGTTGTTTCAGCGTTTGAGGAAGTTTCGTCTCCGCTTGAATCCAAATAAATGCACCTTCGGAGTTAGATCGGGGAAATTGTTGGGTTTTATTGTTAGCCAGAAAGGAATTGAAGTTGATCCTGATAAAGTCAGAGCAATTCAAGAAATGCCAGCACCAAGAACTGAAAAGCAAGTCAGGGGTTTCCTCGGGCGTTTGAATTATATTTCCAGATTCATTTCCCACATGACTGCAAAGTGTGAACCGATCTTTAAGTTGTTAAAGAAAGATCAAGGTTGTGTGTGGATGGATGACTGCCAAAGGGAATTTGAGAGTATTAAAGAGTATCTGCGTGAACCTCCTATCTTGCTCCCTCCCGTAGAAGGAAGACCATTGATTATGTATCTAACGATGTTAGATAAATCCATGGGTTGTATTCTGGGACAACAGGATGAAACGGGAAAGAAAGAGTTCGCCATTTATTATCTCAGCAAAAAGTTCACTGATTGTGAGTTGCGGTATTCCATGCTAGAAAAAACATGTTGTGCTTTGGCCTGGGCGGCAAAACATTTACGGCAGTATATGTTGAATCATACCACTTGGTTGATCTCCAAAATGGATCCAATCAAGTATATTTTTGAGAAGCCTGCTCTTACGGGGAGAATTTCCCGCTGGCAGATGTTGTTGTCTGAATATGATATTGAGTACCACACTCAAAAAGCTATTAAAAGTAGTGTGTTGGCAGATTACCTTGCTCACCAACCGGTGGAAGATCATCAGTCTGCAGAATTTGAATTCCCTAATGAGGATGTGATGTTCTTGAAAGTGAAATATTGTGATAAACCATTTCCTGAGGAAGGCCCTGACCCTGAATCTCATTGGAGTATGATTTTTGATGGAGCGGTGAATGCTTATGGTAAAGGAATTGGTGTTGTGATTGTCACTCCTCATGGATCGCACATTCCTTTTACTGCAAGGCTAATATTTAATTGCACTAATAATATGGCGGAATATGAGGCTTGCATCATGGGTCTTGAGGACGCTATTGATCTCAATCAAAATTCTAGATGTGTATGGTGATTCAGCTTTGGTAATAAATCAGATTAAAGGAGAATGGGATACTCGTCACCCTGGCTTGATCCCTTACAAAGATTATGCTAGAAGATTGCTACCCTTCTTCAATAAAGTTAAATTCCATCACATCCCTAGAGATGAAAATCAAATGGCAGATGCTCTGGCAACTCTGGCTTCCATGTATCAAGTGAATTCTTGGAATGATATACCCCGTATTACAGTTCGACGGCTGGATAGGCCCGCTCATGTGTTTGTGACAGAGGAGGTAGCAGATGAAAAACCTTGGTATTATGATATCAAGCATTTTCTTCAGACTCAGGAATACCCAATTGGTGCATCGAGGAAAGATAGAAAGACATTGAGAAGATTGGCAGGCAGTTTCTTCCTCAGTGAAAATGCGCTATACAAGAGAAATTATGACATGGTCTTTCTCAGATGCGTGGATAGACACGAAGTAGACATGTTGATGCATGAGATTCATGAAGGTTCATTTGGCACTCATGCTAATGGACATTCGATGGCTAAAAACATGCTAAGGGCAGGTTAATATTGGTTGACAATGGAATCTGATTGTTGCAAATTTGCAAAGAAGTGCCATAAATGCCAGATTTATGTAGATAAGATCCATGTGCCTCCGACACTTCTCAATGTAATTTCCTCCCCATGGCCTTTCTCTATGTGGGGTATTGACATGATCAGGATGATAGAACCCAAAGCTTCAAATGGACACCGTTTCATTTTGGTAGCGATTGACTACTTTACCAAATGGGTAGAGGCTGCTTCTTATGCCAATATTACCAAACAGGTGGTTGTGCGTTTCATCAAAAACAATCTGATATGCTGGTATGGTGTGCCGAGTAGAATCATCACTGACAATGGCTCAAATTTGAACAACAAAATGATGACAGAACTGTGTGAAGAATTCGATATTGTCCATCACAATTCGTCTCCATACAGGCCAAAGATGAATGGGGATGTTGAGGCTGCTAATAAGAATATCAAGAGAATTATCCAGAAAATGGTTATTACTTATAAGGATTGGCATGAAATGCTCCCTTTTGATCTGCATGGATATAGAACATCTGTCCGCACTTCAATAGGAGCAACCCCGTTCTCCCTGGTATATGGAATGGAAGCTGTACTCCCTATTGAGGTAGAGATTCCCTCGTTGCGTGTGATAATGGAAGCCAAGTTGACAGAGGCTGAATGGGTCCAGAACATGTTTGACCAATTGAATTTGATTGAAGATAAGAGGATGACAACTTTATGTCATGGGCAGTTATATCAGAAAAGAATGAAGAAAGCATTTGATAAAAAGGTCAAACCTCGTGAATTCAGAGAAGGCGACCTCGTGCTCAGGAAGATCATGTATTTTAACACTGATTCTAGGGGCAAGTGGACTCCCAATTTTGAAGGCCCGTATGTTGTCAAGAAAGCCTTCTCTGGTGGTGCATTAATTCTTGAAACTATGGATGGCGAGGAGTTCCCACGTCCCATGAATGTTGACGCAATCAAGAAATACTTCGCCTAAAGAAATAAAAGAACAGCTCGCTAAGTTGAAAACATGAAAGGGCGGCTTAGGCAAAAAGGAGCGTCTCGGTATGCTGAAAACCCGAAAGGGCGGTCTAGGAAAAAATTAGAGACATAAACAGAATAAATTTCCCGCTAAGTTGAAAACCCGCAAGGGCAGCTTAGGCAAAAGTTAGGGATTTTTCTTGGCAAGTAACTACGTCAGACAAGACTTGATCGTTGAAGCAACAATCTTCTCGGATCCTCACCATACTTCAACAAAAGCTGCTGCTCAGGACTTCAAAAGTTGTTAGGGGAATGGTGGCCATTGTATCTCAATGTATCTTTTCCATTATATATTATCATTTCCCAAATTTTTTAGTCATCCATGGAGTCTCGCCATTCGCAGACTACCATTCTATTAATAAAATTCGAGCTTTTGCCCAATTCTTTGTGTTCTTATTTTTATTTAGCTTGCAAAGACTTCATTTATTACTGATAATAACTTTTAAAGCAAAAAGATTAAAAAAAACAAAATTGACTTTTCAAAAAGAAAGACATCTTTATAATTCAATTTACTTTGGGATTTGTGATGAAACAATGACAACAAAAATGGCGATCCCTGGAATGAACAAACTCCAGTTGTTTTAAGAATATTTACTTCCTTCATGAAGGTTTTTCTCAGGTCATCTTGTTGGTATATGCGCAATCTTTGTGTGTTTCTCAGATAATTAAAGACGATACCAGTTGGCGTAAGGTACAATATTAGGTTTGTGATCCCATGATCCCCGGCCAAGTCTTGGTTCGCTTTTGATTTTGGGTTTGCATAGTCAGAAGCCTCTGTCCCAGGTTCCCCAGCGAAGTTTTCCCTCATATGATGAAAGGTTTTATTCCATTGGTGTGCTAAGATATCTCTCTTTTTGCAGTATTGGCATTAGTGTTAACTTCTTGATTTCCCAGGAAGACTACACCAGGACATCTTTTGTTGGAATAGGTTTGGTTGATATGAAGACTCAATCCAGTATTTTCCAATGAAGGCCTTGTTTATTTGATAGAAGTCCTTTTTCCCCAGTGAAGAATGTATCTTGGTTTCCCCTCGATGATGTGGTGTCGACCTCACCAATGAAGTCAGCATGAAGTCCCCGGTAGATATATCGATGATGAAGTATTGTCTCCCTTAGTGAAGTCCGTATGTTTTTCTTCCTTCAAAGTGGGCCTGATTTCCCCAGTGAATGTTTTGACAATTTGGTTTCCGTTTGCCTTATTCACAATTAGTATCGAAATCCCCAGTAGGAGTACGGACTGTGAAATATTTGTTTTCCCCATGGAAGTCTGTGTGTTATTCCCTGGGAAGGTTATCCCAAAGCATCTCTTGTTGGAATGAGTACTCATGATGAAAAGTTTTCAATCCTCAGTTTTTTTTTCTTCTCCAGGGAAGTGGGTTTGAATTCCTCAGTGAGGTTTGGTTGTCTCGGCGTCAGTCTACTTTATTTGAGACTAGTTTTGCAATCTCCAGTAGGTACGTTGTTTTTGGAAAACTGCTTCTCCGATGAAACCGGAAGAAGGTTGTTCTATCCCGGTATCTTTTTGATTTAGCTACATCCGGATTTTGTTTATCCTCAATGAAGTTAGGACATGCAATAGGTTTGGTTTTCGCAGTTGCTTTTACCTTTCTTGGATTGATCTTTCTGGTTGAAGTTTAGCCTAATGTTGTTAGTACCTGAGGCGGTTTTGTTTGTTTGTACTGATTATGTATCCTTTTACCAGCATATGCACGATATCACTCATACATTCATACATGCATCATGCATTGTTACAAATCATTTTATTGACATTGTGTTCTAACCTTCCTGCAGCGCTCCTTGCTTAGGTGGATTCGGTTTTCCCTCTTGAGTTTATTTCTCAAAGGATGTATCTCCGTTGGTTTTCTTGCTCCAGTGTGTCTCTAATTGGATTCGTGGTTGCATGACGAAATTAATTACTTTGGATTTCCAAGAACTTCGAGTTTTGGTTTGTGCATTTATTTTGCACGAGAAGACTTTATCTCTTCAGCAGGAATAATGTGGCATTTCCCCAGGAAGTCATATCTCATTTCCCCAGGAAGTCATATCTCATTTCCCCAGGAAGTCATATCTATTTCCCCAGGAAGTCATATTTCATTTCCCCAGGAAGTCATATCTCTTTCCCCAGGAAGCCACATTTCTATCCCCAGAAAGTCGTTTCTTTTTGCAATCCTCCATGATAACAAGCAACATGTATCTTTGTTTGAGCAACTCATGCTTCCATGTACAAGTCGACGTAACTCTTTTTGCTATTTCCTCTATGAGTGGTTAGCTTGCAGTCCGTCGTCAATTTACGCCAGTGGATGGCAAGACTTTCAAATTCACAGAAATTGCTCATTGTGAAATCTTTGCAAGTGGAAGTCACTTTATTTGAGACAACTTACATATTACCCATTCCAGGCGGAATTCCTTGGTTAAGGAAGAAGTTGAGACCCGTTCTAGGTGAAACACCAGAAGTTTGGGGAACATATGATATTTTCAAAATCTACCTTCAGTGAACGTTGGTAGTGCATCGGCAGTGAACGTTGGCGTTTCTTATCTTTTTGCTATCATCAGTGAACGGTGGTGGTTCCTCGTCAGTGAACGGCGATGGTATGATATTTTCAAAATCTACCTTCAGTGAATGTTGGTAGTGCATCGGCAGTGAACGTCGGTGTTTCTTATCTTTTTGCTATCATCAGTGAAAGGTGGTGGTTCCTCGTCAGTGAACGACGATGGTATGATATTTTTAAAATCTACCTTCAGTGAACGTTGGTAGTGCATCGGCAGTGAACATCAGTGTTTCTTATCTTTTTGCTATCATCAGTTAATGGTGGTGGTTCCT
Source organism: Vicia faba (assembly GCA_948472305.1). NCBI lineage: Eukaryota > Viridiplantae > Streptophyta > Magnoliopsida > Fabales > Fabaceae > Vicia > Vicia faba. The sequence continues at coordinate 245,652,933 of OX451735.1, forward strand.
CGTCAGTGAACAGTGATGCTATGATATTTTCAGAATCTACCTTTAGTGAATATTGGTAGTGCATCGGTAGTGAACGTCGGTGTTTCTTATCTTTTTGCTATCATCAGTGAACGGTGGTGGTTCCTCGTCAGTGAACGGCGATGGTATGATATTTTCAAAATCTACCTTCAGTGAATGTTGGTAGTGCATAGGCAGTGAACGTCGGTGTTTCTTATCTTTTTGCTATCATCAGTGAACGCTGGTGGTTCCTCGTCAGTAAACGGCGATGGTATGATATTTTCAAAATCTACCTTCAGTGAACGTTGGTAGTGCATCGGTAGTGAACGTCGGTGTTTCTTATCTTTTTGATATCAATCAGTGAATGGTGATAGTTCCTCGTCAATGAACGACAATGGCATGATATATTTTCTCTTCTACCTTCAACTATTGATTTGGTAGTTTACCGTCATCTGTGAGTCGGTATATCTTCTTCTCTCTACCTTCAGTGAACGTTGGTAGACATCGACGGTGAACGTCGATGCTTGTTACTCTCCTCTCTGGTTCTATTCTTTTGGTCCACCAGTGATTTATTTCCTGGTGGGGTTTCTCCTTTGTTTCTTCATTTTTGTGGCATCCCCAGTGTTACTTTGCGTCTCTTTTGTTCTGTTCATATGCATCCATAATCATAAGCATTGCATGGCATGTTAGAGACAAAAATAGGACTTGTTTTATATTTAAGTATCTTCAATAGCATTGACACGAAGATTTGTAACCTTCGTATCTTCGGGTAGAAGACACTTAAATAAGGGCAACTGTTATACCCCAATTTTTGCCCCTAAGATTCCTCTATCATATCATATCAACTTGATCATAACAAGATCACATTAGGGTTGGTTCTTCCTCTTTTTTCCTATCCTTAAGTTTGCTCTTGAGGAATCTCCAAGCACCTTGGTTGTGTATTTTGTATATGTGTTGTTGACTAACTTCTAATCAAAATACAAAAAATATTTGTCTTTGTCTTTGTATATTTTTTTTTGTAGGTACCAAGTCGAAGCATCTGACAAATAAGGATTTCTGGTATTATTTTCCTAAAATCTCTATTTGCAAAGAAAAAGAATTAAAATTTTTTCATTTTTTTCACTGATGCAATCGATTGCTCTTAGAGTGCAATCGATTGCACATAGTGCATTTTGCGCCACTTTTGAAAAAAATACACTGTGCAAATCGATTTGCACTATGGTGCAATCGATTGCACAACGTGAAAATTAAAAAAAAATCAGCACTTTAAACTTGTCAAATTTTGGCTCCAATTTTCCTTCATTTTTGAAAGATGTATCATTAATTCAAATTTTAGTGCCAATCTTTCATTTTTAAAAAGAATTATCATTAATTCAAATTTTGGCTCTAATATTTGAAAGAATTATCATTAATTCAAATTTTGGCTCTAATTTTTGAAAGAGTTATCATTAATTCAAATTTTGGCTCCAAGAATCAATTACCAAATTACCACTAATCCCAATCCTAAAACTCTCTAAATAGAGCTCTCATTTTATTCAAATTTCAAGCTTTTGATAGCCAAATCCACCTTGCTAAAAAATCTCTCAATTCTCTCCATCTACCAAATTCACTCAAATCTCCATTTTCAAAAAGTTAGTAAGCTTTGCATTGAAGTTTACTAATCTTTGAGCTAAACCTTCATCCAAACACTTTTTCTCCATCAATTATTTACATCCAAGCTTGGTCAATTGATTCTTGTGGTTAAATTGAAGCAAATTCTTAAAGTTGTTTTGATAATTCTCTAGATCTACCTTTGGTAAGTTGGATAATTCATCTTTCACAATGTGATCTCTTGGTGGTCTTTGGGATTGATTCTTTGAGCATTATTTTGTGATTTCAATGGTGTTATTTTCTCATAATTTGATGGAATTTTCGTGCTCAAGTGGATCCATGATCATAAGGTGTTTGATGGAAAGTATGAACAAGAAATTGCCCTTTTAAAATGCTGTTTTTGCTATTGTTACTGTGTGCAATCGATTTGCACTAAGTGTAAATCGATTGCACATAAGCAATTTCACGTGAATTTTTTAAAACTGTACTGTGTAAATCGATTTACATAGTAGTGTAAATCAATTTACACCAGGACATAATTCATTTTTTGCCTTGTTTTGGGGCATCTTTGATCCAAAATGCTTTTTCTACTCACTCCTTTTGATTGTTGGTTTGGATTGCAATTTTAAATGTCCAATTTGTCTTTAAACTCAATGGACTTTGTGATGTAGATGAAGTTGGATAAATGTTCATCAATTCAAATCTACCTAAGAGTGAATTATTTAATTCATTTTTGGTGCTTTGGATTAATGATATGTCTAGTGCTTTAATCCATCTAGAGGAGTGGTTGAATTTAAAGATGAAAGAATTTTGAAATGGTGATCCAAATTAGCTTATCATTCCCCTTCCTCTTCATCTTATCCCTTTCTTTTTTAATTGTGCTACATGTTAAGGAATGATGATCTCTATATCATTTATCCAAACATGAAGTACATAGATTGCTATTGACCAGCCTCAAAATAGGTGTGACTTCTACATAAGTCCACTTACGATTGCTTAACATAGCGCTAAATTTTGTCCCGATTCGAATAAATGATCATTCGTGGCCCAAACTTATGATTGCAAGCCCAAGTATGTTAATTTGATCTCTTTGATCCAATAACCTTGAGATTCATTGTGTGGAGGCTTTGGTTCTACCAATCCTCGAATGGATCTACAACACCTTTGGTCAACGCGGATCACTTAAACATCGTTGATCATTACATGTTGCCTTGTGAGAATTCCAAAATGGATGATATACTTGACAAAAAGCAAATGCAACTTGTTGTGTGGAGGCTTTGGTTCTACCAATCCTCTAATGAGTTCCAAATGCAAGTTTCAAGATGGTCATCCAACTAACCACTAATTACTAACAACTAACTTTACTTTACGCTTTTATTTTTATGCTTTATGTACCATTTACTTTTAGCATTTTACATTTCATGCTATTTTCATCTTTGCTCACTTGAGTATTTACTTTTATGTCATTTTTATTTTGCTCACTTGAGCTTTTCTTTCTTTTTAAAGACACCTAATAATCAACATGAACCATAAAAATCATTAATGATACTTGGACTACATGGTTACTATCCTTTGCATTATGGAGTGATGGACTTCTTGGACTTAGGATTAGAGACCTTGGCCTATCTTGGAGACTTTGTGACTTTATTTGATATTTTGTCTGGAGTTCTTGAGGTTTACCTCAAGACATTGGGTTGTTTGTTTGTTTTGTGTGCAGGTTATTGAGATTACGATCTTTGTTTGTAATCTGGAATTCACCCGTATACAACCATTACTCTGCCCAATTTTTGCGAAGACTTAAAACACTTGAAGTTTGGTTCTCTCAAGAGGTCTAGTATCTTTGCTTGCTTGGTTTCAATCCAAAGAATGGGAATTCTATATTGACTCATAATGTCAAGTATTGGCTTATTGTTGGTTAGATGGTTCTTATCCCTAGCTTTTACCTTATGCTTTAGGACAGCCTCTTCTTCTCCTCCCATCTTCTTTAATTTCAAAAATATTCTCCCTCCTTTTAAAAAAAAACTCTTCTTGTTTTGAAACTTGAAACATTTTCATAATAAACTTGGACTTAGGTCCAAGCATCTTCGAAACATTTTCATAAATAAATTTCAATCAATTTAATAATACCTTGACCTTTTTTTGTGAGAAGACTAAAAGTCAATCAATCTCATTTCAAACCATTTTTCCACTTTGGCTTTTATCTTTAAACTTTTCTCAAAAGATTAGACTCTTGTCAATTCTTGTAGTGATGCAAACAACTATACTTCTACAATAGGTAGTGAAGTGAGACATTTTCCACTTGGGTGTTGAGTGAGGCATTGTTGATTTTAAAATGCAAGCCATATCCTCCACTTTGAGATGATGCAAATTCTCCTTTCTCATGATTGTGGGTAGTAAGTATGTTTTTCACACGGACAATTGTGATGATGTCTTATCTCATAAAATCAACCAACACACTTGTGTTTCAAATTTTTAAAAGAGGAACTATGTGTACCCTGATCCCCTATTGCACGAAAGGTGGTATGTAGGCACTAAAGGTTCGCAACCGCGGCGGGTGCAAAAATCATAAAAATATTTCTTTTCTCACCTCCACCATCCATTTTATATACAACACGTTTTTTTATAGCCAAAATATACAGATTTTTCAAAGAGGTTCCTGCGGAGTACCGTAGATGTTTAGGGTGCTAATACCTTCCCTTTGCATAACCAACCCCCTTACCTTGAATCTTTCCCCCTCTTTTTGGGTTATTCGCTCTTTTCCCATTCCTTTGTAAACAATAAAGCGCGGTGGCGATTTTTATTTTGATTTGTATAAAGTCTAGTCAATCCAATGGCTTAGTCTTGCACATTTCTACCGCTACAATTATTAAGAATTTTTGGACCTTTATAAATCAGAAAGGCCCATGTAGAATTGAGATCCCATACGTTTTCTCTTTCAAGAGGGGTGTATTAGTTAAAATATATTAGCCCATTTATGAATAAATAGAAGGGGGTTATGTTAAGAAAATTGTGGTCTATTGGCAGGCCCATATCCTTTTAAAGCCCATTTTATATATGGTTAAATATGAGAGGAGGGATGTACGTTTTTGGGACGGCCTATTAAAAGTTTTTTTGAAGGGACTCAATGACTGAACAAAATTGGCCCATTTCGGACCTTTGTTCGTTTTTACATATATATTATTAACATTATTAATACTATTATTATTTGTTTATTAGGAAAAAACTATTTTTATTATTCTTGTTTATTTTATGATTGTTTTAATGGTTAACCAAGTCAAACCAAATCTAAATTAGGGCCTTTAACTCTATTAGCTGATCGTACCATTACAATGCCCAAGCCCATAACATAGAGAACAAGTATTGTTCGGATTAAAAATGGAAAAAACGTCTTTATAGGCTATAATGAATATTGTACAAATCAAAAATTAAATGAATCTAATCAAAATCATATGCCATAAACAAATTTTCCAAATTTATACAGAATCAAAAATAAAAAATTTCCCAAAGCAAACATCATAACACAATCAACATGAACATAAACTAAATCAAAGACAATATACAGAATTAAAAACATAATCAATACGAATTACAACCGAATTAGTACATAATACCTATTTCTAAAAGTAAAACGAACCTAATTAATATGTTTCCTAAATCTAAATCCCTAATTTGCTATAAAACCTAAACTAAGAAACCGTAGGAAAGGGGAGGAACAAATAGAAACAATCGTTATAGCGGAAATTTATAGTAAAAGGTTATTACAGAAAGAAAAAGAAAGTTGATAGAAGGCCTCATATGTGAAATCAAGCTTTCCAAATGTTTTGATGAAGACAAGCTAGCATGCAAAAATGAATGGATCAAGATAGAAGATTTATCTCAAGCAAGATTCATTGATCAAGATCAACTTTTCAAGACTTATGGCTTAAGGTATATGAAATTTTTGATCTTATGCTCTTAGTGCTCAAAACTATTTTTAATCATGCATTTATTTTATTAAAATAATATTTTGAGTATATACTATGTATGATTGAAGAAGGATGTTTTAAATTGCTTAAAATATTTGAAAATAATGATTTTTCAATTTTTGTACACAAGCAATCGATTGTCATGCTAGGACAATCGGTTGCAGTCAAAAAACAAAAGTTTCTGTTTGACAATAATCGATTATCATCTAGCAGCAATCGATTGTCATGTGTTTTATTTTCAATTTTTTTAACGTTGGCCTATGAGCAACCGATTTCTCCTCAATGATAATCGGTTGTCATAGTTATATTTTTCAAATTTTTTAAACGTTGCTTTTACAACAATCGGTTGTTGCTTTAGTGCAACCGATTGTTGTGCTTAAGTTTTTGAAATTTTTTATTTTTCCAGCAACTTTTTGTAACACCTTTTCATGGCAATATTTGTATCTTTTCAAATACATTTCTTTGTAAAAAATGGTTTAAACATTTCTATGATTCATTGAAGAGGTATTACTACACTATAAATTATTTTCATTTAGAATTTTGAAAACAACAACAATCACTAACAATTATTACTTTCTATTCTTTTGATCATACTCTTTATACTCAAGATTTTTGTTCATCATTTTCATATGCATACTGAAAATTGTTCTTGAGCACTTAAAAGAGTATTCCATATTAAATTTCATATTGAATAGAAAAGATCAATCAAGTGATTGACATTGCTCTTTCATTATTTAAACTCTTATACAAATCAAACAAACTATTGTATACTTGTTTTCAGGATTGTTGGAAACAAGAAAGACACTTAGGTAGGATTGTTCTCTTTGTGGTCTTAGTGAAAATCCAAGAGGATTGTTCTTGGTCCAAAAGGACTGTTCTTGGTTGTTTGGTAGTCTTTGTACAAATTACCAACTATAAGGAAATCTCTTTCATGTGGAAAGGGGACTGGAGTACTCTCGGACTGTGAGGGGAACCATGATACATCTCTGTGTTCTTTACTTTTCGCATTTACTGCTTTCATCACTTATCAGAAAAAGAAAGAAAAGAAACTCGTGCAAAAATATTCATACAATTCAGAAAAAGTTTTAAAGAACCTAATTCACCCTCCCTCTTAGGCGCATCTGAACTTACAATTGGCATCAGATCAGGTTATAGGTAACCTGTTCCTACTAGATCCAGAATGGCTTCCACAAACAACAATTCTGTGTTCAGAGACGGTGGCAGTAGCAACAAGCCTCCTCTATTCTGTGGTGAATATTTTGATTTCTGGAACATCCGTATGAAGGCTCATCTAGAAGCACAAGGAGAAGAAATATGGGATGCTGTCCAAAATGGCCCTTTTGTTTCGGTAACTGTAGTAAACGGCGTTGGTTCATCAAAGCCTAAAACTGCATGGGATGATGATGATAAGAAAAAGGTCTTGTATGACAAAAAGGCAATAAACCTCCTTCAAAGCGCACTCAGTATGGATGAATTATTCCGTGTCTCAGCATGTACAACGGCAAAAGAAATTTGGGATACACTGGTTGAAACACATGAAGGAACAACTGGAGTTAAGAGATCGAGACTTAATACGTTAAGTCAAGAATATGAATTGTTCCGCATGCAACCCGGAGAATCCATTCTTGATTTACAAAAGAGATTTGTGCATCTAACAAATCATCTAAGGGCACTTGGCAAAACATTGACTAATGATGAATTGAACCTAAAAGTACTCAGATCCTTGACTAGAGAATGGCAACCAAAGGTTACGGCAATCTCAGAAAAGAAGAGTCTTGCTACTATGACATCCGCAACCTTGTTCAGAAAACTTCAAGAATACGAGACAGAACTTGGTAGATTGGAAAAGCGTGAAAATCAAGAAAAGAAGTCTAAGAACATTGCCTTGAAAATTGACTCCAAGGAAGACGAAAAGAAAGATAATCCTGATGAAGATGAAAACTTCATGCTTCACGTTAGAAGACTTGGAAAATTCTTTGGTAAAAATGACAAAGCCTTCTCGCACTCAAAGAAGAAGAAACACTTCAAGAAGAAGGAAGGATCCTCATCAACACAAGAAGTTACTTGCTATGAATGTGGTAAACATGGTCACATCAAACCGGACTGTCCAAAAATTTCAAAGAAAAGTGGCTATAAAGGCAAGAAGGAATCAAAATATAAGAAAGCATATGTTGCATGGGAAGATGTTGAACTAAGTTCGTCATCCGACTCTGATAGCGACGAAAGCGCCAATCTTGCATTAATGGCCTCACACCACTCCGAAAGCGAAGATGATGGGGGTTAGTAACGTATTCTCTCTTTTTGATAGTGATGCACAAGGTGCTATAAATGAACTGTTAAATGAATGAAAAATTTTGTACAAAACTATCTCATCATAAAAGAAACAAATTTCATCGTTGGAAGAAAAATGTGGATCTATTGAAAAAGATCTCAAAGATGAAAAGAAAAAAGTTAGTGATGAAAAACAGAATTTTGTATGCACAAAGTGTGAATCTCTCTCTTTCCAAATTGTCCAATTGAAAAGGGTTATTGAAAGGTATGAAAAAGGACAAATTGGATTGGAAGGTGTTCTTAGCCAACAAAGCTACTCAAATGACAAAAGTGGTCTTGGATACTCAAAATTTTCAAAACCAAGTACCAACAAAACCATCTTTGTCAAGGCTAGCGATCAACCAACCAAAGAGAAAGAAATCACTCCTAAAATAGTTCATCACTATCCTAAAAATAAAATAACCTCCAAGAAGAAATCTTATCCTTCTAGATATAAAAGTAAATTTGAACCTACTTGTTTTTATTGTGGTATTCGAGGACACACACCTAATGCTTGTTATGTTAGAAACTTTGGCATGACAAATGGGCATTATGTGTGGGTTAAGAAAGGAACTAATTATGAAGGACCCAAAGAAACTTAGGTACCTAACAAAACCTAATCTTGTTTTGTAGGTAAGCTTGAAAACCACTTCAAATCTATGGTATCTCGATAGTGGTTGTTCCAAACATATGACGGGAGATATCGACAAATTTTCATATCTAACGCTTAAGGCCAAGGGTTATGTGACGTATGGAGATAATAATAAAGGAAAGATTATTGGCATAGGCAAAGTTGGTGGTCCACCTTTAACATCAATTGAAGATGTTCTTTATGTCGAAGGACTAAAGCACAATCTTCTAAGTATTAGCCAACTATGTGACAAAGGTTTCAAGATCAAGTTCACTAAAGATGAATGTTTGATAGAAGATGAAGTCACACGTGAGGCTAAACTTAAAGGTAAAAGAGTAAATAATATTTTTATGATTTTCCTTAATGATTTGTCTTTGAAGGTTAAATGTCTCATGGCAAACAACAACGACTCATGGCTATGGCACAAAAGAATCGCTCATATTCATATGGAGCATTTAAACAAATTGATTAAGCATGACCTTGTTGTTGGACTGCCTAAGATAAAGTTCATTAAAGATAGACTTTGCGATGCATGTCAAAAGGGAAAGCAAACAAAATCAACTTTCAAATCCAAGAATGTGGTGTCCACTACTAGGCCACTACAATTTCTTCATATGGACTTGTTTGGCCCTTCTAGAACGAGGAGCTTCGGAGGTAATGTATACGCTCTAGTTATTGTTGATGACTTTTCTAGATATACTTGGACACTCTTTTTAGTGCAGAAAAATGATGCATTCAAGGCGTTCAAGAAATATGCAAAGCAAATTCAAAATGAGAAGTCACTATCTATTGCCTCCATAAGAAGCGACCATGGTGGAGAATTCCAGAATTCCTCCTTTGAAGATTTATGTGAAGAACATGGAATATCATATAATTTCTCGGCACCAAGGACTCCTCAACAGAATGGAGTTGTAGAAAGGAAGAATATGTCTCTTATTGAACTTGCAAGGACAATGCTTAGTGATTCAAACCTCCAAAATATTTTTGGGCGGATGCTGTAAGCACGACATGCTTTGTAAGCAATATAGTTAATATTCGACCCATCTTGAAGAAGACTCCGTATGAACTCTTTCGAGGAAGGAAACCAAATATTTCATTCTTTCATGTCTTTGGCTGCAAATGTTTTGTCCTTAACAACGACAAAGACAACCTTGCTAAGTTAGATGAAAAATCAGATGAAGGTATTTTTCTTAGATACTCCTTATCTAGTAAAGCTTATCATATTTACAATAACAGAACTTTAACTATTGAGGAATCTATGCACGTATCATTTGATGAATCTAACCCCCCCGAGGAGGATACTATTGTTTTAAATGATGGTGATGAGATTTTAGATATTCCTCAAGAAGATGGCTCCAAGATCAACAATGAGAATCAATTGGAACAACAAGAAAAACAAATTCCGGAAGAATCAAATGTCAATGATCTACCTAAGGAATGGAGAACCCATAGAGATCACCCTATTGATAAAATCATCAATGACATCAGTCAAGGAATTTCAACAAGATTGAATCTCAAAGATGCTTGCTTGAACATGGCGTTCGTTTCTCAAATCGAACCTTCCAAAGTCGACGACGCATTAGGAGACGACCAATGGATGATTGCTATGCAAGAAGAATTAAATCAGTTCGAGAGAAATCAAGTTTGGGAACTTGTTCCTAGACCAAGTGACAAACACATCATAGGTACAAGATGGGTGTTCAAAAACAAGCTTTATGAGAATGGTATAATTGTTCGAAACAAAGCAAGATTGGTAGCCCAAGGATACAACCAAAAGAGGGAATTGACTTTGAAGAAACTTTCGCTCCGGTTGCAAGGTTAGAAGTTATCCGTGTTTTACTTGCTTACGCTTGTTCATTGAATTTTCAGCTTTACCAAATGGACGTCAAAAGCGCATTCTTAAATGGCTACATCAATGAAGAAGTCTATGTCAAACAACCCCCGGGCTTTGAAGACTTCAAGAATCCTTCACATGTCTTTAAGTTGAGAAAAGCTCTTTATGGCTTAAAATAAGCACCTAGAGCATGATATGACAGACTTAGTACATTCTTATGCGAAAAAGGTTTCGAGAAAGGTAAAGTGGATAAGACCTTGTTCATAAAGAAGATCAAAGGTAACACCTTATTAGTACAAGTCTATGTCGATGATATTATATTTGGTTCAACTAACAATGATTTGTGTGAAGAATTCTCTTTGATGATGCAAGGAGAATTTGAGATGTCTATGATGGGAAAGATGAACTATTTCCTTGGATTGCAAATTAAGCAACTGGAAGATGGTATCTTCATCAATCAATCAAAATATTGCAAGGAAGTTTTGAAAAAGTTTGATATGGATAATTACAAATCAATGCACACGCCAATGGGCTCCGATACTTATGTTGATCAAGATGAATCCAGTATTTCCATTGATATTACTAAATATCGAGGCATGATTGGCTCATTGTTATACTTGACGACAACTCTTCCTGACATCATGTTCAGTGTATGTCTGTGTGCATGATTTCAAGCAAACCCGAAGGAATCTTACCTCATGGCGGTAAAAAGAATCATGAAATATCTCAAAGGAACAACCAATGTCGGCCTATGGTACCCAAAAGGTAATATATGCAATTTAATTGGTTATTCTGATGCTGATTATGCAGGATGTAAAACAGATAGAAAAAGCACAAGTGGAACTTGTCACATTTTGGGAAATGCATTAGTCTCTTGGGCATGCAAGAAACAAGCTTATTTGGCTCTTAGTACGGCCGAGGCAGAATATATTGCAACGGGTAGTTGCTGTGCGCAAATTCTATGGCTCAAGCAACAACTCCGTGACTACGGACTCGACCTTGGATGCATTCCACTCCGATGCGACAACACAAGTGCAATCAACATTACAAAGAATCCTTTGATGCATTCTAGAACAAAGCATATCGACATATGACATCACTTTCTTCGTGATCATGTACTTCAAGAAGATGTCGAAATCACCTTCGTGGATACACATAATCAACTAGCAGATATTTTCACTAAACCATTGGCAAGAGAACCTTTTTTTAAGATCCGAAGAGAGCTAGGTATCTTGGACGAAAATGACATTATCTAATTAAGGTACATGGCTATGATCTTAATCTTAACTTTATGGTAATATATCATGATCCATGTTTTTATTACTAATTTTTTGTTATATGACCATGAAATCCCCATAAATTAAGTATTTTTCATTTTTTCACTAATGACAATCGGTTGTCACTAAAATTTTTTAGATTCTGTCTTCACAACAATCGGTTGTCACTCCACGACAACCGGTTGCTCTCACAAATTTTTTCGCCCCTGTTTAAATTTTCAAAGGGTGTAATCGATTTTTATCAAACAACAATCGATTGCACAGTTCAAAATTTTAAAATTTTTTTCCAGTTACACTCTCTTTTAGTCTTTCTCTTCCATTTCCATTACTACTATTTATTTTGTACCAAATTTTTATTCTCTTTTTTAAATGTTTTAAGTGTTTTAGTCAACAACTTTTTAATGCCTAGTCCTTTCTTATGACACCATTTTTTGGATAGCCACACACTCAAGAATCTCTATGCTACAAGTCTTTATTGTTTTGACTAAACCATTGAATTCCTTTCCTAACCATTGCATGCCTTACCTATCCATTGAATGCCTATCTATCTATAAAAGCCCAACCAAAACCTAAAAACTTCATATATCCTATTTTGTCTCAAGAAACCCTACAAACACCAAATACCCTTTTCCCCTTCCAATTCTCTCATCCCTCACCATGTCAACATCAAAGAAAGGCAAGGGAAAAGCTTCTTCCTCATCTCAAGGTGATGATATCTCAAAACTCATTCCATCAAGAAGCCAAAGGGAAAGATTTGTGTCTCACTTTCAGAAGATGACGGTTCTTCTACCAAGGTTCGATAATCTTGACAACTTCTATTCCGAATGCTTCAATTTTCCAGCTTTATTTAGATCTCAAGGGATATACAAGTTGATTGGTGTTAATGGACCCATTTACCCCACTTTGGTTAGGATTTCTACAGCAATCTAACCATTACTAAAGGATGCATGATTTCAAATGTCAAAGGGGTTCCTATAGAACTCAAAGTGCAAAATTTTGGTGAAGCTTTGGGTATTCCACATGAGGGTGCTTGCATTAAACTTCTCTCAAATGCAAATCTGCCTGGCTACAGCAAAAGATACTTCTACTATGGAATTGCAAGAATTCCCGAGCGTGATCTTATTCAAAAAAGGCAAAGGCTTATTGGTGGATCTCCGGAGAGGAACTCTTGGTCTGCAGGAATTCTCACTATCAATGATCGTTTGATCCACTACTTTTTGGCGTATGTGGTTATGCCAAAGTTCTCAAACATTTCCAATGTCAATGATTGTGAGATGCAGATTCTGTATGCGATGAAGAATGGGATTTAAATCAACTGGTCTTATGTGATTCTACATCATTTGGCACTACATAATGAAAATGCTTCTGCTCTTCCTTATGGCTCCTTGCGTACTCTTGTTTTTGAGAAGTTCAATGTTCCCTTGTCTGGTGAATACATGGTGCCTATGACAAAACCCAAACATGAAATCACTCCGAAGAAAGTATGTAATACCAAAACCGGCGTCAAATTTGATCCGATTAATAGAACCATCACATACATTCATACTCCTCCACAAAACCAACCTCCTCAAGAACAACCACTTCAAAACCAACCTCCACAACAAATGGAAAACTCTTTCAATCAAGTTTTTGACTACCTTCAATACATGAACAACAACATGAACAATCAATTTGCTCATCTCTATGCCCATACAAATGTCCCTCCTTATGAAGCTCAACCCTATCATTACCCTTTCATTCAACCTCAAACTAATGAAGGCAATGATGGTGAAGATCAAGATGATGAAGACTCTGTTGAAGGCATGGATTATTAGTTTTTAAGTTATTATATTTCTTAGTACTTTATGTTCTTATGTTTTATGTCGTTTTTCTAGTTTCGTTTAAGACACTTCATGTATTGTGATTCTTTTCGTTTTGTGCACTTTTGTTTCTGTTATATCTATGTATGCAAACTTTATTTATGCTATGTTGTTTCTATGTGCAAAATTTTTATGATCTTATTTCCCATTGATTTTTGCTAATGACAAAGGGGGAGAAGACTTTGTAGTTTCTTTTGTGTTTCTCTAACCCAAATTGCAGCAAGCAAGCAATCTTCAAAACCCTCATGCAATAGATCAAGGGGGAGTCTTTGTCTTAGGGGGAGTTTTAAACAACTTGATTAGAGAAAACCAAGATGCACTCCAAACTTCAAGCAATGGTTGTCATCATCAAAAAGGGGGAGACTGTGAAATCAAGCTTTCCAAATGTTTTGATGAAGACAAGCTAGCATGAAAAAATGAGTGGATCAAGATAGAAGATTTATCTCAAGCAAGATTCATTGATAAAGATCAACTTTTCAAGACTTATGGCTTAAGGTATATGAAATTTTTGATCTTATGCTCTTAGTGCTCAAAACTATTTTTAATCATGCATTTACTTTATTAAAATAATATTTTGAGTATATAATATGTATGATTGAAGAAGGATGTTTTAAATTGCTTAAAATCTTTTAAAATAATGATTTTTCAATTTTTGTACACAAGCAATCGATTGTCATGCTAGGACAATCGGTTTCAGTCAAAAAACAAAAGTTTCTGTTTGACAACAATCCATTGTCATCTAGCAGCAATCGATTGTCATGTGTTTTATTTTCAAATTTTTTGAACGTTGGCCTATCAGCAACCGATTGCTCCTCAATGACAATCGGTTGTCATAGTTATATTTTTCAAATTTTTTAAACATTGCTTTTACAGCAATCGATTGTTGCTTTAGTGCAACCAGTTGTTGTGCTTAAGTTTTTGAAATTTTTTATTTTTCCAGCAACTTTTTTTAACACCTTTTCATGGCAATCTTTGTATCTTTTCAAATACATTTCTTTGTAAAAAATGGTTTAAACATTGCTATGATTCATTGAAGAGGTATTACTACACTATAAATTATTTTCATTTAGAATTTTGAAAACAACAACAATCACTAACAATTATTACTTTCTATTCTTTTGATCATACTCTTTATACTCTAGATTTTTGTTCATCATTTTCACATGCATACTGAAAATTGTTCTTGAGCACTTAAAAGAGTATTCCATCTTAAATTTCATATTGAGTAGAAAAGATCAATCAAGTGATTGACATTTCTCTTTCATTATTCAAACTCTTATACAAATCAAACAAACTATTATATACTTGTTTTCAGGATTGTTGGAAACAAGAAAGACACTTAGGGAGGATTATTCTCTTTGTGGTCTTAGTGAAAATCCAAGAGGATTGTTCTTGGTTGTTTGGTAGTCTTTGTACAAATTACCAACTATAAGGAAATCTCTTTCATGTTGAAAGGGGACTAGAGTACTCTCGGACTGTGAGGGGAACCAGGATACATCTCTGTGTTCTTTACTTTTCGCATTTACTGCTTTCATCATTTATCAGAAAAAGAAAGAAAAGAAACTCGTGCAAAAATATTCATACAATTCAGAAAAAGTTTTAAAGAACCTAATTCACCCCCCTCTTAGGCGCATCTGAACTTATATCATTGTGATGATTTTCGTACACCGTCTCATGTGAACTAGGGTTTCAATATTTGAAACCCTAGATCTAGATGATGTGGCGTCATCATCTTCATCCTCGCCATGCCACCGATGCTTCAATTTCCACCAGGCCTCCGCCTTCACCTTGCGCCTAAAGTGAACAAGAGAGTTAGATTAGAACCATTAGAATTAGACGGACCAAGGAGAATACAAGGAATTTACAATGAGACTTAGCTTTTGTAAGAGTGTGTTAAGTAATTGTTGTTGAGGGGTTATTCTTGGGTGTCAATCAAGGGTTAGGGTTTCAAACGGTGGAGTAGCGTTTTTTGTGTTGTTAGAGGGAGAATAGAAGAAACATTTCAGAGAGAGAGAGAGAGAGAGAGAGAGAGAGAGAGAGAGAGAGAGAGAGAGAGAGAGAGAGAGAGAGAGAGAGAGAGAGAGAGAGAGAGAGAGGTGAACGATAATTGGAAATGAAATAAAAAATAAATGGAAAATATAATGTTTCTCTTGGAAATGAAATAAAAAAGAATTGGAAAATATAATGTTTCGCTGCGATCTAGTATGCATCACCCTGTAGCCCTTACCATAAGTCCTCAAATCATCATCACACGATTACAATCCTATGTCCCAAAACGTGCGCACACCCTATTACCACGCGTCCTCCCGTATGAGATCCACACAGACCTCCTCTCAATGGTTTCCTTTGGGCCAGGCCCAATCATAATCCACACCCCTTTTGTCGTTGTCTTGTTAACCGTGCACAAATATCACCTCCCCTTGGCTTAATGGGCCAAGTCCAATATATAGACTTGGACCCATAATCTCTTCACCCTCTATTTTGCTACGCAGTGTAAAAAACATACCCCATATCATTTGGGCGTGAATTCAATATCTGAATTCAGGCCCATGTTGTTAGCACTGCCTAGTTTTTACTTCTAAACTATATTTGCACCCCCTGCATTTTTATTTATTTCTTTTATTTCTTTTATTATTTTTTCAATATATTTTATTTTTATATTTATAAAATATAATATAATATTAACTATTATTATTATTATAAATCTAACTTATATTATTTTCCAATCCATTCAAAATATATTTTATTTATTGCATTAAATTATTATTTTTAATCATGCATTTAAATAAAGATATTTTCAATAATTAAATACTTAAAAAAATATTCAACCAAACACCAAATATTTTTTTTTGTAAATAAAATTAATTCAATAAACAATCTTCAAAAGGGATTATGATATTATTTAAATCGACTGCACGCTTCTTCTAAAATCTCTGCCATTCACACACCTAGGCTAAGTACGTGGGAAATTCAAACATTTTTTGTAATCCATAAAAAACACAAACTAACCGCGAACTACAAAATGAGACTCTGATTCCTTCTAAGATGATACGTAGGCATACGATTAAAATCGTGGTGAGTTCCCCTAATAAAACTTAAAACCATATTTCTTAAAACGCGCTTCTAAACCTAGTATCCTTGTGAACAAGGTAGATGGGATGTGCCTAACACCTTCCCCTCGTCTAGAGCCGAGTCAACAATCTAGAATCTCTAAACTTTTTATGGTTATTCCTTTATATTCCTTTCCTTAGGATAAACATTAAGGGTGGCGACTCTGATTTAAAAACTAGTTACAACAGGATGCTTTTGTTACATTTAAGATTCCAAAAAGAATGGAAGACTACAAATGGGAACTTGGCACATATTTTGCTATAAAGGAAGATTTCAAGAAGCAATAATAACATATGCCATACATTCTGGAAGAAACCTGAAATTTTATAAAAATGATAAAGCAGGGATGAGAGTAAAATGCAAGGCAGGCTGTCCATGAGTGGCTTAATGTGCAAATATATAAGGTGAAGAGACTTTGAAACTGAGGACTATAGTGGATAGCCATACATATAGTAGGTATTATAAGATTAGGTTTCTGAATTTAAAATGATTGGGCAAGAATATTCAAACAAGTGTTAGAGAGAATCCAACTTTGAAGTTGACTGATATTTTGGAGAAGACACATAAAAATTAGAATATTGGGATTAACAAGACATTTGAATATAGAGCAAAGACAATAGTTGTTGGTATTATGGATGGTCCATTTAGAGAATCGTACAAAAGAATCCATGATTATGGCCAATAACTCTTAAGAGCTAACCCATAATCAACTGTCAAGATTACAAGTCATATACATATACCCTCACTTCCAGAGGATATATGTATATCTCAAAGCTTACAAGGATATAATTTTTATGTGCATGTGTGATACGGTGGGAGAACTGACTTGAGGGTTTTGTGTTTGATCGCAAATGTTGCGGTTAGCAAGAGTCGCCACCGACTTTTCTTTTATCCAAAAGGAAAGGTGAAAAAGCACAGGAAAGACCTTTGATATTATTTCTTGAGTTCGGGGGGTAGATTATGAAAAGGAAAGGTATTAGCACCCTTTTCATCCATGGTTTTCCATGGGTCTTAGTTACTTGCTAGATCACTTGCTTTTGTTTGAAATTATGCTTTGTGTGGTTTTTTGAAAGTATTTTGTAAAGAGACCATTGTTTAGGCAATCTTTGTAATGATTCTTGTTCGTAAGAATGTATACAAAGATGTTGATCTTTTGAAAATGTTTTCAATTTTTGTAAGATGTTTTGAAAGTGTAAGTGTTTGTTTGTTTTTGAAAATAGCAAGGATGTTTATTTTGAAATGGAGCAAGTAATTTAGGAGCAATCTACCTACTCAAATGTCTTTCTTGTTCATTTTCTTTTCCTTTGACATTGTTGTCTTACCATTGATTTGGTAAACAACCCTATCTTTGAATGTAAATGGGACGAGCGTGGGTCATTGTTTAACCATGATTAGCAATTTTGCAAGGTATCTTAGCATTCATTTTGAGGGACTAAGATCATTTGTAAGGCAACTTAGATAGCATCATCGAGGGACTATGATCTTGTATTTGCTTGTTTTTGCTAAGATACCTTACATGCGTAATATGACCCTTTTGTATTAGGCAACCAAGTGGTATAAACCTAGGGGTGCTTGTGTGCAAGTGTATTTCTTTCATGCTTATTTTTATCTTGAATTAGGATTTTCTAAGCATTGGTTTTAGTATTTCCATACAAACCCTAATTACTAGCATGTTATATAAAAGCGATAAATTGCGAAATTTAAAGTTACTACGCTATTATAACATTTGTTGGGAGGGGGTGTACGATTTGTAAATGGGTATTGCAAGAATTTAAACCTAATTAGTCTATTATAACCATATTGAATTGATATGAATATACAAGGAATTGAATAAATACAAAGTATAAAAATGCACAAATGTACAAGGATGCAAAATGTAGAGAAAATGAATTATGTTTAGTTTTCATAAAAAAAGATTTTGTCTTAACCTAATTAAATAAAGAAAATATTTAATTAAGTTTGAATTTATTAAGAATTTTTTTTAAAAATAAAATCCTAATTCTATTTAGTTGATTAAAAGAAAATAAGTTTAAGAAAAAGTTTTAAGTATTTTTATCTTGAAAATATTTATAGCATTATAAAATATTTTTGATCTTTTTTAAATAAAAAAAAGATGTATTTAAATTAGTATGAAAGAAAATAACTAATAACCTAATTTTATTTATATTTGCAAGATAATAAGTAAAAAAATAAATAGAGTATAATTAAAAAAATATTTTTTGTGAGAAAAATAATATAAACTAATTCTAAATATAAATATATCATTTTTTTGTATTTTATGATTTTTTTAGTATTTTAGAAAGTATATATAAGAAAATAAAATAAAATAAATTAAAAAAAAACTTGGGCCAAGGGTGCCATTAGTCAACAGGGAGGTCAGTGAGCAAAAACAAAAAAAACAAGCCAGGCCCAAAGGGGCCCAACGCCTGGCAAAAACAACCAAAAATCAAAAAATGAAAATGTGAAAAATGAAAAGGGTACCACTGGGGCTCGAACCCAGGTCCCATAGGTTATAAGCGTGCTCTTCTATCATTGGGGTGGCTATACATCCGTTAATACAAATGAAACAATAAATATGTAAGGCAAAACGTGTTCTGAAGACTTCATCTTCAACCTCCAGCCAGACCATCTGTAACTTTCTCATTTCTCATCAAAAATGAAAACTGTAAACATGAAACTTGTAGCAAATTTTATCACGATTCCAGAAATGTAAAGTAATAAAACTATAGATCAAAGATAAGCAAGAATTTTAATGGCCCTAATCTGAACCCTAAAAATTTCAGAGATTTCAGTTTCAAAATTCTCTAAGCTTAAGAAAAATTAATGGAAATTATGGACATGGTTAGCTTAAGGGCAATGATATCTACATGTTTTGTTCATAAATAAACTATTTAGGATGCATTTATGAAGAGTTTCAAGTTGAGAAAAATTACCTCAAAACTAGAAATCGTGTTTGGAGTTTGAGCTTGTTTCAAGTGATGGTGATGATCAAGTTAGCTTCTTTGAGGTCCTAGGAAGCTAATGCAATGGTTTGCTCAAGTTTAGGGTGGATGAAATGACTTGGAGAAGTCAAGTTGAAGACTCTTTTTTTTGGTTATGGAAGTTATGGTAAATGGTGTTACAGTTCTGGAATAAGGATAGGCAAAGAAACGCACGAGGGAAATGGGAGTTTGATGTTCAAGGTCAGAAACTGTGCAACAATGGAGTTTTTGGGCAATTTCTGATTTGATATGGTTTTGGTGTATTTCAGGGTGTTCAAGCTCGTCCTCTAGCTCACAAATAGTGACTCTATTTATAAGCAACAAGTTTGTAGACCTCTTGTTGATCAGAATTCAAAATCACAAGTTTATGCATAACATATGATTTTTTGAGAAATTCAAGTTTCGAAGCCTTGTGTACTTGCTAAGATAGAGTGGTTATGCTTTAAACAAGCTTGATTTTGACTTTGTGAATGGAGTGTAATCAGAGGGAACAAGGTAGATGCTTAAGAATGAACTTTATGCAAAAAGCTTGCTTTACAAGAATGACAATGTTAACTTTGTGCCATTAATGGAAATGCAACATGGATAATAGCTCAATTTCTTAGATCAAATCCCTAAAAGCTGTGAAAACATTTAATTATGGAGTTACAAACAAGTTTGAGGCCTGAAAAGCAATGCAGCCTAGCATGGATTTGGTTCATGTGTTCATAAAAAATGACTTGTAATTCAAGTGATAAAACCCTAACTTTATCTCTTTGATTCTCCCTACTCAAGAATGATCTCAAGGAGTTATTGGATATTTTAGAAAGCTTGCAATGCTCTTTAAAACCCACGTTTGAATTTCTTTTGAAGATTCCCCTTGGAACTATATGAAAAAGTTCCATGAAGTTGGGTCAAAATCCTGACCAAATTAGGGCAAAATTTCACTAAGTGTTTAATTTCATGACCCTATGTTCATAAAACTATAACATGATATCCAAGAATTTTTCGAAGGAGTTGTGTAAAGAAAAGTTGTAGATTTCATGGAGATCTACAACTTTCATGTTGGAAGTTTCTCTTGAATCATGTTGCATCATGGTGAAAATTTGGCTCAAAATTATGAAAAAACAAGAATTTTCAACACTTAGAAAATTTTCTAAGTTTAGAAATTTTGACTTTTCAAAATGAAATCTTGACTTTTTTGATTTCTTGATGAATAATTTTCATATATTGACATGTTTTGATGAATTGTGATCTTTGGCACTTGAATTTGACCAAAAAAGTCAATGTTTGACTTTTCAGTGTACAATTGACTTTTGATCAGTTGACTGCAAAATTAATCTGTCAATCCAATGGAATTGCAATGTTTTGAACCATGTAATTAGGTAAAAATTATGCAATAGGACTCTTTAGATCATTCCTTAACCAATTGACCATTTGCTAGGTCAAAAACCAGAAATTGCCATTTCCCAATCAAAACCCTAATTTTGACCATTTTGCCCTTTTGGGGATTTGATCAAATTTCTTGAGGAATTGTAGTCCAAAATTGATCAAATGATACATAGAAGTTTAAAATGTTGATGTGGATTAAAATTTATGAAGTTTGACTATAAATTGGCCACAATTGACTTTTTCCCCAATACAACTGATTTTCAGGTCAACTGCTCAAGTGACTGAGCAAAAATGTGATCCAAGGCTTGAAACTTGACATGAGTAATCTTGGGGGTCCATAATGATCCATGAAAGTCATATGGGACATTGGAAGTTCAAAAATCCTTGTGTAAACTCAAACCCTAATTTTGGTCATTTGTGCCTAAGGAGGTGTCTTGAGCTAATCAAACCCTAGTGCAGTCTTGAGCCCTAGGAGATCTTGTGAGCAAATTCTTGATAAGTGAGAGGACAAATTTTGGGGTAAAACAGCTGCCCCTGATCAATCTTCTTAAACCTGAAGAGTTAGATTGGCGGATCCACCATTCGTGACTTGAAGGTGGAAGATGATTGGATACTAGAGTGCCCAGAAATTTGCACTCGAAGATGAAATAGGAATGGGATTATAGATGCCATTTGGAGGTGTGATAGAAAGTTGTTGGAGATGGGATTCCAGATGCCATCTAAGAGTGATTGTTGAATTGTATTTTGTAAGCTGAATAAATGAGTATCAGAATGGTGTCCGTGTCCGGACGTATCTGAACTATATCTGGGAGCTGATTTTGAATGAGTATCAGGATGGCATCCGTGTCTAGAGCGTATATGTACTGTATCTGGAAGTTGAAATTTGAATACGTATCAAAATGGCATCCGTGTCTAGAGCATATCTGAACTGTATTTGGAAGCTGATTTTGAATGAGTATTAGAATGGCATGCATGTATGGAGTGTATTTGAACTGCATCAAAAGTTGAGTCTGAATAAGCATCGGGATGGAATCCTTTCCTAGAGCGTATCCGAACTGTATCTGAGAAGCTGGACATGAATGAGTATCATAATGGCATCCATGTCTAGAGCGTATCTAAACTGTATTTGAGAAGCTGGACCTGAATGAGTATCAGAATGGCATCCGTGTCTTGGAGCGTATCTGAACTGTACCTGACTGTATCTGAGAGTTGAATGAGCTTCAGGATGGCATCTGTGTCTGGAGTGTATCTGAACTGTACTAAAACTTTAGTCTGAACGAGTATCAGGATGGCATCCGTGTCTTGGAGCATATCTGAACTGTATCTGAAAACTTTGAACAATGTCAATGGTAGCTGTTAACCTTATCCTGAAAAGGGTAAAATTTTAGGAAAAATGCAAAGTCATGTTGTATGAAATGCATGGTATAATGCATTTGTGTTATCAATGTTTATGATATATGGATGCAATGTATGCGTATGCAAGCTAATCTGCCACACTACTGTTGGATTAGGGAAAATAAATCCCTGACTGCTGCTGAGGATATGGAGTATAAGTCTTCATGTTGTGAAGTCTAAGTGTTGATGAATTTACGCTTAGAGAAATAAAATTTGTTGTAAGGGAGATGATGTGTACTGCTTGTAAAATCCTATTGGGGAATCCTGAGAAATTTGATGACTTCTACTGGGGATTGATAACTGGAAGCTCTGTTCCGCTGAGGATTAAACTGCACACTGCAGGGGATTATGGAAATAGCATAGAGAGATTTCCTACCCCTTAAAGCCATCAATGATTGTCTTTCTATTTTATTTATTTGTAAATAGTAATTATGCTTAAATGCATATGTTCAAAAATGAATCATTGGACGTTTTTTGTAAACAACACAATAGAGTAAAGAAAACAGATAGTTTGGCACTTTCAAAGGGATATCTTTGTATTGAATTTGAGTAAGTATTTTTTGTACCATGAGACAAATATTCTAGTGAGGGAATACTGTCGTAAAAAATGAAAATTTTAATACAAAGAAAAGATAGCTATGTGCAATAATCCCATGGGGTTCCTATTTTGCTATAGCCTTCATATCTCTGAGCGTCTTGTCTATTTGTTGCCTTGTCCGAAGTTGATTGAATTGATCAGAACTGTTGAGTTTGCAGGTTGCCCGTAAGGTGATCCAACGGGACATAGTCATATGCTTTAATTCCCTAACTTTTGCCTGGACCGCCCTTTCGGGTTTTCAGTCCACCGGGATACCCTTTTTTTCCCAAGCCGCCCTTTTGGGTTTTCAGCTTGTCGGGTGTACAAATTTTTTTGTTTTATCCATAATTTTGCCCGAACCTTTTGGTTTGCCGAAATGCCCTTGTTTTTCCTAGGTGTGTCAACCTAACAGGTCTCTTATGCGTAGTATATTTTGACTATGTCTGCGTTCGCAGGGTGTGGCAGGTCGTCACCATCCATGGTAGTCAAGATCATTGCGCCACCATAGAATATGTTTTTGATCATAAATGGTCCTTCGTATGTAGGAGTCTATTTTCCCCTAGGATCACCTTGCGGTAGTATGATGCGCTTGATCACTAGATCTCCAACTTGATATACTTGACGTCTGACCTTTTTGTTTAAAGCCTTGATCATCCGTTTTTGATACATTTGACCATGACAGACAACAGTAAGCCTTTTCTCATGAATCAAGTTTAGTTGATCAAGTCGAGTCTGGATCCAATCGTCATCATTCAGCCATGCATCCTTCATAATTCTCAGAGAGGGGATCTAGACCTCAATAGGCAAGACAACTTCCATGCCGTAAACCAAAGAATAAGGTGTTGCCCCGGTTGATGTGTGAGCTGTAGTATGATATCCGTGGAGAGCGAATGGTAACATCTCATGCCAGTCTTTATATGTGACTGTCATTTTCTGTATGATCTTTTTAATGTTCTTATTCGCGGCCTCGACATCACCATTCATCTTTGGCTGGTAAGGGGAAGAATTTTGATGCTGAATCTTAAATTGCTCGCACAAGGTGGTTATCATAGTATTGTTCAGGTTTGTACCATTTTCTGTAATGATCCTCTCCAGGATACCGTAAGGACATATGAGATTCTGCCCGATGAACCGAGCGATAACATTCTTGATCACGGAAGCGAAAGAAGCTTCCTCCACCCACTTGGTGAAATAGTCAATGTCCACTAAGATGAAGCAGTGTCCACTGGAAGTTGTTGGCTTGATTTCCCTAATCATATCAATTCCCCACATAGAAAAGGGCCAAGGAGTCGTCAAGACATTCAGAGGAACCAGAGGTACATGCACCTTGTCAGCATAAATCTGACACTTATGGCAAGTTCGAGAGTGTTGATAGAAATCTGCTTCTATGGTAGACCAGTAATAGCCTACCCGTAGGATTTTATTTTCCATCGTATGCCCACTGGAATGGGTGCCAAAAGTGCCTTCATGTAACTCAGCCATGATCCTTTCAGCTTCAACCTTGTCAATGCACCAAAGTAACACCGAGTCATGGTTGCGTTTGTAAAGAATGCCATTACTAAGGAAGAATTTAGTAGAGAATCTCCTTAAGAACTTCTTATCATTGACTGAAGCTCCTTCTGGATATTCTTGGGTTTCGATATACCTATTGACTTCGTGAAACCAAGGGTGGTCCACTACTTCTTCAGTATTAATCTCGTGATAGTGTGCTGGTTCATCGATTCGTTCAATGGTGATCTTGGGAGCCTCGTTATCTCATTTAAGTTTAAACATAGATGACATTGTGGCTAGTGCGTCCGCTAACTAATTTTCTTCTCGCGGGAAGTGCTCGAAGGTAATCTTCTCAAAGTGTGTGAGCAATGTAAAAACATGTTCTTTGTAAGGGATAAGGTTAGGGTGTTTTGTGTCTCATTCCCCTTTGATCTGGCTGATAACCAAAGCTGAATCTCTGAATACATTCAAAGATTTGATCCCCAGGTGTATGGCAGCTTTGAGACCAAAGATGCACGCTTCGTATTCCGCCATGTTATTTGTACAATTGAAGTAGAGTCTTGCAGTAAATGGAGTATGAAACCCTTCAGGAGATATGAGTACTGCACTGTTGTACCCCAAAATTTTCCCTCTCCTTTCATCAACATTTTCTCATCCCAAGACCCTTGGAGCTCAAGATCAAGCTAGGGTTTGCTCTGCTCAAGACACCTCTTTGCACTGTTGACCTAAATTAGGGTTTGAGTTTGCACAGGGATGTTTTGACCTACAAAGTCCAAAGTTACTTTCATACTTCATGTTGGACTCACAAGTTTGTCCATACCAAGTTTCAAGTCTTGAATCAAATTTTTGCCCAGTCAATTGGATAATTGACCTAGAAATCAATTGTATTGGGGAAAAAGTCAACTGTAACCAATTGACAGTCAAATGTCATGAATTTTGACCCACATCAACATTATGAACTCATATGAACCATTTGATCAAGTTTTGATCACAATTCCACAAGAAATTTTATCAGATCACCAAAAGGGCAAAATGGTCATTTCTAGGGTTTTGACTGCACAAAGGCAATTTTTGACTGTTTGACCTAACCAATGGCAAATCAAGCTCAACCATGGACTCAAGGACTCAATGACATTGTCTTGGCCCATTCAACAAGTTCAAAAGGTCTCAAATGCATAGGATTGACAGATGAATTTTTCAGTCAACTGATCAAAATTTGACTGTACACTGAAAAGTCAAACTTTGACTTTTTGGTCAAAATCAAGTGCCAAGAGTCATTTTCCATCAAAACATGTAAAATTATGAAACTTGTTCATCAAGAAACCCAAAATTGCAAATTAGGGTTTAAAATGGAAAAATTTCATAACTTAGAAATTTTCTAAGTTATAAAATTTTCTTATTTTTTCCTAACTTTGTCCCATTTTTTCACCAAGATGCAAGTGGATTCAAACAAAACTTACAACATGAAAGTTGTATTCCATCACAAAGTATACAACATTTATTCAAAAAGTTTTCTCAAAATAAGCTTGGATCTCAAGTTATGATTTTTGGAACAAGGGTACCTAAAACTTTTAACTTAGAGAAATTTTGCCCTAGTTTAGGCAGGATTTTGACCCATCTTCTTGGCCATTTTTCACATAGTTCCACTTGGAGTCTTAAGTTTAATTTCAAAGATAGATTATAGTACATGTTGCAAGATTTCCAAATTGTCCAAGAACTCCTCAAACACCCTTGTGGTTAGGGAGAATCGAATGCTTGAAGTTGGCAAAAACTCACTTTGTAATCATGGCCAATACATGTTCATACCAAGTTGCAAATCTGACCAAACTAGCTTAGTACATAATTACAGGCCTATAAACCAATTTACACTCAAAAATTTAATGCAAATACATTGGATATTGGCATTGTTCTGATCAAGAGAGTATTGTACAATGAACATTGCCATTTTGAGCATAAAGGTCACACTTCCATTTTCATAAAGGGCACTTTATGTCAAGTTGCATTTTCTTGAGCTTTGGACTTCTCTCCTTGCAGAAAACAAGTCCCTTAATCTCAGGCATAGTACACCAACTACGATCATGCTTGAAGCTAGCCTGTACAGGCCTTAGCATAGTCACTTCACCCTTTTCTTTCAAAACAAGTCATTTGTGCCAAAAGTCAAGAACACACATATCTGATAAAACCAACTCAAGCAAAGTTTTGAAACAAGTTTCTCACACCCTTGCAAGCCAGAAGCATGAGCCCTTGACCTCTCAAGCCTCCTCATACTCAAAAACCACATTTCTTCCCCAAATAGGGCCAGTTCTGCAAATCACAAGCCACCATCAAATCCCCTCGTGCGTTTTGTCCAAAAGCACTTCAAACACATTCCAATCAATATACCTGAGCTATCCAGACCATTCACAAGTTGCTGTAACTCCATTAACACACATCACCATTTTTGTTTGGAAGCTTTGCAGGTTGAGTTCTGTAGCACGATTTAGGCCACTTCAAAACAAACTAAGCATTGGGAAAGGTTCAATGGACATCAGGCAAGCTCAAAAGAACCTCAGGCACCATTGAAAGTTGCTGCATTATCCAGCTCGAATTCAACTGAAACAAGTATTTCATGAACTTCTATCTCTCTATTTAGGAATAGTTAGACTTAGGTTTGTGAATGAAAGATGTTGTATTCATTGCCCTGAAACCATACATGTGCTTAGTTTTCATTTATATTAATCGTGCTAGGAGAATTTCATCCATGAACTTTCTGAAAAAAACTAGGTTAGAAATTACGGCCAGAGAAATTCTCTCTGGTCTTTGAGAGTTAGCTTAAGTTTTTTATATGGTTAGATTCGTTGTTTGATGCTCTACAAGTTTCATATTTTGAGTTTTGTCAAAGGA
Organism: Vicia faba; assembly: GCA_948472305.1. Lineage (NCBI taxonomy): Eukaryota > Viridiplantae > Streptophyta > Magnoliopsida > Fabales > Fabaceae > Vicia > Vicia faba. Next base: position 245,680,205 of record OX451735.1, read on the forward strand.
TCACAAATACAGGAGATACAGGTTTGTGTAGCTAGCGCGCGTTTTTCAAATTTCTGTTGGACAGAGGAAGAAGATGAAGTAGCTGGGCTGGGCCTGGCTACTTCCTGCTTTTGGCACCCCCATTTTCAGTTTCACACCCCCTTGGCCCATTTCTTTGTATTTTTATTATTTTTCATTTTTATTTCATTTCTGACTTTGATATTTTATTTTCAAACTTAAAAAATACTTAAAAAATATTTTCATAAAATTTTATATTTATTTGGTCTTTATTTCAATTATTTCTAACATTAAAATACTTAAATACTTTGTATTATTTTGTTTAAACTTAAAAATAATGTAAAAAATACTTTTATTTTCATTTATTATTTTTATACACATTTGAAAATACTTTCTTGAAATATATACATTTTTGTAAATAATTTTTTTACACACTTAATATATATATATATATATATATATATATATATATATATATATATATATATATATATATATATATATATATATATATATATATATATATATATATATATATATATATATATATATATATATATATATATATATATATATATATATATATATATATATATATATATATATATATATATATATATATTATTAAAAGCATATAATAAAAAACACAAAAATAATACATTTTTATTTTTATTGACATTTTATACTAAAAATACTCTTTTTTTAATATACTTTTATTTTTTGTACATATTGATACCATTTTTGTACATAAATAATACTATTTATTTATTTTCTTAAGAAATTAGGGTTTTTGCCCTAAAAACAAATAAAGTCAATCTTTTATTTATTTCTTTATACCTTTTACATTAAAAAATACTTTTGCATACATGAATAAATAAATAAATTTTTTTTTTTTGCATAATACATTTTATTTAATATTTATTTATTATATTTTATTTAAATATTGTACATTTAAATATTATGCTTTACAAATTCAATTTGGTTGTAATAATTTAGGGTTTAATTTCTTGCAAAATAATCTCCTATTCAAATTTGTACCCCCCTCCCTATATCATGTTGTAATAGTGTAGAATTTAAATTCTCGCACCTTTAAGCTTTCAATTATGCCATGATTAGAATTAGGTTTTGTATGCAAAATCAAATTAACAAATAGTTTGACCTAATCAAAGACAAAAATGCATGAAAAAACAAACACAATGCACACTTGTACCCCTAGGGTTACAATCCACTTGTTGCCTTCAAAAAATGGGCCATGGTATGCATGTCAAGCACTTTGGCAAAACAAAAACAAAACAAAAGATCATAGTCCCTCGATGACGCTATCCGAGTTGCCTAAACAAAAATGATCAAGTCCCTCAAGCAAATTGCCAAAAATACTTGACACAATTGCTATCATGGTCTATACGATGACCCACACCTGTCCCGTTTAAACATCCTAACACAAGTTTGTTCACCAAATACAATGGTGAAACAACACTGTTAAAAGGGTTAAAAACATAAGAAAGATCTTTGAGTAAAATAGGGTAGACAACTCTTAGTTACTTGATCAAAGCTTGCAAAACATCCTTGCTATCTTCAAAACACACTTCACTACACAATTTCAAAACCCTACTTTCAAACATTGAAAACTTTTCAAAAGACAAAAACACCTTTGTATACATTCAAACAAGAATCATTACAAAGGTTGCCACAACGATGGCCTCTTTTCAAAACATCTTTCAAAATCACACACAAAGCACCATTTCAAACAATTGAAGAGCACCATTTCAAACAATTGAAAAGCAAAGCAAGTGATCTAAGCAAGTAACTAAGAGTCCATGGATAACCATGGATAGAAAGGGTGCTAATACCTTCCCTTTCTATAATCTACTCCCCGAACCCAAGAAAACATCTCAAAGGTCTTTCCTATGCTTTTTGACCTTTCCTTAGGATAAAATAAAAACTCGATGGCGACTCTTGCTAAACCAAAACATTTGCGGACATAAACGCAAAACCTCAAGTCAGTTCTCCCATCGTATCACAGAACTGGCGACTCTGTTGGGGATATTTTTAAAATTGGAGTAACCTTAGGGCTTAGATCACCCTTTGCATGATTATTGTTTGCTTTGATTACTTTACATTTGGTTCTCTTGTTTGGGCTTAAAATCCTCTACCCGAATTTGGGAAACATTTATAGGTAAATAGAAATACGTTGTGGAAACTGTGCGGGGTATACCGACATGGTTGAAGCAATAGCTATATTAGTGCGACATATTTGTGAGTACCGGTAGCCTTTGAGCCAATAAAAGAGAATACGGGGCCGCTGAGTGATGTCATAAAGCACTAATGAACTCTTAGAACCTTACTTGACCATCTTGGCCTTTTATTAGGGGTAGTGAGATGACCGGCTTTGGTGCAGTCCGAAGTTGGTAAATACTCGATACTACACTCATTGAGGGTTGTTTTCTTGGAATATTTTGGTTGCTAGTTAAGTGGCTAAACCAAAACAATGAACATAGGAAAAAATCCAGTGATAGTGAGCTCCTTAGAACCCGGTTACTATTTATAGGACAGGTTTGAGCCAACTAAACTCAAGAGGGTATTTACCTATGAAACCTCATGCAAGCCTGAAACTAGGTTTTTGTGTGAATTGCTTGTACATGTGCTTGTGAATACATCATAAACATCGTAAAGCATCATATGCATCCACTAACCATTTCAAGGGTTTGGATCTTCATCTTTGTTCTTGTTTTGTAGGTCATGGAATCTCTTCGCAGGAAAACAATTCAAGTCAACCTTGTGAGAATCCCTCCTCAACTCAAGGAGCTCACTTCCAGGATTCCAGAGAATTCTCTCTTCAGTGAAATACATGGTAGGCTTCTCAACTTGGTCAACTCCAACATTGAAGAAGACATGGTGAAAGTTCTCTTCCAGTTCTTTGACCCCCTACACCACTGTTTCACATTACCTGATTACCAACTAGTACCCACTTTGGAGGAATTTTCTCAACTCCTGAGAATTCCTATTCTTCATCAACTACCCTACAACGGTACGGAAAAAGAACCAAAGCCTGAAGATGTTTCTCAAGCATTACACTTGCAACCATCTGACATCAAGGGACATTGGGAAACCAGAAGTGGTGTCAAGGGTTTCTTGGCAAAGTTTCTGTTTGAGAAGGCATAAGACTGCTGGAATTCTCTTGATCTACAAGCCTTTGAAGAGATTGTGGCACTCCTTACCTATGGGTTGGTCTTGTTCCCAAACCCTGATCAGCTTATAAATATGAATGTTGTCAAGATTTTCATATCCCAGAATCCTATACCTACATTGCTTGGGGACATCCTACACTCATTTTACACATGAACAATGAGGAAAAGAGGTGTTCTCATGTGATGTACTCCTCTCCTAGCAAGGTGGTTTATTTCTCACCTTCCACAATCAATTTTGAAGAATGAGCAGGGTTTAAGGTGGTCACAACGATTGATGACCCTCACACATTCTGATGTTCATTGGTGTTCTCGGTCCATAGAAAATGTCATCATCATTGATCATTGTGGGGAATTCCCTAATGTCCCACTACTTGGCATTAGGGGAGGCATTACCTACAACCCTTGTTTATCTCTAAGACAGTTTGGATATGCTCGGAGGGATGGCCCTCATGACATGCTGATTCCTGACCTAGTTTTTGACTTCGACAATGATGCGCAAGGACTTCGACAAAGATTCATCAGAGGTCGGAGGATGCCCAACAAAGTGGATAGTAAGACACTGGGGCACACGAATTCCATCCCCCTTGAGCCTTATCTCAAGTGGGTACGAACCCGCGCCTAGAATCTTATGATGCCATATCCTTACATTCTCCCCTTGATCAAAGAGCCCGTTATGGAAGGAGAGGTTCCATACACCCTCCTACATCCTGACATGCCAACATCATGGGAAGAAATGCAAAAGAGTTGGATCCAAATCAAAGAAGAACGGAATACTTTTGAAGCCAACTTCTATGCCAGTGAAAAGAAGGTTTTAGAGCTTACCCGCCGACTTCATGAGGAGGAAACTCTCAACACTTACATCGCACCAAAGAGGATGCGTAATGTCTTTTTACATTAAGAATTTTGTAATATTTTGCCCATGGGGCACTTATGTACTAACAATTTCTTCTTAATATGACGTGTGTTCCTTTTTGTTTGCAATAAATTTGAATTTCTGAATCCTTGAATGCATTACATGAATAGCATACCATTCAATATACGCATAAACAGGTCTTCACACCAGCTTTCCTTATCTTTCTGCTGTTTATTTCAGCAAGATGGATTTGGAGCAGACGGTTAAGGATCTGCAAGCACAGAATTATCAATTCCAGCAACTCCTCATGACCTTAGCAAAGGGTCAAGAGGACCTCAAAGTACTGTTGGAGAAAAATAAAGAGAAAAAGAAGAAAATGCCCGAAGTAGCCACTTTTGGAATAAGGTTTGAAAGCAATGCTAGAAAAGTTCTAGAGTTCCCCTCATCGTCTGATGAAGGGGTTGGTAAAGGAAAAGGGGTTGCGGTACCTTCTGAATCTGAAGTTGAAGAGGAAGAAGAGGAAGGGGATGAAGACTACTCCGAACATAAAAAACACAAAAATAATACATTTTTATTTTTATTGACATTTTATACTAAAAATACTCTTTTTTTAATATACTTTTATTTTTTGTACATATTGATACCATTTTTGTACATAAATAATACTATTTATTTATTTTCTTAAGAAATTAGGGTTTTTGCCCTAAAAACAAATAAAATCAATCTTTTATTTAATTCTTTATACCTTGCACATTAAAAAATACTTTTGGATACATGAATAAATAAATAAAACTTTTTTTTTGCATAATACATTTTATTTAATATTTATTTATTGTATTTTATTTAAATATTGTACATTTAAATTTTATGCTTTACAAATTCAATTTGGTTGTAATAATTTAGGGTTTAATTTCTTGCAAAATAATCCCCTATTCAAATTTGTACCCCCTCCCTATATCATGTTGTAATAGTGTAGAATTTAAATTCTCGCACCTTTAAGCTTTCAATTATGCCATGATTAGAATTAGGGTTTGTATGCAAAATCAAATTAACAAATAGTTTGACCAAATCAAAGACAAAAATGCATGAAAAAACAAACACAATGCACACTTGCACCCCTAGGGTTACAATCCACTTGTTGCCTTCAAAAAATGGGCCATGGTATGCATGTCAAGCACTTTGGAAAAACAAAAACAAAACAAAAGATCATAGTCCCTCGATGACGCTATCCGAGTTGCCTAAACAAAAATGATCAAGTCCCTCAAGCAAATTGCCAAAAGTACTTGACACAATTGCTATCATTGTTTATTCGATGACCCGCGCCTGTCCCTGTTTAAACATCCTAACACAAGTTTGTTCACCAAATACAATGGTGAAACAACACTGTTAAAAGGGTTAAAAACATAAGAAAGATCTTTGAGTAAAATAGGGTAGACAACTCTTAGTTACTTGATCAAAGCTTGCAAAACATCCTTGCTATCTTCAAAACACACTTCACTACACAATTTAAAAACCCTAGTTTCAAACATTAAAAAATTTTCAAAAGAAAAAAATACCTTTGTATACATTCAAACAAGAATCATTACAAAGGTTGCCACAACGATGGCCTCTTTTTAAAACATCTTTCAAAATCACACACAAGGCACCATTTCAAACAATTGAAGAGAACCATTTCAAACAATTGAAAAGAAAAGCAAGTGATCTAAGCAAGTAACTAAGAGCCCATGGATAACCATGGATAGAAAGGGTGCTAATACATTCCCTTTCTATAATCTACTCCCCGAACCCAAGAAAACATCTCAAAGGTCTTTCCTGTGCTTTTTGACCTTTCCTTAGGATAAAATAAAAAGTCGGTGGCGACTCTTGCTAAACCGAAACATTTATGAACACAAACGCAAAACCTCAAGTCAGTTCTCCCACTGTATCACATGCACCAATACCATTGTCGAGTGCGTTAGATTCCCCATCAAAAACCAGGGTCCATCGGGATCCTTGTTCAGGTCCGTCATATGGCCTGAGTTCTTCGTAGTTATTTACCATCATGATGTCTTCATCTGGGAATTCGAACTTCATGGACTGGTAGTCTTCTACAGCTTGGTGAGCAAGGTGGTTAGCTAGTACACTGCCCTTTATTGTTTACTGGGTAGTATACTGTATATCATATTCTGTCAGGATCATCTGCCATCTTGCTATTCTCCCAGAGAGCAAGTTTCTTGAAGATGTATTTTATCGGATCCATTTTAGATACCAACAAGGTAGTATGGGTCAACATATATTGTCTTAGCCGGCGAGCAGCCCATGCCAGAGCGTAACAAGTTTTCTTGAGCAGTGAATATCTTGTTTCACAGTCGGTAAACTTTTTGCTCAAGTAATAAATGGCGTGCTCTTTTCGGCCAGACTCGTCATGCTGCCCCAGCACACACCCCGTTGAATTTTCTAAAACAGTCATATACATGATCAATGGTCTTCCCTTGACTGGTGGCATTAAAACAGGAGGCTCTTGCAAGTACTCTTTGATCTTTTCGAAATCATTTTGGCATTCATTATTCCATTTGACTACTTGATCTTTATTCAATAATTTGAAGATTGGTTCACAGGTAGCTGTCAGGTGAGAAATGAATCTGGAAATGTAGTTCAAACGTCCCAAGAATCCTCTGACTTCCTTTTCAGTACGAGGAGCATGCATCTCTTGTATCGCTTTTACTTTGGCAGGATCTACTTTAATACCCTTATTGTTGACGATAAAGCCTGGGAGTTTACCAGACCTTACTCCAAATATACATTTATTTGGGTTCAACCTCAGCTTGTACTTTTTTAGTCTCTCAAATAGTTTTTGTAAATGATCAAGATGCTCTTTTTCTGTTTGAGATCTAGCTATCATGTCGTCCACATAGACCTCTATTTCGTGATGTATCATGTCATGAAATAAATCTACCATGGCACACTGATAGGTTGCCCCAGAATTCTTCAGTCCAAATGACATCCCCTTGTAGCATAATGTTCCCCACTGTGTGACAAATGTGATTTTCCCCATGTCCTCAGGCGCCATTTTGATTTGGTTGTAGCCTGAGAAACCGTCCATGAAGGAAAACACTTTGTGTCGTGCAATATTGTCAACTAGAATATCAATGTGGGGAATTGGGAAATCATCCTTATGGCTTATGTTGTACCCCAAAATTTTCCCTCCCATATTTTTCAAGGTTTATCAAGAATCATCTTCAAATGGTTCAAGATTTCTCAAGGGTTGCACAGTCCAAATGCCTCCTAAGCCAGCTGAAATTAGGGTTTTGGTTCTCTCAAGGAATTTGAGGTTTTCAATGGCTCAATCAAGTCCCATAGGCCTATATGCATTGTCAACCATCTACATGTCAAGTCTCAAGACTCACAATGTCAAATTGCACAGTCAAAAGCTCCATTTGCTCAACAATCAACTGCAGGGGCAAAATGGTCATTTTACAGTCAAAAGTCAAAATTTTTGGTCAACATCTTATTTTAAGCTCACAATCATCATTGGATCAAGTCTTGATCATGATTCCACAAGCATGGCTCAAAAATCATCAGGGATGCAAAAGTTACTATTTTTGGACAGGAGAAAAGTCAACTGTATCTTGACCAGGGCATAACTTTTTCATGGTTCATCAGAAAAATCCCATCTAATGCTCATTTTGAAGGGTATGACATTTCCTACAACTCATCTTCACATTCCAAGTCCAAGAAATGCTTTCACAAAAAGTTATCAATTTCTACATTATAGGTCAATTTCAAAAGTCAACAAAATTGTACTTTAAGTCAAAGACCATAACTTGAGATTGGTAAATCCAAATGACATGGGACCAAAGGCATTGGTTAGAGGACTTCAAGACCTTTCCAAAATGTCCAAGAACATGTTCATATTATCAAAATTGAGCAAGATATGCATTGGAGAAGTTGGGAAATTTTTGTGAATTTGCAAAAGTCAACTTTGCTCAAAACACCTTGCTTTTGCTAATGGGCCTCAAAATTCTTCTTGAAACTTTATCCAAGGCCTATGCACGACCCATCAAACTTAAATTGATTTATTTTCTTATTTTTATTAATTAATTGGATTTTAATTGATTTTAATTCATTTAATAAATTTAAAATGTAGGAAAATATCAAGATATGGTTTTTCAATCTTTTCATGAAGCAAATATGACCTACAAGAGTTGGCAAATTCGTGTATCAATCAAGGGGACAAGAATCTCCAAGTTTGGCAAGATTTTTCAATCAAAAAGATGCAAAAAGATATGATTGAAAATCAAATATTGAACCATCATTCCATGGATTTCATGGCCAAGATTTAACCTAAATTCAATCCTCTATATATACACAACCTAAACCTAATGCCAGGGACGTGATTTTGCTGCATACAAAGCCATAACAACATTGAAAAAAATCAAGAAAAAGTGAAAACTGAATTCTACATTACAGGCCAATTCAAAGCAATATAGTGATTCAAATACATTGCTGGAAGTGTTAGGAGTGATTTGCAATTGAAATCACACGCTAAAGCTCAAGGAATCGCCCATTACACTGTCACAGTTTGAAGCTTTTTTCCATAATTGTATATATTGATTCATGCATATTTAACATATTCTTGTGGTTGGTTTGTGTTCATAGGAATCATACGAAGCTAATGGCATGGTTTAATTGCCTTGAAACGCCCTAAATCCAAAGTTACCATTGACAAATATTAGGGTTCCTAAGCTTTGATTTTGGGGCTTTTCAGTATAGGAAAAATCAAGCCTCGTGATGCCCATGATTGAACTCGTGAGAACCATACGAATTCAAAGGACATATCGCGCCATATTTATATAGCCTAGGGAGCTAATCGCTATTATTCCTCATTCCATATTGTGGGGGTTAAAAAACCCCGCTATCTATTTGTTTGTTACATGAACAATGAAGAAGACAAGGACGTGTAAGCGTCTGGTTGGATGATTCAAGAGAGCGCGCATTTTTATGTTTGTGTACAACATATTTAATTGTTTTATATATTATATTTACTTATTGTTATAATAACAAACGCAGGCAAATGGCATAGTGGTTAATGCGCTGGCTGGTGATCATTGGGACCTGGGTTCGAATCCCAGGTCCCCCAAAACTCCTATATTATTTTCTTAACATGATTGTGTGCAGATTTCCAAAAGGAGTGTACCATGTGCCTCACGCCTCAGCATGCCATGTGACCACAAACTCAAATCTAATGGCCAGAAGATGGTGATCATGGTACTCCCAGTCAACCCTGCGCGTGGACAATTCCCCAAAGTCAAACGGACTGGAAACAAATGGGCCATAGATTTCCAGATATACCTCTCTAACGGGCCAGCACCCCCCCTAGTTTATTATTTTTCTTCTATATTTTTCCCTTTAATCTTTTTACCAATTATTATTATTATATTTATTTAACTAACATAATTATTATTTTCATAATAAATTCATAAAATTAAATATTTTTATTATTAATTATTATTTATTTCACTATTAATTTGTTATTTTTGTAAATAAATTCTAATTAATTAATTTAGTTGTTTTAATTAGGTTAATTGTAATTATTTTCACAATAAATAAAATCCATGTAGAATTAGGTTTTGACAACTTTTAACCATGTTTCCCTTTTTTATTTTATTTCATTAAAACTTAAAAAAACTTAAAAAAACATTTCTTTTATTTAATTAATTAGAGTTAGGTTAATTTAATGCAAAAAGGACCAAAATTCATTCTTTTCTCAAAAAAGGGTCAAAACCCTAAAAGCTTTGCCTGATTCAATTTCTATTCGCGCATATTAATTTTTGATCATATTTATGTATCTGCTCTGAGGATGTAATAGCGTAATTAGGACCCTTTTATCGTTTTCTTTATTTTCTCGCATTTACTTTTCAAGGGTTATGTTTTTGGCGATGTAAATACCCGACGCCTTGTAATAGCGTAGATTTACTTTCCGCAATTTACTTTCCACAAATTATTAACTGTTAACTATGCATGACAAGGCTTGCCTGAAAATAAAATCAACCCGTAGCTCACCATAACATGTGCAAAGATAACTTAACTGAATCCTGACACACTCGCACATGCCACTCCTAGGTTACACCTCACTTGGTTGCCTCGACGTGGTCATTGAGTATAGCGTGTTTTAGAGGTCTCCCTCCTGTCTAAAGATCCAAGTTGCTTCGAAACAGTTGCCTCGTATAAAAAAGGATCTAGGACATTAGGGTTACCGCTAAGGTTTCCTACTATTGCTTTGGTGACCACACATGTCCCTATAAACGAATTGACCCGAAATAACTCCAACGACGGTGCTACCTACTTCTCAAAAGTGGGATAGTACTGTCTAAAGGACATTTACACAGCTTAATTTCTTTTGAGTAGGTAGATTTCTCCTAGGTACTTGCTCTTTCAAAACAACAAAAATACTTTTCGCACCTACACTTTCAAACAAAAGTTTTCAAACAAACACTTCATACACTCTTGAGGACTGATACAAGAGTTACCTAGAAGTTTTCAAAACAAAATTTTTCAAAACCCACAAACACAAGAAAAGCAAACATTTTGAAAACATAGTGAGCAAGTACCTAAGAGCCCGTGGATAACCACGGATAGAAAGGGTGCTAACACCTTCCCTTTCTATAATCTACCTCCCAAACCGAGAAATATCTCGAAAAGGAATTTTGCTGTGCTTTTGTCCTTTCCATGTTGGAGAAAATAAAAGACGGTGGTGACTCTTGCTTACCACGACATTTCGCGAACCAGCATTAAAAAACAGCCAGTTCTATATCCACCGATCACAACTGGCGACTCTGCTGGGGAAAATTAAATAAGTGAGGTGTACCTTAGGATTAGATCATTCTATGTTTTCAATTGTATGCCTTGTTTGCTTTAATATTGTGGGCTTGCATCGGAGTTTCATAGATCCTAACGCGGATCTAGGGAATACCCTTTAGGTAGCAATAAGCTGTGAGCGACCTGTCCGGCGTAGACCGACACGGGTGAAACAGTAGCTACGTTGGTGTGACACCTTGGTCTGTACCGATATCCCTTGTGTTGGAACGAGGAGAATATGGGTCTTCTGAGGAGTCATCAAGCACCAACTGACCTTAGAACCCTAAATTGACCCAACTTGGCCATAGAACAGTAGCAGTATGCTACACTCATTGAGGCTAAACTCTCGCGATGGTTCCAGCCGCAAGAAAAGATTGCGAAGTTGGAGTTATGACCGATTGAGGGTAGTCAGTGATATTGAGATCCTCTAGAACCCGATTACTATTTTCTAGGACAGGTCTTAGCCAACTGAAACTGAAAGAGGGTAGTACCTAAACTTCATGCTGGCCTAAACCTAAGGGCTGTCTTGTGTGACTTGTGTGCCTTACCATGTTTGCCTTTTGTGAATACTTGTGGTGTGCCTTTATCATGACATCAGACCATCATAACATTGCATGCATCCTGCATAAGGACTAACCCATTTCAAAGACAAGAGGGTTTCATCTTTGCTCTGTTTTGTAGGACATCATGATGCCTATGCGAAGGAATACTATCTGGCTCAACTTTGTTCACCCACCTGATTTGCTTAAAGAGTTGGTTGACAGAATTCAAAATACTACTTCCTTCATCAAGAGGCATGGTTCTCTTCTCGGTTTAGTCACTTCAAAGTGGGATCAACAATTGATGAGCATCCTGACCCAGTTTTATGATCCACTGTACCATTGCTTCACCTTTCAAGACTTCCAGCTGGTCCCTACCCTGGAAGAATTCTCTGATTTGCTTGGTATCCCTGTTTTGGAACAGACTCCATTCACTGGTTGGGAAAAGACTCTTAGGCTTGAGGAGATTGCTGTAGCCCTTCCCTTGACCAACAAAGAGGTAGTGGATAACTGGGTGACTAGAAGAAGAGTTAAGGGCTTTTTGGCTAAGTTCCTGATTGGTAAAGCTAACAGTTTTTGGAATGACTTAGACTTCAGGACGTACGAAGACATTCTGGCTCTCCTAATCAATGGTCTGGTGTTGTTTCCAAATCCTGATAACTTTGTTAATGTCAACTCCATAAGGATCTTCATCTCTCGGAACCCGGTACCCACTCTCTTAGGTGACATCCTGCAATAGCTATATGCTCGTACTGCCCGAATACGGGGAACTTTGTGGTGTTGTGCTCCTTTGTTAGTGAGGTGGTTTATTTCGCACCTCCCTAAGTTCGTGCTGAAGAACAAAGAAGGAAGAGGCTGGGCTCATAGGTTAATGTCTCTCACTGATAATGACATCATTTGGACTCTCAGAGGATTGGATGAGGTAGTTGTTATTGATCATTGCGGAGAGTATCCTAATGTTCCATTGATCGGTACCCAGGGAGGAATCTCTTATAATCCATGTTTAGCTCTCCGTCAGTTTGGAAGAGCCAGAAGAGCAGGACCTCATGAGATGTTGGTACCTCACATCAGTTTTGAATTTCAGGTAGATAGTGACGAGCTACGTCGTAGATTCATCCGGGCTTGGGACAGAATTCACAAAGCTGACCCACATGAGTTAGGACCAAAGACTTCTCTGCCTATGGAATCCTACTACAGATGGGTCCGCATTCGTGCTCAGAAGTTAGGTATGCCATACGAAGCCGTCAGACCTATTATTCTTGAATTTCCTGATAGAGAAGGGGTTCCTCCAACTGTACTCCCTCCTCAGATACCCACTGATGTTGATACACTAAAGAGGTCTTGGGCGCAACTACAGGAAGAACGGGATTCTTATCGGGAAAGGTTCAATGAGAAGGAACAGAAAATCTAGAAGCTGACAAAGCAATTGGAAAACGAGCGGATCCTGAATGACTATATCCGCACCGAGAAGAAGAGGCCATGGGAGCACTAATGGGCTTTGGATGTTTCTTTTACAGCTTTTATTTCCTTTTCAGTATTTTCCATTTTGTAACGCCTAAGGGCAATTTGTTAAACAATTTAAATTCCAAAGTTGAATCTAATGAAGTGTGTTTCCTATTTGCCTACAAAGTTGAATCACGATTGTATTTGAAAACATAAATCATACGCATTTCATTTCATCATATGCATAACAGGTACCCTCTTTTACAGGTCACTTATCTTCTTCGCTGTTTATTTCAGCAATTATCATGTCTTCTGAGCCTACTACTGAACAAGCTATCAAGGCCCTCCAGGCCTAGAACGCCCAGTTCCAAGAGTTGGTCATGAGCTTAGCCCAGGGTTAACAGGAGTTGAAGACTCTGATTCTGAAGAAGAAGAAGAAGAGGACTGTGATGTTCAACACCAGACGGAGGTTTGGGAATGGACTACAAAATGAGGCTGATCTGGCTACTTCCTTTGTAGGGAAAGATAGTCCCCAAGGGGGAAGGGTTCCTAGTCCCGTGGTCTCCGACAACGAGACAGATTACAATGATGAGCAGTACCCTCCTGCTGAAGACAGGTACAAACAGCTAGAGGACCGCCTGAGTGCTATGGAGATTCAGCAAGTGCCCGGTTTAGACTTTGGAGACCTAGGTTTATCTTCTGGGGTGGTGATTCCCCATAAGTTCAAGGCACCCACTTTTGCAAAGTACGACGGAGCTTCCTGCCCTAAGCTGCATCTCAGATCATATGTAAGGAAGATCCAACCTTATACGGCTGACAAGAATTTGTGGATCCATTTCTTCCAGGATAGTCTTTCAGGGACTCAACTCGAATGGTTCTATCAGCTGGATGGAGCCAGCATTCATAACTGGGAGGATTTGGCTACTGCGTTCTATAAGCAGTATCAGTATAATTCCGACCTCGCTCCTACTCGTACCCAACTCCAGGGTATGTCACTAAGGACGGGTGAAGGATTTAAGGAATATGCACAAAAGTGGAGAGACCTGGCTGGCAGGGTGCAGCCACCTTTGATTGACTGTGAACTCGTGGATATGTTCTTAGGGACCCTGTCTGGTCCATTCTTCAACCATCTGATTGGGAATTATTCTGCTGGGTTTATAGATCTGATCTTAACTGGGGAGAGGATAGAAGCTGGTATCAAGTCTGGGAAGATACAGAAAGGTGCCTCCTCGAGCACTGAAAAGAAGCCCTTCAAGAAAGAATCTAGTGTTGTTTATGGTTAAAGGAGACAAAATAAACCGCAACGCCGCCAAGTTGTCAACGTGGTGGTAATTTCAAAGCCTGCTGCTGCTCCTCAGCAATATAACCAACCAAGGGGTGAGAGACCCAAAAGACAATACACTCAGCTCAGTATGACCCTGTCTCAGATATTACCGCAACTGCTGTCAACCAATCTGGTAACTGTCAAAGAAGCTCCGAAGGTAGTGAACACCACATCTCCAAAGTACAATCCCAACGCCCACTGCGCTTATCACTCTGACAGCCCAGGGCATAACACAGATGATTATTGGGCTCTGAAGCATAAGGTTCAGGACCTTATTGATGCCAAAGAAATACAGTTCGAGGCGCCCGAAAGGCCCAATGTTGTGACTGCTCCCATGCCCCAACATGGAGTGAATGCTGTGGAAGAAGACTTGTATGTAGCCTCTGTGGATGAGATTGTTACTCCGTTGTTGACTGTCAAAAGGAACCTGTTGCTAGCCGGTTTATTTCCGGGATGTGGTAAAGGTTGCCTTCTATGTCCTGTTTCACCTGCTGGTTGTCCTTTGTTGAAGTCAGGTATCCAAAACCTGATGGATAACAAAGAGATCTTGTTCGAGAAGATTGTTGTTCCTGTTGTCCCTACTGAAGAAGTGTCCATTGTTACTATTTTCAACAACTCTCCTAAGGCTCCCTCAAGGAAGCCTGTCAAAATCATGTCTACTCAGAAGATTGCTCCTATCATCATCACTGTTCTGGGGCCCATCCCCTACACCTCTGACAAAGCTGTCCCCTGGCACTATGGGGCAGATGTTTATGTGCTTGGAGTTAAACAAGAGTTTGATACTAGTACCGGCGTCAGTAACATCACCGGGCCTGCCAAGGTTACTCGTAGTGGTAGGCTCTTCTCGCCTGATATTGCACCTCCAGCTATCCAGAGACCTCTTGTCATCACACCTGCAAGTGTGCCTATTTCTCCTCCTGACCAAGTTCTTAGTTCTAACCCTGCTGCCGAGTCATCTGACGCTCGGGGCAAAGGGATTGCCACTGATGTGCCTGCCCAGACGGAGGCACCAAAGACGACCACTGTTGAAGCTTCCAAGCAAGAGATGGAAGAGATTCTTAAAATTATCAAGAAAAGTGATTTCAATGTAGTTGAGCAGTTGGGGCACACCCCATCTAAAATATCTATGCTATCACTGATGTTGTGTTCAGAGGCCCATGCCAAGGCCTTGATTACCTTCCTGAAGACGGCCCATGTGCCACAAGAGACGACAGCTGATCAATTTACTGAGTGTGTGTCCAACTTAACTACTGATAATGGTTTGGGTTTCTTTGACGCCGATCTGACTGCTAAGGGGAAGAACCACAACGATGCCCTGCACGTCTCCATTGAATGCAAGGGCGCTACTCTTGCCCATGTGCTGGTTGACACTGGTTCCTCGTTGAATGTATTGCCCAAGAAAGCTCTAGACAGGCTGGATTGTGAGGGTTTAGAGCTCAAGCCAAGTAACATCGTTGTCCGGGCCTTTGACGGGTCCAAAAGGATGGTACATGGCGAAGTGGACATTCCAATCAGGGTTGGTTCTCAGGTCTTTGACTCTACATTCTACGTTATGGATATTCGACCGTCCTATTCTTATTTGCTGGGTCGTCCATGGATCCACAAGGCTGGAGCCGTGACCTCCACTCTACATCAGAAACTTAAATACCCGGTCAGAGGGAAGATTGTGATAGTGCATGGGGAGGAGGAATACATGGTCAGCCACCTCAACTCGTTCCGGTACATAGAGATGGATGGGGAATTCATTGAGACCCCCTTTCAACACTTTGAAGAGGTTCCTCCGACACTGGCATCAGCAGAGACTGTGACTGAAGAAGATTCTCCTTTGAAGATGGCTTCCTTAAAGGATGCCCGGGCTGTGATCGAGAAGGGTGAGTGTGCGAACTGGGGCCGACTTCCTGATTTCACTCCAAAGACTGACAAGTTTGGTTTGGGTTTCACTGCAGAAGCTCAGAGGGTTGTTCGTAAGGCAAGGATTGGAAGACCTCCGGTATTCATCACTAACCCGGGAGTAAATGCTATTGAAGACGATACGGAGGAATCTAAATTCGACAGCTGGATCTACCCAACGACCAACGGTGGACCGGACAACTGGACTGCGAAAGATTTCATACCTATTACTTTTGTCACTCAGTAATTAACTCCTTTGTTTTGAATTTTTAACAAACAATATAACTAAACTTTATGGCCCGGTGTCTTACCCGGGGCACTGTGGCTTCATTTGTGAGGGATTTTGTGTGTCATTTTCATATATCATTAATAAAAGCATTGGACGTTTTTGCATTTCAAATCTTGCGCTCCTTTTCTTTCTTTATTATATATACTGCAAAACAGCTATATTTACACACACTCACCTATACAGGTTCCAATCCACTCTAGATCTCACTGGTAACGACTCTGCTACCGCCAGTTATGACTTCGAAAATCCGATCAACTTAGCCGAAGACAAAGGTGAAGATGATTGTGAAGTGCCTGGTGAGCTTGCAAGACTGCTACTCCAGGAAGAGAGGGCCATTCAGCCGCATGAAAAGCCAGTGGAAACGGTAAATCTGGGTACTGAGACAGACAGAAAGGAACTCAAGATTGGTGCCAATCTAGAGTCTAGTGTGAAACAACGTTTGATTCAGATGCTGCATGACTATGTGGAAATATTTGCCTGGTCTTACGAAGATATGCCTGGGTTGGATACTGACATTGTGGTTCATCACCTGCCTACCAAGGAAGAATGCCCTCCGGTAAAACAGAAGGTCCGTCGTATGCGTCCAGAGATGTCCGAGAAAATCAAAGCTGAAGTTATGAAACAATTCGACGCCGGTTTTCTAGCAGTGACTTCTTACCCTCAGTGGGTTGCCAATGTGGTTCCAGTGCCGAAGAAAGATGGTAAGGTCCAAATGTGTGTTGATTACAGGGATTTGAACAGGGCAAGCCCTAAGGATGACTTCCCTCTGCCGCACATCGACGTTCTGGTTGACAACACTGCTCAGCATAAGGTATTCTCCTTCATGGACGGGTTCTCCGGTTATAATAAAATCAAGATGGCTCCTGAAGACATGGAGAAAACCACCTTTGTTACTCAGTGGGGGCACCTTTTGCTACAAGGTCATGCCTTTTGGGTTGAAAAATGCTGGGGCAACTTACCAACGTGCCATGGTTGCTTTGTTCCATGATATGATCCATCACGAGATCGAGGTGTATGTCGAAGATATGATTGCAAGGTCCCAAACTGAAGAGGAACACCTTGACCATTTACAGAAGCTGTTTTACCGGTTGAAGTTGTACAAGCTGAGGTTGAACCCGAACAAGTGCACCTTTGGGGTGAGATCTGGAAAATTGCTAGGCTTCGTCGTAAGCGATAAAGGTATTCAAGTGGACCATGCCAAAGTGAAAGCCATACAAGAGATGCCAGTTCCCAAGACAGAAAAAGAAGTCAGAGGCTTTCTAGGACGGCTGAACTACATTGCCCGATTCATCTCGCATCTAACTGCTACCTGTGAACCAATCTTCAAGCTACTGAAGAAAGATCAAGTGGTACGTTGGAACGATGAATGTCAGGCCACTTTCGAAAGAATCAAAGAGTATCTCCAAGAGCCACCCATTCTTATGCCACAAGTTGAAGGGAGACCTCTAATATTATATTTGACAGTACTTGACAGCTCAATGGGGTGTGTGCTGGGGCAGCATGACGAGTCTGGCCGAAAAGAGCACGCTATTTATTACCTTAGCAAAAAGTTTACCGACTGTGAGACCCGATACTCACTGCTCGAGAAAACTTGTTGCGCTTTGGTATGGGCTGCTCGCCGGCTGAGATAGTATATGTTGACTCACACTACTCTGTTGATTTCAAAAATGAATCCAATCAAGTACATCTTCGAAAAGCCTGCCTTGTCCGGAAGAATAGCAAGATGGCAAATGATCTTGACTGAATATGATATCCAGTACACGACTCAAAAAGCAATAAAGGGAAGTGTATTGGCAGACCATTTGGCACATCAGGCAGTGGATGACTACCAATCTATGAACTTTGAGTTTCCAGACGAGAATATCATGGTAGTGACTGATTGTGAAGTACCTGGACCGAATGAAGGACCAGAGGAAGGACCCCGATGGTCTATGCACTTTGACGGAGCCTCAAACGCTTTGGGTAACGGTATTGGCGATGTGATCATATCTCCCAAAGGCTCTCATACTCTACTTACCGCTCGGCTGTGTTTCAACTGCACCAACAACATGGCGGAGTATGAAGCATGCATCATGGGTCTTCGAGCTGCAATTGATCTAAGGATCAAGTTTCTGAGTGTCTTCGGAGATTCCGCTCTCGTGATCAGTCAGATCAAAGGCGAGTGGGATACGAAATACCCAAATCTTATTCCTTACAAGGAGTATGTGTTGACGTTGCTTCCCCATTTCGAGGAGATAACTTTTGAACACTTCCCAAGAGAGGAGAATCAGTTGGCGGACGCGTTAGCTACGATGTCTTCTATGTTCAAAGTCAAATGGGATAACGAGGCTCCCCGGATCGTTATCTGGAAATTGGTTGAACCTGCACATTACTGTGATCTTGAAACTGAAGAGGTAACAGAAAAGCCTTGGTATCATGAAGTAAAGAGGTACCTTGAAGCTCAAGAATACCCCGAGGGCGCATCTGTTAATGACAAGAAGTTCCTGAGAAGGTTCGCAACAAAGTTCTTCCTCAGCAACGACATCCTTTACAAACAAAACCATGATTCAACCTTACTGCGTTGTGTGGATAAGACTGAAGCCGAAAGGATCATGGCAGAGCTGCATGAAGGTACCTTCGGAATGCATTCCAGTGGACACACCATGGCAAAGAAAATCCTCCGGGAAGGATATTACTGGTCCATAATGGAAGCTGACTGTTACCAACATTCTCGGACATGTCATAAGTGCCAGATCTATGCTGATAAGGTGCATGTTCCTCCAGTTCCTCTGAACGTCTTGACAGCACCTTGGCCTTTTGCAATGTGGGGCATTGATATGATCGGCGAGATCAGACCTACGGCATCCAACGGGCATCGCTTCATTCTGGTGGCAATTGATTACTTTACAAAGTGGGTTGAAGCAGCTTCCTTTGCCACCGTAACCAAGAACGTCGTGGCACGGCTCATTCGACATAACCTGATCTGTCGATACGGTGTACCTGAGAGGATCATTACGGATAATGGTACCAACCTCAACAACAAGATGATCACTGAGCTCTGCGAGCAATTCAAGATACAACATCATAACTCTTCTTCTTACCGGCCGAAGATGAATGGGGCTGTAGAAGAAGCTAATAAGAACATCAAGAAGATTGTGCAGAAGATGACAATGACCTACAAAGATTGGAACGAGATGTTACCGTTTGCTCTTCATGGGTACCGTACCTCAGCACAGACGTCAACAAGGGAAACACCCTTTTCCTTGGTCTACGGTATGGAGGCAGTCCTGCCCATTGAAGTTCAGATACCCTCTCTCCGGATAATGAAGGATGCAGGTTTGAGTGAAGATGACTGGATCCAGACTCGGCTTGATCAATTAAATCTAATCGACAAAAAGAGACTCACTGCTATTTGTCATGGTCAGACGTACCAAAAACGAATGATCAAGGCATTTAACAAGAAAGTCAGACGACAAGAGTATCGAGTCGGAGACCTGGTAATCAAACGCATCATTCTACCTCAAGGTGATCCCAGGGGCAAATGGACCCCTATGTACGAAGGGCCATTTGTGGTTAAGAATATCTTCTCAGGAGGTGCGATGATTCTAACCACTATGGATGGTGACGACCTTCCTCACCCCGCCAATGCAGACATAGTAAAAAGATACTACGCATGATAAAAGACCCGCTAGGTTGACACACCTAGGCAAAAATAAGGGCTTCCCGGCGAACCAAAAGGGTTCGGGCAAAAATAAGGGATGAAATGAAAAAGATTTGTACACCCGGCAAGTCGAAAACCTGAAAAGGCGGTTTGGGCAAAAATGGGTATCCCGGTGGACTGAAAACCCGAAAGGGAGGTCCAGGAAAAAATTAGGGATAAGCGTAATACTATGTCTCAGTGGATCACCCTGCATCCAGACTTCGGTACCAACTATCAGGTTCAGACGGCATCGATCAATCAGCTTCCTCTCCAACTAAGCAGCAAAGTGACGAGATGCTTGAAGACATAAAGGTGATAGCAGAGTTGGAACCCAGTGGGATTTTTCACATAGCTGTTTTGTTTTCCTTTTTTCAAATTGTATAAACTCTACTTTGTTCGGTGGTGTTCTCTTACTAGGACGGCAGCCTCTTGTACATAAACGCCTATTCACAGGCAAATTCCAAAATCAATACAAACTCACTTTTCCAGAAAAATTGCCAATTGTTTTTCCTTTATCTGTTTTGTTTTGCAAAGAACGTCCAATGTTCATTTTTGATATATGCATTTGACATTTATTGCTGATCATAAATATTTGCATGCGAAACAAAGGACTAATTACAGGTGACATCAGAAACAGGGGCAATAATGAATCGTCCAAGCGATCTAGTTGCTCTGTCCACCAAGGTACCAAGGTAGGTTCGGCTGAAGAACGTAACCAGGATACCTTCACTCACCGCAGAGTAAGATAAGAATCAACAATACTCTCCCCAAGCAGAGTTGGTCTCCAATCAGCCCTGAAAGGCACAGTATCTCCAGCAAGTCAGCGATACTCTCCCCAAGCAGAGTTAGTCTACTGTCAGCCTTAAGAAAGTTGGATATCCCCAGAAGATCTCAATATTCCCCAGTGGAGTATACAGATGTTCCTAAGCAAGCATCCCCGGCAGTCTTAATATTCCTCGACGGGAATATAAGATTGTTCCTCGGCGGAATACCAGACACCCAAGTGGAATCAATCTCCCCAGTATAGTCCAAAAGTTTCCCCAGGAGAGTTGAATCAACCTCCCCAGTAGATTCTGGAAGCTTATCCCTAGTAGATTATGGAAGCTTATCCCCAGGAGATTCCGGAAGCTTATCCCCTGCAGAATGCATCTCTCCCCGACCATGTTCAAAGGTTATTCCCCCACCAGAGTCTAACTGGGTTATCCTCAGCAAATTGCAACGGAAAGATCGTCCTCGGCGAAGTTCTTCCTATCCCCAGCGGAGTTCATCAAATTCTCCAACAGAGCTTATCAACGGAATCCCCAACGGAGTTATCGTTAAAATCTCAGCGAAGTATCTCTTCCCCACAGAGTAATTCCCCGCAGAGTAATCTCTTCACCGATTTATTCCCCAACGGAGTCATCTTCTCCTACTGGTTTATTCTGGCAAACATCTTGTAATCATCATCCCCAGCGGAAACGAAGAACTCTACTCTTCAACATCAGCCCAGGATTCAACAAACTCCCGGCATTCGTCAAGGATTTATTTTCCCAGACGAAAATACATTCATAAACATATCACATCTCATACCTCCTATTCATATACATGATAAAGTGCATACGACACAATCTCATTTATTCCTGAAAACATCATGACAGCATGCATTTCATACATCATGACATTGCATACAACTAATGTTTTGCCTTTTCAGGAAAAGGTCAATCCAAAGATGATTACCATCAACCTTTAGTTCCAAATTCGATACCCGTATCTAGCCAGGGCATATCTGTGAGCGATTGATTGTGGATTCGATACCTGTATCTAGCCAGGGAATATCTGCATGAAGAGTTTGAAGATCAACACCTATAACAGGCCACGAAATTATCTTTCATTCTCAGGTCAGAGGTCTACACCTGTATCCAGCCAGGAAAGCTATCTCGACCAACTTTTTGAAATTCCAGATTCGATACCTGTATCTAGCCAGGGCATATCTGTGAGAGATTGATTGTAGATTCGATACCTGTATCTAGCCAGGGCATATCTGCATGAAGAGTTTGAAGATCAACCCCTCTAACAGGCTAGGAAATCATCTTTCATTCTCAGGTCAGAGGTCTACACCTGTATCCAGCCAGGAAAGCTATCTCGATCAACCTTTTGAAGTTCCAGATTCGATACCTGTATATAGCCTGGGCATATCTGTGAGCGACTGATTAGAGGTCTACGCCTGTATCCAGCCAGGAAAGCTATCTCGATCGACCTTTTGAAGTTCCAGATTCGATACATGTATCTAGCCAGGGCATATCTGTGAGCGACTGATTAGAGGTCTACGCCTGTATCCAGCCAGGAAAGCTATCTCGATCAACCTTTTGAAGTTCCAGATTCGATACATGTATCTAGCCAGGGCATATCTGTGAGCGACTGATTAGAGGTCTACGCCTATATCCAGCCAGGAAAGCTATCTCGATCAACCTTTTGAAGTTCTAGATTCGATACCTGTATCTAGCCAGGGCATATCTATAGACGACTAATTCTAGATTCGATACCTGTATCTAGCCAGGGCATATCTGTAGACGACTAATTCAAGATTCGATACCTGTATCTAGCCATGGCATATCTGTGAGCGACTGATTAGAGGTCTACGCCTGTATCCAGCCAGGAAAGCTATCTCAATCAACCTTTTGAAGTTCCAGATTCGATACCTGTATCTAGCCAGGGAATATCTGTGGACGACTAATTCCAAATTTGATACCTGTATCTAGCCAGGGCATATCTGTAGACGACTAATTCCAGATTCGATACCTGTATCTAGCCAGGGCATATCTGTGAGCGATTGATTGTAGATCTATACCTGTAACTAGCCAGGAAAGTATCTGCATGAAGAGTTTGAAGATCAATACCTGTAGCAAGCCAGGAAACCATCTTTCTTTCTCAAGTATGTAAATTCTCGCTAAGGAATCTCTTACGCGATTGACACCCCTGGATGGCATCTTTAAGCCCATCTCTACAACTATCCATTACATATCCAGATGGCATCTATAAGCCCATCCTCCCATCCATCATCTTTTCAAATGGCATCTGTAAGCCCATTCCCAATATCACATTGCTGATACTACACTATGCGAGTGCAAATTTCTGGGCACTCTAGTGTTCAATCATCTTCCACCTTCGGATCACGAAAGGCACGTAAGCCAATCTACATCCTCAGGTTTAAGAAGATTGAACAGGGGCAACTGTTGTACCCCAAAATTTTCCCTCCCATATTTTTCAAGGTTTATCAAGAATCATCTTCAAATGGTTCAAGATTTCTCAAGGGTTGCACAGTCCAAATGCTTCCTAAGCCAGCTGAAATTAGGGTTTTGGTTCTCTCAAGGAATTTAAGGTTTTCAATGGCTCAATCAAGTCCCATAGGCCTATATGCATTGTCAAGCATCTACATGTCAAGTCTCAAGACTCACAATGTCAAATTGCACAATCAAAAGCTCCATTTGCTCAACAGTCAACTGTAGGGGCAAAATGGTCATTTTACAGGCAAACGTCAAAATTTTTGGTCAACATCTTATTTTGAGCTCACAATCATCATTGGATCAAGTCTTGATCATGATTCCACAAGCATGGCTCAAAAATCACCAGGGATGCAAAAGTTACTATTTTTGGACAGTAGAAAAGTCAACTGTATCTTGACCAGGGCATAACTTTTTCATGGTTCATCAGAAAAATCCCATCCAATGCTCATTTTGAAGGGGATGACATTTCCTACAACTCATCTTCACATTCCAAGTCCAAGAAATGCTCTCACAAAAAGTTATCAATTTCTACATTATAGGTCAATTTCAAAAGTCAACAAAATTGCACTTTAAGTCAAAGACCATAACTTGAGATTGGTAAATCCAAATGACATGGGACCAAAGGCATTGGTTAGAGGACTTCAATACCTTTCCAAAATGTCCAAGAACATGTTCATATGATCAAAATTGAGCAAGATATGCATTGGAGAAGTTGGGAAATTATTGTGAATTTGCAAAAGTCAACTTTGCTCAAAACACCTTGTTTTTGCTAATGGGCCTCAAAATTCTTCTTGAAACTTTATCCAAGGCCTATGCACGACCCATCAAGCTTAAATTGATTTATTTTCTTATTTTTATTAATTAATTGGATTTTTAATTGATTTTAATTCATTTAATTAATTTAAAATGTAGGAAAATATCAAGATATGGTTTTTCAATCTTTTCATGAAGCAAATATGACCTACAAGAGTTGGAAAATTCGTGTATCAATCAAGGGGACAAGAATCTCCAAGTTTGGCAAGTTTTTCAATCAAAAAGATGCAAAAAGATATGATTGAAAATCAAATATTGAAACCATCATTCCATGGATTTCTTGGCCAAGATTTAACCTAAATTCAATCCTCTATATATACATAACCTAAACCTAATGCCAGGGACGTGATTTTGCTGCATACAAAGCCATAACAACATTGAAAAAAATCAATTAAAAGTGAAAACTGAATTCTACATTACAGGCCAATTCCAAGCATTATAGTGATTCAAATACATTGCTGGAAGTGTTAGGAGTGATTTGCAATTGAAATCACACGCTAAAGCTCAAGGAATCGCCCATTACAGTGTCACGGTTTGAAGCTTTTTTTTTCATAATTGTATATATTGATTCATGCATATTTAACATATTCTTGTGGTTGGTTTGTGTTCATAGGAATCATACGAAGTTAATGATGTGGTTTAATTGCCTTGAAACGCCCTAAATCCAAATTTACCATTGACAAATATTAGGGTTCCTAAGCTTTGATTTTGGGGCTTTTCAGTATAGGAAAAATCAAGCCTCGTGATGCCCATGATTGAACTCGTGAGAACCATACGAATTCAAAGGACATATCGCGCCATATTTATATAGCCTAGGGAGCTAATTGCTATTATTCCTCATTCCATATTGTGGGGGTTAAAAAACCCCGCTATCTATTTGTTTGTTACAGGCACAACGAAGAAGACAAGGACGTGTAAGCGTCTGGTTGGATGATTCAAAAGAGCGCGCGTTTTTATGTTTGTGTACAAAATATTTAATTGTTTTATATATTATATTTACTTATTGTTATAATAACAAACGCAGGCAAATGGCATAGTGGTTAATGCGTTGGCTGGTGATCATTGGGACCTGGGTTCGAATCCCAGGTCCCCCAAAACTCCTATATTATTTTTCTTAACATGATTGTGTGCAGATTTCCAAAAGGAGTGTACCATGTGCCTCACGCCTCAGCATGCCATGTGACCACAAACTCAAATCTAATGGCCAGAAGATGGTGATCATGGTACTCCCAGTCAACCCTGCGCGTGGACAATTCCCCAAAGTCAAACGGACTGGAAACAAATGGGCCAGAGATTTCCAGATTAACCTCTCTAACGGGCCAGCACCCCCCCTGGTTTATTATTTTTCTTCTATATTTTTCCCTTTAATCATTTTACCAATTATTATTATTATATTTATTTAACTAACATAATTATTATTTTCATAATAAATTCATAAAATTAAATATTTTTATTATTAATTATTATTTATTTCACTATTAATTTGTTATTTTTGTAAATAAATTCTAATTAATTAATTTAGTTGTTTTAATTAGGTTAATTGTAATTATTTTCACAATAAATAAAATCCATGTAGAATTAGGTTTTGACAACTTTTAACCATGTTTCCCTTTTTTATTTTATTTCATTAAAACATAAAAAAACTTAAAAAAACATTTCTTTTATTTAATTAATTAGAATTAGGTTAATTTAATGCAAAAAGGACCAAAATTCATTCTTTTCTCAAAAAAGGGTCAAAACCCTAAAAGCTTTTCCCGATTCAATTTCTATTTGCGCATATTAATTTTTGATCATATTTATGTATCTACTCCGAGGATGTAATAGCGTAATTAGGACCCTTTTATCGTTTTCTTTATTTTCTCGCATTTACTTTTCAAGTGTTATGTTTTTGGCGATGTAAATACCTGACGCCTTGTAATAGCGTAGATTTACTTTCCGCAAATTATTAACTGTTAACTATGCATGACAAGACTTGCCTGAAAATAAAATCAACCCGTAGCTCACCATAACATGTGCAAAGATAACTTAACTGAATCCTGACACACTCGCACATGCCACTCCTAGGGTACGCCTCACTTGGTTGCCTCGACGTGGTCATTGAGTATAGGGTATTTTAGAAGTCGCCCTCCTGTCTAAAGATCCAAGTTGACTCGAAACGGTTGCCTCGGATAAAAAAGGATCTAGGACATTAGGGTTACCGCTAAGGTG
This sequence comes from Vicia faba, assembly GCA_948472305.1. Lineage (NCBI taxonomy): Eukaryota > Viridiplantae > Streptophyta > Magnoliopsida > Fabales > Fabaceae > Vicia > Vicia faba. The sequence continues at coordinate 245,706,528 of OX451735.1, forward strand.
TCCTACTATTGCTTTGGTGACCACACATGTCCCTATAATCGATTTGACCCGAAATAACTCCAACGACGGTGCTACCTACTTCTCAATAGTGGGATAGTACTGTCTAAAGGACATTTACACAGCTTAATTTCTTTTGAGTAGGTAGATTTCTCCTAGGTACTTGCTCTTTCAAAACAACAAAAATACTTTTCGCACCTACACTTTCAAACAAAAGTTTTCAAACAAAAACTTCATACACTCTTGAGGACTGATACAAGAGTTACCTAGAAGTTTTCAAAACAAACTTTTTCAAAACCCACAAACACAAGAAAAGCAAACATTTTGAAAACATAGTGAGCAAGTACCTAAGAGCCCGTGGATAACCACGGATAGAAAGGGTTCTAACACCTTCCCTTTCTATAATCTACCTCCCGAACCGAGAAACATCTCGAAAAGGAATTTTGCTGTGCTTTTGTCCTTTCCATGTTGGAGAAAATAAAAGACGGTGGCGACTCTTGCTTACCGCTAAATTTCGCGAACCAGCATTAAAAAACAGTCAGTTCTATTTCCAGCGATCACAGCTTACCCTATTCAAATCTCTGTAGTCCACGCACATTCGTACCTTACCGTCTTTTTTGGGCATGGGAACAACATTGGCAACCCATTGCGGATAGGAGGTGACGACCAAGAATCCAACATTGAATTGTTTCATGACTTCTACTTTAATCTTCTCTGACATATCTGGTCGCATTCGACAAACCTTTTGTTTTACTGGTGGTCAATCCTCTTTTGTAGGTATATGATGTACCATAATATCTACATCAAGTCCTGGCATGTCTTCATACGACCAGGAAAAGATCTCGATATACTCGTGTAACAACTTAATCAGACGCTCTTTGACACTGGATTCCAGATTGGAACCCACCTTGACCTCTCTTCTGTCTTCTTCGGTACCTAGGTTGATTGTATCCACTGGCTCTTCGTGGGGCTGGATGGCTCTCTCTTCTTGTAGTAGCAATCTGGCAAGTTCCCCTGGTACATTACAATCTTCCTCACCTTCGTCTTTGGCTTGGTAGATTAGATTTTCAGAGTCACAGAAGGCCATAGCAGAACCGTTATCCATGGGATCCCGAATGGATGTAGATCTGCATTGTGAGTGTGGGTGTGTGTAAGGGTATATCTATCTTTGAAAGAAATGAAAATGTAAAAAGGAAAAACAATGAGCACAAAGTTTGTATGCAAAATGTCCATGATTCATTGATGTCATATGGAGATGAGATAATAACCCTTACAAATGGACCAATGTGCCTCGGGTAAGACACAAGGTTTTAAGAGTTTGAATTGTTTTAATATTACAGATCCAATAAAATGTAAAGAAAAATTACCGTGGGATAAAAGTGATCGAGGAAAAATTTCTAGCTTCCTAGTTGTTGAGCCCTCCATTGACAGTTGGGAAGATGCAATCCTCCAGGTTACAACCATCTTCATCATCCTCTAATGCGTTGACTTCACAGTTGCTTACCTTCAGAGGTGGTCCTCCGGCACGAGCGTGGCGTACGGTCTTCTGAGCACCTGAAGTGAAACCTAAGCCAAACTTGTCAGATTTGTATGGGATATCTAGGAGTTGTCCCTAAATAGTGCACCCACCTTCTTCTATTACTTCTTTTGCATCCTTCAAAGATGACATCTTGAGTGGAGGCCTTGTGATCTTGGGAACAACCTTGGTCACTGTTACATCTTGCGGGACTTCTTCAAAGTGTTGGAATGGAGTTTCAATAAATTCACCATCTAACTCCACATATCTGAAGGAATTGAGATGACTGATCATATACTCTTCTTCTTCGTGAACGGTGATAATCTTCCATTGAATCAGATACTTTATCATTTGGTGCAACGTAGAAGTAACAACGCCAGCATTGTGAATCCATGGTCTGCCTAGCAAGCAGGAATATGAAGGGAGGATATCCATTACATAAAAAGTTGAATGAAATGTTTGGGTTCCAACCTTTATGGGGATATCCACTTCCCCATGCACCATTCTTTTCGAGCCGTTAAAAGCCTTCACTACTATATTTCTTGGCTTTAATGTAAATCCCTCATAGTCAAGCCTATCAAGGACTTTTTAGGCAAAACATTCAGAGATGAGCCAGTGTCCACCAAAACATGAGCCAAGGTTGTGCCCCTATATTCAACTGAGACATGCAATGCCTCATTATGCTTCCTTCCTCTTGGTGTTAAATCAGCATCCGAAAAACCTAGACCATTATCTACGGTCAAGCTGGCTACGCAGTCTTGGAACTGGCAGATGTTTCCTGGGGTACAAGGGCAGTTTTCAGGAATTTTACCAAAGCCTTTGCATGCGCCTCAGAGCATAGTAGTAAAGCCAGCATGGAAATTTTGGATGGAGTTTGCCCCAGTTGCTCGACTACATCGTAGTCACTTATTTTTATGATCTTTAGAATTTCCTCCATCTCTTTCCGGGAGGTCTCAGGGATAGCCAATGTTTGTGCCTTCGTCCGGATAGGCTCAATCAAAATACTTTTACCTCGATTTTTGGTTAACTCGGCAGTAGGAATGTCAGTAGGAGTGATAGCAAGGACTGTAATAGTTTTATCGGTTGGAGCATTGGTGGAGATGATTGTGGGACTGGGAATAGCCTTCGGAGGATCAACAACAACAGGAATGATTATGGGTCGAGAAACTGCTTTTGGAGGAGCATTTTCTGGAGAGAATATCCTTCTGCTTCGGGTAATCTTGCTAGTCCCTGAAATATTACTGATCTCAGAGTCAATTTTGTCGGAACTGGAATCTTCAGCAGCTGGCCAATCTTGCTTGATACCATGGTAGTAGACATCCCCTCCATAATTCCATGGTACGATTTTGTATGACAAATACGGGAATGGTCCAGGCATTGTAATTATCAAAGGAGATACTTTTGGAACTGATGTAATTCTAACGGGTCTTTTGGTGGAGCCCCTGGAAGAATTTTCGGAAATGGTCACGATGGAAACATCATTGTAAGAAACAGGTGGAACAAAAGTCTTTTCGAACAAAATCTCCTTGTTATCTATTAGGCATTGAACGCATGCTTTCAACAAAGAACAACTAGTTGGTGAGGACAAACAGAAATGACAACTTTCATCCCAGCCCGGGAAAACACTGAAATTCAATAAGTTCGTTTTGATAGTCAGGAGTGGGGTTATAAGTTCATCAACTGAAGTAACAAACATATCTTCCTCAATAGCATGGGCATTATGGTCATGTTTGGGCATATGGGAAGAAATGACTTTGGGCTTTTCTGGCGCATCGAATTTAATCTCTTTGGCTTCGAGGAGGTCTTGTACTTTGTTCTTTAAAGCCCAACAATTGTTAGTTTCATGGTCGGGACTCTCAGAATGGTATGCGCAACGGGCATTAGGATGATAGTGAGGAGATGTTGTGTTAGGGTTCTTTGGAGCTTCTTTCAAGGTCACTAGTTTGGATCTTAACAGATGTGGAAATACTTGAGATAACGTCATATTAATTCTGGTGAATTGTCTGACTGGTCTTTCCATTCTTGGCTGATTGTTTCTTTGCTGATCAGGCGCAGGTTTAGGAATCATAACGGCCCCCACCATTGGACGACGTTCAACCCTATCTTGATTTCTATGAGGATACACAACAACCACTTATTTCTTTCCGATTAATGGCTTCCTTACAGCGGCAGAGGATGCATCTTTCTGAATCGTTCCACTCTTTATTCCAGCTTCTACCCTCTATCTGGTCAATATCAGTTTAGTAAAACCTGCCGATGAACTCCCAATTAGGTGATTGAAGAAGGGACCAGACAAGGTGCCCAAGAATATATCAACTAACTCTCTTTCAGATAAAGGAGGTTGGACTCTCCCCGCCAAGTCCCTCCATTTTTGCACATAGTCCTTGAAGCCTTCATTGGAAACCATGGCCATACTCTGGAGTTGAGTACGGGTAGGCGCGAGATCAGCATTGTATTGGTATTGTTTGTAAAAGGCTGCAGCAAGATCTTCCCAGTTATGAACATTGGCTCTTTCTAACTGATAAAACCAATCAAGTTGAGTTGCAGACAGACTGTCTTAGAAGAAGTGTACCCATAAATCTTTGTCAGCGGTATGGGTCTGGATTTTCCTCACATAGGACCGGAGATGCATTTTGGGGCACGATACTCCATCATATTTGGCGAACACATGTGCTTTGAATTTTGGAGGAATGACAATTCCTGATACCAGTCCCATCTCCTCAAAGTCCAAGCTAAACACTTTTTGGATTTCCATTGCACTCAACTGCTCTTCTAGATGCTTATACTTGTTGTCGGTTGGAGGGTATTGTTCTTCAGAATAGTCTTCTTCTTCCTCTTCCTATTCTGAATTAGACTGAACAACTATTTCCTTGCCCTTCCCATCTTGATTGTCTTTCTCACCAGAGGTCGTAGCAAAGTCTAAGGCCCTTCTTGTCTGCCCTTGGAATCTTCTCCCCATGTTCAGAATTATGGTTATTTTCTTTGTTTTCTTTTTCTTCTCTTCCACCAGCAAGGTCTTCAACTCTTCTTGTCCTTTGGCCAGAGTTAAGAACAACTGTTGAAACTGTGCATTTTGAGCTTGGAGGTCCTTCACTGTTTGCTCGAGATCCATATTACTGAAATAAAGAGTAGAGAGATGAGGAGACTTCTTGCAAGAAACCTGTTTATGTTGTGATGAATGATAAATGCGTATGCAATTATTTCAAGGATCTTAAGACTCAAATTTGTTTTAGACAAAAAGGAAACACACATTATATTAATAAATTAAAGCTTTCGAGTACATCGATGCCTTCTTGGGAAAAATAATACAAAAACTCTAATATAAAAAGGTAGTCTGCATCCTCTTTGGTGCAATGTAAGCATTCAGAGTCTGCTCCTCATGAAGTAGCCTAGTGAGTTCCAAAACCTTCTTCTCGCTTGCGTAGAATTGGGCTTCAAAAGTATCTTGCCCTCCCTTGATTTGTATCAAATCCTTTTGTAAGTATTCAAGAGAGATGGGCATGTCAGGATGTAGGATAGTGTATGGAACATCTCCTTCCATGACAGGCTCAATAATTACCGGGAGAATGGAGGGGTAAGGCATCATAAGATTCTGAGCACGAGTTTGTATCCATTTGAGGTAAGGCTCAAGAGGGATGGAATTTTTGTGCCCCAGTGTCTTTCTATCTACCTTGTTCAACATCCTCCAAGCTCGGATAAATCTCTGGCAAAGACCTTGATCGTCGTTCTCGTAGTCAAATACCAAACCTTGAATCAACATCTCATGAGGGCCATCCCTTCGGGCATAACCAAACTTTCTTAAGGCTAAGTAGGGATTGTAGGTGATACTTCCCCTAATGCCAAGTAAAGGGACTTGGGAAATTCTCCACAACAGCCGACAATAGTAACATTCTCTATGGACCGGGAGCACTAATGAATACTTGAATGTTTGAGCGTCATGAACCTTTGTGACCACCTTGAACCTTGCTCATTTTTTAATACAGATCGGGGAAGATGAAAAACAAACCATATTTCCAATAGAGCAGTGCAACACATAAGGACACCTCTTTTCCTCATAGTGCGAGTGTGAAAAGAATGTAGGATGTCCCCTAGAAAACTAGGCACCGGGTTACGAGACATGAAGATCTTGACGGCGTTCACATCTATGAGTTGGTCAGGATTTGGAAACAAAACCATCTTGTAGATGAGGAGAGACACAATTTCCTCAAAGGCTTGCAAATCCAAGGAGTTCCAACAGTTTCGGGCTTTCTCAAACAAGAACTTTGCTAGGAAACCCTTGACACCACTCCTTGTTTCCCAATGAGTTGTGACATCAGATGATTGCAAGTATAGAGCTTGAGCAATATCTTCTGGCTTTGGATCTCCTTCCGTACCGTTGAAAGGTAGTTGATTGAGAATGGGAATCCTCAAGAGTCGGGAGAATTCTTCTAAAGTAGGCACAAGTTGATAGTCGGGATATGTGAAGCAATGGTGTAAGGGGTCAAAGAACTGACATATCACCTTTATCATGTCTTCATTAGTGTTGGATGTGACCGTGTTGAGTAGGCGACCATGTCTCTCGGTGAATGGAGTGTAGTATCGAGTATCTACCAACATTGGACTGCAACAAAGCTGAGCATCTCACTACATCTTAAAGGTCAAGTTGGTCAAGTAAAGGTTCTAAAAGTTCACTAGTGCTTTATGACATCACTCATCATCCCCATATTCTCATTGATTAACTCAAAGGCTACCGTTACCCACAAATATGTCGCACTAACGTAGCTATTGCTTAGACCATGTCGGTATACCCCGTACAGTTTCCACAATGTATTGCTACTTACCTATATGGTATCCCAAATTCGGGTAGAGGATTCAAACCCAAACAAAGAACCATAATGTAAACATACAAACCAAAAAATGTAAGCAAGTGTTGTACCCCAAAATTTTCCTTCTCATTTCATCAACATTTCTCATCACAAGACTCTTAGAACTCAAGATCAAGCTAGGGTTTGCTCTGCTCAAGACACCTCCTTGCACTGTTGACCTAAATTAGGGTTTGAGTTTGCACAAGGATGTTTTGACCCACATTGCACAAAGTGAATTTCATACTTCATGTTGGATTCACAAGTTTGTCCACACCAAGTTTCAAGCCTTGATTCAGATTTTTGCCCAGTCAATTGGACAGTTGACCTAGAAATCATCTATATTGGGGAAAAAGTCAACTATGGCCAATTGACAGTCAAACCTCATGAAATTTGACCCACATCAACATTATGAACTAATATGACCCATTTGATCAAGTTTGGATCACAATTCCACAAGAAATTTGATCAGATCACCAAAAGGGCAAAATGGTCATTTTTAGGGTTTTGACTGAATAAAGGCAATTTTTGACTGTTTAACCTAGCCAATGGAAAATCAATCTCAACCATGGACTCAAGGACTCAATGACATTGTCTTGACCCATTCAACAAGTTCAAAAGATCTCAAATGCATAGGATTGACAGATGAATTTTTCAGTCAATTGATCAAAGTTTAACTGTATACTAAAAAGTCAAACTTTGACTTTTTGGTCAAAATCAAGTGCCAAGGGTCATTTTTCATCAAGACATGTCAAATTATGAAACTTGTTCATCAAGAAACCCAAAAATGCAAATTAGGGTTTAAAATGGAAAAATTTCATTACTTAGAAATTTTCTAAGTTATAAAATTTTCTTATTTTTTCGTAACTTTGTCCCATTGTTTCACCAAGATGCAAATGGATTCAAACAAAACTTATAACATGAAAGTTGTAGTCCATCACAAAGTCTATAAATGTTATTCACAAAGTTTTCTGAAAAGAAGCTTGGAACGCAAGTTATGATTTTTGGAACAAGGGTACCCAAAGGATTTTGACCCATGTTATTGGCCATTTTCCACATAGTTTCACTTGGAATCTTAAGTTGCATTTCAAATATGGATTATAGTACCTGTTGCAAGCTTTCCAAATTGTCCAAGAACTCCTCAAACACCTTTGTGGTTAGAGAGAATCGAATGCTTGAAGTTGGCAAAAACTCACTTTGCAACCATGGCCAATACATGTTCATACCGCTTGCCAAATCTGACCAAGCTAGGGTAGTTCACAATTACAGGCCTCTAAACCAGTTTGTACTCTATAATTTAATGCAAATCCATTGAGACAATGCATTGTCTTGGTCATTAGCGTATTGTACACAAGTTTAATCCCTAAATAGTAAAAGGTACATTGCCATTTTTGAAAAGATATGCTTTATGTCAAACCATGATCTTTGAAGCATGGGGCCATATCTCTGAGGCCAAATCAAATCCACAAATTGCAAGTATCAAGGAGATTGTATGCAGCATAATACATGACTGGTGCAGGCCTGTGAGAACAAGTTACACATTCTTGCTTCACAAAGAAGAAATTTGTCCAAATCCTCCCAACTCAAAAACCAGCCATAGTCAGTTTACACAAACATTGCAAACAAGTTTTGCATATCCTCACAAGTCAGAAGCACGAGCCTTTCACCCCTAAAGCACCCTCATACTCCAAAACCCCATTTTCTTGCAAAACAGGGCCAGTTCTGCATTTTAAAAGCCACCATCAAATTCCCTCGTGCGTTTTGTCTAAAGCTACTTCAAACACATTCCAACCAACATACCTGAGCTATCCAGACCACTCACAAGTTGCTGTAACTCCCTTAACACACATTGCCATTTTTGTTTGGAAGCTTTGCAGGTTAAGTTCTGTAGCACGATTCAGGCCACTTCAAAACAAACTAAGCACTGAGAAAGCTTCTGTGGACATCAGGCAAGCTCAAAAGAACCTCAAACACCCTTGAAAGTTGCTGCATTGTCCAGCTCGAACTCAACTGAAACAGGTATTTCATGAACTTCTATCTCTCTATTTAGGAATAGTTAGACTTAGGTTTGTGAATGAAAGATGTTGTATTCATAGCCCTGAAACCATACATGTGCTTAGTTTTCATTTATATTAATCGTGCTAGAGGAATTTCATCCATGAACTTTCTGAAAAAACTAGGTTAGAAATTAGGGCCAGAGAAATTCTCTTTGGTCTTTGAGAGTTAGCTTAAGTTTTTTATATGGTTAGATTCGTTGTTTGATGTTCTACAAGTTTCATGTTATGCGTTTTGTCAAAAAAGCACAGAATCAGGAGATATCAGTTTGTGTGGAAAACGCGTGTTTTGGTGTTTGAACAGAGGAAGAAGATGAAGTTTCTGGGCTGGGCCTGATTATTTTTGCTTCTAACACTTGCATTTTCAGTTCACACCCCTGGCCCATTTCTTTGTATTTTTATCATATTTGCATTTTAATTTCATTTCTGACTTTTATATTTTATTTTCAAACATGAAAAATGATCCAAAAATATTTTTATAATTTTTTAAATTTATTTGATATTTATTTTTATTTTTATATCATTTTGTTTAAATTAAAAAATAATACAAATAATATTTTTATTTTCATTTAATATTTTTATACACATTTGAAAACATTTTCTTGAAATATATACATTTTGTAAATAATTTATTTTATTTTTGTACACACTTAATATATTTAATACATATATATATATATATATATATATATATATATATATATATATATATATATATATATATATATATATATATATATATATATATATATATATATATATATATATATATATATATATATATATATATATATATATATATATATATATATATATATATATAATTAGAACAAAAAACACAAAAATAATACATTTTTATTTTTATTAATATTTTATACTAAAAATACCTTTTTTCAATATACTTTTATTTTGTATACATGTTAATACATTTTTTGTACATAAATAATACATTATATTTATTTTCCTAAGAAATTAGGGTTTTTGCCCTAAAAACAAAAATAATTAAAATTGACTTTTTATTTATTTACATTTCACATTAAAAATACTTTTTACATACATAAATTTTTTTTTTGCATAATACATTTTATTTAATATTTATTTATTATATTTATTTAAATATTGTACATTTAATTGTTATGCCTTACACATTCGATTTGGTTGTAATAATCTAAAATTTAATTTCTTGTCTAAATAATCCCCTATTCAAAATTGTACCCCCTCCCTATATCATGTTGTAATAGTGTAGAATTTAAATTCTTGCACCTTTAAGCTTTCAATTATGCCATGATTAGACTTAGGGATTGAATGCAAAATCAAATCAACAAATAGTCTGACCTAATCAAAAGACAAAAATGCATGAAAAACAAACACAATACACAATTGCACCCCTAGGGTTACAATCCACTTGTTGCCTTCAAAAATGGGCCATGGTATGCATTTCAAGTATTTTGGCAAAACAAAAACAAAACAAAGATCATAGTCCCTCGACGACGCTATCTGAGTTGCCTAAACAAAATGATCAAGTCCCTCAAGAAAATTGCGAAAAATACTTGACACCATTGCTATCATGGTCCATACGATGACCCGCGCCTGTCCCGTTTAACATCCTAACACAAGCTTGTTCACCAAATACAATGGTGAAACAACACTGTTAAAAGGGTTAAAAAAACATAAGAAAGATCTTTGAGTAAAATAGGGTAGATAGCTCTTAGTTACTTTATCAAAAGCTTGCAAAAACATCCTTGTAATTTTCAAAACACACTTCACAACACAATTTCAAAACCCTACTTTCAAAACATTGAAAACTTTTCAAAAGACAAAAACACCTTTGTATACATTCAAACAAGAATCATTACAAAGGTTTCCACAAACGATGGCCTCTTTTCAAAACATATTTCAAAACCACACACAAAGCACCATTTCAAATAATTGAAGAGCACCATTTCAAACAATTGAAAAGCAAAGCAAGTGATCTAAGCAAGTAACTAAGAGCCCATGGATAACCATGGATAGAAAGGGTGCTAATACCTTCCCTTTCTATAATCTAATCCCCGAACCCAAGAAAAAATCTCAAAGGTCTTTCCTGTGCTTTTTGACCTTTCCTTAGGATAAAATAAAAAGTCGGTGGCGACTCTTGCTAAACCGAAACATTTGCGAACACAAACGCAAAACCCTTAAGTCAGTTCTCCCACCGCATCACAGAACTGGCGACTCTACTGGGGAAAACTTTAAAAGTGGAGTAACCTTAGGGCCTAGATCACCCTTTGCATGATTATATTGTTTACTTTGATTGCTTTACATTTGGTTCTCTTGTTTGGGCTTGAAATCCTCTACCCGAATTTGGGAAACATTCATAGGTAAATAGCAATACGTTGTGGAAACTGTGTGGGGTATACCGACATGGTTGAAGCAATAGCTATATTAGTGCGACATATTTGTGAGTACCGATAGCCTTTGAGTCAATCAAAGAGAATACGGGGCCGCTGAGTGATGTCATGAAGCCTAATGAACTCTTAGAACCTTAATTGACCATCTTGGCCTTTTATTAGGGGTAGTGAGATGACCGACTTTGGTGCAGTCTGAAGTTGGTAGATACTCGATACTACACTCATTGAGGGTTGATTTCTTGGAATATTTTGGTCGCTAGTTAAGTGGATAATCCATAACAATGAACATAGAAAACAATCCAGTGATATTGATCTCCTTAGAATCCGGTTACTATTTATAGGACAAGTTTGAGCCAACTAAACTCAAGAGGGTATTTACCTATGAAACCTCATGCAAGCCTGAAGCTAGGATCTTGTGTGGCTTGCTTGTACATGTGTTTGTGCATACATCATGAACATCATAAAGCATCATATGCATCCACTAACCATTTCAAGGGTTTGGATCTTCATCTTTGTTCTTGTTTCGTAGGTCATGGGTATCTTCGCAGGAAAACGATTCAAGTCAACCTTGTGAGTATCCCTACTCAACTCAAGGAGCTTACATCCCGGATTCTAGAGAATTCTCTCTTCAGTGAAAGACATGGTAGACTTCTCAACTTGGTCAACTCCAACATTGAAGAAGACATGGTGAAAGTTCTCTTCCAGTTCTTTGACCCCCTTCACCACTGTTTTACATTCCCTGATTACCAACTAGTACCCACTTTGGAGGAATTTTCTCAACTCTTGAAGATTCCTATTCTTAATCAACTACACTACAACGGTACAAAAAAAGAACCAAAGCCTGAAGATGTTGCTCAAGCATTACACTTGCAACCATCTGACATCAAGGGACATTGGGAAACCAGAAGTGGTGTCAAGGGTTTCTTGGAAAAGTTTATGTTTGAGAAGGCACAAGACTGCTGGAATTCTCTTGGTCTACAAGCTTTTGAAGAGATAGTGGCACTCCTTATCTATGGGTTGGTCCTGTTCCCAAACCCGGATCAGCTTATAGATGTGAATGCTGTCAAGATTTTCATATCCAGGAATCTTGTACCTACATTGCTTGGGGACGTCCTACACTCATTTTACACACGAACAATAAGGAAAATAGGTGTTCTCATGTGCTGTACTCCTCTCCTAGAAAGGTAGTTTATTTCTCACCTTCCACAATCAGTTTTGAAGAATGAGAAGGGTTTAAGGTGGTCACAATGATTGATGACCCTCAGACATTCTGGTGTACATTGGTGTTCTCGGTCCAGAGAAAATGTCATCCTCATTTATCGTTGTGGGGAATTCCCTAATGTCCCACTACTTGGCATTAGGGAGGAATTACCTACAACCACTGTTTAGCTATAAGATAGTTTGGATATGCTCGGAGGGATGGCCCTCATGACATGCTGATTCCTGACCTAGTTTTTGACTTCGACAACGATGCACAAGGACTTCGACAAAGGTTCATCAGAGCTTAGAGGATGCCCAACAAGGTGGATAGTAAGACACTGGGGCACAAAAATTCCACCCCCCTTGAGCCTTACCTCAAGTGGGTACAAACCCGCGCCCAGAATCTTATGATGCCATACCCTCACATTCTCCCCTTGATCAAAGAGCCTGTTATGGAAGGAGAGGTTCCATACACCATCCTACATCCTGGCATGCCAACATCATGGGAAGAAATGCAAAAGAGTTGGATCCAACTCAAGGAAGAACGGAATACTTTTGAAGCCAGCTTATATGCCAGCGAGAAGAAGGTTTTGGAGCTTACCCGCCGACTTCATGAGGAAGAAACTCTCAACACTTACATCGCACCAAAGAGGACGCGCAATGTCTTTTTACATTAAGAATTTTGTAATATTTTGCCCATGGGGCACTTAAGTACTAACAATTTCTTCTTAATATGACGTGTGTTCCTTTTTGTTTGCAACAAATTTGAATTTCTGAATCCTTTAATGCATTACATGAATAACATACCATTCATCATATGGATAAACAGGTCTTCACACCAGGTTTCCTTATCTTTCTGCTGTTTATTTCAGCAAGATGGATTTGGAGCAGACGGTTAAGGATCTGCAAGCATAGAATTCTCAATTCCAGCAACTCCTTATGACCTTAGCAAAGGGTCAAGAGGATATGAAAGCACTATTGGAGAAGAATAAAGAGAAAAATAAGAAGAGGCCTGGAGTAGCCACTTTTGGAAGAAGGTTTGAAAGCAATTCCAGAAAAGTTCTCGAGTTCCCCTCAATGTCTGACGAAGGGGCTGGTAAAGGAAAAGGGGCTGCGGTACCGTCTGAATCTGAAGTTGAAGAGGAGGAAGAGGAAGAAGACGAGGACTACTCCGAACAACAATATCCCCCTGCAGATGATAAATATAAGAATCTTGAGGATATATTGGCAGCCATGGAGTTGCAGAGGGTGTCTGGTTTAGATTTTAAAGAACTAGGGTTGGTCGCGAGGATCGTCATTCCTCCCAAGTTCAAAATATCGACATTTGCTAAGTATGACGGACTATCCTGCCCAAAGATGCACCTGAGATCGTATGTCAGAAATATCCAACCCCACTCATCTGATAAAGACCTTTGGGTACACTTTTTCTAAGACAATTTGTCAGGCACACAGTTGGACTGGTTCTATCAACTCGAGAGATCAGAGGTTCACAATTGGGAAGACTTAGCTGCTACTTTTTACCGTCAATACCAATACAATGCTGATTTGGCGCCCACTCGTACTCAGCTACAAAGTATGGGGATAACTTCCAATGAAGGGTTTAAAGAGTATGCCCAGAAGTGGCGTGATCTGGCTGGAAGGGTGCAGCCACCGTTGTCAGATAGAGAGCTAGTCGACATGTTTCTGGGGACCCTGTCTGGCCCTTTCTTCAATCATTTAATCGGGAGTTCTTCTGTAGGATCCACCGGACTTATTTTGACCGGCGAAAGGGTCGATGCCAGTATTAAAAGTGGTAAGATTCAGAAGGATACCTCCGAGTCCGCTGCTGTTAAGAAAACCTTCCCAGCTAAGAAGGAAGCCTCTGCTGTGTATTCTCAGAAGGGTCAGGGAAGAACCGAGCTCCGGCCAACTGTAGGGGCTGTGATGATTCAAAACTCTTCAAATGATCAACCTCGCGGCAATCAGTCGAGACCTAATCAACAACGGGTAGAAAGGATACAACGACAGTTCACCCGAATCAACATGACGCCAACTCAAGTACTCCCTCATTTGTTGAAGTTGAATCTTACCAGTTTGAAGGAAGTGCCAAAGAACCCTAACACCTCCTCTCCATCCTACCACCCCAATGCCAAGTGTGCTTACCACTCTGACAGTTTTGGGCACGATACCAATAATTGTTAGGCGCTTAAGCACAAAATCCAGGACCTGATTGATGCCAAGGAAGTAGAATTTGACGCTCCTGAGAAGCCCAATGTGATATCTGCTCTGATGCCCAAGCACGGTCATAATGTTCATGCCGTTATGGAAGACCTTCATGTTACTGATGTTGCTAATCTTTTGACTCCGTTATTAGTGATTAAAGAGAAATTAGTGAGAGTCGGGATATTCCCAGGCTGTGGGAAGGACTGTTACTTTTGTTTAAACATACAAGTCGGTTGCCCAATGTTGAAATCAGGTGTCCAACGCCTGATGGATACCCAAGAGATACTCTTCCAAAAAACCCCTGTTGATACCTTTATTCCTGCTACTTTTGCTACTTCAACCAATGATATTGCAATCATAACCATTTCAACCAATCTTCCCAAGGCTTGTAAAAGGCCTGTCAAGATTACACCTGGTCCTGAATTTGTACCTTTAAAAATCACCATGCCGGGGCCTATCCCGTATCAATCTAGCAAGACGATACCATGGAACTATGGAGGAGAAATCTTATATCATGGTATCAAGCAGATTGAAGCAGTCCAAGATAATTCTGAAGAGGAAATCCGTGATATAGGGAACATTGCGGGTACAAGCAAGATAACCCATAGCGGCCGGATCTTTTCTCCGGAGATTGCTCCCCCCCGAGCAGTTTTCGGACCCTCGAAAGCTTCTGCACCTGTTAGGCCATCTGTACAAGACCCGATAATTGAAGAATTGGATACTCCTGAAGTAAGACCATCTGCTGATACTACCAATAAGGGTAAGGGGATACTAGAAGCGTCTGTCAGGACGAAGGCTCATGTTGTGGTTATCCCCGAAACCACTCAGAAAAAAATGGAGGAAATCTTGAAAATCATCAAAAGGAGTGATTTCGACGTTGTGGAACAACTAGGGAAGACCCCTTCTAAGATATCCATGTTGGCTCTTCTACTTTTCTCTGAGGCCCATGCTAAGGCCTTAATAAAATTTCTAAAGACGGCTCACGTGCCCCAGGAAACTTAGGCTGACCAGTTTCAGGAGTATGTGGCCAGTCTTACTGTTGATAATGGCTTGTGCTTTTCCGATGCTAACTTAACTCCCAAAGGAAGGAAACACAACGACGTGCTACATGTTTCAGTTGAATGCAGGGGAACCACCCTCGCCCATGTCTTAGTTGATACTGGTTCTTCCTTGAATGTGCTGCCGAAGAAAGCATTAGACCGTTTGGACTGCGAAGGATTGTCCCTCAAGCCTAGTAACATCGTTGTTAGGGCCTTTGATGGGTCCAAAAGAATGGTTCATGGAGAGGTTGACATTCCTATCAAAGTAGGCGTAGAAGTTTTCAACTCCACCTTTTATGTGATGGACATCTGTCCGTCGTATTCATGTTTGTTAGGAAGACCGTGGATCCATTATGTCAGGGCAGTTACCTCCTCTTTGCACCAAATGCTAAAATATCCTGTTAAAGGTAAGATTATAACAGTGCACGGCGAGGAAGAGTACATGATAAGTCATCTCAATTCCTTCCGCTATGTGGAGTTGGATGGCGAGTTCATCGAAACGCCCTTCCAACATTTTGAGGAAGTTTCTCCTGAGGTAGCAGTTACGAAGACAGTGGTTGAGGTACCTATCGTCCCCAAGCATGTGCCTAGGATGGCATCTCTCAAGGACGCAGAGGCGGCGATCAAAGAAGGGAAGAGTACAGTATGGGGGAAATTGCCTGATTTTCCCAATAAGACGGACAAATTTGGACTAGGGTTTAAGCTGCAGGACAAAAAGCTATGCGTCGCTCCAAGACTGGAAGATCACCTGTGAGGATCACTCACCATGAAGTTATTGTTGTTGAAGATAAATATGAAGAGAACAACTTCGAAGATTGGATTTTTCCGACCATAGAAGGGGGTTTAAGCAACTGGGAAGCAAAGAATTTTATTCCCATCACCTTCATCAACCAGTAATTTTATCTTTGAACAATTTCTTATTTCGGTCTGTAATAACTAAAACAATTCGTACACTATTTTCACCTCATGCCTAGCCCGGGGCATGTAGGTCCATTTGTAAGGGCTTGATTTCCTTCATTATCATATGCCGTGTTTTAATTAATCATTGGACGTTTTCATAAACTGTTGTGTTCATTTTCTTTCCTTTTGCATTTTTTGTTTTGATTAAGGATGGCTACCCCTTACACACACCCACACTCATAAATTCAGGTACCCATCCACTCCGGATTCCATGGGTGACTATTCTGTTTTAGCCTTCGATAAATCTGAGGATTTGGTCAATCATGCTGAATACGAAGTTGACGAAGACTGTGAAGTGCCGGGAGAGTTAGCCAGACTTTTGCAACAAGAAGAGAGGGTTATTCTGCCTCATGAAGAGTTGCTAGAAACCATCAACTTGGGGACAAAGGAAGACAGGAAAGAAGTAAAAGTGGGTGCCAACCTGGAACCAAATGTCAAGGAGTGCTTAGTGCAGTTATTGAACGAATATGTTGAAATCTTCGCCTGGTCTTATGAAGACATGCCAGGATTGGACACAAATATCGTGGCTCACCGTCTCCCTACAAGAGAAGACTGTCCACCGGTCAAGCAAAAGGTCCGCCGAATGAGGCCTGACATGTCTGAGAAAATCAAAGCTGAGGTAATGAAGCAATTCACTGCTGGCTTTCTGGCTGTTACTTCTTATCCACAATGGGTTGCTAACATTGTGCCCGTGCCTAAGAAGGACGGCAAAGTCAGAATGTGTGTGGACTAGCGAGACTTAAACAGGGCTAGCCCTAAAGACGATTTCCCACTGCCACACATTGACATCTTGGTTGACAACACAGCTCAACACAAGGTATTTTCCTTCATGGATGGATTCTCGGGATACAACCAGATCAAAATGGCCCCCGAGGACATGGAGAAAACTACTTTTGTCACGCAATAGGGTACCTTCTGCTACAAAGTGATGCCATTCGGACTGAAGAATGCATGGGCAACCTATCAATGCGCCATGGTAGCTTTGTTTCATGATATGATATATCATGAGATCGAAGTTTACGTAGACAACATGATAGCTCGATCACAGACAGACAGAAGAACACCTTGATCATTTGCAAAAGCTGTTTGCCAGGTTGAAGGAGTATAAGCTCAGACTAAACCCAAGCAAGTGCACTTTTGGAGTTAGGTATGGTAAACTTTTGGGATTTATTGTCAGCAACAAAGGCATTGAGGTTGATCCAGCTAAAGTAAAGGCTATACAAGAAATGCCTGCCGCCCCGCACTGAAAAGGAGGTTAGAGGATTCTTGGGACGCTTAAACTATATCGCGAGGTTCATCTCTCACCTGACATCTACCTGTGAGCCAATTTTCAAACTGTTGAAGAAAGATCAGGTAGTTGAATGGAACAATTATTGTCAAGTTTCTTTTGATAAGATCAAGGAGTATTTACTAGAACCTCCTATTTTGATGCCACCCGTCGAAGGAAGGCCGTTAATCATGTATCTGATTGTTTTGGATAACTCAATGGGGTGCGTGCTGGGCCAACATGACGAGTCTGGCCGAAAAGAGCATGCCATTTATTACCTTAGTAAAAAGTTTACCGACTGTGAGACTCGCTACTCACTGCTCGAGAAAACTTGTTGCGCTTTGGTATGGGCTTCTCACCGACTAAGGCAGTATATATTGACTCATACCACTCTGCTGATTTCCAAGATGGATCTGATCAAGTATATCTTCGAGAAGCCTGCTTTATCTGGAAGAATCGCTAGATGGCAAATGATCCTGACTGAGTATGATATCCAGTATACTACCCAAAAAGCTATAAAGAGGAGTGTACTAGCTGACCATCTAGCTCATCAAGTCGTCGAAGATTACCAATCTATGAGATTCGACTTCCCTGACAAGGACATTATGACATTGGACAACATCGAAGGTAACAGACCGTATGATGGACCTGAACAAGGATCCCGATGGACCCTATATTTTGATGGTGCTTCAAATGCACTTGGCAACGGTATCGGTGCGGTACTCATTTCTATGGAAGGTTTCCATACACCCTTCACTACCCGACTTTGCTTCAGCTGTACCAACAAAATGGCTGAATATGAAGCTTGCATCTTTGGTCTCAAGGCTGCTATAGACTTGGGAATCAAATCTTTGGTCGTATTTGGGGACTCAGATTTGGTTATTAGTCAAGTCAAAGGAGAGTGGGATACCAAACATCCTAATCTTATCCCATACAAAGAACATGTCTTGACATTGCTGCCTCATTTCGAGCAGATTACCTTCGAGCATTTCCCGCGAGAGGAAAATCAGTTAGCCGATGCTCTGGCTACAATGTCTTCCATGTTTAAACTCAACTGGGATAACGAGGCTCCCCAAATTACCATCGAGCGAATGGACAAACCTGCACACTGTCATGAGATTAATACCGAAGAAGTAGTGGAACAACCCTGGTTTCATGAAATCAAAAGGTATCTCCAGACTAGAGAATACCCTGAAGGAGCTTTCGTCAATGACAAAAACTTCTTAAGGAGATTTGCTGCCAAGTTCTTCCTAAGCAATGGCATCCTTTATAAGCACAACCATGATTGTGTTCTACTTCGTTGTGTGGACAAGGTTGAAGCAAAGTTGATCATGACCGAAATACACAGTGACACATTTGGCACCCACTTGAGCGGACATACGATGGCTAAGAAGATTCTAAGGGCAGGCTACTACTGGTCTACCATGGAAGCTGATTGTCATCAACAGTCCCGTACCTGCCATAAGTGTCAAGTCTACGCTGACAAAGTACATATTCCACCTGTTCCTCTCAACGTTCTGATAGCTCTTTGGCCATTCGCAATGTGGGGCATTGACATGATTGGAGAGATTAAGCCTACGACATCCAATGGGCATCGCTTCATCTTGGTCGCTATTGATTATTTCACCAAGTGGGTCGAAGCAGCTTCCTATGCCTCTGTTACAAAGAATGTGGTTGCCCGCTTCATCAAGCAGAACCTCATATGCCCGTATGGTATCCCCGACAGGATCATCACAGACAACGGTACAAATTTGAACAACACTATGATCACCGCCCTATGCGAGCAGTTCAATATTTATCATCATAATTCATCTCCCTATCGGCCGAAGATGAACGGTGCTGTTGAAGCTGCAAACAAAAATATCAAGAAGATCATTCAAAAGATGACAGTCACCTACAAGGACTGGCATGAGATGTTACCGTTTGCTCTGCATGGATATCGTACCACGACACGTACTTCAACAGGGCAACCCCATTTTCTTTGGTGTATGGCATGAAAGCTGTTCTACCCATGGAAGTTCAGATTCCTTCCTTAAGGATTATGAAGGACGCTGGTTTGAGTGAAGATGATTGGATTCAGACCCGGCTTGATCAACTTAATTTGATCAACGAGAAGCGACCCACTGCTGTTTGTCATGGTCAGACGTATCAAAAATGAATGATCAAGGCTTTCAATAAGAAAGTCAGGCATCAGGTATATCAAGTCGGATATCTTTTAATCAAGCGGATCATCTTGCCGCAAAGTGATCCCAGGGGCAAGTGGACTCCTACTTACGAAGGACCATTTGTGATAAAAAGCATATTTTCTGGTGGGGCAATGATTCTGACCATCATGGACGGTGACGACCTGCCGCACCCTACGAAGGCAGACATAGTCAAAAGATACTACGCGTAAAACGACCTGACAAGTTGAAAACCCGAAAGGGCAACTTGGGCAAAAATGGGCATTCCGGTGAACCGAAAACCCGAAAGGGCGGTTCAGGCAAAAATTAGGGATAAAACAAAAAAATCTGTACACCTGACAAGTTGAAAACCCGAAAGGACGACTTGGGTAAAAAAGGGTTTCCCGGTGGATCGAAAACCCGAAAGGGCGGTCCAGGCAAAAGTTAGGGAATTAAAGCGTATGACTATGTCTCGTTGGATCACTTTAAGGACAATCTCTTCACCAACAAGCTCCAAGCTTCTGATCAATCCAGTCATCGGCGGACGAAGCAGCGAATGGACGAGATACTCAGAGTTACGAAGGCTATAGCAGAATGGGAATCCCATGGAATTGTTACACATAGCCATCTTCCTTTTGTATAAAATTTTTCTCAATTTTTACGACAACATTCTCTTACTAGGATGTCTGTCTCCTTTGTATAAAGATATTTACAAAAGTTAATACAAAGATACTTCAAAGTGCAGAAATTTGTTTACCTTTCTTTGCCCTTTTACACTTATATTTTATTTGAAAACGTCCAATGTTTTGTTAAATAGGCATATGCATTTGAATATAATCACTGCTTACAAATAAAACGAAATTGAGAAAGGATAATTACTGATAGGTTGAAGGTGTAGGAAGATATCTTTATGCTGATCCAGAAGAAATCCCCTACAATACATCATTCAGATCCTCAACAAAGCTAAAAATTTGGAGTGTTATTCCCCAGCGGAGTTAAGCTTCAAGATCTCCAGCGGAGCCAGTACATTCTAAAACTTGATTCCCCAGCTGAGTTAGGATTCAAAATTCCCATCAGAGTTAAACTTCAAGATCCCCAGTGGAGCCCGAAAAACCTGAAATACCTATCCCCAGCAGAACCAGAGTATTCTAAACCTTCTTCCCCAACGAAGTTAAGTTTCCAATTATCAACCCCGGGATGTTTCCCCAGTAGTTCGGCATACAACCCAAAGCTCCTGATCCCATCGGTCGAGTAGACATTCTCCCCACAGAGTTATCTCCTAACATATCGAAGATTCTCAGTCTCATTTCTCCAAGCAGAAGCCTCCTAGGTTTTAACTCCCCAATAGAGATTTTAAGAGTTTTCCCTATTTCCCAGGAAATTCATGAAGGATTCTCATTCCCTGCAGAAGTTGTCAAAGGCCTTGTAAATCCCCACAAGTCACTAAGGATTGTCAGTCCCCAGTATTGGTCCCAGGATTTCTCATTTCTCAAACAATCAGAAATTCTTTAATCCCCAAGCAGTCAGCAAGGATTTCTCATCTTCAATAATCAAAGATTTTTGGAATCCCCAACATCGGTCAAGGATTTAATTTCCTCGACAGCAGTCAAAGATTCCATTATCTCCAGCCATCAAGGATTTATTTTCCTCA
Source organism: Vicia faba (assembly GCA_948472305.1). NCBI lineage: Eukaryota > Viridiplantae > Streptophyta > Magnoliopsida > Fabales > Fabaceae > Vicia > Vicia faba. Next base: position 245,727,805 of record OX451735.1, read on the forward strand.
GAAAGACAACTACTCAGCTTACGTGCATAACCATTACATCCATATATCATAAACATTGATGAAACACAATTCATTGCATCATACATATCATGCAACATAACTTTGTGTTTTAGCTAACATTTTAACATATTCAGGATAAGATTAAAAGGCTATCGTTAACAATTATTCAGATACAGTATGGATACACCCCAGACACGACAGTCATTCTATTACTCATTCAAAATTTCAATCCAGATATAATACAGATACACCCTGGACACGGCGGTAATTCTACTACTCATTCAGACTTCAACAATCCGATACAGACTAGATACACTCCAGACACGGCGGCCATTCTATCTCTCATTCAGATTCAACTATCAACTTCAAGTTCAGATACGCTCCAAACACGGATGCCACTCTGGCCTTTACACCAGCAGTTTGATTCTCCCCAGTGCAGTCGCCACGTAAGTCATTCTGTCACTTATTCAGATCCCAGTTACAACTCAGATACACTCTAGACACAGAAGTCATTCTGCTACTCATACAGATCTCAACTTCAGATATAATGCAGATACACTCCAGACACGGCAGTCATTCTGATATTCATTCAAAGTTAAAATGATGTTACATCTCAGATACGCTCCAGACACGGACACCATTCTTTTGCTCATATAGTCTCAGTCTCCAGATACAGGCAAATGCATTCCAGACACAGATACCATTTTGACGCTCATTCTCATAACCTACAACATTGCAATTCAACAAACATTCTTGGATGGCATATTTAAGCTCATCTCCAGCAAAATTCTACCATCTCTAAATGGCATCTTTAAGCCCATTTCCTCAGCTTTATTTTAACGAGTGCAAATTTACGGGCACTCTAGTGTCCAATCCTCTTTTACCTTCGAGTCGTGAAAGGCAAACTTGCCAATCTAACTCTTCAGGTTCAAGAAGATTGAACAGGGGAAACTGTTGTACCCCAAAATTTTCCTTCTCATTTCATCAACATTTCTCATCACAAGACTCTTGGAACTCAAGATCAAGTTAGGGTTTGCTCTGCTCAAGACACCTCCTTGCATTGTTGACCTAAATTAGGGTTTGAGTTTGCACATGGATGTTTTGACCCATAATGACCAAAGTGACTTTCATACTTCATGTTGGATTCACAAGTTTGTCCACACCAAGTTTCAAGCCTTGATTCAGATTTTTGCCCAATCAATTGGACAATTGACCTAGAAATCAGCTGTATTGGGGAAAAAGTCAACTGTGGCCAATTGACAGTCAAACCTCATGAAATTTGACCCACATCAAAATTATGAACTCATATTAACCATTTGATCAATTTTGGATCACAATTCCACAAGAAATTTGATCAGATCACCAACAGGGCAAAATGGTCATTTTTAGGGTTTTGACTGAACAAAGGAAATTTTTGACTGTTTGACCTAGCCAATGGCAAATCAAGCTCAACCATGGACTCAAGGACTCAATGACATTGTATTGACCCATTCAACAAGTTCAAAAGATCTCAAATTCATAGGATTGACAGATGAATTTTTCAGTCAACTGATCAAAGTTTAACTGTATACTGAAAAGTCAAACTTTGACTTTTTGGTCAAAATCAAGTTCCAAGGGTCATTTTTCATCAAGACATGTCAAATTATGAAACTTGTTCATCAAGAAACCCAAAAATACAAATTAGGGTTTAAAATGGAAAAATTTCATAACTTAGAAATTTTCTAAGTTATAAAATTTTCTTATTTTTTCCTAACTTTGTCCCATTTTTTCACCAAGATGTAAATGGATTCAAACAAAACTTATAACATTGAAGTTGTATTCTATCACAAATTCTACAACTTTTATTCACAAAGTTTTCTCAAAAGAAGCTTGGATCTCAAATTATGATTTTTGGAACAAGGGTACCTAAAACTTTTAACTTAGAGAAATTTTGCCCTAGTTTAGGCAGGATTTTGACCCATCTTCTTGGCCATTTTTCACATAGTTCCACTTGGAATATTAAGTTTCATTTCAAATATGGATTATATTACATGTTGCAAGCTTTCCAAATTGTCCAAGAACTCTTCAAACACCTTTGTGGTTAGAGAGAATCGAATGCTTGAAGTTGGCAAAAACTCACTTTACAACCATGGCCAATACATGTTCATACCACTTGCCAAATCTGACCAAGATAGCATAGTTCACAATTACAGGCCTCTAAACCATTTTGTACTCCATAATTTAATTCAAATACATTGAGCCAATGCATTGTCTTGGTCATTAGCGTATTGTACACAAGTTTAATCCCTAAATGGTAAAAGGTACATTGCCATTTTTTAAAAGATATGCTTTATGTCAAACCATGATCTTTTAAGCATGGGGCCATATCTCTGAGGCCAAATCAAATCCAAAAATTTCAAGTATCAAGGAGATTGTATGCAACATAATACATGACTGGTGCAGGCCTGTGAGAACAAGTTACACATTCTTGCTTCACAAAGAAGAAATTTGTCCAAATCCTTCCAACTCAAAAAACAGCCATAGTCAGTTTACACAAACATTGCAAACAATTTTTGCATATTCTCACAAGTCAGAAGCACAAGCCTTTCACCCCTAAAGTACCCTCATACTCCAAAACCCCATTTTCTTGCAAAACAGGGTCAGTTCTGCATTTTGCAAGCCACCATCAAATTCCCTTGTGCGTTTTGTCCAAAGCTACTTCAAACACATTCCAACCAACATACCCGAGCTATCCAGACCACTCACAAGTTGCTATAACTCGCTTAACACACATTGCCATTTTTGTTTGGAAGCTTTGCAGGTTGAGTTCTGTAGCACGATTCAGGCCACTTCAAAACAATCTAAGCACTGGGAAAGCTTCAGTGGACATCAGGCAAGCTCAAAAGAACCTCAAACACCCTTGAAAGTTGCAACATTGTCCAACTCGAACTCAATTGAAACTGGTATTTCATGAACTTCTATCTCTCTATTTAGGAATAGTTAGACTTAGGTTTGTGAATGAAAGATGTTGTATTCATAGCCCTGAAACCATACATGTGCTTAGTTTTCATTTATATTAATCGTGCTAGGAGAATTTCATCCATGAACTTTCTGAAAAAACTAGGTTAAAAATTAGGGCCAGAGAAATTCTCTCTGGTCTTTGAGAGTTAGCTTAAGTTTTTTATATAGTTAGATTCGTTGTTTGATGCTCTACAAGTTTCATGTTATGAGTTTTGTCAAAAAAGCACAGAATCAGGAGATAGCAGTTTGTGTGGAAAACGCGTGTTTTGGTGTTTGAACTGAGGAAGAAGATGAAGTTTATGGGCTGGGCCTGGTTATTTTTGCTTCTAACACTTGCATTTTCAGTTCACACCCCCCTGACCCATTTCTTTGAATTTTTTTTTATCATATTTGCATTTTTATTTCATTTCTGACTTTTATATTTTATTTTCAAACATGAAAAATGATCCAAAAATATTTTTATAATTTTTTACATTTATTTGATATTTATTTTTATTTTTACTAGTATAAAAATGTTTATATGCTTTTTATATCATTTTGTTTAAATTAAAAAATAATACATATAATACTTTTATTTTCATTTATTATTTTATACACTTTTGAAAACATTTTCTTGAAATATATACATTTTGTAAATAATTTATTTTATTTTTGTATACACTTAATATATTTAATACATATATATATACATATATACTATATTTTATTAAATAATTAGAAAAAAAACACAAAAATAATACATTTTTATTTTTATTAATATTTTATACTAAAAATACCTTTTTTCAATATACTTTTATTTTGTATACATGTTAATACATTTTTTGTACATAAATAATACATTATATTTATTTTCCTTAGAAATTAGGGTTTTTGCCCTAAAAACAAAAATAATTAAAATTGACTTTTTATTTATTTACATTTCACATTAAAAATACTTTTTACATACATAAAAACTTTTTTTTGCATAATACATTTTATTTAATATTTATTTATTATATTTATTTAAATATTGTACATTTAATTGTTATGCCTTACACATTTGATTTGGCTAGAATTTAATTTCTTGTCTAAATAATCCCCTATTCAAAATTGTACCCCCCTCCCTATATCATGTTGTAATAGTGTAGAATTTAAATTCTTGCACCTTTAAGCTTTCAATTATGCCATGATTAGACTTAGGGTTTGTATGCAAAATCAAATCAACAAATAGTCTGACCTAATCAAAAGACAAAAATGCATGAAAAATAAACACAATGCACACTTGCACCCCTAGGGTTACAATCCACTTGTTTCCTTAAAAAATGGTCCATGGTATGCATTTCAAGTATTTTGGCAAAACAAAAACAAAACAAAGATCATAGTCCCTCGACGGCGCTATCTGAGTTGCCTAAACAAAATGATCAAGTCCCTCAAGAAAATTGCCAAAAATACTTGACACCATTGCTATCATGGTCCATACGATGACCCGCGCCTGTCCCGTTTAACATCCTAACACAAGGTTGTTCACCGAATACAATGGTGAAACAACACTATTAAAAGGGTTAAAAAAACATAAGAAAGATCTTTGAGTAAAATAGGGTAGATAGCTCTTAGTTACTTGATCAAAAGCTTGCAAAAACATCCTTGCTATTTTCAAAACATACTTCACAACACAATTTCAAAACCCTACTGTTGTACCCCAAAATTTGCCCTCCCATTTCTCATTGATTTCTCATCACAAAGCCCTTGAAGCTCAGGATCCAGTTAGGGTTTCATCTGCTCAAGACCTCTCCTTGCACTGTGGACTCAAAATTAGGGTTTGTGTTTGCATAAAGATGTTTTGACCCAAAATGTCCAAGATGACTTTCATGCCTCATATTGGACTCCCAAGCTTACCCATATCATGTTTCAAGCCTTGATTCCAAGTTTTGCCCAGTCAATTGGACAATTGACCTAGAAATCAACTGTATTGGGGAAAAAGTCAACTGTGGCCAATTGACAGTCAAACCTCATGAAATTTTACCCACATCAACATTATGAACTCATATGAACCATTTGATCAAGTTTGGATCACAATTCCACAAGAAAATTGATCAGATCACCAAAAGGGCAAAATGGTCATTTTTAGGGTTTTGACTGTACAAAGGCAATTTTTGACTGTTTGACCTAGCCAATGGCAAACCAAGCTCACACATGGACTCAAGGACCCCATGGAATTATCTTGACATGATCAACAAGCTCAAAAGATCCCAAGTACACAAGATTGACAGTTGAATTTCCCAGTCAATTGATCAATTTTGACTGTATACTGAAAAGTCAAACTTTGACTTTTTGGTCAAAATCAAGAGTCAAGATTCATTTTTCATCAAAACATGCCAAATCATGAAACTTGTTCACCAAGAAATCACAAAATGCAAATTAGGGTTAGAAATGGAATTTTTCATAACTTAGAATTTTTCTAAGTTATGAAAAACCCTAATTTTTTCCCAACTTTGCCCCACTTTTTCACCATGATCCATTTGGATTCAAACAAAAGTCCAAACATGAAAGTTGTAGCTTGTTGAATAATCTACAACTTTGATTCACAAAGTTTTCTCATTTGAAGCTTGTATCTCAAGTTACAATATTTTGAATAAGGGCACTAAACCATTTTTAACTTAGTGAAATTTTAACCTATTTTGACAAGGTTTTCTACCCCACTTCAAGGCCATTTTCAATACACTTCCACTTGGAATTTCAATTTGCATTTCAAATATGGATTGTAGTACACATTCCAAGCTTTCCAAAATGTCCAAGAACTTCTCAAACAACCTCATGGTTAGAGAGAATCGAATTTCACAATATAGCAAAAAACCACTTTGTTCATGACCAAGTTCCATGCCCATAACTTTGCAATTTGAACTCAGCATGCTTTAGGTTAGATTACAGGTCCTTAAACCAAGTTTCCATAATTTAATGCATATTCATTGTGTTAAGGTGTTGTTCTATGAGTTTGGACATTGTATGCAAGATTAATCCCAAATTAGATAAAGTGAACTATCCATTTTTGCTAAAATTCACTTTATGTCAATTTAGAAATCCAACAAGTACATTGCAAATCTGAATGGCACAAGTTTATGAGCATAACACACTGATCAAGGAGGGATTATGCAGCACATTAGGGGCCCTCTACATGCCTAGAAACTCAAGTTGCATTTTGTTGCTTAAGTGTGAAGAAAAGTTCCATAACTCACAACAACTCTCATCTCAGCATTAGAACACAAGAACAAACTTATCAAACACACTCAAGACAACATAACCAAGCTAATACACGACCCTTGCACCTCTAAAACACCCTCCATCTCAGAATCATCCTCAAACTGCAAAAACAGAGTTGCCTCTGCAGTTTGAGTGCCAACTCCCATTTCTCTCGAGCATTCTTGCCAAAACCTGTTCCTCTACCTTCCTTACAACCTATGCAAACTATCCAGAAGCTAAGACACAACCTGTAACACCTCTAAGCCACTTCACCATTTTTGTTTTTCTGTTTTGCAGTTGAAGTTCTCTAGCTTGATTCAGAAGCTCTCAAGACAAAGTAAGCATTGAAACAGCATCCCTGGACCTCAAGGAAGCTTTTCCAATCATCACCTTGCACTGAAGGTTCCTACATCTCCAGATAGAAGTTCAACTGAATAGGTAAAATTTTGAATTCGTATCTCTCTTATTATGCATCATTAGTCTTAAGTTTGTGAAGAAATAATGTCATACTCATGCCACTGAACATGTCCATGTCTTTACTTTTCATTTCTTTTGCCTGAGTAGAGAGAATTTGGAGTTTGAAAATGACAGAAAAACTAGGTTAGGATTTGGAGGAGGAGAAATTCTCCTTCATCTTAGAGAGTTAGGTCAAGTTCTATACATGGTTAGAATCGTCTCTTCATGCTGAACATTTTTTATGTTATGAGTTTTTGTTAAAAAGCCAGGAATCAGGAGTTAGCAGCTGGAGTACAGGGCGCGCGTTTTTGAATGTTGTTGAACAAAGGTTGAAGATGAAGCCACATGGGCTGGGCCTGTGTGGTCTTTTCTTTTTACACCCTATTTCCATTTTCTTACCCCCCAAGCCCATTTGCTTCATTTTTCATGATTTTTGACTTTTTCTTTTCTTATTTGACTCATTTATTTTTTCTCAGCATATTAAAATTTTGAAAATATTTTTCTCATCATTTTTTGATTTTATTTGATTTTTATTTGATTTTCTTTTGTTTATACATAAATAAATACATATTATTATTTAGGATAAATAGAAAAGTATGTAAAAACACTTCTATTTTTATTTTTATTTTATATTACCCTCTGAAAATATTTTATATAAAAAAAATGCTATTTTCTAAAAAATTAATTATTATTATTATTTATATATATAGTACATATTTAAAATAATATAAATATACATATATATATATATATATATATATATATATATATATATATATATATATATATATATATATATATATATATATATATATATATATATATATATATATATATATATATATATATATATATATATATATATATATATATATATATATATATATATATATATATATATATATATATATATATATATATATATATATATATATATATATATATATATATATATATATATATATATATATATATATATATATATATATATATATATTAATGCATTTAGAGTAAAAACACCAAAAAATGTACATATTTTATTTTTTAATGTTTAATACTAAAAATGCCTTTTTTACAAATATATCATATTTTATTTTATTTTTGTATGTAAATAATGAATATTGTATGAATTAATTAATTAATATACATTTTGATTAGAATTAGGGTTTTTACCCTAAAATTGAAAATACCTCAAAATAATACCCTTTTATTTTCTTTATTTTATTTTACATAAATAATACCTTTTTTTACATATACATAAAAATTCCTTTTATATTTTGCATATTTATTTCAATTTCCATTTAATTATGCAATTATTTATCTTGTAAATATTCCTAAAAATGATGTAATAGCTTAGATTTAAATTCTTGCCCAAATAAACCCCATTTGAAACATTGTACCCCCCTCCCCATATTATTGTGATGTAATAGCGTAGGAATTTAAATTTCGCACTTTTAATGCTTTCTAAACATACTATGCTAGAATTAGGGTTTTGTATGCGAATAAAAATGAACAAAAATAGTTGGACCTAATACAAGATAAATGAGCATGAAAATAAACAACACATCTCACACTTGCACCCCCTAGGGTATTCCACTTTGTTGCCTTTCAAAATTGGGCCATATTGCATGTTGAATTTCTTTGGGTAAAACAAACAATCAAATGATCATAGTCCCTCAAAATGTTGCCTAAATAAAATGATCAAGTCCCTTTTAAAGAAAATTTCCCAAAGACATTTAACACTATTGCAACTATGGTCTAAACGATGACCCGCGCCCGTCCCTTTCATCTCCTAAGACAAGATTGTCCACCAAATGCAATGGTGGAACAAAATTGTCAAAAGGCTTTAAAACATGACAAAAATCTTTGAGAAAATTTTAGGGTAGATGAACTCTTAAGTACTTGTCAACTTTCCAAGAAAAACACTTGCCTTATTTCAAAAAACCACTTCACAGACACTTTCAAAATCAACTTTTCAAACCCTTGAAACATCTTTTCAAAAAGACAAACACCTTTGTAAAACATTCGAGTAAAGAATTGTTACAAGGGTAGCCTATGCAAGGCATCTTTTTCAAAACCTTTTCAAAGCCACACACAAAGCACCATTTCAAACAATTGAAAACTAAGGCAAGTTGATCTAAGCAAGTGTCTAAGAGCCCATGGATAACCATGGATAGAAGGGGTGCTAATACCTTCCCCTTCTATAATCTACTCCCCGAACCCAAGAAAAAATCTCAAAGGTTTTTGCTGTGCTTTTTAAACCTTTCCTTAGGATAAAATAAAAAGTCCGTGGCGACTCTTGCTCAACCGAAACATTTGCGAAAACAAACGCAAAACCCTAGTCAGTTCTCCCACCGTATCACAGAACTGGCGACTCTGCTGGGGATAATTTTAAAGTGGAGTAACCTTAGGGCTTAGATCACCCTCTTGCATGACTAATTGTTTGATTTGCTTGCTTTATACTTTGGCTCTATTGTTTGGGTTTACAATCCTCCACCCGGATTTTTGGGAAACATTCGTAGATAGCAATACGTTGTGGAAACTGTGCGGGGTATACCGACACGGTCTAAGCAATAGCTATATTAGTGCGACATATTTGTGAGTACCGGTAACCCTTGAGTTCAATCAAGGAGAGTACGGGGCCGCTGAGTGATGTCACTAAGCACTAAGGACCTAGAACCTTACTTGACCATCTTGGCCTTTTATTAGGGGTAGTGAGATGACCGGCTTTGGTGCAGTCCGAAGTTGGTAGATACTCGATACTACACTCATTGAGGTTTGTTTTCTTGGAATATTTTGGTCGCTAGTTAAGTGGCTAAACCAAAAAAATGAACAATGAAAACAATCCAGTGATATTGAGCTCCTTAGAACCCGGTTACTATTTATAGGACAGGTTTTTAAGCCAACTACACTCAAGAGGGTACTTACCTATGAAACCCCATGCAAGCCTGAAATTAGGGTTTGGTATGATTTGCTTGTACATATGTTTTGTGCATACATCATAAACATCATAAAACATCATATGCATTCACTAACCATTTCAAGGGTTTTGGATCTTCAACTTTGTTCTTGTTTTGTAGGACATGGAAATTCCTCGCAGAAACACCATTCAAGTCAACCTTGTGAGAATCTCTCCTCAACTCAAGGAGATCACTTCAAGAATTCCGGAAAACTCATCCTTCAGTGAAAGACATGGTAGACTGCTCAGCCTAGTCAACACCAACATTGAAGAAGACATGATGAAAGTGCTATTCCAGTTCTTTGATCCTCTTCACCACTGCTTCACTTTCCCTGATTATCAGTTGGTTCCCACTTTGGAGGAGTTTTCTCAACTCCTAAGAATCCCTATCCTTAATCAACTACCCTTCAACGGTACGGAGAAGGAACCAAAGCCTGAAGATGTTGCTCGAGCACTACATCTACAACCATCTGAAATCAAGGGGCATTGGGAAACCAGAAGCGGCGTCAAAGGATTCTTAGCAAAATTCTTGTTCGAGAAGGCACAAGAATGTTGGAACTCATTGGACCTACAAGCCTTTGAAGAGATTGTGGCACTCCTTATCTATGGGTTGGTCTTGTTCCCAAATCCTGACCAATTGGTAGATGTCAACGCCGTCAAAATCTTCTTGTCCAAAAATCCAATACCAACATTGCTTGGGGACATCCTTCACTCATTTTACACACGAACAATGAGAAAGAGGGGTGTTCTCATGTGCTGTACTCCTATCCTCGCAAGGTGGTTTATTTCGCACCTTCCACAATCTGTCTTGAAGAATGATCAAGGTACACGGTGGTCCCAACGATTGATGACTCTTACTCATTCTGATGTGCATTGGTGTTCTCGGTCCAGAGAAAATGTCATCATCGTCGATCATTGCGGAGAATTTCCTAATGTTCCTTTACTTGGAATAAGAGGAGGTATCACCTACAACCCTTGCCTAGCTTTGAGGCAATTTGGATATGCACGGAGGGATGGCCCTCATGACATGTTGATTCCTAGCCTAGTTTTTGACTTCGACAACGATGCGCAAGGACTTCGCCAAAGATTCATCAGAGCTTGGGGAAAACTCAACAAGGTTGATAGCAAGACTCTGGGACACAAGAACTCCATCCCTCTTGAGCCCTATCTCAAGTGGGTACGAGCCCGAGCCCAAAGTCTAATGATGTCTTATCCTCATGTACTCCCAGTGATTAAAGAGCCCATCAATGAAGGAGAGGTTCCCTACACCATCCTGCATCCAGACATGCCTACATCGTGGGAGGAAATGCAGAAAAGTTGGATTCAGCTCAAGGAGGAACGAAACACTTTTGAAGCTAGCTACTACGCCAGTGAAAAGAAGGTTCTAGAGCTTACCCGCCGACTCCACGAGCAAGAGGCCCTCAACACCTACATCACGCCAAAGAGGATGCGCAATGTCTTTCTGCCTTGAGAAGTTTATGTTGTAACATTTGGCCCATGGGGCATTTATGTACTAACAAATTTCTTCTTATTAATATGACGTGCGTTCTTCTTTGTCTGAAACAACTTTGAATATCCTAAATCCTTGAATGCATTGCATACATCAGCATACCATTCATCATGTGCATAAGCAGGTCTCACTCCAGGTTTCCTTATCTATCTGCTGTTTATTTCAGTAGGATGGATCTCGAGCAAACAGTCAAAGACCTACAAGCCCAGAATGCACAGTTCCAGCAACTCTTGATGACCTTGGTCAAGAGTCAAGAGGATATCAAGGCTCATCTGGAGAGTAAGGACCCAGTGAAGAAGAAAAAGAGAGTCGGAGTGGCTACTTTGGGGAGAAGATTTGACAGAGAAGCTCGGAGGGTGCTTGAATTTCCTCCTACTTCTGATGAAGGGACTAGTAAAAGAGATCGAGTTGCGGTGCCTTCCGAGTCTGATGCAGAGGAGGAAGAGGTTGAAGAGGATGAAGATTATTCTAACCAGCAGTATCCTCCAGCTGATGACAAATATAAGGGTTTAGAAGACAGATTGGCTGCCATGGAATTGCAAAGGGTACCGAGTCTGGATTTTGAAGACATGGGCTTGGTTGCCGGAATTGTGATTCCCCCAAAATTCAAGGTGCCAGTGTTTGTAAGGTATGACGGGCTGTCCTGCCCCAAAATGCATCTCAGGTCCTATGTGAGAAAGATTCAACCCTATACAGCAGATAAAAATCTCTGGATTCATTTCTTTCAAGACAGCCTGTCGGGAGCTCAGTTGGAATGGTTTTATCAGTTAGAAGGAACCAGTGTCAGAAATTGGGAAGATTTGGCCACCGCTTTCTATAAACAATACCAGTATAATTCTGATCTTGCTCCTACTCGTACCCAACTTCAGGGTATGTCACTAGGAACAAGTGAGAGATTCAAGGAATATGCACAAAAATGGAGGGATTTGGTTGGCAGGGTGCAGCCTCCTTTAACCGATCGTGAGCTCGTTGATATGTTTCTTGGGACCCTGTCTGGGCCATTTTTCAATCATCTAATTGGTAACTCTTCCGCGGGGTTTACCGATTTGATCTTAACAGGCGAAAGAATAGAAGCTGGCATCAAGTCAGGAAAGATTCAGAAGGGTGTTGCTGCAAGTGTTGAGAAGAAGCCTTTTAAGAAGGAGACAGCTATGGTATATTCTCAAAGAAGAGCAGGGAAGATGGAGCGTCAGCCAACTGTAGGGGCCGTAATGATTCAAAACACCCCAAGTGAGCAGCCTCGCTACAACCAATCCAGACCAAATCAACAACGAGTGGAACGGCCACAACGGCAGTTCACTCGTATTAATATGACTCCAATACAAGTGCTTCCCCATCTGTTGAAGTTGAATCTTGCCACCATCAAGGAGGCGCCAAAGAATGTAAATACGTCCTCCCCGCATTATCATGCCAATGCTAAGTGCGCCTATCATTCAGACAGTGTTGGACACGACACCAATGATTGTTGGGCACTCAAGCATAAGATCCAGGACCTGATAGAGGCTAAGGAGGTAGAGTTTGACGCTCCAGAGAAACCCAATGTGATATCTGCACCTATGCCGAAGCACGGTCGGAATGTCAATGCCATTGAAGAGGATCTATATGTTGCTGACGTTAGTGATCTGACTACTCCACTGCTAACCATTAAGTTGAATTTGTTAAGGGCCGGGATCTTCCCGGGATGTAAAGAAGACTGCTACTGTTGTCACTCTCTGCCGTTTGATTGTCCGCTATTAAAGAAAGGCATCCAAGGCCCCATGGATAGCCGACAAATTTTGTTCGAAAAAGTTCCTGCTGTTCCAGTTCATGTTGAAAATATCTCAATCATAACCATTCACGCCAATCTTTCCAAGGCCGTCAAAAAGCCTGTTAAGATTACACCAGCTGCAAAGTCTATATCTTTGAAGATAACAATGTCAGGGCCTATTCCCTATGTTTCTGAGAAGTCGATACCTTGGAACTATGGTGGTGACATCTATTACCATGGTATCAAGCAAGTTGAAATAATTGAAGAAAATTCAGATGATGAAGAAGCCAGCATTAGTAACATTGCGGGCACCAGCAAAATCACCAGGAGCGGGAGAATATTTTCTCCAGAGATTGCCCCTCCAAGAGCAGTCTTTGGACCCTCATCAGCTAAAGAAGTCATCCCTGCACCAGTAAAACTCTCCGCTAGAACTCCTTTGATTGAGGAAATCGTCGTTCCTAGTGCTGCCTCTCCTACCATTGCTGATAAAGGAAAGGGAATACAAGATGAGCCCGTCAGGACGAGGGTTCAGCCCTTGGTGATCCCGGAAGCCTCCAAGAAAGAAATGGACGAGATTTTGAGGATAATCAAGAGAAGTGACTACGATGTGGTGGAACAATTGGGGCAAACCCCCTCCAAGATCTCCATGCTGGCACTGTTGCTTTGCTCAGAAACGCACGCTCAAGCTTTGATTAAGTTTCTGAAGGCAGCTCATGTGCCCCAAGAAACCTCTGCAGATCAATTTCAACATTGCGTGGCTAGCCTGACTGCAGACAATGGATTAGGTTTTTCTGATGCCGACCTGACCCCTAAAGGCCGAAATCACAATGATGCTTTGCATATTTCAATCAAATGCCGCGGAACCACCCTTGCACATGTTTTGGTTGATACCGGGTCATCGCTGAATGTTTTGCCTAAAAAGGCCTTGGACCGGCTAGATTGCGAAGGGTTGGAATTGAAGCCGAGTGATATTGTCGTCAGAGCTTTCGATGGATCAAAGAGAATGGTCCATGGAGAAGTTGAAATTCCTGTCAAGATAGGTACTGAGGTGTTTAAATCCACTTTCTATGTAATGGACATCCGTCCATCATATTCCTGCCTGCTGGGTAGACCTTGGATACACCATGCTGGAGCAGTCACCTCCTCCTTGCATCAGATGCTGAAGTATCCTGTAAAGGGAAAGATCATTACTGTCCACGGTGAAGAAGAGTACATGATTAGCCATTTAAATTCTTTCCGGTATGTGGAGGTAGAAGGAGAGTTCATTGAGACACCATTTCAACATTTCGAAGAAGTACTTCCTGAGGTAGCAGTGGCAAAATTGGCAGCTGAGGCACCCAGACAGATGGCCAGGATGGCATCTCTGGAGGATGCAAGGGCTGCAGTTAAAGAAGGGAAGAATTCAGCGTGGGGGAAGTTACCCGATTTTCCGCATAAAACTGATAAGTTTGGATTAGGTTTCACAGCCGCTGGCCAGAAAGTTATGCGCCAGTAAAAGATTGAAAGAGCGCCGGTCAAAATTTATCCTTACAGAATCAACGCCCTGGAAGATGAAGACAAGGAAAGCAACATTGAAGAGTGGATTTATCCAACTGTCAGAGGAGGGTTGAGCAATTGGGAGGCTAAAGACTTTGTCCCCATCACTTTTATTCATCAGTAATTTATCTATTAAACATTTCCTATTTGGTCTGTAATATTTTACTTTCAAACAATCCGTACACTATCTTTTCACCTCCTGCCTTGCCCGGGGCATGTAGGTCCACTTGTAAGGGTTTTTGACTATTTTTCATATTCATATGCCATGTTTAATGATTCATTGGACGTTTTTCATTTGATAAACTGCTTATGTTCATTTTCTTTCCTTTTGCATTTTTTGTTTAAGGATGGCTATCCCTTACACACACCCACACTCACCAATGCAGGTACCCATCCACTCCGGATTCCATGGGTGACTACTCTGCTGTATCTTTCAATAACTCTGAAGATCTGGTCAATCTAGCCGAGTATGAAGATGACGAAGGTTGTGAAGTACCCGGGGAACTAGCCAGGCTCCTGCAACAAGAGGAAAGGGCCATCTTGCCGCATGAAGAGCCATTGGAAACTGTTAACTTAGGAACCGAGGAGGACCGGAAGGAGGTACAAGTAGTTGCCAATCTGGAACCAAAAGTCAAGGAGCGCCTAGTACAGTTGTTAAATGAGTATGTTGAGATCTTCGCTTGGTCCTATGAAGACATGCCGGGTCTAGACACAGACATCGTGGTTCACCGTCTCCCCACAAGAGAGGATTGTCCACCTATCAAGCAAAAAGTTCGCCGAATGAGGCCTGACATGTCCGAAAAAATCAAAGCAGAAGTAATGAAGCAATTCGATGCTGGCTTCCTGGCTGTTATGTCCTATCCTCAATGGGTCGCTAACATTGTACCAGTACCTAAGAAAGATGGCAAAGTCAGAATGTGTGTGGACTACCGGGATTTGAATAGGGCCAACCCTAAAGATGATTTCCCGCTACCTCATATTGACATCTTGATCGACAATACAGCTCAGCATAAGGTGTTTTCCTTCATGGACGGATTCTCGGGCTACAATCAAATCAAAATGGCTCTCGAGGATATGGAGAAAACAACTTTTGTCACGCAATGGGGCACTTTTTGTTACAAAGTGATGTCGTTCGGGCTGAAGAACGCATGGGCAACTTATCAACGCGCCATGGTAGCTTTATTTCATGACATGATACATCATGAGATCGAAGTCTACGTAGACGATATGATAGCTCGATCACAAACAGAGGAAGAGCACCTTGAGCATTTGGAGAAGCTGTTCGCCAGGTTAAAAGAATACAAGCTCAGGCTGAATCCAAGTAAATGTACTTTTGGAGTTAGGTCTGGTAAACTCCTGGGATTCATTGTAAGCAACAAAGGAATTGAAGTCGATCCGGCAAAAGTAAAAGCAATACAAGAGATGCCTGCTCCCCGTACCGAAAAGGAGGTTAGAGGATTCTTGGGGCGCATAAACTATATTGACAGGTTCATCTCACATCTGACTTCTACCTGTGAGCCAATTTTCAAACTCTTGAAGAAAGATCAGGTAGTTGAATGGAACGACGACTGCCAAGCCGCTTTTGATAGAATCAAGGAATATTTGCTAGAACCTCCTATTCTGATGCCACCTGTCGAAGGAAGACCATTGATCATGTACCTAACCGTCTTGGATAACTCAATGGGGTGTGTTTTGGGCCAGCATGACGAGTCTGGTCGAAAAGA
This sequence comes from Vicia faba, assembly GCA_948472305.1. Classification (NCBI taxonomy): domain Eukaryota; kingdom Viridiplantae; phylum Streptophyta; class Magnoliopsida; order Fabales; family Fabaceae; genus Vicia; species Vicia faba. The sequence goes on from OX451735.1 coordinate 245,743,953, forward strand.
GCACGCTATTTATTACCTTAGCAAAAAGTTTACCGACTGTGAGACTCGCTACTCACTGCTCGAGAAAACTTGCTGCGCTTTGGTATGGGCTGCTCGCCGACTAAGACAGTATATGCTAACCCATACTACCTTGTTAATATCCAAAATGGACCCTATCAAGTATATCTTCGAGAAGCCCGCTTTATCTGGAAGGATAGCTAGATGGCAAATGATCTTGACCGAGTATGACATCCAGTACACCACCCAAAAAGCTATAAAAGGGAGTGTACTAGCTGACCATCTGGCTCATCAGGCTATCGAAGACTATCAACCCATGAGATTTGAATTCCCAGACGAGGACATCATGAATTTGGACAACGTTGAAAGTGACGGACCATATGACGGACCCGAAAAGGGATCCCGATGGACCCTGTACTTTGATGGTGCTTCAAATGCACTTGGAAATGGTATTGGCGCAGTACTCATTTCTCCGGAAGGTTGTCACACTCCTTTCACGGCCCGACTTTGTTTCAGCTGCACAAACAACATGGCTGAGTATGAAGCTTGCATCTTTGGTCTCGAAGCTGCTATAGACTTGGGGATCAAATCTTTGATCGTATTCGGGGACTCGGCTTTGGTCATCAGCCAAATCAAAGGAGATTGGGATACCAAGCATCCTAATCTTATCCCATACAAGGAACATGTCCTGACATTGTTGCCGCATTTCGAGCAAATTACCTTCGAGCATTTCCCGCGAGAAGAGAATCAGCTAGCCGATGCTCTAGCCACAATGTCCTCCATGTTTAAACTCAACTGGGATAACGAGGCTCCCCAAATCACTATCAAGCGAATGGACGAACCTGCACATTGTCATGAGATTAATACCGAAGAAATAGTGGAACAACCTTGGTTCCATGAAATCAAAAGGTATCTCGAGACCAGAGATTATCCTGAAGGAGCTTCCGTAAATGACAAGAAGTTCTTAAGGAAATTCGCTGCTAAATTATTCCTGAGCAACGACATCCTTTACAAACGAATCCATGATTGTGTATTACTCCGATGTGTGGATAAAGCTGAAGCAGAGTTGATCATGACTGATATACACAACGGCACATTTGGCACTCACTTGAGCGGGCATACAATGGCTAAGAAGATCCTAAGGGCAGGCTATTATTGGTCTACCATGGAGGCTGACTGCCATCAACATTCCCGTACTTGTCACAAGTGTCAAGTCTATGCTGACAAAGTTCATATCCCTCCGGTTCCCCTCAACGTCCTGACTGCTCCATGGCCCTTTGCAATGTGGGGCATTGATATGATTGGAGAGATCAAGCCCACGGCTTCCAACGGACATCGCTTCATCCTGGTTGCCATTGACTACTTCACTAAATGGGTCGAAGCAGCTTCCTTCGCCTCTGTTACTAAAAATGTGGTTGCCCGCTTTATCAAGCATAATCTCATATGTCGGTATGGTGTTCCCGACAGGATCATCACGGACAACGGTACAAATCTGAATAATACAATGATCACTGCACTATGCAAACAGTTCAAGATTTATCATCACAATTCATCTCCCTATCGGCCGAAGATGAACGGTGCTGTTGAAGCTGCGAACAAAAACATTAAGAAGATCATTCAGAAAATGACAGTCACTTACAAAGACTGGCATGAGATGTTACTGTTTGCTCTGCATGGATACCGTACGACGACACGTACTTCAACTGGGGCAACCCCATTTTCTTTGGTTTATGGCATAGAAGCTGTCTTGCCTATGGAAGTCCAAATCCCATCTTTGAGGATTATGAAGGATGCAGGTTTGAATGAAGATGATTGGATGCAGACCCGACTTGATCAACTCAATCTGATCGACGAGAAGCGACTTGCTGCTATATGCCATGGTCAGACGTATCAAAAGCGGATGATCAAGGCCTTCAATAAGAAAGTCAGACGTCAAGTGTATCAAGTCGGGGATCTCGTAATCAAGCGGATTATCTTGCCGCAAAGTGATCCCAGGCGCAAATGGACTCCTACATATGAAGGACCATTTGTGATCAAGAGCATATTTTCTGGTGGTGCAATGATTCTGACCACCATGGACGGCGACGATTTGCCGCACCCTGCGAACGCAGACATAGTCAAAAGATACTACGCATAAAATAACCCGACAAGTCGAAAACCCGAAAGGGCGGCTTGGGCAAAAATGGGCATCCCGGTGAACCGAAAACCCGAAAGGGCGGCTCAGGCAAAAATTAGGGATAAAAACAAAAAAATCTGTACACCCGGCAAGTCGAAAACCCGAAAGGGCGGCTTGGGCAAAAAGGGGTTTCCCGGTGGATCGAAAACCCGAAAGGGCGATTCAGGCAAAAGTTAGGGAATTAAAGCGTATGACTATGTCTCGTCGGATCACTTCAAAGACAATCTCTTCATCAACCAGTTCCAGACTTCTGATCAATCCAGTCATCGTCAAACGAAGCGCTGAATGGGCGGATATTCAGAGTTGTGAAAGCTGTAGCAGAATGGAATCCCATGGAATTATTTCATATAGCGATCCTTTATTTTGTATAAAATCTTTCAATATTTACGGCAAAATCCTCTTACTAGGATGATTGTCTCCTTTGTACAAATATACTCAAAGAAAATCAATACAAATAATCTTCCCAAAAATTTGTGTCATTTCCCTTTTTCTTTTTTGCACTATTTGTTTTATTTTGAGAAACGTCCAATGTTTTGTTAAATAGGCATATGCATTTGAAACATAATCACTTCCTAAAGTGAACCTAAGAAAAAGGATTACTGATAGGATGAAGGTACAGATGAATACCTTGGCACCCTCTCGAAGGAAACCACCAAGAGATTTGAAATCCACATCCCTAGTGTTGTACCCCAAAATTTGCCCTCCCATATTCTTCAAGAAATTGCCAAGCCAAGTCACAAAATTCCCCAGAGGTTGCACAGTGCAAAGGTCTCCTATACAGTCAAAACTAGGGTTTGTGTTTTGATCAAGGAAATGAAGTTTTCAAAGGCCCAATCAAGTCTCAGATGCCTACAAATATGGTCAAGTATCCTCATATCAAGTTTCAAGGCATTCAGCATAAAATTGCACAGTCAAAACCCTAAATTGCACTACAGTCAACTGTAGAGGCAAAATGGTCATTTGACAGTCAAAAGTTCAAATTTTTGGTCAATATATCATTTTGAAGCCACAAACATCATTTGATCAATGCTTGATCATGATTCTCAAAATTTGGCTCAGAAATCATCAAAGATGCAAAAGTTTCCTTATTTGGACTGCTGAAAAAGTCAACTGAAATTGACCAGGGCATAACTTTCACATGGATTATCAGAAAAATTCCATCCAAAGCTCATTTTGAAGAGAAAGACATTTCCTACAACTCATATTCATACTTAAAGTCCAAGAAATGCTCTCACAAAAAGTTATCAATTTCAACATTATAGGTCATTTTCAAAAGTCAACAAAAAGGTACTTTAAGTCAAAGGCCATAACTTGAGATTGGTAAATCAAAATGACATGGGACCAAAAGCATTGGTTAGAGGACTCAAAGACCTTTCCAAAATGTCCAAGAACATGAGAAAAGCTTAACAATTGAGCAAGTTATGCCTTGTGGAAGTTGGGAAATTTTTGGATATTTTGAAAAGTCAACATTGATTCAAATGACCTAAAATTGCTAATGGGCCCATTTTTCTTCCATGATTCATCATTCTAAGCATGTGCACGACCACTTGGCCCAAAGGGAAGTATTTTCTCATTTTTTATTTATTTATTTGAATTTTTATTTATATTAATTCATTTAAATCATTTAAATATGTGAAAAAATATATAACTTGACCTAATAAATCTTTTCATGCATGTCTTGAACTCAATATTTCGTGCTTGTACAATTATGGAAAGATTTGGCTTAATTGGATGCTAATTGACATAAGAACACTTGAAAAAGATTGAAAAAAGATCCTTAAAAAAATCAAATATTCAATCAATGATTACAAGAGATTTGGATCCAATTTGTTAACCTAATTGATTCATATATATGCCAGGATCATAACCCTAATGGAGATGGACACAAAGCTGCGCTCAAAGGCCATTGAAAAACTTGGAAAATTCTCTAAAAAACTCAATTCTGAAATCACCTTTACAAGGCGATTCAAGGCATAATACCTGTTCCATTAGCTTCCTTGAGCAATATAGAACATATTCCAATCAAAAACCTCAAGCTTTACGCTTTGGAACGGTATACAGAAGCCTCTCTTGTTCCATTTTTTCCCATTATCGTGTTTCATTATTTATGCACATTCATGTCATTCTAATTGTATATTCATGATCAGTGAAGCATTTGCAAACTAACCCATGCGTTTAATTGAGTTTTTGCAAGCTGTAGACGATTCCACCATTGCCAAAATCTAGGGTTTTCAGAATTGGAAATTGGGTGTTTTCACATAGCGTAAAATTAGAGGACCTTAATGCCATAATCGTAATCAGCAAGCTTGGACGAAGAAGAATCCATATTCGCGATCAATTTATGAGTTACATAGGCCTAATCGCTATTTTTTGGTAGCACGCCTAAGAGAACGTCCCAAAAACCGTTGCCTCATATTTTATGATACAGGGATGGTGAAGACGATGATGTGGTGGCAACAAGTGATACGCTGTTTTAAATTTCGCGCGTTTCAATCCACTAACGCGTTGCTTCTTTTTATATTAGTTGTTTGTTTGTATATTAATTGAATGCGCACTTAGCTCAGCTGGCAAGCAGGATTGATGGTGAAGGTACATGGCCTGGGTTCGAGCCCCAAGTCTTACATATTTCAATATTATTTTTCCCTAACAAATCCTATGCAGCACTTACGTTGAAGACTATCATATTCTCTCATCATCAAGCCAGCCACGCGTCCTGGGAGATCGAATCAAAGGCAGGGATTCAAGGAACACAAATAACCCTAGTCAACGTTGCCATACGTGCCATGCAAAAAGTCAGAATGGCCATGCTTAATTGGGCCAAATTGCTAAGGCCTATACCTCCAATTTGGGACTTCCACCCCCCCTGGTTTGCAATTTTATTTCTTATATTTTATTTTCAATCATTATTTTATTTTTATTGTTTTGATTTAATTAATTAATTAATTATTTTTACCAAAATATAAAAAATGCCTGAAAATCAAAAAAGGACAAAAAAATTTAATAAATACTTTATATTAATTATTTTCATAAACAAATTGCATGTAAATAAATTTAACCTTAAACTAGGGTTTTAATATTAATTCTTTTCATAAAAAATCTAAAAAAATGTAGAACTAGGTTTAATTGATAATTTTTATTTCCTTTTAATTTTTTCTTTCCCATAGTATTATTTATTTATTTATTTTTATAATTAAATTGTACATAAAAAAAATTAGGTTTAATTTAGGTTTCAATTTAATATTTTCACAATAAATTTAAAAGCCATTAGAATTAGGGTTTGCATTCAATTTTAATTTCCATTAATTCTTTTTTCTATTAAACCTTAAAACACTAAAAAACACCAAAAACAAATTCTTGCTTTCTTTTAATTTTAATTTTAATTCCTCGTTAACTTTAATTTTTTGCAAAAGGGTCCAACGCCCATATTTTTAATTGTTTAATTTCGCATATTTATTTTATCTTGTTTAAATAATTATGTATCTCTCCCAAAGCCTTGTAACATATACTTCTCGCACTTTTAATTTTCTTTACTTTTCTGTCAAATCGGGTCCGGTTTAATTTTGGCGATGTGGACCCGCGCCATTTGTAATAGCTTTAGATTTACTTTTGCCTCGCAATTTTTAACTGTTAACAAAAGCATGCAAGAATGAATGGCCATAATAAAAACTAGCGTAGATCACCAATAACCTGACAAGATAAATACAAATGAAAACGACACACAAATCGCACACACCACCCCTAGGGTACGCCTCACTGTTGCCTTGCCTCGAAAGGTGATCGTCGAGTAGAGGATGTCTTAGTAACTCCTCATGATCCGGGAACCTGGCATGAGGGTAGCTTCTAAGGTGTCTTCCCATTGCTCTGGTGATCACCATGTCCCGAACCTCGAATTGACCCGAACACCTCCAACGGTGGTGCTACCTACCTCTCAATGGTGGGATGACACTACTTTAAAGGACATCTACACAGACGAATTCCTTAGGGTAAGTAGACGACTCTAGATACTTGCTCTAAACTTCAAAACAAATAAAAAAAATACTTTTCACACCAACACATTTTCAAAAAGCTTTCGAAAGCAATTTTTCAAACACTCTTGAGGACCGATACAAGAGTCGAACTGGAATTTTCAAAGAAACTTTTTAAAACCCACAGTTGAAAAGCAAACAAACCATTTTTGAAAACACAATGAGCAAGTATCTAAGAGCCCATGGATAACCATGGATAGAAAGGGTGCTAACACCTCCCCTTTCTATAATCTACCTCCCGAACCGAGAGCAATCTCTTTAAGGAATTTTTCTGTGCTTTTGTCCTTTCCATTTGGAGAAAATAAAAGACGGTGGCGACTCTTGCTTCCGCGACATTTCGCGAACCAGCGTTAAACAGTCAGTTCCAGATCCACCGATCACAGAACTGGCGACTCTGCTGGGGACTTAACTTAAAGTGAGGTGTACCTTAGGGTTAGTTTATAACTGTGTTTTCAATTGCTTTCCTTGTTTGCTTTAAATTGTGGGTTGCTTGGGAGTTCTATAGATCCTAACCCGGATCTGGGGGATACCTTCTTAGAAAGTAGCAACAAGGCTGTGAGGGAACTGTGCGGGGTATACCGACATGGTTGAAACAGTCTGCTATGTTGATGTGGCACTTTGGTGTGTACCGGTAACCCTTGAGTTCAGTCAAGGAGAGTACGGGGCCCCCGCGTGGTGTCGTGAAGCATCAACAGACCTTAGGAACCTTAATTGAACTATCTTGGCCTCTTTAGGGTAGTGAGATAACTGACTTTGGTGCAGTCCGAGGTTGGTTGATACTCGATACTACACTCAATGGAGGGTTGCTTTCCTGGAATATTTCGGTCGCCAGTTCAGTGGCTAAATCGAAACGATGAACAATGAAAGCAATCCAGTGATATTGGGACCCTTAGAACCCGGTTACTTCTAATAGGACAGGTTGAGCCCACCAACTTCAAGAGGGTAGTACCCCAAACTTCATGCTGGCCTAAACTCTAAGGGCTCTTTTGTGTGACTTGTGTGCCTTCGTACTTGACTATCTGCATGCTTGTTATCTGACACTTGTTTCTTGCAGGTTTTGGTTTGCAGTCCTTAATCGGGACTCATAACAGGGTTACTCATATTACCCCATGCATCATGACATCATACTATTGCATACATCCTAACCCATTTCAAGGATCTCAAGGGCTTGTGATGCAGGTCATGATGAATCAAACATCTAGCAAAAGGCAAAGAGGATTTCTTTTCCTCTATCCAAAGTTGTCAGGGGCTATGACCCACTGGATATGGTGAGCCTTTGACCCTTGAAGAGGGATTTTCTGCAACAGGAAGTTTCTTCAATCAAGTTACTGGTTTTCAACTCTAACAAGTTTCTCTGTTTACCCCGCGAGATCCTTGAAATCATTGCATGCATATCATACATCTCATTGCATTGCAGGTATCCCTTTGACAGGTTGCTTACCCTTCTTCGCTGTTTATTTCAGCCGATCGTCATGAATCCTGAATCATCAGCTGAGCACACTATCAAGGCCCTCCAGGCTCAGAACGCCCAGTTCCAAGGGCTGATCATGAATTTGACCCAGGGGCAACAAGATCTGAAGGCCCTGCTCTTGAAGAAGGACAAGAAGAAGAAGAGGACTGTTTTGTTCAGCCCTAGACGCAGATCTAGGAATACCCTGCAGGATCAAACTGAGAGGACAACTCCATCTGTGGGGAAGAGCAGTCATCAAGAGGAAAGGATTCCCAGCCCAGTGGTCTCCGACAACGAGGCAGATTTCAACGACGAACAATACCCTCCGGCTGAGGACAAGTACAAGCAATTGGAAGACCGTTTGAAGGCTATGGAAATACAACAAGTACCTGGGCTGGATTTCGGAGATCTGGGTTTGTCTACTGGTGTGATCATCCCTCGGAAGTTCAAAGCACCATCATTCACTAAATATGATGGGGCGTCTTGTCCCAAGCTACATCTCAGGTCTTATGTTCGGAAAATCCAACCATACTCAGTAGATAAGAACTTGTGGATCCACTTCTTCCAGGAGAGTCTTTCAGGGACTCATCTCGAATGGTTCTATCAGCTAGATGGGACCAAGGTTCGTAACTGGGAGGAGTTGGCTACTGCTTTCTACAAGCAGTATCAGTATAATGCCGACCTTGCTCCTACACGTACCCAACTCCAGGGTATGTCGTTGGGATCAAGTGAAGGTTTCAAGGAGTACGCACAAAGATGGAGAGACCTTGCTGGAAGGGTGCAGCCTCCGTTAACTGACCGGGAACTCGTTGATATGTTCTTATGGACCCTATCCGGGCCATTCTTCAATCACCTCATTGGTAACTCATCTGCTGGATTTACCGACCTCATCCTGACTGGCGAAAGAATTGAAGCTGGTATCAAGAGTGGGAAAATTCAAGAGGCCACACCTTCTGATATTCATAAAAAGCCTTACACGGGAAAGAAGGAATCTAATGCTGCATACAGTCAAAAGAGTCGCCGTGATCAACATGCAGGGGCAGTCATGATCTCTGGTTCTGCACCACGCCGTCAACCACAAAGGGGAAACCAGCAAAGGCCGGACGGGCCTAAAAGGCAATTCACCAACATTAACATGCCATGGTCACAAGCATTGCAACACATGTTGAAGATGAACCCGATTGCAGTGATCAACCCTCCTGCCAATCCTAAGACCTCCTCTCCTAGCTACAATCCAGAAGCAAGGTGTGCTTATCATTCTGATAGCCCGGGGCACGATACTGAGGACTGTTGGGCACTGAAGTACAAAATTCAGAATATGATCGATGCCAAAGAGATCGAGTTCGAGCCTGCCGAGACTCCCAACGTGATTACTGCTCCATTGCCAAAACATGGCTAGAGTCGAGAGATTTTTGTTCATTTGAATTCAAAGTTGTATTTTTCCTTTCTTGTTCAGATAAACAATTATCATGTTAAACTATTTTATTTCGTGAATGCATTACACATGTCTGTCTTGATTTAATTATGTTTACTATGCTTAAAACTGCTTTCATATTTTTGCGATGGTCAACTCTTAATTGAAAATTCTAAACCTCTTGAGGGAGGATGACGAAAACGATACCACGATCTTTACAGTATGCTTTTGAACAGACCCCGCTGATGAGGTACAGGCATTGTTTCAATCCCTAAACACTGGAGTTATAAGGATGATAATCCCTCGTCAACCCCTCTGAGCCAAAGAAGTAGGAGTTTCTCTTTTCGAAATTTAAAACCCTTTATTATAACCTGGGGCAGGGTAGTCTCTCAGTTGATCCAATTGCATAACAAATGGCACCAAAGAGGTCCTTACAAAACAAAGAAAGACAGTGATGGTTCCGAATAATCAATAAAGGAAGGCAGTCATTATCTCAAAAAAAATAAAAAAACCATTAAGTCAAAACCCATGAAGGAGACTTACAAAACTGGGGCATCCCGCTGACTGTGATTCCAAAAAAGGAAACAGTTCAGGCAAAAAAAAGAAAGGGATAACAAAAGTAAAAAAAAAAAGAGGTCCTACAAACCCTCAGCAAAAAAGGAGATGACTGCCTATTCAAATAAACGTCCAATATCTGAACCATCATTGGAAAATCAGAGCAAAGACTCAAACAAGGTCTAACGTATGATCAACTGAGTTTAGGTTTGGAGAACATCACGAAGAGCGGGTGGGTACAAATAATTTGAGCCTTTATCCTTTGTTTCTTAAACCGTGAACCCGGCCACGTTATAACCCTTAAAAGTCCTAGCTGAAGCATGGGTTAGTTTAAAAGCATACTGTTACAAAGGTATCCTGACTCCTGAAGGTTTGCTGTAAGATCTTGAGTTGACACCGCACTGTATTACAAAAAACGTATTTTCAAAATATTCAAGACAGACATAAGCTTGGCATTCTTAAAATAACTTTGTTTGCATATGACTATTTGTTTGAACAGCAGGGAAACTCGCACGATGAACACCTTGTGAACAGAAGTACTGCCAATCAAGGGGCACAGTAGGAGCATTGCCCAGTATCTGGGGCATGACAAAATACTTCCAACAGGGGCAACTCCATACATTTTGAGAGCGTGGACATAGTCGAAAAATACTGCGCCTAATCAAAGACCCTCTAGGTTGACACACCTAGGCAAAAATAAGGGCTTCCCGGCGAACCAAAAGGGTTCGGGCAAAAATAAGGGATGAAAACGAAAAATCTGTACACCCGGCAAGTCGAAAACCTGAAAAGGCGGCTTGGGCAAAAATGGGTATCCCGATGGACTGAAAACCCGAAAGAGCGGTCCAGGAAAAAGTTAGGGATCAAAGCGTACGACTATGTTCCGGTATCTCATCATTTGTCTACCCGAAGATTTGTCAATCACCCACACAGGTATCCTCTTCCCTCATCTCCGAAGCAGGGGCAATAATGAGTTATCCAGGCGATCCAATTGCTCTGCCAACCAAAGTACAAAGGAAAGATCAACATAAGGATGATTACCATCTACCTTTACAAATTCCAGATCGTGGGTTAACATCCGAGACCAAACAGGACAATCATCCACTTAATCAAAATCATGCAACCCTACACCGGTTCCTTCTCAATTTTCAGAAGAAGCTTTTACACAAACTTATCCAAGTAACCTAACCCCGGTTCCTCCAGAAGTCTTACATGGACCTATCTCAAGATGACCTAACCCCGGTTCATCAAGAAGTTTTTACACAAACTTATCCAAGTAACCTAACCCCGGTTCCTCCAGAAGTCTTACATGGACCTATCTCAAGATGACCTAACCCCGGTTCATCAAGAAGTTTTTACACAAACTTATCCGAGTAACCTAACCCCGGTTCCTCCAGAAGTCTTACATGGACCTACCTCAAGATGACCTAACCCCGGTTCATCAAGAAGTTTTTACACAAACTTATCCGAGTAACCTAACCCCGGTTCCTCCAGAAGTCTTACATGGACCTACCTCAAGATGACCTAACCCCGGTTCATCAAGAAGTTTTTACACAAACTTATCCAAGTAACCTAACCCCGGTTCCTCCAGAAGTCTCACATGGACCTATCTCAAGATGACCTTACCTCGGTTCGTCAAGAAGTTTTACACGAACTCATCCTACAGCAACCCTACACCGGTTCTCTCTCTTCAAGATGCAGTTTTACATGGACTCGTCACCCAGAAACCCTACACAGGTTCTCCCTTTCCAAAAAAAAAAAACGAAGTTTTACACGAACTCATCATCAAAGTAACCCTACCCAGGTTCCTTCTCCATTTCAGATACAGTTTTACCCAAACTCATCAGCATGCAACCCTACATAGGTTCCCCCTTTCAACTTACAAAATTACATTCCAAAACTCCCCAGAAGAGTCCAATCCAGTTTCCCCAGGAAAATTGGAATTCATATCCCCAAGAAGTAAGCTTATCCCCAGTAAATTCTGGAAGCTTATCCCTCGCAGAGCACGAATGCATCGTCCGGCTTTATTCAAAGAGTTATTTCCTTAATAGGATATAACTGGGTTATCCTCAGCCAAAAGCCACGGAAAGATCGTCGTCGACAAAATCTTCTTATCCCCAGCAAATTATTATCAACACTCAGCAAGGCATCCCTCTTCCCACAGAGTATTGCTTCCCAGCATGGTCGCTAGAGTATTTTTTTCTCCCCGCAGAATCTTCCATTTGCCAAGTTTATTCCGCAACGGAGTCATCTTCTCCTACCGGTATTCTTGCAGTTATCATCCCCAGCGGAAGTAAAATCTGTTCCTCAACATCAGCCCAGGATACGACTTCCCGGCACCCGTCAAGGATTCACTTTCCTAGACAAAAGCATACATAAGACATCACATACATCATTATAGCATGCATAGACGCATCATATCATACGAATCTCATTTATGTTGAGAACATCATTGCCTGATTCATATCATGTATTGCATATGACTGACCTTTACCTTTCAGGATAGATCCAGTTAAGTTCTCAAGATATTCCAAGACCTTGTCCGGTTCAGTTAAATCGACCCTAAGATTTTCCTGATGCTTATCCAGTCAAAGGCCTTCTCTGGTTCAGTCAGATCGACCCTAAGATCTCCCTGATGCTTATCCAGTTGAAGATATTTCAAGACCTTGTCCGGTTCAGCTAAATCGACCCTAAGATTTTCCTGATGCTTATCCAGTCAAAGGCCTTCTCTGGTTCAGTCAGATCGATCCTAATATCTCCTTGATGCTCATCCAGTTGAAGATATTTCAAGACCTTGTCCGGTTCAGTTAAATCGACCCTAAGATTTTCCTGATGCTTATCCAGTCAAAGGCCTTCTCTGGTTCAGTCAGATCGACCCTAAGATCTCCCTGATGCTTATCCAATTGAAGATATTTCAAGACCTTGTCCGGTTCAGTTAAATCGACCTTAAGATTTTCCTGATTCTTATCCAGTCAAAGGCCTTCTCTGGTTCAGTCAGATCGACCCTAAGATCTCCCTGATGCTTATCCAGTTGAAGATATTCCAAGACTTTGTCCGGTTCAGTTAAATCGACCCCAAGATTTTCCTGATGCTTATCCAGTCAAAGGCCTTCTCTGGTTCAGTCAGATCGACCCTAAGATCTCCCTGATGCTTACCCAGTTGAAGATATTTCAAGACCTTGTCCGGTTCAGTTAAATCGACCCTAAGATTTTCCTGATGCTTATCCAGTCAAAGGCCTTCTCTGGTTCAGTTAAATCGACCCTAAGATCTCCCTCATTCTTATCCCAGTAGAAGACACCCAAGATTTTTCTCAACGAGCGTTGTTGAAGTTAAAGTCACCCAAGGTTCTCTTATCATTCATGCTAAGGCAATAACCATCCCTGGTTCATTCATCACCATGTGAAGACTCCAGACTCAGCTCCTGTAACCAATCGGGACATATCTATACCAAGCATCTAAGAATCAGCTCCTGCAACGTGTCAGGTACTCATTTTCTGTTTTGCAGGTATGCAAGTTCTCGCTAAGGAAGTTCTTACGCGATCAACATCCAGATGGCATCTATAAGCCCATCATCCTATCCAGCAATCTCCAAATGGCATCTATAAGCCCATTCCCCCATCACATTGCTAACATGTGAGCGCAAATTTCTGGGCACTCTAGTGTTCAATCATCTTCCACCTTCGGATTACGAAAGGCACGTCAGCCAATCTGCATCCTCAGGTCTAAGAAGATTGAACAGGGGCAACTGTTGTACCCCAAAATTTGCCCTCCCATATTCTTTAAGAAATTGCCAAGCCAAGTCACAAAATTCCCCAGAGGTTGCACAGTGCAAAGGTCTCCTATACAGTCAAAACTAGGGTTTGTGTTTTGATCAAGGAAATGAAGTTTTCAAAGGCCCAATCAAGTCTCAGATGCCTACAAATATGGTCAAGTATCCTCATATCAAGTTTCAAGGCATTCAGCATAAAATTGCACAGTCAAAACCCTAAATTGCACTACAGTCAACTGTAGAGGCAAAATGGTCATTTGACAGTCAAAAGTTCAAATTTTTGGTCAATATATCATTTTGAAGCCACAAACATCATTTGATCAATGCTTGATCATGATTCTCAAAATTTGGCTCAGAAATCATCAAAGATGCAAAAGTTTCCTTATTTGGACTGCTGAAAAAGTCAACTGAAATTGACCAGGGCATAACTTTCACATGGATTATCAGAAAAATTCCATCCAAAGCTCATTTTGAAGAGAAAGACATTTCCTACAACTCATCTTCATACTTCAAGTCCAAGAAATGCTCTCACAAAAAGTTATCAATTTCAACATTATAGGTCATTTTCAAAAGTCAACAAAAAGGGACTTTAAGTCAAAGGCCATAACTTGAGATTGGTAAATCAAAATGACATGGGACCAAAAGCATTGGTTAGAGGACTCAAAGAACTTTCCAAAATGTCCAAGAACATGAGAAAAGCTTAAAAATTGAGCAAGTTATGCCTTGTGGAATTTGGGAAATTTTTGGATATTTTGAAAAGTCAACATTGATTCAAATGACCTAAAATTGCTAATGGGCCCATTTTTCTTCCATGATTCATCATTCTAAGCATGTGCACGACCACTTGGCCCAAAGGGAAGTATTTTCTCATTTTTTATTTATTTATTTGAATTTTTATTTATATTAATTCATTTAAATCATTTAAATATGTGAAAAAATATATAACTTGACCTAATAAATCTTTTCATGCATGTCTTGAACTCAATATTTCGTGCTTGTACAATTATGGAAAGATTTGGCTTAATTGGATGCTAATTGACATAAGAACACTTGAAAAAGATTGAAAAAAGATCCTTAAAAAAATTAAATATTCAATCAATGATTACAAGAGATTTGGATCCAATTTGTTAACCTAATTGATTCATATATATGCCAGGATCATAACCCTAATGGAGATGGACACAAAGCTGCGCTCAAAGGCCATTGAAAAACTTGGAAAATTCTCTAAAAAACTCAATTCTGAAATCACCTTTACAAGGCGATTCAAGGCATAATACCTGTTCCATTAGCTTCCTTGAGCAATATAGAACATATTCCAATCAAAAACCTCAAGCTTTACGCTTTGGAACGGTATACAGAAGCCTCTCTTGTTCCATTTTTTTCCATTATCGTGTTTCATTATTTATGCACATTCATGTCATTCTAATTGTATATTCATGATCAGTGAAGCATTTGCAAACTAACCCATGCGTTTAATTGAGTTTTTGCAAGCTGTAGACGATTCCACCATTGCCAAAATCTAGGGTTTTCAGAATTGGAAATTGGGTGTTTTCACATAGCGTAAAATTAGAGGACCTTAATGCCATAATCGTAATCAGCAAGCTTGGACGAAGAAGAATCCATATTCGCGATCAATTTATGAGTTACATAGGCCTAATCGCTATTTTTTGGTAGCACGCCTAAGAGAACGTCCCAAAAACCGTTGCCTCATATTTTATGATACAGGGATGGTGAAGACGCTGATGTGGTGGCAACAAGTGATACGCTGTTTTGAATTTCGCGCATTTCAATCCACTAACGCGTTGCTTCTTTTTATATTAGTTGTTTGTTTGTATATTAATTGAATGCGCACTTAGCTCAGCTGGCAAGCAGGATTGATGGTGAAGGTACATGGCCTGGGTTCGAGCCCCAGGTCTTACATATTTCAATATTATTTTTCCCTAACAAATCCTATGCAGCACTTACGTTGAAGACTATCATATTCTCTCATCATCAAGCCAGCCACGCGTCCTGGGAGATCGAATCAAAGGCAGGGATTCAAGGAACACAAATAACCCTAGTCAACGTTGCCATACGTGCCATGCAAAAAGTCAGAATGGCCATGCTTAATTGGGCCAGATTGCTAAGGCCTATACCTCCAATTTGGGACTTCCACCCCCCCTGGTTTGCAATTTTATTTCTTATATTTTATTTTCAATCATTATTTTATTTTTATTGTTTTGATTTAATTAATTAATTAATTATTTTTACCAAAATATAAAAAATGCCTGAAAATCAAAAAAGGACAAAAAAATTTAATAAATACTTTATATTAATTATTTTCATAAACAAATTGCATGTAAATAAATTTAACCTTAAACTAGGGTTTTAATATTAATTCTTTTCATAAAAAATCTAAAAAAATGTAGAACTAGGTTTAATTGATAATTTTTATTTCCTTTTAATTTTTTCTTTCCCATAGTATTATTTATTTATTTATTTTTATAATTAAATTGTACATAAAAAAAAATTAGGTTTAATTTAGGTTTCAATTTAATATTTTCACAATAAATTTAAAAGCCATTAGAATTAGGGTTTGCATTCAATTTTAATTTTCATTAATTCTTTTTTCTATTAAACCTTAAAACACTAAAAAACACCAAAAACAAATTCTTGCTTTCTTTTAATTTTAATTTTAATTCCTCGTTAACTTTAATTTTTTGCAAAAGGGTCCAACGCCCATATTTTTAATTGTTTAATTTCGCATATTTATTTTATCTTGTTTAAATAATTATGTATCTCTCCCAAAGCCTTGTAACATATACTTCTCGCACTTTTAATTTTCTTTACTTTTCTGTCAAATCGGGTCCGGTTTAATTTTGGCGATGTGGACCCGCGCCATTTGTAATAGCTTTAGATTTACTTTTGCCTCGCAATTTTTAACTGTTAACAAAAGCATGCAAGAATGAATGGCCATAATAAAAACAAGCGTAGATCACCAATAACCTGACAAGATAAATACAAATGAAAACGACACACAAATCGCACACACCACCCCTAGGGTACGCCTCACTGTTGCCTTGCCTCGAAAGGTGATCGTCGAGTAGAGGATGTCTTAGTAACTCCTCATGATCCGGGAACCTGGCATGAGGGTAGCTTCTAAGGTGTCTTCCCATTGCTCTGGTGATCACCATGTCCCGAACCTCGAATTGACCCGAACACCTCCAACGGTGGTGCTACCTACCTCTCAATGGTGGGATGACACTACTTTAAAGGACATCTACACAGACGAATTCCTTAGGGTAAGTAGACGACTCTAGATACTTGCTCTAAACTTCAAAACAAATAAAAAAAAATACTTTTCACACCAACACATTTTCAAAAAGCTTTCGAAAGCAATTTTTCAAACACTCTTGAGGACCGATACAAGAGTCGAACTGGAATTTTCAAAGAAACTTTTTAAAACCCACCGTTGAAAAGCAAACAAACCATTTTTGAAAACACAATGAGCAAGTATCTAAGAGCCCATGGATAACCATGGATAGAAAGGGTGCTAACACTTTCCCTTTCTATAATCTACCTCCCGAACCGAGAGCAATCTCTTTAAGGAATTTTTCTGTGCTTTTGTCCTTTCCATTTGGAGAAAATAAAAGACGGTGGCGACTCTTGCTTCTGCGACATTTCGCGAACCAGCGTTAAACAGTCAGTTCCAGATCCACCGATCACACCTAGCAAACCCTGAGGCATACCTCCAGCAGACCCTCGAAGCTTATCCCCAGTAAGATTCTGGAAGGTACTCCCCCGCAGAGCACGAACGTCTCCCCCGTTTTTTATTCAAAGTTATTCCTCACAAAGGTTATAACTGGGTTATCCTCAGCTAACAGCCACAGAAGATCACACACGCCAGAATTCTTCCTATCCTCGGCGGAGTTCATCGAAATTCCCCAGCCTAACTTATCAATATGATCCCCGGAGAAGCTTATCTTTGTTATCCCCAGCCGAGTTAAAATTTCGAATTATCACCCCCCCAACAGAGCCAGACTAATGAGCCTTCTCTCCACAGAGTCTTAGAAAGAGAAATCTTGAGTTCCCCAGTGAGATCGCCAGAGTTACTTCCCATCAAATTAAAGGTTCTCAGTCTTACCTCCTCAGCATGAGTCTACTAGTTTTATACTCCCCAGTAGAGGCCATCAGGAATTCTCTTCCCCAGTAGTAGCCAAGGATTTATTTTCTCCAGCAGCAGTCAAGATGCTTTTATTATCGGCCACCTCGAATTCATTTATCCTCAGCAAGTTATCTCGTCAGCTTACATGCGCATTCATCACATTCATGTCATAAACATTGATGTCACGTATATCGCATCATGCATCATAAAATTGCATGCAACTAACTCTTTACCTTTTCAGGAAAGAATAGTCGACAGACTAAAAATCATTCAACTTCAAGATTTCTGAAAACAGTTCACGGGTTCTCCAAGTAAACGGATGTTAACCTGTCACTTGTTCAGATTCTTCTTCAAGACTTCTGAAAACAGTTTATGGATTCTTCCCAACAACGGATGTTAATCTATCGACTTGTTCAAATGCAACTTTTGAAAACAGTTTACGGACGCTTCCCAACAACGGATGCTGCTCTATTGCTTACTCAACTTCAAGATTTCTGAAAATAGTTCACGGGTTCTCCAAGTAAACGGATGTTAACCTGTCACTTGTTCAGATTCTTCTTCAAGACTTCTGAAAACAGTTTACGGACGCTTCCCAACAACGGATGCTGCTCTATTGCTTATTCAACTTCAAGATTTCTGAAAACAGTTCACGGGTTCTCCAAGTAAACGGATGTTAACCTATCGCTTGTTCAGTTTCTTCTCCAAACCACTGAAAACAGTTTACAGATTCCTCCCAACAACGGATGTCAATCTATTGCTTGTTCAGACCCCCCAGTTCAGAAATGGTCCGAAGCTTGGACACTTTCCTGATATTCCCTTCCAGATGGCATCTCTAAGCCCATCCCCGACAAGATTTCTGTCACTCTCCCAGATGGCATCGTTAAGCCCATCTCCAAATGGCATCTCTAAGCCCATTCCCGTATCCATTGCTTTGACGAGTGCAAATTTCCGGGCACTCTAGTGTCCAATCTCCTTTTACCCTCGAGTCACGAAAGGCAAGCTTGCCAATCTAACTCTTCGGATTCAAGAAGATTGAACAGGGGCAACTGTTGTACCCCAAAATTTGCCCTCCCATTTCTCATTGATTTCTCATCACAAAGCCCTTGAAGCTCAGGATCCAGTTAGGGTTTCATCTGCTCAAGACCTCTCCTTGCACTGTGGACTCAAAATTAGGGTTTGTGTTTGCATAAAGATGTTTTGACCCAAAATGCCCAAGATGACTTTCATGCCTCATATTGTACTCCCAAGCTTACCCATATCAAGTTTCAAGCCTTGATTCCAAGTTTTGCCCAGTCAATTGGACAGTTGACCTAGAAATCAACTGTATTGGGGAAAAAGTCAACTGTGGCCAATTGACAGTCAAACCTCATGAAATTTGACCCACATCAACATTATGAACTCATATGAACCATTTGATCAAGTTTGGATCACAATTCCACAAGAAAATTGATCAGATCACCAAAAGGGCAAAATGGTCATTTTTTGGGTTTTGACTGTACAAAGGCAATTTTTGACTGTTTGACCTAGCCAATGGCAAACCAAGCTCACACATGGACTCAAGGACCCCATGGAATTATCTTGACATGATCAACAAGCTCAAAAGATCCCAAGTACACAAGATTGACAGTTGAATTTCCCAGTCAATTGATCAATTTTGACTGTATACTGAAAAGTCAAACTTTGACTTTTTGGTCAAAATCAAGAGTCAAGATTCATTTTTCATCAAAACATGCCAAATCATGAAACTTGTTCACCAAGAAATCACAAAATGCAAATTAGGGTTAGAAATGGAATTTTTCATAACTTAGAATTTTTCTAAGTTATGAAAAACCCTAATTTTTCCCAACTTTGCCCCACTTTTTCACCATGATCCATTTGGATTCAAACAAAAGTCCAAACATGAAAGTTGTAGCTTGTTGCATAATCTACAACTTTGATTCACAAAGTTTTCTCATTTGAAGCTTGTATCTCAAGTTACAATTTTTTGAATAAGGGCACTAAACCATTTTTAACTTAGTGAAATTTTAACCTATTTTGACAAGGTTTTCTACCCCACTTCAAGGCCATTTTCCATACACTTCCACTTGGAATTTAAATTTGAATTTCAAATATGGATTGTAGTACACATTCCAAGATTTCCAAAATGTCCAAGAACTTCTCAAACAACCTCATGGTTAGAGAGAATCGAATTTCACAATATAGCAAAAAACCACTTTGTTCATGACCAAGTTCCATGCCCATAACTTTGCAATTTGAACTCAGCATGCTTTAGGTTAGATTACAGGTCCTTAAACCAAGTTACACTCCATAATTTAATGCATATTCATTGTGTTAAGGTGTTGTTCTATGAGTTTGGACATTGTATGCAAGATTAATCCCAAATTAGATAAAGTGAACTATCCATTTTTGCTAAAATTCACTTTATGTCAATTTAGAAATCCAACAAGTACATTGCAAATCTGAATGGCACAAGTTTATGAGCATAACACACTGATCAAGGAGGGATTATGCAGCACATTAGGGGCCCTCTACATGCCTAGAAACTCAAGTTGCATTTTGTTGCTTAAGTGTGAAGAAAAGTTCCACAACTCACAACAACTCTCATCTCAGCATTAGAACACAAGAACAAACTTATCAAACACACTCAAGACAACATAACCAAGCTAATACACGACCCTTGCACCTCTAAAACACCCTCCATCTCAGAATCATCCTCAAACTGCAAAAACAGAGTTGCCTCTGCAGTTTGAGTGCCAACTCCCATTTCTCTCGAGCATTCTTGCCAAAACCTGTTCCTCTACCTTCCTTACAACCTATGCAAACTATCCAGAAGCTAAGACACAACCTATAACACCTCTAAGCCACTTCACCATTTTTGTTTTTCTGTTTTGCAGTTGAAGTTCTCTAGCTTGATTCAGAAGCTCTCAAGACAAAGTAAGCATTGAAACAGCATCCCTGGACCTCAAGGAAGCTTTTCCAATCATCACCTTGCACTGAAGGTTCCTACATCTCCAGATAGAAGTTCAACTGAATAGGTAAAATTTTGAATTCGTATCTCTCTTATTATGCATCATTAGTCTTAAGTTTGTGAAGAAATAATGTCATACTCATGCCACTGAACATGTCCATGTCTTTACTTTTCATTTCTTTTGCCTGAGTAGAGAGAATTTGGAGTTTGAAAATGACAGAAAAACTAGGTTAGGATTTGGGGGAGGAGAAATTCTCCTTCATCTTAGAGAGTTAGGTCAAGTTCTATACATGGTTAGAATCGTCTCTTCATGCTGAACATTTTTTATGTTATGAGTTTTTGTTAAAAAGCCAGGAATCAGGAGTTAGCAGCTGGAGTACAGGGCGCGCGTTTTTGAATTTTGTTGAACAAAGGTTGAAGATGAAGCCACATGGGCTGGGCCTGTGTGGTCTTTTCTTTTTACACCCTATTTCCATTTTCTTACCCCCCAAGCCCATTTGCTTCATTTTTCATGATTTTTGACTTTTTCTTTTCTTATTTGACTCATTTATTTTTTCTCAGCATATTAAAATTTTGAAAATATTTTTCTCATCATTTTTTGATTTTATTTGATTTTTATTTGATTTTCTTTTGTTTATACATAAATAAATACATATTATTATTTAGGATAAATAGAAAAGTATGTAAAAACACTTCTATTTTTATTTTTATTTTATATTACCCTCTGAAAATATTTTATATAAAAAAAATGCTATTTTCTAAAAAATTAATTATTATTATTATTTATATATATAGTACATATTTAAAATAATATAAATATACATATATATATATATATATATATATATATATATATATATATATATATATATATATATATATATATATATATATATATATATATATATATATATATATATATATATATATATATATATATATATATATATATATATATATATATATATATATATATATATATATATATATATATATATATATATATATATATATATATATTAATGCATTTAGAGTAAAAACACCAAAAAATGTACATATTTTATTTTTTAATGTTTAATACTAAAAATGCCTTTTTTACAAATATATCATATTTTATTTTATTTTTGTATGTAAATAATGAATATTGTATGAATTAATTAATTAATATACATTTTGATTAGAATTAGGGTTTTTACCCTAAAATTGAAAATACCTCAAAATAATACCCTTTTATTTTCTTTATTTTATTTTACATAAATAATACCTTTTTTTACATATACATAAAAATTCCTTTTATATTTTGCATATTTATTTCAATTTCCATTTAATTATGCAATTATTTATCTTGTAAATATTCCTAAAAATGATGTAATAGCTTAGATTTAAATTCTTGCCCAAATAAACCCCATTTGAAACATTGTACCCCCCTCCCCATATTATTGTGATGTAATAGCGTAGGAATTTAAATTTCGCACTTTTAATGCTTTCTAAACATACTATGCTAGAATTAGGGTTTTGTATGCGAATAAAAATGAACAAAAATAGTTGGACCTAATACAAGATAAATGAGCATGAAAATAAACAACACATCTCACACTTGCACCCCCTAGGGTATTCCACTTTGTTGCCTTTCAAAATTGGGCCATATTGCATGTTGAATTTCTTTGGGTAAAACAAACAATCAAATGATCATAGTCCCTCAAAATGTTGCCTAAATAAAATGATCAAGTCCCTTTTAAAGAAAATTGCCCAAAGACATTTAACACTATTGCAACTATGGTCTAAACGATGACCCGCGCCCGTCCCTTTCATCTCCTAAGACAAGATTGTCCACCAAATGCAATGGTGGAACAAAATTGTCAAAAGGCTTTAAAACATGACAAAAATCTTTGAGAAAATTTTAGGGTAGATGAACTCTTAAGTACTTGTCAACTTTCCAAGAAAAACACTTGCCTTATTTCAAAAAACCACTTCACAGACACTTTCAAAATCAACTTTTCAAACCCTTGAAACATCTTTTCAAAAAGACAAACACCTTTGTAAAACATTCGAGTAAAGAATTGTTACAAGGGTAGCCTATGCAAGGCATCTTTTTCAAAACCTTTTCAAAGCCACACACAAAGCACCATTTCAAACAATTGAAAACTAAGGCAAGTTGATCTAAGCAAGTGTCTAAGAGCCCATGGATAACCATGGATAGAAGGGGTGCTAATACCTTCCCCTTCTATAATCTACTCCCCGAACCCAAGAAAAAATCTCAAAGGTTTTTGCTGTGCTTTTTAAACCTTTCCTTAGGATAAAATAAAAAGTCGGTGGCGACTCTTGCTCAACCGAAACATTTGCGAAAACAAACGCAAAACCCTAGTCAGTTCTCCCACCGTATCACACCTACTATCAAAACATTGAAAACATTTCAAAAGACAAAAACACATTTGTATACATTCAAACAAGAATCATTACAAAGGTTTCCACAAATGATGGCCTCTTTTCAAAACATCTTTCAAAACCACACACAAAACACAATTTCAAACAATTGAAGAGCACCGTTTCAAACAATTGAAAAGCAAAGCAAGTGATCTAATAAAGTAACTAAGAGCCCATGGATAACCATGGATAGAAAGGGTGCTAATACCTTCCCTTTCTATAATCTACTCCCGAACCCAAGAAAACATCTCAAAGGTCTTTCCTGTGCTTTTTGACCTTTCCTTAGAATAAAATAAAAAGTCGGTGGCGACTCTTGCTAAACTGAAACATTTGCGAACACAAACGCAAAACCCTTAAGTCAGTTCTCCCACCGCATCACAACAAGTAAATGTGATCTAGCCCTAAGGTAACCCCACTTTTAGAATTTTCCCCTGCAGAGTTGCCAGTTCTGTGATACGGTGGAAGAACTGACTTGAGGGTTTTGCGTTTGATCGCAAATATTGCGTTTAGCAAGAGTCGCCACCGACTTTTCTTTTATCCAAAAGGAAAGGTGAAAAAGCACAGGAAAGACCTTTGATATTATTTCTTGAGGTCGGGGGGTAGATTATGAAAAGGGAAGGTATTAGCACCCTTTTCATCCATGGTTTTCCATGGGATCTTAGTTACTTTCTAGATCACTTGCTTTTGTTTGAAATTATGCTTTGTGTGGTTTTTTGAAAGTATTTTGTAAATAGGTCATTGTTTAGGCAACCTTTGTAATGATTCTTGTTCGTAAGAATGTATACAAAAATGTTGATCTTTTGAAAATGTTTTCAAGTTTTGTAAGATGTTTTAAAAGTGTAGGTGTTTGATTTTTTTGAAAATAGCAAGGATGTTTGTTTTAAAATGGAGCAAGTAATTTAGGAGCAATCTGCCTACTCAAATGTCTTTCTTGTTCATTTTCTTTTCCTTTGACATTGTTGTCTTACCATTGATTTGTAAGCAACCCTATCTTTGGATGTAAATGGGACGGGTGTGGGTCATTGTATAACCATGATTAGAAATGTTGCAAGGTATCTTAGCATTCTTTTTGAGGTACTAAGATCATTTGTAAGGCAACTTAGATATCGTAATCGAGAGACTATGATCTTATATTTGCTTGTTTTTGCTAAGATACCTTACATGTGTAATATGACCATTTTGTATAAGGAAACCAAGTGGAATAATCCTAGGAGTGCTTGTGTGCAAGTGTATTGCTTTCATACTTATTTTTGTCTTGAATTAGGGTTTTCTAAGCATTGGTTTTAGTCTTTCCATACAAACCCTAATTACTAGCATGTTATATAAAAGCGATAAATTGCGAAATTTAAAGTTACTACGCTATTACAACATTTATGGGAAGGGGGTGTACAATTTGTAAATGGGGATTGCAAAAATTTAAACCTAATTAGTCTATTACAACCATATTGAATTGATATGAATATACAAGAAATTGAATAAATACAAAGTATAAAAATGCACAAATGGACAAGGATGCAAAATATAGAGAAAATGAATTATGTTAATTTTCATAAAAAAAGATTTTGTATTAACCTAATTAAATAAAAAAATATTTAATTAAGTTTGAATTTATTAAGAAAAGATTTTCTTGAATAAAAACCTAATTCTATTTAGTTGATTAAAACTAAATAAGTTTAAGAAAAAGTTGTAAGTATTTTTATCTTGAAAATATTTATAACATTATAAAATATTTTTGGTCTTTTTTAAAACAAAAAAAGATGTATTTAAATTAGTATGAAAAAAAATAACTAATAACCTAATTTTATTTATATTTTCAAGATAATAAGTAAAAAAATAAATAGAGTATAATTAATAAAAATATATTTTGTGAGAAAAATAATATAAACTAATTCTAAATATAAATATATCATTTTTTTGTATTTTATGATTTTTTTAGTATTTTAGAAAATATATTTAAGAAAATAAAATAAAATAAATATAAAAAAACAAACTTGGGCCAGGGGTCCCATTAGTCAGCAGGCAGGTCAGTGAGCAAAAACAAAAAAAAACAGACCAGGCCCAAAGGGGCCCAGCGCCTGCCAAAAACAACCAAAAATCAAAAAATGAAAATGTGAAAAATGAAAAGGGTATCACTAGGGCTCGAACCCAGGTCCCATAGGTTACAGGCGTGCGCTTCTACCACTGGGGTGACTATACATCCGTTAATACAAATGAAACAATAAATATGTACGGCAAAACGTGTTCTGAAGACTTCATCTTCAACCTCCAGCCAGACCATCTGTAATTTTCTCATTTCTCATCAAAAATGAAAACTGTAAACATGAAACTTGTAGCAAATTTTCTCACGATTCCAGAAATGTAAAGTACTAAAACTATAGATCAAAGATAAGTAAGAAATTTAATGGACCTAATCTGAACCCTAAAAATTTCAGAGACTTCAGTTTCAAAATTCTCTAAGCTTAAGCAAAATTAATGGAAACTGTGGACATGGTTAGCTTCAGGGCAATGGTATCTACATGTTTTGTTCATAAATAAACTATTGAGGATGCCTGTATGAAGAGTTCCAAGTTGAGAAAAATTACCTCAAAACTGGAAATCGTGTTTTGATTTTGAACTTGTTTCAAGTGATGGTGATGATCAGGTTAGCTTCTTTGAGGTCCTAGAAAGCTAATGCAATGGTTTGCTCAAGTTGAGGGTGGCTGAAATGACTTGGAGAAGTCAAGTTGAAGACTATATTTTTTGGTTATGGAAGTTATGGTAAATGGTGTTACAGTTCTGGAATAAGGATAGGGATGAGTTGTATTTGATGTAAGGAACCTTTAGAAACTAAAAGGATAAGAAACGCACGAGGGAAATGGGAGTTTGATGTTCAAGGTCAGAAACTCTGCAAAATAGAGTTTTTTTTTGGAAATTTCTGATCTGAGAGAGCTTTTGTGTATTTCAGGGTGTTCAAGTTCGTCCTCTAGCTCACAAATAGTGACTCTATTTATAAGCAACAAGTTTGGAGACCTCTTGTTGATCAGAATTCAAAATCACAAGTTTATGCATAACATGTGATTTTTTTAGAAATTCAAGTTTCAAAGCCTTGTGTACTTGCTAAGATAAAGTGGATATACTTTAAACAAGCTTGCTTCTGACTTTGTGGATGGAGTGTGATCATAGGGAACAAGATAGAGGCTCAAGAATGAACTTTATGCAAAAATCTTGCTTTACAAGAATGGCAATGTTAACTTTGTGCCATTAATGGAAGTACAACTTGGATAATAGCTCAATTGCTTGGATCAAAGCCCTAACAGCTCTGTAAACAATTAATTATGGAGTGACAAACAAGTTTAAGGCCTGCAAAGCAAAGATTATGCAGCCTAGCATGGATTTGGTTCATGTGTTCATAAAAAATAACTTGTAATTCAAGTGATAAAACCCTAACTTCATCTCTTTGATTCTCCCTACTCAAGAATGATCTCAAGGAGTTCTTTGATATTTTGGAAAGCTTGAAATGTGCTATATAATCCATCTTTGAATTTCTTTTGAATATTACCCTTGGAACTACATGAAAAATTCCATGAAGTTGGGTCAAAATCCTGACCAAATTAGGGCAAAATTTCACTAAGTGTTTAGTTTCATGACCCTATGTTCATAAAATTATAACTTGAGATCCAATAATTTTTGGAAGAAGTTGTGCAAATCAAAGTTTTATATTTCATGGAGATCTACAACTTTCATGTTAGAAGTTTCTCTTGAATCATCTTGCATCATGATGAAAATTTGGCTCAAAGTTATGAAAAAACATGAATTTTCAACAGTTAGAAAATTTTCTAAGTTTAGAAATTTTGACTTTTCAAAATGAAATCTTTAATTTTTGATTTCTTGATGAATAAGTTTCATATTTTGACATGTTTTGATTAATTGTGATCTTTGGCACTTGAATTTGACCAAAAAAGTCAAAGTTTGACTTTTTAGTGTACAATTGACTTTTGATAAGTTGACGGTAAAATTCATTTGTCAATCCAATTGACTTGCAATGTTTTGAACCATGTAATTAGGTAAAAATGATGCAATAGTACTCTTGAGATCATGCCTTAAACCAATTGACCATTTTCTAGGTCAAAAACTAGAAATTGCCCTTTCCTAGTCAAAACCCTAATTTTGACTATTTTGCCCTTTTGGAGATTTGATCAAATTTCTGGAGGAATTATGGTCCAAACTTGATAAAATGATACATAGGAGTTTAAAATGGTGATGTGGATCAAAATTTTTGATGTTTGACTGTAAATTGGCCACAATTGACTTTTTCCCCAATACAACTGATTTTTAGGTCAACTGCCAATTGACTAAGCTAAAATGTGATCCAAGGCTTGAAACTTGACATGAGTAATCTTGGGGGTACATAATGATCCATGAAATTCATATGGGGCATTGGAAGTTCAAAAATCCTTGTGTAAACTCAAACCCTAATTTCGGTCATTAGTGCCTAAGGAGGTGTCTTGAGCTGATCAAACCCTAGTGCAGTCTTGAGCCCAAGGAGATCTTGTGAGAAAATTCTTGATAAGTGTGAGGGAAAATTTTGGGGACAACAGCAGGCCTATTATAGGATTACATAGTTTTTTCCTAAAGGGCTACCATGGTGGACAAATACTAGCTGCCATTAGGAGGAACCGAAATGATCAAATGCTGCCAATAGTGTAACACCCCCTCTAAAGCCCTCATAAATATATAACATAATCAGAGTAAATTAGCTTTCATATCAAAAGAGGTTTCAAATTTACTTCACGGAAAAAATACAATACGGTGGAAGAACTGACTTGGGTGTTTTGCGTTTTATCGCAATTGTTACGAATAACAAGAGTCGCCACCGACTTTTCTTTTATCTAATAAAGGAAAGGGTGAAAAGAACATGAAAGACCTTTAGAGATATTTTCTTGAGTTTGGGGGGTAGGTTATGAAGAGGGAAGGTGTTAGCACCCTTTTCATCTGTAGTTATCTACGGGCTCTTAGTTGCTAGCTCACTTTTGAAATGCTTTGTTTGAAACATGTTTGTGATTTTGTTTGAAAGTATTTTTGAAAAGTGCCATCATTTAGGAGAACTTTGTAATGATTCTCGTCTCTATAAGAATGTATACAAAGTGTTGACTTTTGAAAATATTTCATTTTTGAAAGTTTTGGTGTGTTTGAAAGATGTTGTTTTGAAAATGTTATGAGCAAGCAACTAAGAATGTTCTACCTACTCAAAAAGGTCTTTGTTCTTTTCATCCTCCTTTAGATGTTGTTATCTCACCATTTATTGGTAAGAAGCTCCACTATTGGGTGTGAAGGGACAGGCGCGGGTCAATTGTACAGTCATAGAAAGTAACTTGTGAGACGCTTTAGCCATTTTTGTAAGGGACTAAAATCGTTTTACCGAAGGCAACGTCGAAGGGTCATCGAGGTACTATGATATTTTTTTATCAAGGGTATTTGCTAAAGTATTTCAATTTTTGTTAATTTATCTTGATTAGGATTATCTAACGGTTGAATTTATGTCTTATCATACACGCCTAATTACTATACAGTATAAAGGAAAACAGTAAATTGCAGAAATTAAAGTTCTACGCTATTACAAAGTTTTCGGGAATGGGGGTACAAATTTATGAATGGAGATGAGTCGAATTGACAATACGATTAAAAGTCTAAATAAACAATCAATACAACCCAATCGAATTAAAAACAAAAAATTAATTAAATTAAAACAAACTATTAAATAAAATTAATTGACAAAATAATTAAAATAATATTTTTGGAATTTTTGTTTATCATGAAGAAAATAAAACAATTAGAAGAAATCAACTAAACAATATTAAAACTAGAATAAAATGTTAACTAACAAAATTGATTATTCACAATATTTGATAAAATAATTTTCAAAACTAAGTTAATTAAGAAAATGATGTGTTTAAGAAAAAATATAATATTATTAATTTAGATTAAAATCTAAACCTAAAAATAAAATAAAAAAGATGAAACAAAACAAAATTAAATAGACTCAATTAAAATAGCAAATATGGGAGTGCATGTGCTAATTTTCGAAATGGTCTTAGCTGTTTGTCTAGTTGAAAGCCCAAATGAATTTGTTTTGTTATTTCAGCCAAAATATACAAAAAAATAAAAGAACCAAGGGGTGTGATATGTAAAATGAATGGGCTTAAAAAATGATAGTGAAAATGAAAGTTGGCTCAAGTATGAAATAAAAGGAAGTAGATTAATGAAAACAAAAAAAAACAAAAACAAAAAACAGGGCTCAAATGGACTTGGTCGGGTCAGAACCGGTCCAGCCCCTTCTCCTCAAAATGCTCAATGGGTTGTAATAACCCTAGGAGAAACTATCTGTCCACTCAAGCATTCTCTCTTTTCTCTTCTATCTGCTTCCCAAACCCTTTATTCTCTCACCCCGGTGCCTTCGAAAATGATAAATCGTGACCCTTCCTCACACCCTCAAACCATCACCTTCTCTAAAAAACGTTCATAACATCTCTCTCGATCTCACCGTTACATCTCTCTGCTTCAGTAACAGTAAAAAAACATTGAAAAACCTCAAGCAATTTGACCATGTCTGCACAAAATTTGTCTAAAACCCATCTTTAACCCCAATCCGTGGACAACAATACCTAGAACAAATCAAAATACGAAAATGGAATCGGCGATTACTATTCTAAACAAGGAAAAGTGATCAAAAGTAAAATTTCGATACGAAACAATAAGGAAAAAATGAGAAGGTGGAGTAAGCAAACTAGATCAGAGAGGAGGTTTTTTCCCGATGATAAGTCCGAAGAATGCAATCCAGGTATGCTCAGAATTTACCCTCTCTACTTCTTCTTTCTCGTCAGATTTGATGTTCGTTATTGATGTGTTTGATCCCTTGTTGTATTGTCGGTGTTGTAATTTTGTGCGTTTTACTTCTCTTACAGTTGTTGTTGATGCAATTGTAGGTTGATTGATGAAGAATTGTTGTGTTGCTACAGGCTTATGCAGGTCAAGTTTAGAGTCTTGATGGAGGAAGCTTGTGGTGTGGTTCAGATGTGCGTAAGTGAGAGGTTATTTGGAGAGGTTTTGGGACAAAGTTTTGCTGGTTTTTCTACAGGGAATTTTCTTTCCATAAAATTTTCTCTCTTTGCCTTACATTTCTGAAGGGTTTGTAAAAGATAATGATGACTCGAAAGTAGGGTTTGTATGATAGATGTGATTTTTTGTATATCTGTTTTTCTTTGTGTTTCCTCAGTATTCCCCTCCCCCTTGGTACCTTTGGTGTTATGTGTTTATAGTGAATGAAATGAGAAAAATTGGGGGAGGGGGGATTAGATGGGATTTAAACACTTTAGTCGTGCTGATTCAATTGCCTTTGGATATAGTTTTTAGTGTTACCATTTTAGTGCAACTCTTGGACAGATTTTGGATTGTTATACTTGGACTTGTTTGGACTATTTTTTTGGCAGAATTTGTGCAAGGCAACAGGTCTTTTTGGGCAATTGCTCTTGGATTGTTTCTGTTTTTGACAAAATTTTATGGTTTGTTGTAACTTCGTGATTTTATTTATGAACCTCTTTCCTTTTGTGAACCAAGGATCACCTTTTTTATTTGCATTTGGAAAAGAATGGCCCATGATTGAAAATTTATTTGTATGAGGCTTTTGTTGAGCAGGACTAAGCTGTTGTAACTCGATGATCTTCTTGCTTTTTACACTTTTTTTCTTTTTGTGAACCAAAATTCATTTTTGTGATGTGCAATTAGAACATGGCCTATGATTGAATTGTGATTTTGCTATGAGGCTGGGTTGCTTGAATATGATTAAGACACCTTTTTTTTTCTTTCTGATTCCCAATGCAAACCCTAATGATGAATCTTTGGAAATTTCTTGTTTATGTTCAAAGTCATACTTCTTGATTTATTGCTAACATATTCTTCTTTCTTGTTTTATGAGCAAATGATGGATTGAAGATGGAGACGCATGGTATAAGAAGAGCATAGAAAATGAAGCATGAAGGATTTTAGAAGAAAGTTAGCATATTCTTAGGGAGGATTTTAGGTTTCCATGTACAACAAAAAAGAACTTGTGTAATTTTCTTGTAATTTGTAATTTGAAACTTGGAAAAAACATGAATTGGATTTGTATCTTTGTAAATTTGAATGATGAATTTATTCAAAGCTTTAGAATTGAAATACATGTAGCTTTTCTTCTTGAAGCTTGAATAAATATGAATGAAATTGAATGGTAGTGAACTTTGAAAGTGGACTTTCGAATGATGAATGGATAATGATACATGCCTTGAAACTTTTAATGCTCTTGAATTTTCTTGAGTTAACATTGATGAACTTGTATCTTGAAGTGGGAATATTTAAAATAAATGCGAAATTGTATTATAACCTTGAAATAACACTTTGCACTCTTGAATTAACTATGATATATGCCTCAAAATTAACCATATGGATGAAGTTTGAACTTGAAAATTGACAATTGAATCATGATTAGCTTGAAAACCTATAATAAGGATGAATGTATTTGAACCCTTGAATCAATTTGAACCTAATGACATTTCTCGAGTGAATCTCTGAATCAATTCCAACGAGACTCTAATTCAACTCTTTATTCATGGTATCTTGCAATACAACCAATGATAGAACAATGATGCCTTAAGGACTTTGGCCTGAAATCCACTTTCATCCATTAATCACCAAATGCTCAGACATAGGTAACTTGAAGAAGCAACAAACATTCAAAGAATTCTTGAACTCGATATCTTGTACCATGAACGATATTAACTTGAGAATCATAATCCTCTAGAATATTCGAATTTTGATGATTTTTCGCACAAAATCGGCTCTTGACTTGTAAAGAGAAGTTAGAGATGACGTCAAGGAGAATCATAAGCAAATAGAACCACTCAAAAATATCGAATAATGAAGAAGTCACAATTGTTTGAACTTGATCTTGAAAAATTCGAATTTTGTGTCAATGTAGTTCATTTTCAGTCATTTGAACCATTGACTGAGCAAACTTGCGATGCAAAGCTTGAAACCTGACACGAGCATCCTTGAGAATACATGAAGACTATTTGAAACCTTGGAAAGTCAATTTTGCTTGATATGTACCAAACCCTAGTTTCTGACTCAATGCCTAGAAAGAGAATTTGTCTGATCAAACCCTGAGCCATTTTGAGTATTTGAGAAACCCTAGGACAACATCTTGAATGAAAAATGGGAGGACAAATTTTGGGGTACAATAGCTGGTCATGCACATAACACTGATTTAGAGTCATGATCCATAAAATAAAACATATGCATCTCGTAGTAGAATAATTCTCAATTCAAAAATAATACTAATGATTGAAATCTCGTTATGGAAATCATATCATAAAATATTAGGCACTAAAGGCCATTATCACATACATCTCAATCCAACATAAATATAACAAATATAACATGAATTCAAACGTTTCCCGTGTTACATAGACCAGGGAATGACCCATTACCTAGTAAAACAGATAAATAAAGAACTAGCTCATCCAACTACTCCTTGCTAGAAGCACCACCACTATCCTCGGCACCTGAGCAATGTCGTATAAAACATCTTTTCAACAGAAGAGTGAATATTCATATCATTATGGAAATACATATTAATAAGTAATGCATAAAAAACATACATCAATTGAATTCATCACACTTCACATAATCATGTATTCAACACAATTCACATGATTTCATATACAACATTTCTCAGTGATTCAAGATTCAAAGATAATCAATCACAAATACCACAAGTGTAACATTCACACCAACATCACATATTGCACACCAATTTACATTCCATAATGAATCATGTGACTCCAATGTAACTCAATGCAATATGCATGTGGTATAAATTCTTATCCTTACCAGTCTTGCCAGGTCCATCTCTCAGACAGATAACCACCAAAAAGCTCGTCCTCTAAGCTTCAAACCAGTCATATAGGTTTGGGACAAGTTAATAATTCCCCCAAAATTATCAAACATTGCCTCTTGATAACTTATGATGCATGTGTAATCTCATCATATATATGTGTTATACCCTAAATTTTCCATATCAATTCAATAGTCGCATTAGTACTGCGTTGCTAAGTTAAGAGTCATTGGTATTTAAAATTGTTTTGAATATCATTTCATGGGGGGGGGGGGGGTCTTAAACTCATAAGAAGGGGTGTGTTATTTCAAAATGGACCATCAAAATCGAACGACTCATTAAAATTTTGGGATCATTTACAAAAAATCCATTTCAAGTTATAAAGAGGAGGTATACAATATGGGGGTGTGGTATTTTAGGCTATCAAAATATGATGGCCCATTAAGGATTGATTCGTTTTCTTTACAAAGTGGGTGTATGTTTTGGGTAATTTTTTAAATTGTTAGGTCTTTGTAGCCCATTGAAATGGTAAGGGGTTTGTTATGTGATTAGAAAGGAGGTGTGTTTTCCTTGTTCCTCATCCACTACCCAAACCCAAAACCTAAAAATCAGTTACTGTATAGATTCAAAAAAGGAGAAACACATATTTGTAAAAGTAGATCGAATCCAGAAACAAATTTGGAACATAATCAAATATCATACATTTCAAAACCATATCAATTACAGATCTGAAAACTTACAAAATTTCTAACCGAAAATCAAATCCTTAAATTACAATCAATATCAAATCTAATCAATCATAGATTCTAATCTTTAATCTTTTCTATTTTCTAAGTTCTAACGAAAATTTCTAAAATCTACCCTAATCAACAATTGTAACGCCTAATCAATAGAAAATTTCCTAATTCATCTAAAACCTAAAATCTATAAATTAACCTAATTTCTAAAGAGGAGGGGGGTCGAAAATAGAAGAAGAAGAAAGGGCAGAAGGAGGAAGAACCACACCAGACGAGAAGCTTTGTATAGACTTAGGGTTTCAAAATTGGAACCCCAGAGTCTCACCATTGCGCTGCCTCTGTGCATCTTCATCCTCTGTTGCAACCATCATCACCATTTGCCGGTACCTACAAAAATGGGCGAAAAAGGTTGAGAGTCAGAGAGATCGGAGACGACTCAGAAAGTTAAAGCGAAATAGGTAACTATTACTCAGCTCGCATTTTTTTATGGTTTGTGTTGCAATTTTGGAGTTTTAAAGGTGGATATGGGGTGAATCGGGATAGATTAGGAGCGCCGCTGCTGGATTAGGGTTTGGAGCATTGGGTTGCGTTATTGTTGTAGGAATAGAGAAAGAGGTGAGAGAAGAGAAAACATAGTAAGAGACAGAATGAGGAAGTGGGAATGAAATGGAAAAAAATGAAAAAAAAATATAGTCTCTTGTAATATTGTGTCTGCATGTCCATGATCTTAACGTGCATCCTCATTGTATGACCCTCCGATTTCCATCAAATTCTTTAAAATGCACGCTCACTATAATACCGTGTAACCTCCTGTACGAGGTCCAAACAGACCTGTTGTAATCGGTTTTAAATTGAGAGTCGCCAACCTTAATTTTTATCCTTGGAAAGGGAATATAAAGGATAACCCTAATTAGGTCAGATATTCTAAGTTGTTGACTCATTTTTAGATGAAAATAAGGTGTTAAGCACCCCAAATCTACCTTGTTCATAAGGATACTAGGGTTTAGAATTACGGCTTAGGAAATAGGGTTTTAATATTTATTAGGGGAACTCGCCATGATTTTAGTTGTATGCCTACATATCCTATTATGAGGAATCAGAGTCCCAATTTATAGTTCGCAGTTGGTTGGTGTTTTTTATGGATTACGAAGATGTTTTGAATTTCCCTTGTACTAAGTCTAGGTGTGTGAATAGCAGAGTTGTCAGATGAAGTTCACAGTTAATTTAAAAACATCCTCATAATCCTTTTTGAAACTTGTTTTAAAATTAATTAAGCTATTAAAAAAAGGTTTGGTGTTAGTTAGGTATTTTTTAAATATACTAATATATAAAAAAATATTTTTAATACATGGCAAATATAATTTTAATGCAATAAAAAATAATTATGAGTTAGTAGAAAAAATATTTGAGTTTTATAATAATAGTAAAATAATATTAGAATTTATAAATATATTAAATTATAAAAAATATTAATTATAAATAATAAAAGAAAATTAAAAATAAATTTACACAAAAAATGCTGGGTGTGTATTTCGTGTTGAGCTAGTAAAGCAGGGGTATGGAAAGTAGGATCCTGAATTCAGATATTGAATTCAGGCCCAAACGCAGGAGGGGGTGGATATTTATCCAGGTCAGTAAAAGTGGGGATTTGGTCAGCAAGGGCCGAAGTCCAGATGTTGGACTTGGACCAATAGCGCTAGGGGTGTACAATTTTCTAATGTAGTAGTAAAATAAACAAACAGGGGTGGCGTGATTAGCAATGGGCTAGGTCCAATGTTTGACAAACGTTTGGAAGTCCATTAGTACTTCATGCGGACAAGTGCACGGTGTTACAATGGGCGTGCGAATCATGAGCGTTCGATGATGATCCAAAGGTTGTGGTAGGAAGCATACGTTAAAGTTTATAGGCGTGCGGGCGCAAAATCAGGGAGGGTTATAAAAACCATTTACTGGGATGAGAGTCCATTTTTTCTTTCTCTTCCTATCTCTACAACGACACAACAAAACTCATTGTAAAAACCTAGATAGAGAGAGAGGCTCTGACCTCTCTCTAAAACTCAGGCAACCGAAAATCGCCTTGGCTGCACTGTCATCCTTGAATCACCACCAACCACCCTTTTCCCAGTTTGCTGGTTGACATTCAATCGGAAACTTCAAACATTCAAAGCCCTCTGCCGTATATCTTCATCTTGGTTCGTTGAACCCTAACCAACCATAAATCCAAAACACACAACAGCTATGAACCCTAACACTGATCTTCAAACAACCCCATGAACCCTAACCCTAGGATCTAAGAACCCTAACCCTAGGATCTAAGAACCCTAACCCTAAAAAGCCAAAATTTCCAAATACACAACATTGAAACATCAATCATGCCAATACCATAACTACGATTAAGAGCCCTAAAGCTAAGTGATTCGTGTTACCTCTCATGCCATGATACCGGTCGTATAGTTTTTATTTCCTGAATCCTCATTCTAATCTCTCACTTCTTCTTCTTTTGGTCTACAGGTACTAAAGTGCTGGCAATATAGCGGTAGTGCGACGAAGAACTTTAGGGTTTCTGATATTGAAGCCATAAACTTGTTTTCTTCTTATTTATGTCAACTTGTTCTTCTCAAATTCTTCCCTCCTCTTCTTAGAATTTTTATGGTTTATTTATAGTCTTAGTTTTTAGGAAGATTAGGAAAATGTTTATGATTATCGTTACAAAAATCTGTTAGGAATTAGAAGATTTTATTCTGTTTTAGGGATTCAATTTGATTTAGTGATTGATTTTGAAAGATTTTGTTTGAGATTAGGGATTTGTAATATGTACTTGGTCTTGTTATTTTACATATTCGTTTTCAATGAATAAACACAAATATTAATTTTCCAGATTTTATTTAATCCAAGATTTGATTCATGAAGATCTTGTTTTGTTTTAGTTTCAGATGTGTTTTTCCTTGTTGAATCTGTATAGGGTATGTTTATTGGTCCTGGTTTCTGGGCTTGAAGGGGAATAACAGAGCTCTTAGGGTTTCAACCCTTTGGGTTGACCTGGTCAAAGTAATAATATAAAAATAAACTAAATGTTATAAATTAGTGAAGCCCAAACGTAGCAAAAATCAACACAATGAAAAACAGGTCATTATTTCAATATTTGAAATGGGCCTAATTGATTTCAAGAAATGTGTACCCTTCCTTAAAGAAAATGAAACAAACCTTAACGAGCCATCAGATTTTGATGGCCCA
Source organism: Vicia faba (assembly GCA_948472305.1). Taxonomy (NCBI): domain Eukaryota; kingdom Viridiplantae; phylum Streptophyta; class Magnoliopsida; order Fabales; family Fabaceae; genus Vicia; species Vicia faba. The sequence continues at coordinate 245,780,750 of OX451735.1, forward strand.
AGATGCTACATCCTTGCATTGTAATATACCTCCCTCTTATATCTTGTAATGGATTTTATAACTTAATGGACAAACGATTTTAATAAACCCCTAAAACACATAAAAACACCAAAATGGGCCTTACCCCTTTAGTGGGTCTGAAACTTATATCCCCATAGTAAGCTTAGAAACTAAATACACCCCCTCTCTTTACTTGTACACACCACCAAGTGGATCATCAACTCCACACGGTCCTTTCTGATTTAGGAAGCCCATGATCTCTTTTGTTAAAACATACTCCCCTTTATCAACTTACACCCCATGATAATTTGTCAACAATAAAAGAATAACATTAATGAGGAACAAGTTTAGAAATCCATAGGGAAAATTTGGGGTATGACATCTGCCCCTAATTAATTGTTCTTCGATTGAATAGTGCAAGAATACGCAGGTATCGCACATTCGAATTGAAGGTTTATAAAATAATGGAAGACCCCTAAAATTTGTCCGAACAATTTATAAGGATACACTGTATAACATTCCCAAGAGTATGAAAAATAGGCATAGATGATGATGTATTATCTTACAATGGTTTGAATAGAAAGTTTTTGTTTTGACTCTGACACGATGATGCGGATAACTCGTCGATATCTAAAGAGATTGTAGATTTTTGCATATTTACCATAACCTAGGAGGTAAAATAATACAAGTTTGAAAAGTTGACTTACTAATACTTTGAGACTAGTATAGGAAGTATATAATGCAGATTTTGTTTATTCATCGCAGCCTAGGGGATGAATAAAATAGATTTTTGATAATTCATTGCCGTATGGAGAGTGACGCAATGAATTATGCAGATTTAGCTATGTTTACTATAACCTAGAGAGTAAACAGTACGAGGAGGAACCTTTTCATTTATCGCGATCTAGGGGATAAAAGACAACATGGATATGCTTATGTTATTCATCTCGACCTAGGGGATAAATAGTATAACCCTGAAAATTCGCATACCTATCACAACCTAGGGGACTGATATTTGAAGAATTTGTGCGCTTACCGCGACCTAGGGGATAAACAACATAAAGGTATATTCACGTATTCATTACTACCTAGGGAATAAATAATATGAACCTGGTATTTCGCACACCTACCACAACCTAGGGGGTAGATGATTGAAAAGTGTTTTGGTGATCGAATCTTATATAACTAGATCAAAGATGAGATCAGAGTTTTACCAGTTGTGTTTGTTCTCAACCAAGGTAATTGCTTGTTTTCTAAATTGACAGAGGGCCCCAAGATGTCGTTTTTACCCAAATTATGTTTTAAAAGTTTTGTGTATGATGTATCTGCATAATATCCTAGATTGATATGGAACCTAGAATGTATTTGCATCGCACATTTTGTGTATGCCCCAAATGTTTAAATATGCACCAAATGTGTGTATATGCCCCCCAACATGTAATGAAAAATGTTTTTTTTATATTCTCTCCTTTTAAACAATTAGTTTTGTGTTACCCACTCACCAACGTTGCATTGTTGTGGTATCTTTAAATTGATTTGAACCAGATGAAAGGTGTCAGCAGGATTTTGATATTGGTATCGCAGGCGCAGGCGTAGGCGTGGACGTGGTTGTGGACTTAGACATTGACATGGACGTGGGCGTAGGAGTGTATTTTCTTTTGATTTTTTTCTAACTAAAATGCTTTTTGATGTTATATCAAATGATTTTATTTGTCAAATCACTAGAATGATTTCAATGCAGTATTCACAAAAAATAATCGTAGTATTTTGTAAACAAGTCCAACAAAGGAAAAAACAATTGATAGTTTGAAAAAGCAAATGTTTTATTGATAAATATGCCCCTGGATAGGCGGGAGTACAAGATGCAATTCCTTAAAAGAGGTAATTACAGAAAGTTTTTAAAACTTAAAATGGCAATGAAAAGGATAATTGCTACTGTTGTTTCTCTAATGACCTCTTGATAGCTCTAATCTCCTTTACTTTACGAGTCGAATGATTTAGATCAATCCCTCTCCTTTGTAGTCTTAGTCGTGGTTCTTAGATCTAAGTATTTTTGTTCTTTATTTCTAAGCGAGATCCCTTACTTTTTCCTGGATCGCCCTTTTGGGTTTTCAATCCACCGGGATAATTTTTTTTATGTCCCTAATTTTTTCCTGGATCGCACTTTAGGGTTTTCGATCAACCATGACGCTTTTTTTTTTGCCTAAGTCAACCGTTTATTGTTCTAACTTAGCGAGCTTTTTATACATAGTAGTTTTTTGACTGCATTTGAATTTGCCGGATGTAGTAGTTCTTCCCCATGCATTGTTGTGAGGATGAGATCACCACCTGAGAATGCTATTTTTACCATATATGGACCTTCGTAGTTGGGTGTCCATTTACCATGTGAATCGAGGCTAGGTAGCACAATCTTCTTGAGCACCAAATCCCCTTCTTTGAACACTCGAGGACGAACGATCTTGTCGAATTCTTTCTTCATATGCTTTTGATATTACTGACCGTGGCACAAAGTTATCAAGCGTTTTTCTTCAATGAGGTTAAGCTGATCAAGTCACATCTGAACCAACTCTGCTTCTTCAAGCTTTGTTTCCATTATAACTCGAAGTGACAAAATTTCTAATTCAACCGGGAGTACTGCATCAGTTCCATATACCAGAGAGAAAGGGGTTTCCCCTGTTGATGGAGTATGAAAGTACGATAGCCATGTAAAGCGAAGAGAATAATTTCATGCCAATATTTGTATGTCTTTACCATTTTCTGTATGATCTTCTTAATGTTCTTGTGGGCATCTTCAACAGCCCCGTTCATCTTGGGTCGATATGGTGAGGAATTATGATGCTCGATCTTTAAACCTTCACATAATTCCTTCATAATTTTGTTGTTCAAATTGGACCCGTTGTCTGTAATGATTCTTCTTGGAACCTTATATCTGCACATGAGATTATGTTTGATGAATCGAGTAACCACTTATCTTTTAACATTCACGTAGGATACCGCATCCACCCATTTAGTGATTTAATCAATGAAACTAGTATGAACCGGTGTCTGTTAGATGCTTTAGGTTCGATCATGCCTATCATATCAATTCCCCACATCGAAAATGGCCAAGGAGAGCTCATGATATTCAGAGGAGTTGGTTGAACATGCATTTTGTCGGCATAGATTTGACATTTGTGACATGTGTTTGTATAATTGTAAAAGCTGGCCTCCATTGTTAACCAATAATAACCTGCTCGTAGGATTTTTCTAGCCATGGCATTTCCGTTTGTATGCGTTTTGAAAGTACCTTCATGGATTTCTCTCATAAGTGTTTCTGATTCTTGTCTCTCCACAGACCTGAGTAACACCATATCATTGTTTCTTTTGTATAACACGTTGATCCGCTGTCGCACACGGATAAAAAATGAGTTATTTTTAAAAATGTAGGTTAGCAATAATGACTCGAGTATCGTATCGCGAGGATTCTTGTATTGTTATTAACAAATATAAGCGATTATGGGGGTTTAATTCAAGATCAATTTTTAATGAGCTGAGCAAATAAGTGATTATAAAAATAAGTCGATTTACTATTTTCAAGTTCCTGCTAATCATTAGTTTTTACTTTACCAATTCCCTAAGCGGCTTCGACCTCTATTCGATTTCAATACTAATTGACAAGCGCAATAGGTATAAAATAGATTAAATTCCCATTCCTAAATAAGCAAACAGATTAATACAATCGTGAATTAAGAAAACACGATATAGAATACAATTTAACGACTAAGCGACGTAAACATCGATTAAAGATTAGGAATATAATCATACGAATTTAATCAAGACATTTCATGAAATAACAGATTAAGAAAATGAAATTTCATAAAATAGAATTGAAAGAGAAACAAAATTGAATTGATAAATTAAAAACCTCAAAGCATTGGAATACAATTATAGTAGATCGACTCTAGATGATTAGTTCTTCATTCAAGCGTACAAGTCAAAGTTTCCAACGTGAAAAGTGAATGATAATATCTCTAGCGGTTGCAAGCCTTATAAAATAAAATAAGTGTTTCCACGTACAAAATGAAACGGGTCAAAAACATAACCCAGACCCACTAAAAATACCCAAAAACAAATTATTCTCTAACGTCTGAAACTTCAACGAATTACTAGGACTTATGCACGCCGAATCAACTTTTGACTCCAACATGAAAATTGTATCTCTTTCTCTTAGTTTTCCAATAAATATTAGGACGTGTCAATCCAATTCCCGTGGCTCCAATTATGATTTTTTTCATTGAAAGCTGCTAATGCTGAAAATAAAATACGAAAGTCAAATTAAACCAAAAATAAACTAAATTAGAAAAACATTATAAAACATAAAAATGAACAAATTAAAACATAGAAATGTTTAAGTACAAACATGGAAGAATGTGCATCAAAATACATTAATCACAAGTTACCACTCAGAAAGAATTTTGAGGCTAGCTTTCGCAGAGTTTGATTATCAATGATAGAAAGGCAATGTGAAGGTTCTTCAAAATGTTTGATCGTAATATATGGTTTGTGATTCGGCCAAGTTACTTTGAACATGGTTGATAAAGTTGCCAAGGAGTTTTCCATCTGATTTTCTTCTCTCAGAATATGACTGAAGGTAATCTCGGTAAATTCCTCAGCAAGCTTTAAAACATGATCCTGATATGGAATCAATCTGGGATGTTTAATGTCCCATTCACCGTTGATGTTTAATTAGCGTTGAGTCTCTGAACTAGCGTTGAGTCTCTGAACACTTTGAGATGTTTAATTCTTAGATCGATAACAACCTCTAGACCCAAGATACAAGCTTCGTATTCAACGACATTGTTAGTGCAGTCAAAACATAACCTTGAAGTATAAGGCTTGTGAAAATTCTCCAGAGAAGTCAAAATTTCCCCAATGTCATGCCCTAGTGCGCTTGAAGCCCTGTCGAACATGAGTGTACACCGTGCCACTGGTTCAGGTCCTTTGTCGAGCCCTAGTATTTCATAGTCACCTATAACCATGACATCTTCTTCTAGAAAGTCGAACTTCATTGGTTGATGTTATGGTAATGGCTGATGAGATAGATGGTCAACTAGTGCACTACCTTTGATGGCATTTTGAGTAACGTATTAGATGTCGTATTCTGATAGTAACATCTGCCATCGGGAAATCCTTCCTGTAAGAGATGGTTTTTCAAACACATACTTTAAAGGATCCATTCTTTCTATTAACCATGTGGTGTGATTTAACATATATTTCCTCAATCTTTCAGTAGACCAAGCTAAAACACAACAAGTCTTCTCGATGAGTGAGTACCTGGTCTTGCATTCGATGGATTTCTTACTGAGGTAGTAAACCGCATGTTCCTTTTTACCCGTTTCATCATGTTGTCCCAATACATATCCCATTGATCCTTCAAGCACTGTGAGATACATGATGAGCGGTATTTTGGGATCTGATGGCATCAAAATTGGTTGCTCATAAATATTGCTTTATTATCTCGAAGGTTGTTGACAATCTTCATTCCACATCAATGTCTGATCTTTTCGTAATAATTTGAATGTAGGATCACAAGTAGTAGTTAGGTGTGATATGAACCTTGAAATGTAATTCAAAGATCCTAAGAAACTACGAATCTTCTTTTCTGTCCTCGGAGCTGGCATTTCTTGTATGGCTTTTACCTTGTCGGGGTCTACCTCAACACCATGTTGACTTACAATAAAACCCAGTAACTTTCCTGATCTGACACCAAATGTACACTTGTTTGGATTCAACCTTAGTTTGAAATTTCGCAGACGCTCAAATATATTTTGTAAATATATGATGTGATCCTTCTCTGTATGAGATTTTGAAATAATATCATCTATGTATGCCTTAACCTCTTTGTGAATCATATCATGGAATAGTGTGACCATAGCCCGTTGATAAGTTTCCTATGTGTTCTTTAAACTGAAAGGAATTACCTTATAACAGAAAGTGCCCCAAGGTGTCATGAAAGTAATCTTTTCCATATCTTCGGTTGCCATTTTGATTTTATTATAGCCTGAGAAACTGTCCATGTACGAGAATACCGAAGCTTGAGCTGTATTATCCGCCAAAACATCTATGCGAGGTAACGAGAAATCATCTTTAGGACTTACTTTGTTTAGATCCCGATAATTTACACACATGCGTACTTTTCCATCCTTCTTGGGCACTAGAATGATGTTAGTTATCCAAGGTGGATAATCTACCACCTCTAAGAACCCTGCGTCAAATTGTTTAAGGACCTATTCTCGAATCTTGCTGGACATGTCTGACAGGTTCTTCTGAGCTATTGTCTGATTAGAGAACAACCTTCTTTGAGAGGTAGTCTATGCACCACAATATTTGTATTCAATCCTGACATGTCTCTATAAGACCAGGCAAATATATCCAAATATTCATGTAACAACTTGATCAGTCTTTATTTGACGCTTTTCTCCAATGTTGCTCCTAGTTTGATCTCTTTTGGATCTCCTATGTGCAACGGTTAATGGTCTCAATCGATTCTTGGTATGGTTGGATATTCTAAGCTTTTTGCTATGTTTCCCTCGCTAATTATTTAGAGAGATCAAGATCTTCATCATCTTCCTCTTCTGCTTGGTTGATGGGTACATCAAAATTATATCGGATTATATCACTAACTTTATCGGTGATTTTCGGCATGGATTTGCGCATTTATCATGTGTTGGTGCAGTTTTAGTATATGAATTTGAAGAATGCATATGAATAAAAGTATTTCCATTTTTAAATATAAGAGATAAATGCAAGAGAAAGACAAAGATCTTAATTGAATGTGAAATGTAACTTTTATTAATTATGAATACTATCTGGAACAACTTGGGGGATCCTTATAAGCAACCCATATGCCTCGGGCTTGACATAAGTTCTTTCAAAAACAAGAAAAAATACTTTGGACAGAAAAAGATCTCCAAAATCTCCACAACTGTCTAACTCTTGAGTTATTTTCCCAAGGCATATTCTTGATTGAAATCAGATGCCCTTTTGATGTTTCCCTTGTCAGATATCATAACTACTTGTCTGCCATGCTCCGTTCCTTTGTTGATTAAAGTCTCCTGGATAGGAGGAAACCGTGCTTTTCCCTTCATGGTAGACTTTAATAATTTGTAGCCCAAACAAAAATGATTCTTCTTCTCAGGTATTTCCAGGAGTTTACCCTAACCTTTCGAGGCACCACTTTCTAATAGCTATTCACAAATATCTCCACGAAGTCACAATAGGTTTCTTGAGTTTTTTCATTGGTAGGGTTACCGTTGAGGCAACCTCTAAGACTTGAAATGGTGTGGCTATACAGTCTTCATCAGCACTGATATACCTGTAGGATTCTATGTGACTTACAAAGATGTCATCTTCACCATCGATTATGTCCAATCTTCCTTTAATGAAGAACTTCAGTTTTTGATGTAAAGTTGAAGCGATTTCCCTTGCTGCATGAATCCAGGGTCTCCCAAGTAAACATGTATACGTCGGTTTTATATCCATAACTTGAAAAGTGATATAGAACATATGTGGTCCGATCTTGATAGGAAGGTTCACTTCTCTGAATACCAAACTTTGGGAACCGTCGAAAGCTTTAATTATTTGTAGTGGTAGAAATGTTGAGACTAAGCCATTAAATTTACTTGACTCGCACAAATCAAAATAAAAATTGCCACCGCGCTTTATTGTTTCCAAAGAAATGGGAAAAGGGTGAATAACCCAAAAAGAGGGGGAGAGAATCTAATTTCGGGGGTTGTTTATGCAAAGGGAAGGTATTAGAACCCTAAACATATACGGTACTCCAGAGGATCCTCTTTGAAAATTTGTGTATTTTGGCTATAAAAGTTGTATACGAAAAATAGATTGTGAAGATGAGAAAAGAAGTATTTTTTATGATTTTTGCACCCACCGCGGTTGAGAACCTTTAGTTCCTATGTACCACCTTCCTTGCAATAGGTGATCAGGGTACTCATAGTTAACCTTTAACAATTTTTAAAACACAAGTGTGCTGATTAATTTTAAGAGACAAGACATCATCGTCTTACCCGAGTGGAAGAACATGTTTACTACCAACAATTATGAGAAAGGAGAATTTGTGTCATTTCAAAGTGGAGGATATGGCTTTGGTTTTAGAATCAACAAAGCCTCGCTCGACACCCAAGTGGAAAATATCTCGCTCCACTACATATCATAGAAGTATAGTAGTTTGCAACACTACAAGGATTGACAAGAGTCTAATCTTTTGAGAAAAATGTTTTAAAGTAAAAAGCCAAAGCGGCAAAATGGTTTGAATGAGATTGATTGATTTTAGTCTTCTCACAAAAGTTGTGAAAGTATGATTAGGTTATTTAAAGTTTGATTAAAAAATTGTTTTTGAAAATACATAGACCTAAAGCATGAGGTAAGAGCTAGAGAAAAGAACCGTCTAACCAACAAGGAGCCAACACTTGATATAATAAGTCAATGTAGAATTCCTATCCTTTGGATTGAAACCAAACAAGCAAGGATAGTAAACCTCTTAATAGAACTAACCTTCAAATGCATCATGTCTTCACAAAAATTGGGCAGAGTAATGGTTGTATACAGATGAATTCCCAATCATAGACAAGGCATATAATCAGAATAACTTGTACATGAAGAAAACAAATAACCCAATGTCTCGGGGTAAACCCCAAGAACTCCAGACAAATAGCAAAAGAAATCACCAAGGTCTCTAGATAGGTAAAGGTCTCTACTCATAAGTCCAAGAAGTCCATAACTCCAAAATGCCAAGGATAGTAACCAAATAGTCCAAGTAACCTTAAAGTCTTTTAATGTTCAAGTTAGTTATTAGGTATCTTCAAAAAATTAAAAGAAAGCTCAAGTGAGAAAAGTAAACATGACATAAAAATAAATTCTCAAGTGAGCAAAGATGAAAATAGCATGAAATGTAAATGTTAAAATAAATGATGCGTAAAAGTAAAGGCGTAAAGTAAAAAATAAAAGTCAATTATTAATGAGTTAGAGATTAGAAGTTAGTTGAATGACCATCTTGAAACTTGCATTTGAAAACTCATTAGAAGATTGATAAAATCAAAGCCTCTCAACAACGAGTTTCATTTTATTTTTGTCAAGTATATCATTCATTTCAATTTCACAAGGCAACAATAAATGATCATCGATGTTTAAATGATTCACTTAGTCCAAAATTTATGATGATTCATTAGAGGATTGATAAGACCAAAGCCTCCTAACAATGAACTCCAAGGTTATTAGATCAAAGTTTTAAAATTTAACATACTTGGGCTTGCAAACATATGTTTGGGCCACGAATGATCATTTCTCGAATCGGGACAAAATTTAACGCTATTTTAAGCAATCTTAAGGGGACTTATATAGAAGTCGCACCTATTTTGAGGATGATCAAAAGCAATATATGTGCCATATATTTGGAGTGATAATATATAGATCATCCTCTAACAACATGTAACATAAAAGAGAAGGGGATACGATGAAGAGGGAGGGGACATATTTGAATAAAAAATTTAATCAAAACTATCATTAAAATCATCCGTCCATTTTAGTGGAGTTAAACTCAACAATCAAGATCTAATGATGTTTATGAAGTTTATGATCAATAATCACATAGCCAGAATATCTAAAATAAATTGCATTTAATGAATAAAATAAAATAAGAAAATTGACTTTTAAATTGTTTTTTTAAAATGAGAATAAAAGGTAAAATGACAAACTATATCTAAAGTATCAAAGAAAAATTTAAAAAGACCATAGAAAAATGAGAAATGACCTCAAATATTTTTATAAAAATTTTGGTAATTTTTTAACACAGAAAAGCATTCTTTAATTAATTAAAATCAATCAAATAAGTGAAAAAGATCAAAAATAGTAGAAGTCAAAATAAAATTCTAGAACAATTTCAGAAAGTTAGAAATAAGGAAAATGATTTTTATAAAAAAATTTAAAATTTTAAAATATCAAAAAGTATTTTTTTTTATATAATTAGAAACAAGTCAAAATAAAGGAAAAATTTTAAAAAATATCAAATCTGAAAATAAAATCATGAAAAAAATAAAACTCAGAAGAAGAATATTAAAAAATATTTTTTTGAATTTTTTCATAATTTTTGAGTCAGAAATGAATTTTCTATGATTTTTTTAAAATTTAAAACAACTAAAACAAAAAATCAGAAAATAAAATTACAAACCAAAAAATGTAGACCATCTGATCATTGTCAAAACATGTTAGTAAACATATCCAGTGGATTTGGCGCGCTGTGCATGTCATAGACTTTATTGAATATCACACCTAATTATTTTTTATAAAATAAAATAACTTAAAATGTGGCACGTTGGATGGAGTCTGACTCACTAAAGTAATCAGATCCTAGGGCTCACAACACACACGCATGATAAAGTGAAACACCAAATCTGTTTTAAAAAAATAACGTGGCTAAACGTCATTGGTTGAAGATGGACATGTCATCGTCTTCAACTTCCATCCAACTTCAAATCAAATTCCACAAACTGTAAAATTAGCAATCTAGATCGGTACCATTAGATTCATCTCTTCAAGACGATTCTAATGGTACCATCGTGCCAAATTTATATAAACCGAACAAGGCTTAAATTGAGAAAATGCAGAAATAATAGCGAGCACGAAATTCTTGAATATCTCACTCAAATCTCAATGAAATTGCAAGTTATAAAAAGCATGAGAATCAGAAGGATGCAGAGAGTAGATTAGTCTTTTATTTGGATCGATTTGACCAAGAAATCTACCTGAACGAAGTAGAAAAAGGTGGCTCTGAAACTGGACTTCTGTAGATCAATATAGGTTACAATTATTGAAGGTAAGAGTTTGGTTAGTTTCAGAGAAGTTCAATGAAGCTAATTGAATGGAGATTTTTGTATTTTGGAGTGAGAAAGTAAGAAATCAAAAATTAAAATTCAGAGTTCGTGTGGGATCTGAATAGGGGTCAATTGGCTATCAAAAGCTTAAAAGAATGAGTGAAATATAACCCTCTATTTATAGGGAAGCAAATGGGATGCTCAAGCTTGTGGAACGATGAAGTTTGAAGGGAACTCATGTGAAGCTGCAAGCATAAAAAGTGTGACTCATATTTTGTTCTAAACACAGCCAAAACATGTGTTTCAAGGGGCTAGTCACTTCTGGAAGATTGTTAAACATGATTAGAAGTAAAAATCAGTTTCAAGTGGCTGTCTTTGAACTCATGGTGTGCATGATTCAGGGAAACTTAGGACTTGAATCTTGATGCATTGGAAAGATGAGTTAACATACTTTACAATGTGAAAAGAGTGAGATCAATTGGATGCTTGAGCTAAAAGTTTTGATGAGTCAATGTTGAGAAAAACATGCTGACTTTTTGGACTTAGAAAAAGTCTATGTTTTTTCTTCAAAAGTGACCTATAATTTTTTGAGTTCAACCAAGGCATTCCTCCAAAATTGATCTTTGATAAATAATGATAGCTTGAAGTATGCTTCCCAAAGGGAATTTTTAAACTTGAATCACTCAAAAATACCAAGTATTGAAAAAGTTACGGCCTTGTGAAATTGGTGAAAACTCATGAGATGACCTATAATATTTTGCACTCTTAGGGAAACTTCCGTCCATTTTCAAGCTTTGTACATAAAATAAGAGTTGAAGTACACATCCTTAAGATCATTTTGGAAAAGGAATGGGTTCAAGGAGATAAAAAATGTCCAAGTTATGATCTTTTGAAGTCACATAAGAGAATTTGATGGCATATCTAGAGGACATGTAATCTTTCTTCATCATTAGGCATCTTCCACATGAAATTTTATAGAAAATTTTGAAGTGATTTGTTGATAACCCTTTAGAAGAATAATGTATTTGGAATCACTCAAAAATACCAAAATATGAGCAGGATATAACCCTTAGAAGTTCAAAACCCTAGCTCCTAGAGCAACAAAATGCCTTGGAAACCCATTTAAATTTTGACAAACTTTCTTGCAGAAATACTTTTGTCATGTGATTAGAAGTTGTTGAAGATGATAATGAGAAACCATAGAAACCATAAACACTTCCAAATGTTAATACTTTATGGAATTATGCACTTGTGATCAATGAATCAAGAACTTGTTCAATTAGGTCAAACCTCTTCAATCAACTTTTGCATCCTTTGATTTTCTTTGACAAATTGAAGCATGATGAATCATATTAGACCTCATCATGATGTTTCTTTGAAGTACTCTCAATGATGAAGCTTGAATCTCAATGAAGCTTTATTGAAGCAGGCATGGAAATAAACGCATGCAACTATGGATCACCTGATGAGATGTGTTATGCCTTCACCTATAGGATCATAAATTAGAGCAAACATTATTTGTATTTGTTAGTTAAAAGTTATTCAATACAAAACATAGATGATCACATTATACAAATCAATGTGCTTGGTGATTCCTCATAAGCAAACTTAGAGATAGGGAGAAGAACCAAACCATAGTGTGATCTTGTTGTTATTGGGTTGATATGAGATGATAGAAGAATCTTAGGGCCAAATATTAGGGTACAACAACTGCCTTTATTTTAGTGTCTTCTATCTAGAGATAAGAAAGTAAAAATATTTGTGTCGACACGATTGAAGATACTTAAATATAAAACAAGCTTAATTTTTGACCCTAAGATGCTAGACAAATGTATATGATTGTGCATGCAAACAAACAGATCCAAAGGTGACACGGTATACCACTGGGGAAACAGAAAATAAAAGATCGAAAGAAAAATAAACCAGGAAAATAAATCACTGGTGAACAGGAGATTCTACTCCATTAGGGTAAATACCCAAGGAGGAGACAAAAATCATCAACTCAACTCCTGTGGAGAGAAAATAAAAGATAACAATTATCGACCGACAATTGGAAACTATCCATTATTGAGAAGATAGAAAAAAGGTATCATTGACTCATAGGGGGAAGAAATAGTAGGATAATACCAACAAATACCAATACCAGGGTAAGCCACAAATGACCAAAATTAATACTTATGACTGGAAACAAACAAACTTCTTCAGAGCAAAGTGAATCTCAATGACGAACTATCTCCCATAATGACGAGATTACCATTCATCGGAGTAACAAAATCTCAACAACAAACTATCTCCCATAATGACGAGACTACCATCCATTGGAGTAACAAATCTCAACAAGGAACTGTCTCCCATAATGACGAGATTACCATCCATTGGAGTAACAGATCTCAACAATGAACTATCTCCCATAATGATGAGACTACCATCCGTTGGAGTAACAAATCTCAATAACAAACTATCCCCTATAATGACGAGATTACCATCCATTAGAGTAACAAATCTCAACAACGAACAATCTCCCATAATGATGAGACTACCATCCATTGGAGTAACAAATCTCAACAACAAACTATCTCCCATAATGATGATACTACCATCCATTGGAGTAACAAATCTCAACAACGAACTATCTCCCATAATGACTACCATCCATTGGAGAAACAAATCTCAACAACGAACTATCTCCCATAATGACAATACTACCATCCATTAGAGTAGAAAATCTCAACAGCAAACTATCTCCCTTAATGAAGAGACTACCATTCATCGGAGTAAAAAATCTTGATCTTCTCTTGGAAATAATAGATTTACTGAGGATGTAAAAGTTGCTCAAATAAAGAGACCCGTCATTTGCTGTTATGAGAAGGAAGTGTAATAATGCCACTGGGAAATGAATCTTGGCTTCTCTGGGGAAGTGCTAGTACAGTCCTGCTGAGGAGATAAAGTCTTCTCGTGCAAAATAAATGCATATTCTTAGACCATGGCTCACATCCTGCAGAAAACATAATAATAATATCTTCCACGAGGGTTAACTCAGTGGGGAATTTGAAAGAATATACCCTTTCTGCTTAAGGTTGACACTCTATTAGAGAGAGGGTAACATAACTCTGCAAAATAGGGTAATATGCCAACAAAATATTAATGAATGTTAATGGGAAATGAACTTTAATTCAGCTATGCATGATGTATGTATGAATGTTATTATGTATGTACTGACAACACAGACGTACAACATTGAGGATAATCAGACAAAACTAGCTTGGGTAAAGTCAACACTCAGCTAAATCACATCTGAGATGAAAATTTCACAAGAAAGTAAACACCAAATGAGGAAAAATTCCTATTTCATGACTTAACTTCATTGGGAAGAAACATAATCTGAAAATAATCAATTCAAAATAGTAAATCAGTACAGATACAAGGATATAACATTCTCCTCCATGCTTCAATAGGGGACATTCACATAGACTTCAATGGAGAAAACAAAGTCTCAATTTTTAGACTTCCACTGGAGATAATAATACTGACTTCACTAGGCTTTACAATATTGATTTCAATAGGGCAGATAGAAATCACATCGTCAAGATATCAACTGGGGATCTCGTGCTGACTCAACGGGGAGGATAATACCACATTGCCGAGAGGATCCCAAAATACATTCTTCGATACCAAGAGTGCTGATTACACAAACTTATATGGGGAGAAATTATGAAACCACACGGGGATAACAACTTCTAGAGAGAAACATTAACTCAATTTTACTTGGAGATCTAAGTAGTTAAACAATACAACAAGAAATCAAAATTATGGGGATTTTAAATCAAACCTAGCACTTGGCGGGAGAAAACCCAAAATGTTGACAATTGTTTCAACACTTCTTAGAAAAGATATTTCCCTTGTCTAGTTGCTTGGGAAACAAACAACAACAATAATGCCATTACTGCAAAGGGTTATGTTTTGCAAATGATTCCACTGCAACATACAAAGGGAGAAGGAACTTCGTCATATGACTGAAGACCTCACTGGGGAACTCGGGATAGAGATTTCAAACCATGCACACCATAAACCAAAATTATTAACCTGGGAGAAAAACCTGAACCAAGACCTGACTAGGGAAAAAGGGATCATAAATCCAATACCGCACTATACATCATTTGGTACCATCTCCAACCATTTGAGGAAAAAAAAGAAGATCAAAATGCATATCAGCGAAAGCGACCTGAGAGAACTTTGTAAATCTAAAGTAAAAAGTTATTTGTAAATTCTTTCCAAAAATAATTTTATTATTAAATCTCTTTGTTTTGAAAATTACCATCATTAATAAATGGAGTCTTTGTAAGTATAATAAAATTAGAATTGCAAATTATTGGATAAAAGCTTCAAACTTTATTAATAGAATGGTAGTGTGCGAATGGAGAGACTCCTTAGATGATTATAAATTTTGGAAAATGGCAAAATATTGGAAAAGACACATTGAAATACAATGACCATTATTCTCCTTAACAACTTTGAATTCCTAAGCAGCGACTTTTGTTGAAGTGTGGTGAGGATCCAAGAAGATTGTTGCTTCAATGGTCAAGTCTTATCTGATGCAGTTACTTGTCAAGAAATCCCTATCTTTTTCCTAGGTTTCCTTTGTGGGTTTTCAATCTACCGGGAAAATTTATTTTGTTTATGTCTCTAATTTTTGCCTAGACCACCCTTTCGGGTTTTCAGCCTACCGAGATGTTATTTTTTCCCTAAGCCTCCCTTTCGGGTTTTCGACTTAGCGAGTTATTATTTTATTTATTTAGGAGAAGTATTTCTTGACTACATCAACATTCATATGACGTGGGGAACTCCTCGCCATTCATAGTTTCAAGAATCAATGCACTGCCATAGAAGGATTTCTTGACAATATATGGGCCTTCAAAATTGGGAGTCCACTTGCCCCTGGAATCAGCGTTAAAAGACATGATCTTCCTGAGCACGAGCTCACCTTCTCTGGATTCACGAGGCTTAACCTTTTTATTAAAATGTTTCTTCATTCTCTTCTGGTATAACTGATCATGACACAAGGCCGTTATCATCTTTTCCTCGACCAAATTCAACTGGTCAAACCTGTTCTGGACCCATTCAGCCTCTAACAACTTGGTTTCCATTATCACACGTAAAGAGGGGATCTCAAACTCGACGGGGAGCACTGCTTCCATTCCATACACAAGAGAGAAAGGGGTGGCCCCTGTTGAAGTGCGGACGAATGTACGATACCCGTTCAAAGCAAAAGGGAGCATCTCATGCCAATCTTTATAAGTAACAACCATTTTTTGGATGATCTTCTTAATGTTTTTATTAGAAGCTTCAACAACCCCATTCATCTTTGGCCTGTAAGGAGATGAATTATGATGGAAAATCTTGAATTCTTCATAAAGTTCTATCATCATCTTGTTATTAAGATTCAAGCCATTGTCAATGATAATCCTGCTTGGCACACGATACCAATATATAAGATTGTTCTTGATAAAGTGTACTACCACTTGCTTAGTAACATTAGCATATGAAGCTACTTCTACCCATTTGGTGAAGTAGTCTATGACTACCAAGATAAATTGATGTCCATTCGATGCCTTGGGTTCAATCATTCCAATCATGTCAATACCCCACATAGAGAAAGGAAACGAGGAAGAAATAACATTGAGAAGCGTCGGAGGCACACGAATTATGTCAGTATAAATCTGGCACTTATGACACTTCTTTGCAAATTTATAACAGTCAGTTCCATTGTCATCCAATAGTAACCTGCCCTAAGCATCTTCTTTTCCATCGAATGTCCATTGGCATGGGTACCAAAGGAACCTTCATGGATTTCATGCATCAACATGTCTGCTTCGTGTCTATCCACGAATCTGAGCAAGACCATGTCATAATTTCTTTTGTATAGCACATCTTCATTAAGGAAAAATATGCATGCCTACCTTCACAATGTCTTTCTATCTTTGTTTGATGCACCAACCGGGTATTCTTGAGACTGGAGAAAATTCTTGATATCATAATACCAAGGTTTTTCGTCTGTCGTTTCCTCTACTGCAAACACATGAGCCGGCCAATCTAGACGTAAAAATTTGATACGAGGCACATCGTTCCAAGTATATACTTGATACATAGAAGCCAGAGTGGCCAAAGCATCTGTCATCTGATTTTCATCTCTGGTAATATGATGGAATTAAACTTTATTAAATAAGGGTAATAATCTTCTAGCATAGTCTTTTTAGGGAATTAAGCCTAGGTGACGAGTATCCCATTCTCCTTTAATCCAGTTTATTACCAAAGCTGAATCGCCATTTACATCTAGAATTTTGATTCTGAGATCTATATCCTCCTCGAGACCCATGATACAAGCTTCATACTCTGCCATGTTATTGGTGCAATCAAATTCCAACCTTGCAGCAAATGGGATATGCGATCCACGAGGAGTGATAATCACAACACCAATTCCTTTCCCATAAGCATTTACCGCTCCATCAAAAACCATACCCCATCAGGATTCAGGATCAGGACCTTCCCCAGGAAAAGGTTCATCACAATCTTTTATTTTCAAAATCATCACATCCTCATCATGGAAATCATGAAGAAGTGAAAAACACAAGAGGAGGGGGGGGGGGGGGGGATTGAATTGAAACTTAAAATCAAAAGCGCAGTAGACACGACATTTTTATCCTGGTTCGTTTGATCTCAAACTACTCCAGTCCACCCGCCAAGGTGATTTCTCCTCTCTCCAACGAGGACTTAATTCACTAATCAAAACTGATTACAACACAACTTTGACAACTGCCAAAGTCTTCTTGAGTACAACCACAACCCGATTTATCTCAAGGAAAACTAGCTTAATTACAATAAAATGATATTATGTGTACTGTTGTTTTTCCTTACAAAACTGTATCACAACTGTGATATTTTACACAATTTTGAGCGTATAAATGATTATGTATGATTGCAGCATTTTAGAGGTATGTTGCAGTTGTAGTCAAAATCGTAAATAATTTGTCCTCTAAGCTTGTTTATATAGGCATGGAAATCTTGTCCAACATAAAGCGTGATAATGGACATTCAATGTTGTTTCCATATTGAGAAGATTCTTGTCTGAATGAAGTCGTTGCATATGATGCTGTCTTGATTGAAAAGTAACACATTAGAACTTAGAATCTTGCATGCTGTAATTGCTTCAGAACATTGATGAATCAGAGATGTGAGGATCTAATGGTATATTAAACTCTATTCAGAATTAGAGTATTCTTCTCTTCAGCGCAGATTTTGATTACCTCAGCTTGAAAGCTTCTGTAGCTTAATTTCTGATGTTGTTTCAGTCATAACTTCCGCATACAAAATAACATAAATTTAGAGTGCATATTTGTTCTTTGTGTTTGTTATCATCAAAACTCTAATTAAGGGTTGTAGAATCAAACTATGTTCTAACAATCTCCCCCTTTTTGATGATGACAAAAACTAGGATTTTTAATGAAAAATATAGAACAAAAAGATTTAAGAGATTCTCCCCCTGAGTTGATTACTCAGATAAAGATGAGTTACTTCCCTGAAGTTCCTTCTCGTTAGAGCTTTTGATGCATCTCCCCCCGTCCTTATCAGAATATGTTCCTGTTCAAGCTTTTCAAAAAAACATAGAGGTTAAGATATTCGGAATGTTTGAGACTTTGTCCCGATAAACTGTTATTGAAAATATCTTACTTTCTCCCCCTTTTTGTAAGGTATCAAAAAGAAATATAATCAGGGTAAAAAAATGATTTATATTGAAAACAGAATGCAATGACAATTTTCTAAAACAAGGAGGATAAGATAAAAATACAGATAAACATTTAAAGAAAATCTAAGAAGGAGGGGGAAGACGTGTGAACAACGCTTCCAACAAGCTCTTAATCTGAGTGCTTGATTCTTCCTGCTTTCCCAGAATGTCTTTGATTTTTTTGTTGTATCTTCTTGTTTATCCAATATATCCTTGATCTCTTTGTTTGTGTCCTCTTGCTTATCCAGTCTGGCATGGATTAAGGCATTCTCCTTCTTCAACTCTTCCAGAGTTTGCATGACTAGAGACAAAGTTTGTGAATCTTCAGGGGTTGCATGACGTTCTGAACACTTTGCAGCCTCTTCTGATTGAATACCTTCTTTTGTTGCAATCATCTTTTCTGGAGAAGTAGTCAGAGGGTGACTATCAGAATTTGGTTCAGTGACTTCTGAAGATTGGTGCTCTTTCTAGGGAGCATTATCCAGCAGAAGAATTTATTTCTTGTACCATTGGCTCAGAACTTGATCTTGGAAGGCTTTCAGCTGATCACTGAAGTTCTGCTGAGCCCTTTCATAGCTCAATTCTTTCAGCTCCTGGGTTTCAGAGTTGAGCCATTTTTTGAATCTTTCCCACAGAGAATCAGAAGCAGCAGGATTGGAAATCTCTTGACTTGCTTACTTCAAGGAAGTAATCCATTCCTGTATTTCTGTTTCAAAAATCAACAGATTCTCACCAACGTCTGATTTGGTTGAGGATGGTTTAGGTTTGGGAGTGGCAATTTTGTTTGAGGTGGAAGCTAGTTGGTCCAGCACTTGTAGATCAATGACAAGTCTGAGTTGGTCAGCTGGACGATTGATAGGTGAGGGAGTGGAAGAGTCAGAAATCAGGATTGGTGAGTGAGGGGTGTTTGGTGGTGTAGATTCATATGGTGAATGGATTTCTGGAATATCATGAATGGAGAGAGGTAAACGAACCGTAAGAGGTTTTGTTATCCCATGAATTGGGGTAGTAGGATCAGAGTCTGAAAGGGAGTCTTCTGATTGGTTTGTGGTAGCGTGTTAAATTTCTGGTTCAGGTATTTCATAAGATGGATTTTCAGATTGAGGAGTGAGAGGGTTTTCATTT
Organism: Vicia faba; assembly: GCA_948472305.1. Lineage (NCBI taxonomy): Eukaryota > Viridiplantae > Streptophyta > Magnoliopsida > Fabales > Fabaceae > Vicia > Vicia faba. The sequence continues at coordinate 245,800,520 of OX451735.1, forward strand.
TCTGGTTAGGGTGAGTTGAGGTTTTGATGTTCTGGTTGAGGAGAGTATGGTTATGGATTTTCTGGTTGAGGAGAGTGTGGTTGTGGATTTTCTGGTTGTTGAGGTTGAGTGTTTGGATTTTCTGGGAGAGGTGAGGAAAAGTCTTGATCAAACAGTTCAATATCAGATAGAACTCTAGCAAGTTCTGGTTAATGTTGTTCTGGATTTGGATTTGGATTGGGGGAGTGAGGTTCATTCAAGAAATTTCCAAGAGTTACAGATGGTTCAAACTCTATGTCAAAATCCTCAAATGTTTGGGGTGAAGGATTTTCCTTTTGTTTATGGGGAATGGTTTCAGATGTTGGAATAACTATTGATTCTACAACAAAAACAAAAGAAGGGTTACCTTTATTTTTTGCAGCTTTGGGTGTCCTCTAAGAGGATCCTTCTCCTGCTGCCTTCCTCTTTCTGGATTTCTTTGCACAACCTTTGGAGTTGGCTTGTGCAGATCTTGGATGTTGATTTCTAGAATAGTCCCATCAGCCTTGCAAGCTTCAAGGTATCTGACTATGATCTTTGGAGAGGCATCTATCTCAGAAAATAGTGGAAAATCCTTTAGAGGGACTCTCCTAGAAGTGATGACCTCATGAGAATAAATTGTTGGTTCCCTTTTAATGTTCTCAATAATCTTCATTTTCTTCATATTCTTGGCGTTTAAAGGTTTCCCAACAGTTTCTTCCAGAGTACTGATTTCTTGAGCCTTTGTCAGATGTTCTATTAGTCTATTTTCTGTTAGGATATCTGAAATCAATCTTCCTAGATGAATCCAATCCCTCTTAGTTCTTTCTTATTCTCTTGTCTCTTTCACACTTGTTCTGAGATGGTTGAAGAGAAAATATGGAAGGTTTATCTTGGTCTTCTTTGCAATGAAGTAAATCAGAAACTGCTAATCAATATTGATGTAATCAGGGGAGCTTGTAGGCTTCCTGTGATTGATACATTCCAGAATTATTCTGGCCCAGATTCTGTAATGGTCCTTCAAGTCTCTGATCTTGATGGATGGCTGTCCAGAAGTGAAGATTTCCCTAGTAATAGATTTTAGGTCAGAGCACTTATCAGCCATATCAATGCATCTGACTCCACCGCTATTGTATCCAATGAGTTTCCTAATCAAATCTTCTGTAATCACTATCTTCTTCCCCATAACATATGATGTGACCTGGTGGTTGGATGAGGTAGCATGAATCCAAAACTCTTTAACAAGAATGGGAAAAGGTTGACCCAACAGACGATTAAAGTATTTGTTCCATCCATGTGCAGTTACATCTTCATACATATTAAACCCATTTTCTTGTAAGCTTTCAAAATCAAGGATCAATTCACAAAGAACTTCAAGGTTGTCAACCAGAGTGAGTAGTGTTCTAATAGGCTCTTCATACTGTTCAGTTGATGAAGAATCAGGAGCGCTGTTGAGATTCTTGAAACTTTATGATGATGCCATTGTTCACACGGATTCTTTGAAGAAAAAATTGACAGAAAGGGTTTTTTGAAAAAGAAACTAGAACAAGAGTGAATATTGATGGTAAAACGTGAATGAATGAAATAGTAAATTGAGTTTATATAGGTTCTTTTAGAAAACATAATCAGTAAGAAAGAAAATAAGTAATGATTATATGTATTAATGAAACCTGAAATTAGGGGATTTAGAGAGATATTGAACAATTACCAATGACAAGTGTCTCAATGCATCCAATCAGAGCCTTGGACCCTTCATAATTTAAACGCGTGTTCAGCCTCAGAAGGTAGCTTGTGAAAGGATGACAGATTTTGATGGTGTGAACTGCATACCTCTATCCTAGAAATGAAACGTTCAGATCTTCATAGATAGATTCTGAGGCAACTGTACTTCTAACTTCCGAAGACAAGTTGATTAGATGTTCACAGAAAACAATAAAGTTCTGAGGGTTAGGATATGCAAATAAAACATTTTATTCTGGACATAATTTGATGCTGAGATGTTTCAGAATGAAATTGAATCTATCTTCAGAAAGGGGTTTAGTAAATACATCAGCCCATTGATGGCCTGTATCAATAAATTTCAAGGTAAGAATTCCTTTCTGAATATAATCCCTAATAAAGTGATGTTTTATTTCTATATGCTTAACCCTAGAATGCAAAATGGGATTTATAAAGAGACATATGGCAGAAGTGTTATCACAGAAGATAGGAATGTTACTCTAAAAAATGTTGAAGTCTTCAAGTTAACTTTTCATCCAGAGCATTTGTGTGCTACATCCAGCAGCTGATATGTATTCATCTTCTGCTGTTGACAATGCTATTATGGACTGTCTCTTGTTGGTCCATGAGATCATATTGTCTCCCAGAAACTGGTAGCTTCCATAAGTGCTTTTATGTTCTACTCTGTCTCCAGCAAAGTCAGCATCACGGTATCCTACTAGGCTGTATTCATTGGATTTTCTATAAAACAAACCCAGATTAGTAGTACCTTTCAGATACTTGAAAATTCGCTTAACTGCTGTTAAGTGAGATTCTCTAGGATCTGATTGGAATCTAACACATAAACAAACACTGAATAAAATATTAGGCCTTGAAGCCGTCAGATAAAGGAGAGATCCAATCATACCTCTGTAGATTTTCTGTTCTACCTTTTTACTTACCTCTTCCTTTTCCAGAATGCACGTGGGATGCATTGGAGTCTTTGATGGCTTACATTCGGAGAGGTCAAATTTCTTCATAAGTTCTCTGACATATTTTCTCTAATGAATGTAAGTTCCTTCCGGAGTTTGGTTTATCTGAATGCCCAGAAAGAATTTGAGTTCCCCAATTAAGCTCATCTCAAACTCTGCCTGCATGCACTTAGCAAATTCTCTTCCCAGATAAGGTTTAGTGGATCCAAAAATGATATCATCTACGTAAATCTGACAAACTAAAATGTCTTTCTTAAATGTCTTACAGAATAAAGGTTGTGTCCACTTTCCCTATGGTGAATTCCTTTTCTAACAGGAAGTTACTTAGTCTTTCATACCAAGCTCTAGGAGCTTGTTTCAGACCATGGAGTGACTTCTTTAGTTTGAAAACATATTCTGGGTGTTTCGAATTTTCAAACCCAGGGGGTTGGTGCACATATACCTCTTCATCTATGTAACCATTTAAGAATGCACTTTTGACATCCATCTGATACAGAGTGATGCCATTGTTTACAGCAAAGGAGATTAAGAGTCTGATAGATTCTAACCTGGCAACTGGAGCAAAGGTTTATGTGTAGTCTATCCCCTCTTGCTGACTATAACCTTGAGCCACCAGTCGTGATTTGTTTATGATGACTTCTCCTTGCTCATTCAGTTTGTTTCTGAACACCCACTTTGTTCCAATGACGTTGAATCCTTTTGGTTTGGGAACCAGATCCAATACGTCATTTTTGGTGAACTGATTTAATTCCTCCTGCATTGTTAGAATCCATTCATTGTCCATAAGAGCTTCATCAATTGTTGTTGGTTCAATCAGAGAGACTAGTCCCATGAGGGATTCTTCAGAGTTTCTGAATATTGATCTTGTTCTGATTGGATCATCCTTCTTTCCCAGGATCTTATCTTCTGGGTGAGCTATGCTGCTTCTGGATAACCTTTTCTGGAATTGATTAATAGAAGGTACATGATCACTTGTGATATTTCTTTCTAAAGTTGTTGGAGCATCTCTGTTGGGAACTTATGATGGGTTGTCTTCAGTACCTGTGAATTCAACTTCTATATCTGCAAAAGATTCATCCTGCTTTGACTTTTAAGGGTCAAGCTTATCATCAAATCTAACACTGATTGACTCTTCAACAATCTGCGTTTCTATATTGTATACTTTGTACCCTCTTGAGCGTTCAAAGTATCCTAACATAATACACTTTTATGCTTTAGAGTCAAACTTGTCCAGATGATCTTTAGTATTCAGAATAAAGCAGGTGCATCCAAAAGGATGGAAATAAGAAATTTTGGGCTTTCTGTTCTTCCATAATTCACATGGAGTCTTTTCCAGAATAGGTCTTATAGAGATTCTATTCTGAATGTAACACACTGTGTTAATTGCTTCTGCCCAGAAGATCTTAGCAATGTTAGTCTCATTGATCATGGTTCTGGCCATTTCTTGCAATGTTTCATTCTTTCGTTCTACAACTCCATTTTGTTGGGGAGTTCTAGGACAAGAGAAGTCATGCAAGATGCCTTTTTCATTAAAAAATGTTTCAAATTTTTTATTTTCAAATTCTTCACCATGATCACTTCTGACTTTGACAATTCTAAGATCCTTTTTATTCTGAACTTGGTTACAGAATGCAACGAACACATAATGTGACTCGTCCTTGTGTCTTAAGAACTTTACCCATGTCCATCTGTTATAGTCATCTACAATCACTAACCCATACTTCTTGCCACTAACAGACACAATTTTCACTGGTTCAAATAAGTCTATGTGCAGAAGTTCTAATGGCTTAGAGGTGGAAACAACATTTTTAGATTTAAAAGCAGATTTTGAAAATTTGCCTTTCTGACATGCTTCACACAGAGCATCTGAGCTGAACTTCAGATTAGGAAGTCCTCTGACCAGATTGAGTTTGTTAATTTGAGATATTCTTCTCATACTAACATGCCACAATCTTCTGTGCCAGACCCATTGTTCATTGTTAACAGAGAGAAGACATTTTAAATTCTGACTTTTTAGTTCAGAAAGTTTTATCTTATAAATGTTGTTTTTCCTCTTTCCATTAAAAAGGATAGTTCCATCTTTCTGACTAACAGCTTTGCATGAATTTTGATTAAATATTATATCATAACCGTTATCACTTAATTGACTTATGGATAATAGGTTATGCATTAACCCATCAACTAAAAGCATATTATTAATAGAAGGAAGATTTACCATTACCTATTGTTCCATAGCGAATGGTCTTCCCTCTTTGGTTACCTCCAATGCCCATGTAGCCTCCAGGTTTAAGTTCCAAGCGTTGGAACATATGCTTTCTTCATGTCATGTGTCGAGAGCATCCAGAGTCCAGGTACCATGACTGGTGTTTTAGCCTTGCTGCTAAAGATATCTGCTACATATATAATTTTGTCTTTAGGTACCCATATCTTTTTGGGTCCTGGTTTGTTAGTTTTACAAAAATTCTGGTTGAATTTTGGTTTGACAGAGTAATCACTACTTGTGTATTTTTGGTCATGTGTGTGCCCATATGTGAAGTGTGATTTTAGTGGTGTGCGTTTTATAACAAGGTCCATGAATTTCATAGGTGGAGATACCTTACCTTGGTATACTATTCCTTTTCTGTCATTCCTATTAACTCCATAGATAGTTGAATCCATCTTTCTTCTATCTATGTTTTTAGTTAGAAACTTCAGAAAGCTGTGATCATATTCTTTGATGATCTTATCAGCATTACTGGGAGTCTCTGAGATTATTTCTTTCTGAGAGTTTTGTAAATCATTTTTCTAATTTTAAAATCTTTACTTTTAACTCATAATTATCTAATCTAAGTGTTGTACCCCAAAATTTTCCCTCTCACTTATCAAGAATTTGCTCACAAGATCTCCTTGAGCTCAAGACTGCACTAGGGTTTGATCAGCTCAAGACACCTCCTTATGCACTTATGACAAAAATTAGGGTTTGAGTTTGCACAAGGATTTTTGAACTATAAATACTTCATATGACTTTAATGGACCATTATGGACCCCCAAGATTATTCATGTCAAGTTTTAAGCCTTGGATTACACTTTTGATCAGTGAATTGAATAATTGACCTAAAAATCAACAGTATTGGGGGAAAACTCAACCATGGCCAATTTACAGTCAAACTTCATAATTTTTTAGCCACATCAACATTTTAAACCCATATGTACCATTTGATCAAGTTTGGACCATAATTCCTCAAGAAATTTGATCAAATCTCCAAAGGGGCAAAATGGTGAAAATTAGGGTTTTGACTGGGAAAGAGCAATTTCTGATTTTTGACCTAGAAAATGGTCAATTGGTTTAAGACATGATCTCAAGAGTCCAAATGCACCATTTTGACCTAATGACATGATTCAAAACATTTCAAATCCATTGGATTGACAAATGAATTATGCAGTCAACTGATCAAAAGTCAATTGTATACTGAAAAGTCAAACTTTGACTTTTAGGTCAAATTCAAGTGCCAAAAATCATAATTCATCAAAACATGTCAAAATATGAAACTTATTCATCAAGAAATCAAAAATTCAAGATTTCATTTTGAAAAGTCAAAATTTTTAAACTTAGAAATTTTTCTAAGTGTTGGAAATTTCATGTTTTTGCATAACTTTGAGCCAAATTTTCACCATCATGCAAGATGATTCAAAGGAAACTTCCAACATGAAAGTTGTAGATATCCATGAAATCTACAACTTTTCTTCATAAAACTTCTCCTAAAAGTTCTTGGATCTCAAGTTATAATTTTGTGAATACATGCTCATGAACTAAAAAAGACAGTGAAATTTTGCCCTAGTTAGACAGATTTTTGACTTAACTTCATGGAAAATTTTCACATAGTTCCAAGGGGAATCTTCAAAATAAGTTCAAAGGTGAGTTGTAGACCATATTTCAATATTTCCAAAATGTCCAAGAACTCCTTGATATTATTCTTGAGTAGGGATAATAGAAGAGATGAAGTTGGTGTTTTGTCACTTGAATTATAAGTCATTTTCATGATGAACACAAATGCAAATAAATGTTAGGCTGCATAATCTTTGTTTGCAGGTATCAAAATTGTTTTTCACTCCATAATTAATGGATTACTCAAACTTTTGATATATAATCCAAGTGGTTTAAACTTTATCCAATTCACATTGCCATTTTGGGAAGAAAGTTAACAATACCATTCTTGAAAAGCAAGCTTTATGCATAAAGTCCACTCTTGAGCCTCTAACTTGTTCCCTCTGATCACACTTCATCTACAAAGTCAGAAGCAAGTGTGTTTAAAGCATAACCACTCTATCTTAGCAGGTACACAAGGCATTGAAACTTGTTTTCTTAAAAAATCACATATTTAACTTAAGAATGCAAATTCAAATTCTAATCAACAACAAGTCTCCAAACTTGTTGCTTATAAATAGAATCATTATTTGGGAGCTAGGTCACGAGTTTGAACACCCTAAAATACACCAAAACTCTATCAAATCAGAAATTGTCCAAAAAAACTCCATTGTTGCATAATTTCTGACCTTGAACCTCAAACTCACATTTCCCTCGTGCGTTTCTTGGGCTTTTAGTTTCTAAAGCTTCCTTGCATCAAGAGTAACTCATCCTTGTACCTGTTTCACTTCTGTAACACCATTTTCCCTATTTTCCATAACCAAAATTAGAGCATCACAATTGGACTTCTCCAGACCATTCCAACCATCCTCAGCTTAAGCCAACCATTGCATTAGCTTCCTAGAGGTCCAAGGAAGCTAACCTGGTCATCAGCACTGCCTGAAACAAGCTCAAATCCATTTCACGATTTCCAGTTTTGAGGTATTTTTCTTGAAATTCTATCTCATTATTTAAGTATTTTTAGGCTTGCATTTATGAAGATAAAATGTAGACCTCATTGCCACGAAGCTGTACATATCCATAGTTTTCATTTATATGGCCTGAGCTTAGAAAATTTTAGAGTTGAAGTTTCTGAAATTTTTAGGGTTCAAATCAGGGCCATAGAAATTCTCATTTATCTTTGACTTTTAGCTTTAGTTATTTACATGGTTAGATTCGTGAGGAAGAATGCAACAACTTTCATTTTGTCATCTTCCATTTTTATTGAGAAATGAAGAAGTTACAGGTACACCGGCTAGAGGTTGAAGATGAAGTCATCAGGACTTGATTTGCCTTACATATTTGTTGTTTTGTTTATATAAACAGATGTATAGTCACCCCAGTGGTAAAGCGCGTGCCTGTTCACACCATGGTCATGGGTTCAAGCCCCAGCGTGACCATTTTTACATTTTTACATATTTTTTAACATTTTCTGATTTGTTTGCAGGCACTGGGCCCTTTGGGCCAGGCTCTTCTTTTTTGTTTTTGCTGATTAACCCCCTATTTCACTTATACGCCCCTGGCCCAGTTTTGTTTTATTTTTTTTTTTTATTTCATTTTATTTTCTTAAATGTTAAAAAATCATAAAAAATATATAAAAAAATTAGATTTTTATTTTAACTTATTTTATTTTATTTTTCTCACAAAAAAATATTTTATTTAACTATACTTTATTTATTTTTACTAACTAGTTTAGTAAATTTAATTTAAAACTAGGTTATTATTTATTTTCTTTTACACTAATTAAAATATATTTATTTTAATATAAAAAAGGCCAAAAATATTTTACAACACCATATATTATTTTCAAGACAAAAATACAAAAATACTTTTCTTAAACTTAATTTATTTTAATCAATTAATAGACTTAGGATTTTATTTAAAATCTTTTTTTTATTAAATTAGGTTTACTTTTATTATTTTAATTAATTATTTTCTTGTAATTAATTAGGGTAAACAAAAAAAAACCTTTTCTCATAAAAATCCAAACAAAAAGATCCATTTTCTTTGCATTTACATTCTTGCATATTTATTTTTGTATATTTATTTATTTCAATTATTGTATAAATTCAATTTGGTTGTAATAGTCTAATTAGGGTTTAATTTCTTGCAATCCCCATTTACAAATTGTATACCCCCTCCCCACAAATGTTATAATAGCGTAGTAACTTTAAATTTCGCAATTTATCGCTTTCATATATACAACGCTAGTAATTAGGGTTTGTATGGAAAGACTAAAATCAATACTTAGCAAAACCCTAATTCAAGACTAAATCAAGCATGAAAAACAATGCACTTGCACACAAACACCCCTAGGGTAAACTCCACTTGGTTTTCTTATACAAAATGGCCATATTACGCATGTAAGGTATATTAGCAAAAATAAGCAAATACAAGATCATTGTCACTCGATGACGCTATCTAAGTGGCCTTACCAATGATCTTATTCCCTCAAAAGGAACGCTAAGATACCTTGCAACATTGCTAATCATGGCTATACGATGACCCACGCCAGTCCCGTTTACATCCAAAGATAGGGTTGCTTACCAAATCAATGGTAAGACAACAATGTCAAAGGAAAAGAAAATGAACAAGAAAGACATTTGATTAGGTTGATTGCTCCTAATTACTTGCTCAATTTCAAACAAAACATCCTTGTTATCTTCAAAATAATCACATACACTTTTAAACATCTTACAAAATTGAAAACATTTTCAAAAGATCAAACATCTTTGTATACATTCTTACAAACAAGAATCATTACAAAGATTACCTAAACAATGGCCTCTTTACAAAATACTTTCAAAAAACCACACAAAGCATAATTTCAAACAAATGCAAGTGATCTAGAAAGTAACTAAGAGCCCATCGAAAACCATGGATGAAAAAGGTGCTAATACCTTCCCTTTTCATAATCTACCCCCCGAACTCAAGAAATAATCTCAAAGGTCTTTCCTGTGCTTTTTCACCATTCCCTTTGGATAAAAGAAAAGTCGGTGGCGACTCTTGCTAACCGTAACATTTGCGATCAAACGCAAAACCCTCAAGTCAGTTCTCCCACCGTATCACAGAACCGGCGACTCTGCAGGAGAAAACTTCAAAAGTGGGATTACCTTAGGGCTATATCACATTTACTTACTTACATTGTTTGACTTGTATGCTTTACATTATGGTTCTTTGTTTGGGTTTGAATCCTCTACCTGGATTTGGGATACCTTATAGGTAAGTAGCAATACATTATGGAAACTGTGCGGGGTATACCGACATGGTCTAAGCAATAGCTATGTTAGTGCGACATATTTGTGGGTACCGGTAGCCTTTGAGTTAATCAAATAGAATACGGGGCCGCTGAGTGATGTCATGAAGCACTAATGAACTCTTAGGATCTTTACATGACCAACTTAGCCTTTAGGATGTAGTGAGATGACCGGATTTGGTGCAGTCTGAAGATGGTAGATACTCGATACTACACTCATTGAAGTTTGTTTTCTTGGGATATTTCGGTCGCCATTAAAGAGGCTTGAGCTGAAACAATAACCAAGGAAAAAAACCAATGATATTGAGCTCTTTAGAACCCGGTTACTATTACTAGGACAGGTTTGAGCCAACTAAACTTCAAGGGGATACTTACCTATAAAACCTCACGCATGCCTAAACCTAAGGATTTGTTTGTATACGCATACTTGTACATAACATCATGAACATCATGAACATCATATACATCTACTGACCATTTCAAGAATTTTGGATTCATCTTTGTTATTCTTTTGTAGGATATGGATTCACTTCACAGGAAAACTATTGAAGTCAATCTTGTAAGGATCCCTCCACAACTTAAGGAGCTAGCTTCAAGGATTCCTGAAAACACTCCATTTACCGAGAGACATGGTCGCCTACTCAACTTGGTCACCTCTAACACAGATGAGGATATGATGAAGGTGCTCTTTCAGTTCTTTGATCCTTTACACCATTGCTTCACATTTCCTGATTATCAAGTTGTGCCTACTTTGGAAGAATTCTCCTAACTCTTGAGGATTCCCATTCTCAATCAACTACCTTTCAACAGTACGGAAAGAGATCCAAATCCAAAAGAGATTGCTCAAGCTCTACACTTGCACTCATCTGATGTCACAACTCATTGGGAAACAAGGAGTGGTGTCAAAGGTTTCCTAGAAAAGTTCTTATTTGATAAAGCCCAAAATTGTTGGAATTCCTTGGACTTACAAGCCTTTGAGGAAATTGTGGCTCTCCTCATCTATGGGATGGTTTTGTTTCCAAATCTTGACCAACTCATAGATGTCAACACCGTCAAGATCTTTATATCCCGTAACCCGGTGCCTACGTTTCTAGGAGATATCCTACACTATTTTCACACTCGCACAATGAGGAAAAGAGGTGTTCTGATGTGTTGCACTCCTCTCTTGGCAAGATGGTTTATTTCGCATCTTACCCAATCTATATTAAAAAATGAGCAAGGTTCAAGGTGGCCACAAAGGTTGATGACGCTCAAACATTTGGACATTCATTGTTGCTCCCAATCCAAAGAGAATGTTATCATTGTCGACCGTTGTGGAGAATTCTCTAATGTCCCTTTACTTGGCATTAGGGGAGGTATCATCTACAACCCATGCTTAGCCTTAAGACAGTTTTTTTACGCCCGAAGGGATGGCCCGTACAAGATGCTGATTCAAGGTTTGGTATTTGACTACGACAACGATGATCAAGGTCTTCGCAAGACTTTGGGGCACAAGAATTCCATCCCTCTTGAGCCTTACTTCAAATAGGTACGAGCTCGTGCTCAGAGCCTTATGATGCCTTACCCCTCCATTATCCCGCTAATCATTGAGCCTGTCATAGAAGGAGATGTTCCATACACTATCCTACATCCTGTTATGCCCATCTCTCTTGAAGACCTACAAAGAGATTGGATACAACTCAAGGGGGAGCGAGATAGTTTCGTAGCCCAATTCTACGCAAGCGATAAGAAGGTTTTGGAACTCACTAGGATACTTCATGAGGAGCAGACTCTGAATGCCTACATTTCACCAAAGAGGAAGCGTACTACCTTTCTATCTTAGAGTTTCTTGTATTTGTCTTGCCCAATAAGGCATTGATGTACTCAAGCTTTAATCTATTAATATAACATGTGTTTCCTTTTTATCTAAAACAAATTTGAATCTTAAAATCCTTGAAAACATATTCATATGCATTTATCATTCATCATACCATAAGAAGGTCTTTTGCAACAAGTCTCCTCATCTCTCTATTGTTTATTTCAGTAAGATGGATCTCGAGCAAACAGTGAAGGACCTCCAAGCTCAGAATACACAGTTTCAACAGTTGCTCTTGACCCTAGCCAAAGGACAAGAAGAGTTGAAGACTTTGCTGGCCGAGGAGAAGAAAAAGAAAACAAAGAAGGTAACCAGAGTCTTAAACATGGGAAGAAGATTTCATGGAAGGACAAGAAGAACCCTAGCTTTTGCAACGACATCCGGGGAAAGAGACAATCAAGATGGGAAAGGCAAGGAAACAATTGTCCCGTCAAAATCAGAAGAGGAAGAGGAAGAAGAAGACTATTCTGAAGAACAATACCCTCCAGTTGATGACAAGTATAAACATCTCGAAGAGCGGTTGAGTGCGATGGAAATCCAAGAAGTACCTGGCTTGGACTTTGAGGAATTGGGGTTAGTATCGGGGATTATCATTCCTCTGAAATTCAAAGCACCTATGTTCGCCAAGTATGACGGAGTCTCATGCCCTAAAATTCATCTCTGGTCATATGTGAGGAAAATCCAGCCCCATACCGCTGACAAAGATTTATGGGTACACTTCTTCCAAGATAGCCTGTTTGGAACTCAACTTGATTGGTTTTACCAGTTAGAGAGAGCCAGCGTCCATAAATGGGAAGATTTTGCTGTAGCCTTCTACAAACAATACCAATACAATGTTGATCTTGCGCCTACCCGTACTCAACTCTAGAGTATGGCCATGGTTTCCAATGAAGGTTTCAAGGACTATGTGCAAAAATAGAGAGATTTAGCTGGAAGAGTTCAACCCCCTCTATTTGAGAGAGAATTGATAGACATGTTCTTGGGCACCTTGTCTGGTCCCTTCTTCAATCATTTAATTGGAAGTTCATCTGCATGTTTTACTGAACTAATATTAACCGGAGAAAGGGTAGAAGCAGGTATAAAGAGTGGAAAGATTTAGAAAGATACATCCTCTTCTGCAGCTGTAAGGAAGCCTTTCATCAGAAAGAAAGAAGTGGTTGTTGTTTATCCTCAGAGAAATCAAGATAGGGCCGAACGCCGTCCAATGGTGGGGGCTATTATGATTCCTAAGCCTGCGCCTGATCAACAAAGAAACAATCAACCGAGGATGGAAAGACCGGTCAGGCAGTTCACCACAATTAACATGACCCCATCTCACGTATTACCGAACCTATTAAGATCCAATTTGGTGACCTTAAAAGAAACTCCGAAAAACCCCAACACAACATCTCCTCATTATCATCCCAATTCCCGTTTTGTATGCCACTCTGAAAGTCCTGGCCACGACACTAATAACTGTTGGGCTCTAAAGAAAATACCTCATTGAAGCAAAAGAGATTTAATTCGTTGCGCCCGAAAAGAAAAATGTCATTTCTTCCCCTATGCCCAGACATGTCCATAATAACAATGCCATTGAAGAAGAAATGTTTGTTACTTCCGTTGATGAACTTATGACGCCACTTCTGACTATCAAAATGAACTTGTTGAATGCCGGTGTGTTCTCGGACTGTGATGAAGTTTCCATTTTTGTTTGTCCTTACCAACCAGCTGTCCTTTGTTGAAAGCATGCATTCAGTTCCTAATAGATAACAAAGAAATTTTATTCGAGAAGACTTTTGTTCCACCTGTTTGTTTTGAAGATGTTTTTGTCATTACCATTTTCGCCAATTCTTCCAGGGTCTCCACCAAAAGACCCGTTAGAATTACATCAGTTCTGAAAGCAACTCCTTTAATAATTATAATGCCTGGACCAGTCCCATATTCGTCAGACAAGACCGTACCATGGAATTATGGAGGGGATGTCTACTACCATGGTATCAAACAGGAATGGCCAGCCGCCGAAGATTCAAGTTTTGAGAAAGTGGATTCCGATGTCAGTAATATTGCAGGGACTAGTAAGGTTATCTGAAGTGGTTGGATCTTCTCTCCAGAAATTACTCCCCCAAAGGCTGTTTCTGGACCTGTAATCATTCCTGTTGTTGTTGCCCCTCCAAAGGTTATTCCCGATCCTACAATCATCTCAGCCAATATCCAACTGACAAAGCCATTACAACCCTTGTTATCATTCCTACTGACACTCCCTCTGCCGAGTTAACAGAAACTTGAGGTAAAAGTATTCAGATTGAGCATGTTCGAACGAAGGCTCAGTCATTGGGTATCCCTGAGACTTCCCGAAAAGAGATGGAGGAAATTCTGAAGATCATAAAAATAAGCGACTACGATGTAGTTGAATAACTGGGGCAAACTCCCTCTAAAATTTCCATGCTGGCATTACTACTATGTTCCGAAGCGCATGCAAAACCTTGGTAAAATTCCTGAAAACTGCCCATGTACCCCAAGAGACTTCTGTCGATCAGTTTCAAGACTGCGTAGCCAGCTTGACTGCAGATAATGGTCTAGGTTTTTCGGATGTTGATTTAACGCCAAGAGGAATAAAGCATAATGAGGCATTGCATGTCTCAATTGAATGTGGGGGTACAACCCTGGCTCATGTTTTGGTAGACACTGGCTCATCTCTGAACATATTGCCTAAAAAATCTCTTGATAGGCTTGACTGTGAGGGATTGACATTGAAGCCAAGTAACATAGTAGTAAGGGCTTTTGATGGCTCGAAAAGGATGGTGCATGAGGAGGTAGATATTCCCATAAAAGTGGGAACAAAAACTTTTGATTCAACTTTTTACGTAATGGATATTTGTCCCTCATATTCCTGCTTGCTAGGCCGACCGTGGATTTACAATGTTGGCGCTATCACTTCTACGTTGCACCAAATGTTGAAATATCTGATTCAAGGGAAGATTATCACTGTTCATGGAGAAGAGGAGTATATGATCACCCACCTCAATTCCATCAGATAAGTGGAATTAGATGGTGAATTTATTGAAACTCCATTCCAACACTTTGAAGAGGTCCCGCAAGATGTGGCAGTTACCAAGGTTGTTCCCAAGATCACAAGGCCTCCGCTCCGGATGTCATCTCAGAAGGATGCCAAAGCAGTGGTAGAAGATGGTGGATGCACTATCTGGACAAACTCCCAGATATCTCATATAAGTTTGACAAGTTTGTCCTGGGTTTCACTTCAAGTGCTCAGAAGGTTGTACGCCGCGCTCGTGCCGGAGGACCACCCTTAAAGATCAGCAATCGCGAGGTCAATTCCGTAGAAGATGATGAAGATAATTGTGACTTGGAAGGCTGGATATTCCCAACTGTCAGTGGAGGGCTCAACAACTGGGAGGCTAGAGATTTTGTCCCGATCACTTTTATCTCACAATAATTTCTCTTTACATTTTATTGGATTTGTAATATTAAAACAATTCGCACTCTTAAAACCTTGTGTCTTACCCGAGGCACAATGGTCCATTTGTAAGGGTTATTATCTCATTTTCATATGACATCAATGAATCATGGACGTTTTCGCATACAAACTTTTGTGCTCATTGTTTTATCTTTTTTACATTTTCATTTCTTTCAAGGGTAGATATACCATTACACACACTCACACTCACAATGCAGGTATACATCCATTTGAGATCCCATGGGTAACGATACTGTTATGGCCTTTTGTGACTCTGAGAATATAATCTACCAAGCCGAAGACAAAGGTGAGGAAGATTGTGAAATACCAGGGGAACTTTCCAGACTACTACAACAAAAAGAGAGAACCATTCAACCTCACGAGGAACCCGTGGATACAATTAACCTAGGTACCAAAGAAGACAAAAAAGAGGTCAAGGTGGGTGCCAATCTGGAACCCAGTATCAAGGAGCGTCTGATTCAGTTCTTACACGATTATGTTGAAGTCTTTGCCTGGTCGTATGAAGACATGCCGGGACTTGATGCAGACATTGTGGTACATCGTCTGCCTACAAGAGAGGATTGTCCGCCAGTAAAGCAAAAGGTTCGCCGCATGAGGCCTGATATGTCAGAAAAGATTAAAGCAGAAGTCATGAAGCAATTCAACGATGGATTCTTGGCTGTCACCTCTTATCCCCAATGGGTTGCCAATGTTGTTCCCGTGCCCAAAAAGGACGACAAAGTGCGAATGTGTGTGGACTACAGAGATTTGAATAGGGCAAGCCCTAAGGATGATTTTCCACTCCCCCACATTGATATTCTAGTTGACAATACGACACAACACAAATTGTTTTCCTTCATGGACGGATTCTCAGGTTACAACCAAATCAAAATGGCGCCTGAGGACATGGAGAAAACAATGTTTGTCACACAGTGAGGCACTTTCTTCTATAAGGTGGTGCCATTCGGACTGAAGAATGCTGGGGCAACCTATCAATGTGCCATGATTTTGAGTCAGATATGAATTTTCTATGATTTTTTAAAATTTAAAACAATTAAAACAAAAAAAAATCAGAAAATAAAATAGCAAACCAAAAAATGTGGACCATCTGATCATTGTCAAAACACGTTAGTAAACAGATCTAGTGAATCTGGCACGCTGTGTATGTCATGGACATTATTGAATATCACACCTAATCATTTTTTATAAAATAAAAATAACTTAAAATGTGGCACGTTGGATGGAGTCTGACTCACTAAAGCAATCATATCCTAGGGCTCACAACACGTGCGCATGATAAAGTGAAACACCAAATCTGTTTCAAAAACAATAACGTGGCTAAACGTCATTGGTTGAAGACAGACATGTCATCGTCTTCAACTTCCAGCCAACCTCAATTCGAATTACACAAACTGTAAAATTAGAAATCCAGACCGGTACCATTAGATTCGTTTCTTCAAGACGATTCTAACGGTACCATCGCGCCAAATTTATATAAACTGAGCAAGGATTAAATTGAGAAAATAAAGAAATAATAGCGAGTACGAAATTCTGGAATATCTCACTCAAATCTCAATGAAATTGAAAATTATAAAAAGCAAGAGAATCAGAAGGATACAGAGAGTAGATTAGTCTTTTATTTGGATCGATTTGACCAAGAAATCTACCTGAACGAAGTAGAAAAAGGTGGACTTGAAACTGGACTTTTGTAGATCAGTATAGGTTACAATTCTTGAAGGTAAGAGAATGGTTAGTTTCAGAGAAGTTCAATGAAGCTAGCTGAATAAAGCTTTTGGTGTTTTGGAGTGAGAAAGCAAGAAATCAGAAATTCAAATTTAGAGTTCGTGTGGGATCTAAACATGGGTCAATTGGCTATCAAAAGCTTCAGAGAATGAGTGAAATATAACCCTCTATTTATAGGAAAGCAAATGGGATGCTCAAGCATGTAGGATGATGAAGTTTGGAGAGAAATCATGTGAAGTTGCAAGCATGGAAAGTGTGACTCATATTTTGTTCAAAACTCAGCCAAGATTTGCGTTTTAAGGTGATAATCACTTCTGGAAGATTATTAAACATGATTATAAGTAAAAACGCGCAACAATTTAGTGGTTGTCTTTGAACTCATGGTTTGCACGATTTAGGGAACCTTAGGACCTAATTCTTGAGGCATTGGAAATATGAGGTAACATACTTTACAATGTGCAAAGAATGAGATCAATTGGATAATTGAGCTAAAAGTTATGATGAGTCAAACTTGAGAAAAAAATGTTGACTTTTTGTACTTCGAAAAATTCTAAGTTTTTTCTTCAAAAGTGATCTATAATGTTTTGAGTTCAAAAAATGATTTCCTCCAACATTGAGCTTTTATTAATGATGCTAGCTTGAAGTATACTTGAGAAAGGGCATTTTAAAACATGAATCACTCAAAAATACCAAGTATTGAAAATGTTATGGCCTTGTGAAATTGGTGAAAACTCTTGAGATGACCTATAATCTTTTGCATTCTTAGGGCATCTTCCATCCATTTTCAAGCTTTTCACATAAAAGAAGAGTTGAAGTTAACATATTTAGGATAATTGTGGAAAATTAATAGGATCAAGGAGATAAATTTTTCCAAGTTATGATCTTTTGAAGTCACATAAGAGATTTTGATGGCATATCTAGAGGACATGTAATATTTCTTCATCATTAGGAATATTCCACATGAAGTTTTATTGAAACTTTTGAAGTGATTTGTTGATAACCCTTAAGAGAGAATCATGTCTTTGGAATCACTCAAAAATACCAAAATATGAGCAAGATATAACCCTTAGAAGTTCGAAACCCTTGCTGCAAGAGCAACAAAATTCCTTGGAAACCCCTTTCAATTTGGACAAACTTTCTTGCACAAATACTTTTTTCATGTGAATAGAAGTTGTTGAAGATGATAATGAGAAACCATAGAAACCATAACCACTTCCAAATGTTAATACTTGAGAGAATTATGCACTTGTGATTAATGAATCAAGAACTTGTTCAATTAGGTCAAACCTCTTCAATCAACTTTTGCATCCTTTGACTTTATTTAAAAAATTGAGGTATGATGAATCATACTAGACCTCATCATGATGTTTATTTAAAGTATTCTCAATGATGAAGCTTGAATCTCAATGAAGCTTTTTTGAAGCAGGCATATAAATAAACTCATTCACCTATGAATCAACTGATGAGATGTGTTATGCCTTCACCTATAGGATCATAAATTAGAGCAAACATTCATTGTATTTGTTAGTTAAAAGTTAATAAATACAAAACATATATGATCACATTATACAAATCAAGGTGCTTGGTGATTCATCATAAGCAAACTTAGAGATAGGGAGAAGAACCAAACTGTAGTGTGATCTTGTTGTGATTGGGTTGATATGAGATGATAGAAGAATGTTAGGGGCAAAAACTGGGGTATGACAACTGCCTTTATTTAGGTGTCTTCTATTTGGAGATACGAAAATAAAAATCTTTGTGTCGACTCAGTTGAAGATACTTAAATATAAAACAAGCCTCATTTTTCCCCTAAGATGTTATGCAAATGTATATGATTGTGCATGCAATGGAACGGATCCAAAGGTGACACAGGACACCACTGGGGAAATAGAAAATAAAAGATCATCAACTCAACTATTGAGGAGAGAATATAAAAGATAACAGTGATCGACTGACAATTGGAAACTATCCATCATTGAGAAGATAGCAAAAACGGTATCGTCTTCTCATAGGGGGGAGAAATAGTAGGATAATACTAGCAAATACCAATACTATGGTAAGCCACAAATGACCAGCATTAACACTTATGACTGGAAACAAACAAACTTCTTCAGAGCAAAGTGAATCTCAATGACGATCTATCTCTCATAATGACGAGATTACCATTCATCAGAGTAACAAAATCTCAACAATGAACTATCTCCCATAATGACGAGACTACCATCCATTGGAGTAACAAAACTCAACAACAAACTATCTCCCATAACGATGATATTACCATCCATTGGAGTAACAAATCTCAATAACGAACTATCTCCCATAATGACGATACTACCATCCATTGGAGTAACAAATATCAACAACGAACCATCTCCCATAATGACGAGATTACCATCCATTAGAGTAACAAATCTCAACAACGAACTATCTCCCATAATGACGAGACTACCATCCTCTGGAGTAACAAATCTCAACAACGAACTATCTCCCATAGTGACGAGACTAACGTCCATTGGAGTAACAAATCTCAACAACGAACTATCTCCCATAATGACGAGACTACCATCCATTGGAGAAACAAAACTCAGAACCATCATTAGAGAGTCTCGATGCACTTCTGAATTAATTAGCAATGAGAGTATATAAATTTTGGTCGGGGCTTGGTGAAGCTGATCCACCACCCTATAATCACTCCTCTTGATTATTTTAAAAAATTATTTTGCCTCTTGATCGGTAAAGTTCTTGCTCGGAGGCTCTTGTTCTTGACTTGCCTCCAACACTGCTTTTCATTTATTCTTCCCCAAAGCATAAATCTTATCTTTAACCATAACATCATTCTTATTTTTTACCATAATATTATTCTTTTTTTGTGACTCGGAGCCAAAGATTCGGCCACTACGAGTCATGCCCCTTGTTCCATCTATATTTGATATTGTAGGTCCTTGAATTATCGATGGCTTACATATTTGTTTTAAACCATTAACGTTGATGTGGTATTTTCGCAAGTGTACGGATCACATCAGAGTAACAAAAGATATCATTGTTCCCACAGAGACCTAATGTCAATCTATCCATTTCTATTGTTATGGTGTTTATCCAAGGCGGATCTAATCAATGTTTGAAAGTGCACAGTAAAACAAAATAGTAAAAAGGTATGTAAATTCAGATAAAAAGACAGGCTCGAATGTAATTCACATAAGTTAGATAATACTATGATCATTTCTAAATAGAACTACTTATGGGGCAAAAAAATTTACTTTTAAAAAGAATCAATTTAATAGGAATTGTTGCTTTCGTGTATTCATAACCGAGTTTACTCTAAGGCCTTTTATTGTCACTTATAAAATGTGCATATTTGCTTTAAAGTAGTAAACCTATTTTTAAGAAATTGGACTCTTAACTTAGTGATTTTTAAAAGTGATTTTGATTTGGAATGTTTAAATTAAAAAGGGATCCATGGCTTTCTCTCAAGGAACCAGCTTTTAAACCTATAAACGCGTCCGAAGATAGTTTCAAAATCGTTTTCTAATATTGTTAAAAACTCCTAATTAACTGGACAAATTTCTTTCATCCTCTTTGGACAATTAAAACTAACTAAGTTTAACTTTGAGACTTAGACGACTTTCGATCTTACCCAATGAAATTTAGTACTGAAAACTTGTGTTGAAAATCAAAACAGCCCCTAAAGTATTTCTACAGATACAATATATAGATTATTATCATACCAATGATCCTTGCATTCTAACCTTAAAAGACTTAGCCATACATGAAAATAGAAACAGACGTGTTGAAATTAATCATGTTAAAATAGATTATAAAACTTAAAAGGAGAATAAAGTATGCAAGGTAATAAACAAGTAGACAAGGACAAAACAAGAAAGTAAAAAAAGTAAGGCAAGCGCAAGAAAATAAACGAAATAAAGCAAATGCAAAGTAAATAAAGGTAATGAGAAAACTAAATAAAACCTACTCCAAATCAGAGACTTTAAATCTGATACAACTGGAAAGTAAACTTTGACTTGTAAAGAAAAAGGCGACAATATTAATGTACAAGTGCTCCAACCTAATCAAAACTACGGTGCGATAATCCCCAAATGTGATGAATCATCTCTTTTACAATTGGTGAGTTTAGGCTTAGTGTTGTAAACTAAGTTTTATGCTTTGAAATGAAACTAGGAATGCCTATTTATAGAGAAAACGAAATCCTTGGAAATAAAAAAATACCCCCAACTCCTTTTGGAAGGGACAAAAATAACAAAGATGGCGCCCGCCGTCTAAACTCATGTGGAAGATCATGGGATCGTGGAAGTTTCCTTCTGGTTGCAAGCAGACACGTCATGGCTCCTTCTATGGTGGCCGCCATGTTGAACGCCATGTGCACATTTTCACTAAAGAAACTTGATTTCTTGGGATTTTGGCTTTGTTTCTTCAAGAAGGGGTCTAGGTAAACAAAGTACCTAAAAATAAGACAAAAACGAAACATAACACAAGAAAATACATTAATACTCTAATAAACATGTGAAATCCGAGTCAAATACACAGTGTGTTTCAGTGTTATCAAATCCTCCTACACTTAAACCTTTGCTTGTCCTAGAGCAAATCTCTTTATAGTTCATGAAATAAAAACAACATCAAAATGATTTGGGCAAAAAGAGCTTCTAAGTTCAATCTAGGATGTATTGATAGGTACTAACTATTTGAACCAAGCATATCATGGTGACACTTTCCAAAATTATGGTCATAAACTTCATTCCTATACAAACTAATCCATATCAACTCACTATGCCTAGGCCTACCTCTTCATCTCTAGTAAATCCTTTTCATTCTGGCGCAATCACATTAAGCCCATTATCCGCATATACTCATAGTAAAGTGATTGGTTAGTGATTCTGATTTCAAGCGCGGGGCTTTGGTACATAAATTGGTGTAACCCATTTATTAACCCAGTTGTAGTTGTGGGGGATCTGATCGTCATTCGCCTTATAAAGTCCAGAGCCATATACCTCTGAACCAACCAACAATGAGCAAAATTATTCTATTTTTTTGCAAATTTTACAACAGTTTGGGTTAAATGACTGTGTGAGAGTCACCTAGCCCAGAGTCACATTTTATATTTTTAATAGCATAGCAGAGAGAATAATTTATGATCAGCCACTTATTTTCATCGGTCCCATACGTAGAGCATGCTTAAGTCGGAACTGACTGCTAAGATAAACTACTTAAGGGCTTATTTTTAAATGATGATTAAGGCCACAACATAGGGGGTGACGGGACCAGTTCCTATAATCACAAAGCTAACAATGTTAAAATGATACCGATTTTTCAAAAATATTTTCCAAGTCATTGACATCCTATCTCAAACCTGTCTTATAGCCCAAGTTTTTAAATACACTGTTTACTTTGGCAAAAAAATTGGTAAGGCTCAAGAAGTGGGGAAATAAGGGTACACTACATAAATGACTCGTCAAATAGATGCAATTTATTAAAGACAAACAAAACAACTAAAATAAACAAAAACAGGCAATAAAAACTAAAAGCAAAGAAAAAGGAAAACTATATAAATCTCCTCCCACACTTAAATCGAACAATGTCCCTAGTGTTTTGATAAAAGACGAGGAAGGAGTAACCTAAATGACGCTACTGGTGACCATTGGAACCCTCCTCCCTGGTCTAGATACCTAGAGCAACGAATCCTGATGCGACGATGATCACTTTGAGAAAGCTCAAATCACTCAAATTCAGCGGATTACTCAATATGAGAATCTTTTAGATGGCGAAGGTTACCCAGAACGGAGCCTTGAGTGGCTTCCATTAGGGTAAAAGGCCTCTAAAAATGGGCCTGCTAGCGTTGTTGTGCAGAAAGGATGGCTTGCTGAGATTCCATAATGGAGCAAATAAACAATCAGTTTGCTCATGCGATTCACGCATAAAGGCCATGTTGTCCCCCATTTGTTGGATGCTTTCACCATATTTCTTCAGTAATATGGAAACCATAAGTTGAACCCGCAGAAGGGTGAGTAAAATATGGTGTAGTGTGTGCATGTGATGCATGGTGTAGGGATACATTATGATCAAGAGACTGGTCTCGCTAGTCATGCTCATCATCGATCCTGTGCCCATTGGCTAAAGGAACATTGGGGGGAATCGGGCCGGTAAAAGGTGGAGCTTCTAGATCATATGTCCAGTTTCTCTCAAACTGCACATCTGTACGTCGAGAGCAAGGAAAAATACACTTGCGATAGCTACATTATTAACCATTAGGATATAACCACCCTATTTCCTGACTTTGCACAATCGCTTGTCTTTAAAATTTTCAAATTTATGATGCGGTGAGGCAGTGGATCTAGTGTAGCTAGCTCAGGGTCAAGCTCCGAAGCTCTAGCGATAGAGGTAGTTAACCCTCCAAAAGAAATATTACCTCCTTTTTTTTCAGAATTGCACTCATATGTGCAAGCATAAATGGGACATGGTTAATTTTTGCATTTGTGAGACTAACCTACAAAAATAGTAATTCTTTAGCATTGAATTTATTCGAATTCTCCCGGCCAAAAATTATGCAAGCCAGAAGATAGCGAAAAATGCGTATGGTCGGGTTATGGATACTTGAGGCAAATTCCTCAAGTGACCATTCAGAATCCAAGGGTGCCTCACAAATGACACCTTGCCCATGAGGCATTCCTAAGAAACCTACTAGATCGTCGGTAGAATACTGATAATCGACATTGAACATTCTAAAACTTACCGAACCAGACGTGTTAGCAGTGTTCGGGACGACATTATAGATTAGGGAACTCAAAAATTCCTGAGTTAGCATCTCACATGTAGGTTCTTTACGACCAAAAATATCATGCAGTCCTAAATTATCCAACATGTAGAAAACACTATGATAAATTCCTAAAGCATACATATAATCTTCATCGATATACCTGGAGGAGATAATTTCTCGTGACTACAACTTATAGAGTAGCTTCCTTTGCCTATCTCCGGTTTGTCTTCCACGGAGAAGAATGCCATTATACTTCATTGATGCCATTGACGTTGAAAGAATAAAAATGGGTTTTATAGGGATGGTAGTGAAATGGATTTTTAATGGAGGAAATTGAAGATGGAATTTGGAAAGTGTAGTGGATTTTTGTTTGAATGAGAAAGTTATAAGCTTTAGTGGGATTTAATGGTGGTCAAGAATGGAGAAAATGGGGGATTTTTGAGAGGTTGAAGAGGCAAAAATGGGAGTTTTAGAGCAGTTGTCCCGAAATACACCTGACGCCATGGCGTCCGTCGAACAAGGGATGGCGCCCGGCATCTTTGTTAGGTATGCTGGGCCGAAAAATAGTTTTATTTTCTTTGGAAATTAGATTTCTTTCTTGGGGTGTATATAGTATCTTCTACATGTTCTTCTTCCAATGTTGGTACATGCATGATATGGTTAAAATAATAATTAAGTAAATAAATAAATAAATACAACAAAGACATTATTTATATATATATATATATATATATATATATATATATATATATATATATATATATATATATATATATATATATATATATATATATATATACGATATCAGTAATAAGCTAAGTACAAGGAGATGCGGGGAAAAAAATCTATGCGAAAATCTAGAACACATGAAACAAATAAAGAGAACGCAATAGATAAGAATTCTGAAAGGGAAATAAACAAAGCGGTAAAAATGAATTCTCTCTGTCAAATAGTGGAAACAGAGTCATCAGTGAGCTGGAGGCCCCTCAGTGTGTCTGGAACCTTGTGCTTCTGCTAGCTGACAGTAGAGGCTGATGATTTCCTAGTATAGGCAATTAGCCTCTGTCGCATGAGTAGTGCCAGACATCTCAAGATGCAAGGCGAGATTGTCCACCTCCTGGAAAAGTCTAGCCATCTCTCTGCGTAACTTAACAACCTCTGTGTAGACATGTGGTCGATGTAGACTAAAATTGTTAGAAAGCATTATGGTCCTAGTTGAAGGTGGGAGAGGGTGGTACTCTTGGACTGAAGGGGGTTTGGGCTCGTCAAGTGTCTCTCCCTGGCCCGCTAAAGCAAAGGTCTAATTGGCTCTGTCATAGACACTAGTCAATGATGGGTAAGGCATGGTAAGGGAATGGATGTTCTCATTATCTATCAGGAGCCTATACTAGTTTGGGTTAAAGGAGACTCTCCTCATCAGGCCACGGTCTAAACAACAGTCGATATCCATTAGGGTGTAACCACAGTAAGAAGTCAGGTGAGATAATTTGTTGTCGAGACCCAGGGTAGATGTTATATGTGTCACTGTTCCTACCACATGAATAAGTCCTTCAGAGGATAAGGCAGTACAATGAAGGTTCTCAATCAGAAAATTTCTAGAGGCTACAGGGCGCGATTGGTTGGTATAAAACAAAATGAAGATCTCCTCCTCACTAACATGGTTATCAGTGTCACTCTTTCCAAGGAAAGTATGGGCAAGGATCATCTGGAAGTATCAGAGGACAGGGTTGTGGATTTTGTTGGACAACTGGGTAAAAGGATCAGGGCTTCCTCCATCGGTGATATAACTCCATAATTTATCTATCTTGTCCTGCATAAAATAGCCTACAGGGAGTTTAGGCATAACAAAAAAAGCATTATTGAAAAGCTAGTAAATCATCAAACTCCTTATGATTAAAGGTCTACTCAATTTCAAACATTCTGAAGTTTATATGGCCTCTCTGGAAACCTCTACTAATGTATGGTTCATAATTGAGTAAGCTTAGGATCTCCAGGGTAAGGTTTCCGTAGGTGACATTCATGGCATCAACATATTCTTTCCAATTGAAGTTAACTACATAGGTACCTCACACTTGTATCGAGTCCTAAGGTTTCCATGCAATTTTGGTCGGGGTAATCAGGTAGGAAACATGGGGCGCTGAGATAGGACCACATATTGCTTTCTTTGCATTTCATCTCTGAAAATAATGAGCACATCATCGAAACTCTGCATCCTGAAAAATACGCTTAGAGGAGAATGATATCGAGAGTGATGGGACCTGAAACCATAAACATTACGAAATTTAGTCTAAAATCAATATTAACTTATAAATATAAATGCAAGAAAACCATAGGTTGCCTCTCATGTAGGGCTTGTTTAACATCGTTAGCTTGACGAATAAAACTCATATCTCATAAGTAGGGACCGGTGGATTGATCAGAATGTGGCTGAAGTAGTCAGCAAGAATGTCACCTCCTCGATAGTGCTTTAACCTTTTCCCATTAACTATGAAGGGATTACAGGAGTTTTTCCTGATTTCAACTGCTCCAGATTTCAGAATTTTGGAGACCTCATAAGGGCCAGTCCATCTTGAATGCAGCTTACCAGGAAAAAGTCGCAACTTGGAGTTAAAAAGGAGAAAATGATCTCCTATATTAAAGTCTCTTTTTACAATTCTTTTATCATTCCATGCTTTAGTTCTTTCTTTAAATATTATTGTGATACGGTGGCAGAACCGACTGTTATACCGGTTTTTGTTTTTTGTTCGCAAATGTGCGGTAAGCAAGAGTCGTCATCGACTTTTATTTCATCGAACAAAGGAAAAGGGAAAAGAACAGAAAAAAACCTTTTTCGAGATGTTTCTGAGTACGGGGTTAGATTATAGAAAGGGAAGGTGTTAGCACCCTTTCTATCTGTGGTTTTCCATGGGCTTTTAGGTACTTGCTCATTCTTAAATTGCTTTTGCGCTTGTGCTTTTGAAAAGTTTTGAAATTTGCCTTAGTGTGGCGTTTCACTTTATGGTAACCCTTGTATCAGTCCTCAAGGATGTGATAAAATATTTTTTTGAAAACTTTGGTTTGAAAAGCTTGTTTGAAAGTGTATGTGTAAAAATTGTTGTTTTGAGCAAGTACCTAAAAGTTTCTACCTACTCGAAAAAGCCTGTTCATTTCCTTAGTTCCTTTAGATAGCACTATCCTACTATTAAAGAGTAGGTAGCTCCATCGTTGGAGTTTAAGGGACAATTGAAAGGGACGAAAGGGACAAATACGATCATTAAAACAATGGTTTGGAAACTTTAGTAATTATCCTAGAGTCCTAAAGACCTTTCTGAGGCAACATTCGAATGGGTCTTTTTTGATCTTTTGAGACTAAAGGACAACCACTAAGACTCCCTATACTTCATGATAGTTTATCGAAGGCAACCGAAGTAGGGTAAACCCTAAGAGTGAGCATGTGCAAGTGTTCATTTTTCAATTTATTTATCTTTGCATAATTAGTTTTTTCTATGTTCAATTAATCATTATCTTTCCATACAATCCTATTATCCATACATCTAGAGAGTTTATAATTGCAGAAAACTAAAAGCGGAAAGATAAAGATTCCTAAACTATTACAAGGCCTTGGGGAAGTTACATAATTAGATGCAGAAATTTAAACCTAATTAAATTATTACAAACCATGAGCAATTACATAATGAGAAAAATAATACAACAGAAATAATAAACGTGCGAAGGATAACGAAGCGTCTAAACCCTAAAACGCGCCTTGGTTAAGAGAAAAGATTTTTTTGTTGTTTTTATCTGGAACAAGTTAAATAATAAAAAGAGTAATTAATTAATTGAAAATTAAAAATTAATTCTAAATAAAAACTAATATTTTTTATATTTTTAAAGAAAAAAGATTTGAAGTCCAATCCTAGATTCTAATTGATTTTATTTTTAAAGAAAATAAATCAAAATAATTAAATTAAATTAATTTACAAAATTAATTTTAATAAAAAAACCTAAATTCTATTTTTTGTGACTTTATTGATTTTTTGATCTAATTAAAAAATGATTTTCGTAAAAATAATTAAAACAAATAATTAAAACAAATAAAAGAAATTAAAA
Source organism: Vicia faba (assembly GCA_948472305.1). Classification (NCBI taxonomy): domain Eukaryota; kingdom Viridiplantae; phylum Streptophyta; class Magnoliopsida; order Fabales; family Fabaceae; genus Vicia; species Vicia faba. Next base: position 245,828,253 of record OX451735.1, read on the forward strand.
AAAAAGAATTAAATTGGGCATGGTGAAATAGTAATCTGGGAGGTGCAAGTTGAATTTGTTCAGGCCCAATCCTACTGGTGGCCCAAGGATGCACCTGATTCGGTGTGGTTCACCTTCATGGAGTGTACCATGCGCTGCTCTTTGCTGGACGTTTGGATCTGGGCAAGGATGATCCAATGGCGATGGATCTTGAGGTGCACGGTGGGCGCTGGGATATGTGACGCATTGGATCTACAAAGAAATACCAAGAAAAACACAAAAGGACACGCCTGGGATCGAACCCATGACGTTTGCTTTACATCTCCCTTCCTTGACCATCTGCGCTGGCTATTCATTCATTTATATAATAACACAAAATAAAGATAAAGCAAATAAAGTGCTATGCCCATCTTGTCACACGCGCACTTCCTAGTGGGTCCCCTCTGTTTGAATGAACCAATCCCTGAACACCACACCATCACCTTCTTCGCTGATCCATTGTTTTAGGTGATGGACTTTTACCTACAGTTGTTTCCGTCACTAAAGGCTATAGTGACAGATTTTGTTCGTATCTGCAAACCTGTAACATTCTAAAACACGGTTTAAGCATAATATATTTCATCCAACTACATGGATTGACTGCAAATCATCCCATGAACACCAAGGGCCCTTAATTTTGTCCAATTTCGCCTCTAGCTAGGGTTCCCTAATGTGAAGCTTCGAAACCCTAACAATGGAAAATGATTATACCTGTAATCAAGCTCAAATTGGACTATCTAGAAACATTCATTTGATGATTTTGAACACAAAGATACAGTCAAATCATGTTTATAATGTATGAATGGGCGAAATTGAGATTAGAAAAAACATGAACAAACTGTGAGTGCTAGGGTGCGATTCTGGGCGGTTTAGAACTGGGAAACAATTGGAAAAGCATCCGGGAATATCAAGGGATGTATTGTGATCTTCAAATCCTCTTGAGGAGGGTTTCAATGGAGAATCCGAGTTGAGCTTTTTCTTGAATTTTTGGAAGCTTGATACCAGTTCTCTTGAGGCAGGCTGCGCGTGAAATGTCCTTTAGGGTTCACAAAGCTTTCTAATAAGTACTGAATCAAATTAGGGAAATAAATTTGGAAAGAATCAAAATATTGATGGTCTTGAAGTTTTGATTCCAATCTTTCCAAAATTGGAGATTTCCCCTTGTTTTTGGCTTGGCACAATTTTCTTGAGGTTATACAGCTTGCATGATCTATAATTCAATGCAAAATAAATCTTATTCCATAAGTTTGATTTATTTTGATTTTATTTTATTTTATTTGAATTTAAATGAATAAAAATCAAAATAAATTAAATCAACAAAAATAAAAAAGCATGGAGGGTCCATAGGTCGTGGACCATGCTAGGACTGAGGTTCAATCTTGAAAAATTGGGCCCATGTGGAAAAAATGCAACTTTCAGCATTGTTGACTTTGGGCAAATTTTCCAAAAATAGCCAACTTTGACAATGCATTTATCCTTCAATTTTGACCCTAAGAGGGTGTTCTTTGACTTTTAAGGAAGCTTAGGATGTCCTCTACACAACCCTTTTGGTTTCATCTCAATTGGGTCTTCCATGTTTATGTAAGAAGATTTGACCCAAAAGGTGTTTTTGTTGACTTTTTGAAATGACCTATAATGTGTGAATTTATATCTTTTCATGGGAGCATTTTTTGAACTTGAGGGCTGAATATGAAATATATGGAATTGAATTCTCTTCAAAATGAGCCTTGGATGATAAATTTATGGTAAAGTATGAGAAAGTTATGCCTGGTCAATGTTTGGTTGACTTTTCCTATAGAAACCCTAATTTAGCAACTTTTGAGTTTTGATGAATTAGGAGCATTTCTTGAGGAATCATGATCAACCCTTGATCAAATGATGGATATTACTTAAAAATGTTGATGTTGACCAAAAATCTTGAGGTTTGAATTTATGTGGGCCACAATTGACTTTTGACCTAGTATAGATGATTTTTAGGCATTTGAGCAGTTGACTGAGCAAACTTCTTGTGCCAGGAATGAAACTTGGCATGGATGATCTTGATGACATATTAGGGCAATGGAAATCATTTAGGACCCTTGTAACTCAAACATCTTAATGAGGGGTGAAACCCTAGTTTGAGGCTCATTGTCTTAGGAGGAGGATTTGTCTGGTCAATCCTTAGTAAACTTGAGCAATTGAAGACCTCTAGGATTATGTTTTGAGTAAAAATGGGAGGGAAAATTTTGGGGTACAACAACTTCCCCTGTTTAATCTTCTTAAACCTGAGGATGTAGATTGGTTGGTATGCCTTTCGTGATCTAAAGGTGGAAGATGATTGAACACTAGAGTGCCCAGAAATTTGCACTCGTATGAAGTAATACTGATCGATAATATCGGGAATAGGATTACAGATGCCATTTGGAAGGCGACGGATAATCGTCGGAGATGGGCTTAAAGATGCCATCCAGAAAAATATATCAGTCGCATAAGAGATTCCTTTGCGAGAATTCTTGTACCTGTTGTTGAGGAGGACTTCGCGGGGGAATGTTGATTGATGTCTTGGGAAATAGAGTTTAGGAGCTTCGGTTGTCCATTACTCTACTAGGGAATTAACTCTTTATTAATGAGACAAAAGTGAACTGCTTATCTGGTCATGGTCCAGGCTGCACAACGACTTACCAGAGAAATATGAAATCGATCGTATCTGGTCGGGTCTAGGTTTTACAATGTTGTAAACTGCCGTCTGGAGATAAAAGAGAAGGAACCTAGATAGTAGGGTTACTTCGAGATGAAAGCCTAGATGGTAAGGCTATGAGAAGGAACCTGGATAGTAGGGTTACTTCGAAATGAAAGCCTGGATAGTAGGGCTATGAGAAGGAACCTGGATAGTAGGGTTACTTCGAAATGAAAGCCTGGATACTAGGGCTATGAGAAGGAACCTGGATAGTAGGGTTACTTCGAGATGAAAGCTTGGATAGTAGGTCTATGATAAGGGACTTGGATAGTAGGGTTTCTTCGAGGTGAAATCCTGGATAGAAGGGCTATGAGAAGGAACCTGGGTCATAGGGTTACTTCGAGATGAAATCCTGGATAGTAGGGCTATAAGAAGGAACCTGGATAGTAAGGTTACTTTGAGGTGAAAAGCCTGGATAGTAAGGCTGTGAGAAGGAACCTGGGTCGTAGGGTTACTTTGAAATGATATCCTAGATAGTAGGGCTTATGGGAAGGAACCTGGATAGTAAGGTTACTTAGAAATGAAAGCCTGGTTAGTAAGGCTATGAGAAGGAACCTGGGTCGTAGGGTTACTTCTAAATGAAAGCCTGGATAGTAGGGATTATGGGAAGGAACCTAGATAGTAGGGTTACATCGAAATGAAAGCCCGGATAGTATGGATTCTTCATTTGATCACGTAGATTAGTTGACCTGTTTGGTTTCTGGAACTGATTTTCCATTAGTTGTCTGTAGATATGTATAGCTTCATGGATTTAATCTTGAATTTTCGGAATTGTTGATGATAACCATCTTTCCTGAAAAGGTAGAGGGTTAATTGTATGTGATGCATGAAATGTATTACGTGATGATATTCTCAAAATAAATGAGATTATGTTGTATGCAATATGTATGCGCATGTCATGATGTGTGAACATGAAATGCTTATTGTGACATATCCGAATCTGGAAAAATAAATCCTTGACTACTGTTGGAGAGGACTGGAAAATGAATTCCTTACCGTTATAGAAAAAAAGTGGTTCTTCCGTTGGGGATCGTGAATCGGAGATAACTATGCTGGGGATTTGCTCCTTGTTTACGGATATTCTGCTGGGGAGAGACTCTGCTTGAGAGTAACTCTGCGGGGGAATAACTCTATTGGGAGGCAACTTTATGAACCGCTTGTGATTATAAAATTCTTCCAGGGAATATAGATGTCAGCTTTTTGAAGGAACTTTGCTGGGGAAAGTAACTCCAGTTTGGGGAAGCCGATGATAAAGCTTTGGTTGCCTCTACTTTTTGGTAAGTGTAGATGTTACCGAGGAGCATGTAAAGGTGACTTTGTTTCAAAGTTGTCCTTGCCTTTGTACCTGCTGAACAGAGTAAATGTCGGTCTTGACATTTTTTTTTTTAGTTTTTGCCCCTGTTTCTTAAGTTACTAGCAATTGTCTTTCCGTTTATTATGTACATATTTGTGAATAGCAATTATACTCAAATGCATATGTCAAGAATAAACTATTGGACATTTTTGCGAAACAAAACAGAAAAATAAAAAAACAAATGGTTCTGTAAAAATAACTTATATTTATTTCTTGAAGTTGGCCTATAACAGGCGCTTTTGTTCAAGGAAGCTGACGCTCTAGTAAGAGAACGCCGTCATGAAAATGAAAGCTATACACTATTGTGTGCAAAGAAAAGATTGGCGTCGTTCAAGATTGATAGTTGATACTGAGGTTTGGTCGCAAGGTGATCCAATGGGACATAGTGATACGCTTTACATCCCTAACTTTTTCCTGGACCACCCTTTCGGGTTTTCAGTCCACCGGGATACCCTTTTTTGCCCAAGCCGCCTTTTCAGGTTTTCAACATGCCAGGTGTACAGATTTTTTTGTTTTCATCCCTTATTTTTGCCTGAACCTTTTTGGTTCGTCGGGAAGCCATTTTCCTAGGCCAGTAAACCTAGCAGGTCTTTAATCATGCGTAGTATCTTTTCACTATGTCTGCATTGACAGGGTGAGGCAGGTCGTCACCGTCCATGGTGGTCAGAATCATGGCTCCACCCGAGAAAATGTTTTTGATCACAAATAGCCCTTCATATGTAGGAGTCCATTTTCCCCTGGGATCACCTTGCGACAGTATGATGCGCTTGATCACTAGATCCCCGACTTGATACTCTTGGCGTTTGACTTTTTTGTTGAAAGCCTTGATCATTCGTTTTTGATACATTTAACCATGACAAAAACAGTAAGTCTTTTCTCATTGATCAGATTCAGGTAATCAAGTCGAGTCTAGATCCAGTCGTCTTCGTTCAAACCCGTATCCTTTATGATCCTTAAAGAAGGGATCTAAACCTCAATACGTAGGATTGCCTCCATGCCATATACTAGAGATTAGGGTGTTTCCCCTGTTGACGTTCGTGTTGAGGTGCGGTACCCATGAAGAGAAAATGGTAACATCTCATGCCAGTCTTTGTATGTCATTGTTATCTTCTGTATGATATTCTTGATGTTCTTGTTAGCAGCTTCAACAGCTTCATTCATCTTCGATCGATAGGTAGAAGAGGTATGATGTTGTATCTTGAATTGCTTATATAGCTTGGTGATCATCGTGTTATTGAGATTCGTACCTTTGTTAGTGATGATTCTATCTGGAACACCGTAACAAAAACCAGGCTATGCTTGATAAACCGCGCCACAACGTTTTTGGTAACTGTAGCAAAGGAGGCCGCTTCGACCCACTTCGTGAAGTAATCAATGGCCACCAGGATGAAGCGGTGTCCATTGGAAGCGGTAGGTCTAATCTCTCTGATCATGTCAATGCCCCATATTGCAAAGGGGAAAGGAGCCTTCAAGACATCCAAAGGAACTGGAGGCACATGCACCTTATCCGCATAGATTTGGCACTTGTGGCAAGTTTGGGAGTGTTGATAATAATCTTCTTCCATAGTGGACCAATAGTATCCTGCACGTAGGATCTTCTTAGCCATGGTATGTCCACTGGAATGGGTTTCGAAGGCACCTTCATGTAAATCTTTCATAATCCTCTCTGCTTCGCTCTTATCTACACACTGCAGTAAGGTAGAGTCATGGTTGCGCTTGTAGAGGATTCCATTACTGAGGAAGAATTTCGTGGCGAACCTTCTCAGAAACTTTTTATTGTTGACAGATGCTCTCTCGGGATACTCTTGAGCCTTGAGATACCTTTCTACTTCGTGAAACCAAGGTTTATCTGCTACCTCTTTAGTATCAATCTCACAGCAGTACGCTGGTTCATCCAATCTCTCGATAGTGATTCGGGGAGCTTCGTTGTTCCACTTAACTTTGAACATAGAAGACATGGTGGCTATCGCGTCTGCTCATTGGTTCTCCTCTCGTGGGAAATGTTCAAAGGTTACCTCCTCAAAGTGTGGGAGTAATGTCAGCATGTGCTCTTTGTACGGGATGAGATTCAGATGCTTTGTATCCCACTCTCCTTTGATCTGGCTTATTACCAAGGTTGAATCCCCGAATAAATTTAAGAACTTGATCCTCAGGTCTATAGAAGCTTTGAGACCCATGATACAGGCTTCATACTCCGCCATGTTGTTAGTAGAGTTGAAGCATAGTCGGGCGGTGAAAGGAGTATGACAGTCCTCAGGAGATATAATTGCAGCACCTATGCCATTACCGAGTGCATTCGAGGCTCCATCAAAAACCATGGTCCATCGGTATCCTTCTTCAGATCCTTCATCTGGTCCAGGTTCTTCATAGTCAGTCACTAGCATAATATTCTCGTCCGAGAACTCAAAATTCATGGACTGGTAGTCATCCACGGCCCGATGGGCCAAATGATCAGCTAATATACTTCCCTTGATTGATTTATGGGTTGTGTATTGGATATCGTATTTCGTTAAGATCATCTTCCATCTTGCTATTCTTCCGGAGAGAGCGGGCTTCTCGAATATGTACTTGATTGGATCTATCTAAGATATCAACAAAGTAGTGTGGGTCAACATATATTGTCTTAGTCAGCGAGCAGCCCATGCCAAAGTGCAACAAGTTTTCTCGAGCAGTGAGTATCTTGTCTCACAGTCGGTAAACTTTTTGCTAAGGTAGTATAGTATGTGCTCTTTTCGACCAGACTCGTCATGCTTCCCCAGCACACACCCCATTGAATTGTCTAACACAGTTAAGTACATTATCAAAGGTCTTCCTTCAATAGGAGGCATCAGAATTGGTGGTTCTTGAAGGTATTCCTAGATTCTTTCGAAAGCAGTTTGGAATTCGTCATTCCACTTTACCACTTGATCTTTCTTCAAGAGCTTGAAGATTGGCTCACAAGTAGCAGTCAGATGTGAAATAAACCTGGCGATATAATTTAGGCGTCCCAAGAAACCTCTAACCTCCTTCTCAGTATGGAGAGCAGACATCTCTTGTATGGCCTTCACCTTTGCATGGTCTACCTGAATACCTTTGTCACTAACGATGAACCCCAAAAGCTTACTAGACCTTACCTCGAAGGTGTACTTGTTCATATTCAACCTAAGCTTGTATGTCTTTAGCCTTTCAAATAGCTTTTGTAGATGATCCAGGTGTTCTTCCTTAGTTTGAGACCTAGCTATCATGTCATCAACATAAACCTTTATCTCATGGTGAACATATCATGGAACAAAGCTACAATGGCTCGCTGATAAGATGCCACATCATTCATCAACCCAAAAGGCATCACCTTGTAATAGAAAGTGCCCCACTATGTGACGAAGGTTGACTTCTCTATGTCTTCAGGAGCCATATTGATCTGATTGTATCCAGAGAACCCATCCATGAAGGAAAAGATCTTGTGCTCAGCGGTGTTGTCAACTAGAACATCGATGTGGGGGAGCGGGAAGTCATCCTTTGAGCTTTCCCTGTTCAGGTCTCTGTAGTCCACACACATCTGTACCTTGTCGTCTTTGTTAGGTACCAGAACGACATTATCAACCCACTGCGGATAGGAGATGACAGCTATGAACCCAATGTTGAACTGTTTCATAACCTCCGCTTTAATCTTCTCTAACATTTCAGGGTGCATACGACAGACTTTTTGCTTAACTAGAGGACAATCTTCTTTATTCGGCAGACGATGTACCACAATATCAGTGTCTAAACCAGGATTGTCTTCATATGACCAGGAGAAAATCTCAACATAGTCGTGCAACATCTGTATCAACTGTTGATTGACATTAATCTCAACATTTACTCCGATCTTGACTTCTTTTTTGTCTACCTTTGTGCCCAAGTTTATCGTCTCAACTGGCTCTTCATGGGGCTGTATAGCCCTCTCTTCCGGTTGTAATAGTCTAGAAAGTTCTCTCGATACTTCACAATCTTCCTCCCCTTCGTCCTTGGCTTGGTTGATCGAATTTTCGAAGTTATAACTGGCAATAGCCGAACTGTTATCAATGGGATCCAGAGTGGATATGGATCTACAGTTTGATATGTGAGTGTGTGTAAGAACATAGTTGTATTGATAAAGTAAAAGGCATAAAAGAAAAACAGAGAGCGCAAAATTTGTATGCAAGAAACATCCAATGTTTTATTGATGACATATGAAAATGACATATACCAACCCTCACAAATAAACCATTGTGCCTCGGGTAAGACACAAGGCCATAGAGTTTATATTATTTATTACAAATTATAAAAACAAGTAAGACAATTAATGCTAAACAAAAGAAATCGGCACAAAATCTTTGGCCGTCCAGTTACTAGGTCCACCGTTGGTAGTAGGGTAGATCCAGCTGTCAATATCAGAATCCTCATCATTGTCTTCTATAGAGTTAACCCAACTATTGCTGATGCGTAGGGGGGTCCTCTAGCCCGAGCACGTCGAACATCCCTTTGAGATCCTGAAGTAAATCCCAAACCAAATTTACCAGTTTTATGAGGAAAATCAGGGAGATGTCCCCAAATGGTACACCCACCTTCTTCAACTACTGCTCTGGCGTCCTTGAGAGAAGCCATCTTCAAAGGAGGTTTGGTGCTGGTGATAGTCTCGGTTGATGTCATGATCTGGGGAACCTCTTCAATGTTTTGACAAGGGATCTCTATGAATTCCCCGTCCATCTCCACATACCTGAAAGAGTTCAGGTGGCTTACCATATACTCCTCTTCACCATGCATAATGGCAATCTTCCCCTTCACTCGATACTTCAGCATTTGGTGCAGCATAGAAGTAACGGCCTCAGCTTCATGGATCCAAGGACGACCTAACAAACAAGAGTACGATGGCCTGATATCCATCATGTAGAAGGTGGATTCAAAGGTCTAGGAACCCACTTTGATAGGGATGTCCACCTCCCCGTGCACCCTTCTTTTTGACCCGTCAAAATCCCTCACCACAATCTCTTGATTCTCCCCTTCTTTGGAAGAGGAGGTCAGATCAACCGGTTGCTTCAACGATCCCTTGAATCTTCTTCCCAGGTTCAAGACACCAGTGGTCTTCTTCTTCTTCTTCTTCTTCTTATCTTTCAGAATAAGGGCCTTCAGATCTTCCCGCCCTTTAGCCAAAGCTATGAACATTTGCTGAAATTGGGAATTTTATGCCTGGAGATCCTTGATGCTTTGTTCAGAAGACATTATTGCTGAAATAAATAGAGAATAAGATGAGAAACCTATTATGATACATGTTTATGAATTGATATGTATGGCATGTGTATGCAATGATTTCAAGGACTTTGGGAAATTTAATTTTGCGAACCAAAATGAAACAAAGATTTTATTATTAGAATTCACAATACAATTTCCTTTTAGGCGTTACAATTGAAAATTCTAAAAAACTAAAAGAAATCAAGTTTCCCATGGATTCTTCCTCTTCGTGCTGAGATAGACATTAAGGCTTCTTTCCTCATGAAGCTGCTTTGTGAGCTCTAAAAAGTTCTTCTCCTGGGCATAGAACTGGTCCCTATAAGTATCACGCTCCTTCTTCAACTGAATCTAGGACCTCTGTAGTTCTTCAAGATCGGTGGGCATATCAGGATGAAGAACCGTATAAGGAATATCCCCTTCAGTAATGGGCTCCACAATCACTGGTAAGACGGCTACGTAGGGCATCATAAGTTTCTGAGCACGAGCTCGCACCCATTGGAGATAAGGTTCCATAGGAATGGAATTCTTCGGCCCTAAAGTCTTGGCGTTAGATATGTTTACCATCCCCCAAGCTTGTATGAACCTTTGGAAATACCCCTGAACATCATCCTCATAGTTAAACACAATGCCCTAGATAAGCATCTCGTGAGGACCGTCCCTTCGAGCGTAACCAAATTGTCGCAGAGCCAAAGAAGGATTATAAGTTATACCTCCCCTAATTCCAAGTAGTGGGACATTAGGGAATTCCCCGCAATGGTTAATAATAGAAATATCTCCCATTGATCAGGAATACCAGAGGATATCCGCATGAGAAAGTGACATTATCCTTTGCGACCAACCCAAACCTTCTTCATTCTTCAAAACTGACTTAGGGAGGTGAGAAATAAACCACCTCGATAGTAATGGCATGCAACACATAAGAACCCCTCTTCTCTTCATGGTACGAGTATGGAGAGCATGCAAGATATCTGCGAGCAAAGTAGGCACAGGGTTGTGAGAGAGGAAGATCTTGATAGAATTCACATCTATGAGTAAGTCTGGATTAGGCAACAATACTAACCCATGGATTATAAGGGTCAAGACCTCCTCAAAAGCCTGGAAGTCCAAATTATCCCAAAACAGCTAGGCCTTCTCTATTAGAAACTTGGCTAGAAAACCCTTGACTCCGCTTCTTGTTTCCCAATTGGATACCACGTCGGCCCATTTCAGAAGCAAAGCTGAGGCAATATTCTCTGGCTTGGGAACTTCTTCTAGACCTGTGAAAGGAATCTGGTCAAGAATAGGTAGATCCAATAACTGAGAGAACTCTTCCATGGTAAGCACCAACTGATAGTCTGGAAAGGTGAAACAGTGGTGCTTGGGATCAAATAACTGAAAAAGTACACCCATCATCTTTTCATCAAAGCTTTAAGTAACCAGGTTGAGAAGTCAACCGTATCTCTTAGTAAACGAAGAAGTTTCAAGAACCCTTGATACTAGTTCCTTGAGTTGGGGAGGTATTCTCACAAAACTGATTCAAATAGTGTTTCTACGAGCAGAAGCCATGATTTGCAAAACAGAACAAAGATAAATACCCTCGATCCTTGAAATGGTTAGTGTAATAAAAATGGATTCTATGTTATGATGCATGATGTTATGTTCAAACAGAGTAAATCACACACAAGCAAAGCACACCAATAGGCCTTAGGTTCAAAGCCTTGCATGAGGTCAAAGGTAAGTACCCTCTTCACGTTTAGTTGGTTTCAAACCTGTCTTATAAAATTAACTGGGTTTTAAGGATTCTCAATATCACTGATCATCCTTTATTGGGCATTGTTTCAGCTCAGGCAATCTTTTCTTGCGGCCGAAATATCCCGAAAGTATGATCTTAGTGAGTGTAGCATTGAGTATCAACTAATCCTCAGCTTTATACTGAGGTCGTCTATCTCACTACTTTCTAATGGCCAAGTTTTTTCAACTAAGGTTCTAAGGTCCGTTAGTGCTTCACGACACCATACAGAGGCCTCGTATTCTCCTGGTTTCCACACGAAGGATACCGGTACCAACCAAAGTGTCACACCAACACAGCCATCGCTTAAACCATATCGATCTACACTGTACAGTCTCCACAATCTATTGTTGTTTATCTAAAAAGTTTCCCCAGATCCGGGTGTAGTATCTTCAACAATAGCCAAACAAAACCCTTAAGGATAAAGTGGACAAAGCAAACAAGAAAGCAATTTAAAAAATGACCTAGATCCTAAGGTATACCCCACTTTATTAATGGTCCCCAGAAGAGTCGCCAGTTCTGTGATATGGTGACAGAACCGACTGATACTGGTTTGCGTTTTTTGTTCATAAATATGCGGTAAGCAAGAGTCGCCACTGACTTTTATTTCATCCAACAAAGGAAAAGGGAAAAGAACAGAAAAAACCTTTTTCGAGATGTTTCTGAGTACGGGGGGTAGATTATAGAAAGGGGAGGTGTTAGCACCCTTTTTATCCGTGGTTTTCCACAGGCTCTTAGGTACTTGCTCATTCTTAAATTGCTTTTACGCTTGTGCTTTTGAAATGTTTTGAAATTTGCCTGGGTGTGGCATTTCACTTTATGGTAACCCTTGCATCAGTCCTCAAGGATGTGATAAAATGTTTTTTGAAAACTTTGGTTTGAAAAGTTTGTTTGGAAGTGTATGTGTAAAAATTGTTATTTTGAGTAAGTACCTAAAAGTTTCTACCTACTCGAAAAAGTATGTTCATTTCCTTAGTTCCTTTAGACAGCGCTATCCTACTATTAAAGAGTAGGTAGCTCCATCATTGGATTTTAAGGGACAATCGAAAGGGACGAAAGGGACAAATACGATCACTAAAGCAATGATTTGGAAACTTTAGTAATTACCCTAGAGTCCTAAAGATCTTTTCGAGGCAACATTCGAATGGGTCATTTTTTATCTTTTGGGACTAGAGGATAACCACTAAGACTCCCTTTACTTCATGATCGTTTACCGAAGGAAACCGAAATGGGGAAAACCCTAGGAGTGGGTGTAGTTGTTTAGGTATTGGCTTGCATTTTTGGTAAAACCCAAGTGTATGTGTGAATGTCATGATTGATGTCATAACATTCTAGTTTAGTTTGTACTGACTCATTAGGTACCTTTGCAGAAAAATATTGTAATTCAAGTACTGATGTTTATAAGTGTGTATCTGAGCATTTTGCAAAATGATCACATTTTGCTAAATCAGTAGACAGGTTTTCTCAGATGTCATAACAGATGTTATGACATCCTGTTCTGAACTAACAGGTTTGCAGGTTGGATAAGTCTGAGTTTTTTCAGGAAAATAACTCAGTCTTTCCTGAACAGAATCCTGCGTTTTCTGAGGGGTAACCTAGCTCAACCCTAACCTGGTTAATAAAGTCATGTGACCTGGTCTTTAGGTCAAACGGAATTAACCCTAGGTTTTTGTGGAAACCCTAACTGAAGTTGCAGTTGCTATATATTCAACAGAGCTGCTGTTTTACAAGGCATCCCTTTTTTATTGATCAGAAGATCATTTGTAATCTGTATAGGTTTGATTATTGTACTCCAAGCAATTATCATTGTGATAAGTGACTTGGAATAGGTTTCTAATTGTAAGGGTTGTGTAGCACTCAAAGCTTTGAAGCAAGAGTGTTTGAATGTTCCTTGACTAAAGCTGTGAAGCAGAGTCAAGTTAGCTGTGTGCATCACTCAAAGCTGTGAAGCAAGAGTGATTGTGTTGCTTGATTAAAAAGCTGTGAAGCTTAATCAAGTGTTTGTTTTTGAAGAGTGTCTTCATCAATTCTTAAGTCAAATTGGTTTATGTTTCACTGCTGTGATTGAGGGGGAGTGAGTAGGATCTCAGGTTTAAGTTGTACTTAGATTGGAATTGCATTGGGTAGGTCTTAAGTGAAGGAGATAAACTGGTTGGTTTATTCCTGAATTAACATCTCTTATAGTGGATTTCCTCCCTGGCTTGGTAGCCCCCAGAGTAGGTGTTGTTGCACACTGAACTGGGTAAACAATTGATTGTGTTCTTTATTGCTTTTGTATTTACTGTCATATAGTAAGTCAGATACGGTGTCATAACATTGAACGTGACATTGAGTATCTGCAGCCAGAATTTCAATTGGCATCAGAGCAGGCACCCTGCCTGTATTACTGGGTGAGATCTAGGGATATCACTTTCTGGCACTATGGACAAAGAAGGAGTTTTTGGAAATAGACCACCCATTCTGGATGGAACTAATTATGACTACTGGAAACCTCGTATGATTGCCTTCCTAAAATCTCTGGACAAAAAGGCTTGGAGAGCTGCTGACAAAGGATGGATTCATCCCACCATAACTGAGAAAGATGGGACAATCAGTCTGAAGCCTGAGGAAGATTGGAGTAAAGAATAAGATGAGTTAGCTCTGGGAAATTCAAAAGCTTTAAATGCCTTGTTCAATGGAATTGATAGAAACATTTTCAGACTAGTACATCAATATGAACTGGCCAAGGAAGTTTGGGACACTCTCAAAACTACTCATGAGGGCACTTCCAAAGTAAAAATGTCAAGGCTTCAGATGTTGACCACCAAGTTTGAGAATCTAAAAATGATGGAAGATGAAACCATTCATGAGTTTCACATGAACATCTTGGAGATTGCCAACACCTCAGGAGCACTGGGAGAAAAGATGTCAGAAGAAAAACTGGTAAGGAAGATTCTCAGATCCTTGCCTAAAAGATTTGCAATGAAGGTAACTGCCATAGAGGAAGCCCAGGACATCAGCAAGTTGAAAGTGGATGAACTTATTGGGTCTCTTCAAACTTTTGAGATGGGGATCACTGATAATGGTAACAAGAAGAACAAAAGCATAGCACTTGTATCCAACGCTGATGTTGAAAACAAGGAGGATGAAGAAGAAAATATATCAGAAGCTATTGCTATGCTTGGAAGACAGTTCAACAAGCTCATCAAAAGAATGGATCCAAAGTCAAGGTCTAATGTTCATAACATTCCCTCTGACATTGACAGTTCCAGCAGAAGACCAAGGTCAGAAGATAAGGGAAACCAAGGCAGAGGTATTCAATGCCATGGATGTGAAGGATATGGACATATTCGAGCTGAATGTCCTACCTTTCTTAAGAAACAAAAGAAAGGAATGACTGTTACTTGGTCTGACTATGATTCAGAAAGTAATTCTGAAGAAGAATCTGCCAAACTAGTTACTGCTCTAACTAGTGTTTGTACTTCTGAAAGTTACACTAGTGATGAAGAAGTGACATTTGAAGAACTTGCTGATACCTACAAGAAATTGTGTATCAGAAGTGCTGAAGTCTGTGTGCAGAATGAGAAACAGTCAAAACTCATTATAAAGCTGGAGGCGGAAAAAAGGGCAGATCTTGAAACTATAAGTCACCTAGAAGGGGAAGTTCAATTACTGAACTCACAACTGAACCAAATGACAAAATATGTCAAGATGTTGACCAATGGATCAGATAAATTGGAAGAGATCCTACAAGTGGGACAAAATGTGGGAAACAAATCTGGTCTAGGATTTGTGGAAGCTAAGAAACCTGGTGCAGACAAGAAGATCAGGCATGTTAAACAATTGTCAAAGCAGATGTCTCAACACACCTCTCAACATCAGAAATACATGAAGAAAAAATACCAAAGATGGAGATGTCATCATTGTGGGAGATATGGCCACATAAAGCCCTTCTGCTTCAGATTACATGGATATCCTAATCAGAACTCAGGTGCTAAACCTAAGCCAAAAAGGGTACCACATACTCCTCATTGGAAGAAAAAGGCTACTGCCCTGTTAGCCCATACTTCCCTGAGAGTGTCTGCAAAGGAAGGCTGGTACTTTGACAGTGGATGTTCCAGACACATAACTGGATTCAAAAATCTCCTCAATAATGTTATGCCTCACACCACCAGTTTTGTGACCTTTGGAGATGGTGCTAAAGGTGAAGTCAAAGGAGTTGGTAATTTGGACTGCCCTGGAGTTCCAAGTCTGAATAAAGTACTGCTAGTAAAAGGGCTGACTGCTAATCTCATTAGTATCAGTCAATTATGTGATCTAGGATTCAAGGTCAACTTCTCAAGATCTGAATGTCTAGTAATTAATGAAAAACTAGAAGTTGTAATGAGAGGAATCAGATCCAAAGATAACTGCTACTTGTGGAAGCCTGAGAACACTGATATCTCCACTATGTGTCCAATTATCAAAGAAGAAAAAGAGATGAAACTGTGGCAGCATAAGCTTGGTCCCCTTCATCTAAGAAGAATGAAAAGAGCTATTTCTATGGAAGCAGTCAGAAGAACTCCAAAACTACAGGTTGATAATATCTGTGATGTGGCAAATAAACTTGAAGAAGGATGTGTTGTCAGAACCATAAGTCATCTTGACAAGGATGTTGGAAATAACAAGTCTAATAAATTTTGTTTCCCTGAAGAAATGAGGCTTGAAGTCTCCTCTCCTATAACTCTCCATCAAAATGGACTGGACAAACAGAAAATTATTCAAGAATCAACCAGAACTATGATTCATATCAAAAGAATGCCTTCCCAATTCTGTGCGGAAATAGTTGCTGCTAGGAAAAACTGTTCTCAAAACATCTGGTCAAAACAGATGCTCCCTGAGTACAATGTTACACAAGATGTTGTGACATTGTGTTGTGACAATCTGAATACAATCAACATTTCCTTGAACCCTATTGACTTTGAAGAGAAGAAGTCATTTAAACTGGAACATAGTTTCTCTAAGCTTCAACTGACTGATTCTTCTACCAAGGCTCTTGTTGGAAATAAACTTGAAAATTTGAAGGGCAGGTTGGGTATTCACCAACATAAGATTTTATAGCAATTAATTTTGCTTAAAACAAAGGTTGAAGGAATTAATTTTATTAAGTCTATCTTTAGTGGGTTAATCATATACTTTCACAATTCTTTCAAAATCTTTAAGAAGTTGAAAAGACTCCCTTTTGCCCCCTACCTCTCTCGTCCTTGCAACCTGTTTCCTCCTCGGAATCAAAGATTTTTCTCAAACTGCTACCATTACTCAAAGTCAATCAAAATGTCTCAGACATCGTCTTCAACCATGGCAACTTCGTCATCCTCATCATCGTCATCATCTGACCAAGATTCTAGGGCAATCACCACATGCATAGAATCTGAAGTTCTTGAGGTCACTCCTCTCAGAGAGATGGCAACTGACCCAGCCAAAGTCAAAAAGCTCAGAACCAGACATGCAGGAAGAGCTCAAGCTACAGCCTCTGGTAATTCTTCTCATCCTTCGTCTTCTGTACCTAATAGAGAAGGATCAGTTCAAGTTCATCAAGCTATTGCTAGGCTGGTTACTAGTATACTGAGTGGCAACCAATCTGTACCGGGGATCTCTGTCCCTTTAAACCAATCAGAAAGTCCAAATGTGGAAGTTTCTGAGAATGTAGATGTCACTGAGAATGTTGTGACACAAAAAGACAACATTCAGAACCCTTCAGAAAAGGCTGCTGATCCACCTATCATTGATGTGGATGAGGATTACTCAGATAATGATCTGATTGCTAATGTGAACCCTAGCATAGCTAGGAGATTGATGAAAAGAAAGAGTAGTCAGAATGATAAACCTAATGCTAAGAAATCCAAGGCTGAAGGCATGGCTGAGAAAAGTATTCAGACAAAAAGGAAGAAGGCCCAGGTGCATACTGCTAGACAACCAATCTCTAAGAAGAGAAAAGAACCTGAATCTTCTGATTCTGATGAGGAATCAAAATTTGAGATTGATATTGAAGAAACTCCTATCAGAAGGAAGCTCCCCTCCAGCAAAATTGCTAGAGTGCCTGAAGTCCCAACAGACAACATCTCTTTTCATCATCCTGACAATGCAAACAGATGGAAGTATGTTTGCTTAAAGAGAATAGCCTTAGAGAGAGAACTCAACAATGATGCCTTGGAGTGCAAAGACATCATGGACCTGATCAAGAATGCTGGACTAATGAAGACAGTGATAAAGTTTAACAAATGTTATGAAAATCTGGTCAAGGAGTTTGTAGTGAACTTGTCTAATGATTGTGCTGATGGAAGGTCAGCTGACTTTGAAAGTGTTTTTGTTAGAGGAAGAAGGGTCAAGTTCTCTCCATCAGAAATCAACAAGTTTCTTGGAAGAACAAATGAGGACTGTCCTGATCTGGAGGCAACTGACAATGAAATTTGTCAAACCATCACAGCCAGGCAAGTAAAGTGCTGGCCCTTGAAAGGCAAGCTGAATGCCAGTAAACTCAGCATGAAATTTGCCATCTTGCATAAAATAGGTGCAGCCAACTGGGTGCCTACAAATCATAAATCAACTATCTCCACAGGATTGGGGAGATTTATTTATGCTGTGGGAACCAAGACTGCTTTTGACTATGGCAGGTACATCTTTGAACAAACTTTAAAGCATGCTGGCAGTTATGCTGTCAAAGGACCAATTGCCTTTCCCTCCCTCCTTTGTGGAATCATCCTTGCACAATATCCTGATGTCCTTGTGGCAAGAGATACAGTCTGCAAAAGAGCTCCTGCCCTTGGCTTGCACTACAAACTATTTCAGGGATCTCATGCTCCAGACATTGTCATAACATCAGCTGAGACATCGTCTGTGAAGACCCAGTCCAAGACATCAGATGTCATAGTTGTTTTAAAAGAAACTTGCAAAGAGCTGGATGCTAGAAAAAGGACCCTAGAAATTCTAATTGCCAGGCTAGAAAAGGAGGAAGCTGAAGAAAATAGAAGGGAAGAAGGTGTAGAAGCTGAAGGTCATCTCAACATTGAAGAAACTAGCTCCTCTGAGTCTGATGACAGTGCTTGAAGGTTGGTTGCTGTTTGGTGGTGTTGCTGGTCAGTGCTGATATCTGGTGGAGTTTGGAAGTGTGTTCAGTTCTTTTTTTTCTGCTGCTGCTCTTATTAATTGTTTTTGGATAACTGTATAATCATTATGAACATGTATCTTTGGCCCATTTGTGGCTAAAGAGGGGGAGAATATTTTGGTACTTAATATGTACTTGCTCAATTAGACATTCTATTTTTCTGCAGTCATTTATTTCTGCTGCTATCTATCTCTGATTGCTTAGGGTCTTTAGCCAAAAATCTGCCAAAGGGGGAGTTTGTAGTTGTTTAGGTATTGGCTTGCATTTTTGGTAAAACCCAAGTGTATGTGTGAATGTCATGACTGATGTCATAACATTATAAATTAGTTTGTACTGACTCATTAGGTACCTTTGCAGAAAAATATTGTAATTCAAGTACTGATGTTTATAAGTGTGTATCTGAGCATTTTGCAAAATGATCACATTTTGCTAAATCAGTAGACAGGTTTTCTCAGATGTCATAACAGATGTTATGACATCCTGTTCTGAACTAACAGGTTTGCAGGTTGGATAAGTCTGAGTTTTTCAGGAAAATAACTCAGTCTTTCCTGAACAGAATCCTGCGTTTTCTGAGGGGTAACCTAGCTCAACCCTAACCTGGTTAATAAAGTCCTATGACCTGGTCTTTAGGTCAAACGGAATTAACCCTAGGTTTTTGTGGAAACCCTAACTGAAGTTGCAGCTGCTATATATTCAACAGAGCTGCTGTTTTACAAGGCATCCCTTTTTTATTGATCAGAAGATCATTTGTAATCTGTATAGGTTTGATTATTGTACTCCAAGCAATTATCATTGTGATAAGTGACTTGGAATAGGTTTCTAATTGTAAGGGTTGTGTAGCACTCAAAGCTTTGAAGCAAGAGTGTTTGAATGTTCCTTGACTAAAGCTGTGAAGCAGAGTCAAGTTAGTTGTGTGCATCACTCAAAGCTGTGAAGCAAGAGTGATTGTGTTGCTTGATTAAAAAGCTGTGAAGCTTAATCAAGTGTTTGTTTTGGAAGAGTGTCTTCATCAATTCTTAAGTCAAATTGGTTTATGTATCACTGCTGTGATTGAGGGGGAGTGAGTAGGATCTCAGGTTTAAGTTGTACTTAGATTGGAATTGCATTGGGTAGGTCTTAAGTGAAGGAGATAAATTGGTTGGTTTATTCCTGAATTAACATCTCTTATAGTGGATTTCCTCCCTGGCTTGGTAGCCCCCAGAGTAGGTGTTGTTGCACACTGAACTGGGTAAACAATTGACTGTGTTCTTTATTGCTTTTGTATTTACTGTCATATAGTAAGTCAGATACGGTGTCATAACATTGAACGTGACATTGAGTATCTGCAGCCAGAATTTCTGTGAGCATGTGCAAGTGTTTATTTTTCAGTTTATTTATCTTTTCACAATTAGGATTTTCTATGTTCAATTAATCGTTATCTTCCCATACAATCCTCTTATCCATACATCTAGACAGTTTATAATTGCAGAAAATTAAAAGCGGAAAGATAAAGGTTCCTAAACTATTATAAGGCCTTGGGGAAGTTACATAATTAGATGCAGAAATTTAAACCTAATTAAATTATTACAAACCAGGAGCAATTACATAATGAGAAAAATAATACAACAGAAATAATAAACGTGCGAAGGACAACAAAGCGTATAAACCCTAAAACGCGCCTAGGTTAAGAGAAAAGCTTTTTTTTTGTTTTTATCTAGAACAAGTTAAATAATAAAAAGAGTAATTAATTAATTGAAAAAAATGATTAATTAAAAATTAAAAATTAATTCTAAATAAAAACTAATATTTTTGATATTTTTAAAGAAAAAAGATTTGAAGTCCAATACTAAATTCTAATTGATTTTATTTTTAAAGAAAACAAATCAAAATAATTAAATCAAATTAATTTACAAAATTAATTTTAATAAAAAAACCTAAATTCTATTTTTTGTGATTTTATTGATTTTTTGATCTAATTAAAAAATGATTTTCGTAAAAATGATTAAAACAAATAATTAAAACAAATAAATTAAATTAAAAAAAAGAAGGGTTAATACCTATTTTCACCCCTGACATATGGGATGTATTTGAAAAACCCCCCTGCCAAAAAAAAAGTTCCAATTGTTACCTTGACAAATTTTAAAAGTTTCAGTTTTTACCTTGAGGATGCCACATCACCTAAAAAGTTCCAATTGTTACCTTGACAAATTTTAAAAGTTTCAGTTTTTACCTTGACAAATTTTAAAAGTTTCAGTTTTTACCTTGAGGATGCCACAAAAATATAAGCCACATCAGCCTTTTAGGTGATGTGGCATCCTCAAGGTAAAAATTGAAACTTTTAAAATTTGTCAAGGTAACAATTGAAACTTTTTTTTTGGCAGGGGGGTTTTTCAAATACACCCCATATGTCAGGGGTGAAAATAGGTATTAACCCAAAAAAGAATTAAATTGGGCCTGGTGAAATAGTAATCTGGGAGGTGCAAATTGAATTTGTCTAGGCCCAATCCTACTGGTGTCCCAAGGATGCGCCTGATTCGGTGTGGTTCACCTTCATGGAGTGTACCATGCGCTGCTCTTTGTTGGATGTTTGGATCTGGGCAAGGATGATCCAATGGCGATGGATCTTGAGGTGCATGGTGAGCGTTGGGTTGTGTGACGCATTGGATCTGCAAATAAATACCATGAAAAACACAAAAGCACACGCCTGAGATCAAACCCAAGACATTTTCTTTACATCTCCCATCTGTTTGAATGAACCAATCCCTGAACACCATGCCATCACCTTCTTTGTTGATCCATCGTTTTAGGTGATGGACTTTTACCTACAATTGTTTATGTCACTAAAGGCTATAATGACGGATTTTGTTTGTTGCTGCAAACCTATAACATTCTAAAACAAGATTTAAGCATAATAAATTCCATCCAACTACATGGATTGACTGCAATTCATCCCATGAACACCAAGGGGCACTTAATTTTGTCCAATTTTCCCTCTAGCTAGGGTTCCCCAATTTAAAGCTTCGGAACCCTAACAATGGCAAATGATTATACTTGTACTCAAGCTCAAATTGGACTATCCGGAAACATTCATGTGATGATTATGAATACAAAGATACAGTCAAATCATATTTATAACGTATGAATGAGAAAAATCGAAATTGGAAAAAACATGAACAAGCCGTGAGTGCTAGGGTGAGATTCTTGGCGCTTTAGAACTGGGAAACGATTGGAAAAACCTCTGGGAATATCACGGTATGTATTGCGATCTTCAAATCCTCTTGAGGAGGGCTGCAATGGAGAATCGGAGTTGAGCTTTTTCTTGAATTTTTGGAAGCTTGATACCAATTCTCTTGAGGAAGGCTGCGCGTGAAATGTCCTTTAGGGTTCACAAAGCTTTATTATAAGTACTGAATCAAATTAGGGAAATGAATTTGGAAAGAATCAAAAGATTGATGGTCTTGAAGTTTTGATTCCAATCTTTCTAAAATTGGATATTTTCCTTGTTTTTGGCTTGGCACGATTTTCTTGAGGTTATACAGCTTGCATGATCTATAATTCAATGCAAAACAAATCTCATTACATAAGTTTGATTTATTTTGATTTTATTTTATTTTATTTGAATTTAAATGAATAAAAATCAAAATAAATTAAATAAACAAAAATAAAAAAGCATGGAGGGTCCCATAGGTCTTGGACCATGCTAGGACTGAGATTCAATCTTGAAAAAATGGGCCCATGTGGAAAAAATGCAACTTTGAGCATTGTTGACTTTGGGCAAATTTTCCAAAAATAGCCAACTTTGACAATGCATATCTCCTTCAATTTTTACCCTAAAAGGGTGTTCTTGGACTTTTCAGGAAGCTTAGGATGTCGTCTAAACAACCCTTTTAGTTTAATCTCAATTGGGTCTTCCATGTTCATGTAAGAAGCTTTGACCCAAATTTTTGTTGACTTTTTGAAATGACCTATAATGTCTGAATTTATATCTTTTCATGAGTTCATTTTTTGAACTTGAGGGCTGAATATGAGTTGTAGGGAATTGAATTCTCTTCAAAATGAGCCTTAGATGAGAAATTTATGATAAAGTATGAGAAAGTTATGTCTGGTCAAAGTTTGGTTGACTTTTCCTATAGAAACCCTAATTTAGCAACTTTTGAGTTTTGATGAATTAGGAGCATTCCTTGAGGAATCATGATCAACCCTTGATCAAATGATGGATATTACTTCAAAATGTTGATTTTAACCAAAAATCTTAAGGTTTGACTTTATGTGGGCCACCGTTGACTTTTGACCTAGTATAGTTGATTCTCATGCATTTGAGCAGTTGATTGAGCAAACTTCTTGTGCCAGGCATGAAACGTGGCTTGGCTGATCTTGAGGACATATTCGGGCAATGGAAATAATTTAGGAACCTTGGAACTCAAACATCTTGATGAGGGGTGAAACCCTAGTTTGAGGCTCATTTTCTTATGAGGAGGATTTGTTTGGTCAATCCTTAGTTAACTTGAGCAACTGAAGACCTCTAGGAGTATGTTTTGAGTAAAAATGGGAGGGAAAATTTTGGGGTATAACAATTATGGAATTTTCATAGGCATTTTGACGGAGTTCTTCTAGTTTATGAATGTCAAGGTTGCGCTTCTCACCTGCTGCTAAGTAATCTAAATTCAAGGTTTTGATGGCCCGATAGGCTTTCTGTGCTAGCTCAAAGGGTAAGTGACAGGATTTTCCATAAACCAATTGGTAAGGTGTGGTTACAATAGGGATTTTATAAGTAGTTCTATAAGCCCATGATTCTTCTTTAAGCTTTTGTGACCAATCTTTCCTAGATATTGAAACTGTCTTTTCTATGATCTGTTTAATCTCCCTATTAGATACTTCTACTTGACCATTAGTTTGCCGCTGGTATGGTGTTGCTACTCTATGCTTAACTCCATATTTATTTAAGAGTTTTTCAAAAATATTGGATATAAAATGTGATCCACTTTCGCTTATAACAAGATGTTGCACTCCAAATATGGGGAATATGTTATTCTTGAATGACTTAATCACTACTCGTGTGTCATTTACAGGCAAGGTTATGGCTTCAATCCATTCAGACACGTAGTTGACAGTTGCTAAGATATATTTATTTCCCATTGAGGATGAAAATGGTCCCATAAAGTCAATTCCCCAAACATCGAAAAGTTCTACTTCTTGAATATTCCTTAAGGGCATTTCATCACGTCTTGAGATGTTCCCAGTATGCTAGCACCGATCACATCTGAAAATGTATGCATGAACATCATGCCATAATGTAGGCCAATAAAGGCAAGCTTGGAGAATTTTAGCGCATGTTTTAGATGTGTTGGCATGTCCACCATAGGGTGCAGAGTGACAATGTTCTTTGATGTTTCTTACCTCTTCTTCTGGTAAACAGCGACGGAAAATGTTGTTTGTTCCTCTTTTGAAAAGAAGTGGTTCATCCCAATAAAAATGTCTTACAACCCTAAAGAATTTCTTTCTCCATTAATAGTTAAGGTCAGGGGGTATGATATCAGCAACTACATAATTTATAAAGTCAGCGTACCAAGGTACATTGCTTACTGCTAAGGCTTTTTCAAAGTTCTCATAAGTATCAAGGTCATTATCTTCAACGGTGTCAATTTTAGCTGTCAGTTTTTCATAGGTAAAGTCATCATTTATAGGTACTGAATCTAGTTTTAGGTATTCAAGCCTAGAAAGGTGATCAACAACTACATTTTCTGTGGCTTTCTTGTCTCGAATATCCAGGTCAAACTCTTGTAGTAAAAGGATCCATCGAAGTAACCTAGGCTTAGCATCTTTTTTTCTTAACAGGTACTGAATAACTGCATGATCTATATAATTTTGGCTCAGACCAGATAAGATCGAAATTTATCAATTGCAAAAACTACAGCTAGGAGTTATTTTTCTGTCGCTGCATAGTTAAGTTGGGCGGCATTTAAGGTTCTAATGACATAGTAAATTACATGTAATTTCTTATCCTTTATTTTCCCTAGAACTACACCGACAACATAATTGCTAGCATCACACATGATTTTGAAAGGTTGGGTGTATATGGGGGTTGCATAATAGGTGCTGAAATTAGTGCTTGTTTCAATAGGTTAAAAGCTTCAATACATTTTTCATCGAAAATAAATTCAACGTCTTTCATTAGAAGGCCAATTAAATGTTTGGTTATTTTACAGAAGTCTTTGATAAAGCACTGGTAAAAACCGGCATGTCCAAGAAAACTTTGGATTTCCCTAATGGTTTTAGGTTTTCTATCACTTCTATTTTGGCTCTATCAACTTCAATTCCTATTTCAGAAACGATGTTCCCTAATATTATACCTTTATTAACCATAAAATGACATTTCTCCCAGTTTAACACAAGGTTTACTTCTACACATCTTTCCATAATTTTCCTAAGGTTAGTGAGACATTCTTTAAAATTAAATCCGCATACCAATAAATCATCCATAAATACTTCCATAATTCCATCAAGATAAGAATGTCTTTAAAAGTTAATTTTCCTCTCTTAACATCTATTATGGCTCCGACTGTTGATAAGAATGGTCTACCTAGGAGGATTTGGATTTTGTCATCTTCTTTAATGTCCATGACCATAAAATTCGTTGGGATGTACAGTTTCCCTATTCTAACTGGGATTTCTTCTAATATGCCTATTGGATACTTAACAGATCTGTCGACTAATTGAAGAGACATCTTAGTCGGCTATAATTCTCCTAAGTTTAACCTCTTACAAACTGCTAAAGGCATTAGGCTTACGCTAGCACCTAAGTCTAAAAATGCTTTTTCGATAACATGACTCCCTAATACAAAAGGTATGAAAAAACTTCCATGGTCTCTCTCCTTTTTAGAAAGTTTATTCTCAGAAATGGAGTTGCATTCTAATGTTTTGGGATCGTCAAGCCTACGTTTATTTATCAGGATGTCTTTGAGGAATTTTGCATAAGATGGAATCTAGGTGATGGCTTTGGTGGAAGGAATCTCTAAATGGAGTTTCTCTATTATCTTTATGATTTTTTTATATTGACTTTCAATTTTGGTTTGTTTAAGTCTTTGCAGATATTGAATCGGTGGTTTATATGGGGTGTGGTGTATAAGCTTTGTCTTTAGCTTTCACTTCTTAGTTTTTCTGTTTTTCCGGTTCTACTGGTTCTTCTGGTTGGTCTGTGGGCACGTCAATTTTCTTAGAAGATTCAGATTCATTTGATGCTAGATTAACATGTTCGTCATAAGTGGTCCCACTTTGTAAGGTAATGGTGTTAGCTTTCCCTTGAGGGTTAGGTTGAGGTTGTCCAGGAAATTTCCCTCCAGGTGTATTCTGGGGGCTTGTGTTTGAGCTACCTATGAGATATGGGTTTCAAGCATCTTATGGTGAGTGATAATCTGGTCAACCTTAGTTCCTAACTGAGTGATCAATTCATTTATATGAATGTTTTGGTTCAGGAATTTATTGTTTTGCTGAGTTTGGGCCAAAATAAAACATTCCATGATTTTCTCAAGGTTCGATTTTGGGGGAATAACTTGCATAGGCTGTCTTGGTTTTTGAGCTTGAAAACCTTGTGGTCTTTGAGGTGCATTATTTTGAATAGGGTTATTGTTTTTATAGGATAAGTTTGGGTGATTCCTCCATCCAGGGTTGTAAGTGTTTGAAAATGGGTTTTCTTGGGCTTAGTTGACCTGCTCTATTTGATTCATTTAATAAGTTACACTCTGCCACTTGATGTCCTTTGGTTCCATAGATTTCACACTCTGGGTGGATTGCAGCTGCAGGGGCGAGGTTTGTAGACGTGTGTTTGACATTTAGGGCTAGAGCTTCCATTTTGGCTTGCATCATGTCCATATAATTTATATCATGAATTCCTTCTTGAGTCTCTTTTTCTCTATTAGTCCTCACTCTGCTCCCCATTGGTAATGGTTTTGAGCCTATCTTTGATGAGAGTGTAAGTTTAGGGTAAGGTTTGTTCATTAGTGTGCCGCTGGCGGCAACATCGATGGTCAACTTAGTGTTATAATGGATCCCGTTATAGAAGGTATGAATGATCAACCATTGTTCTAGCCCATGGTGTGGAAAAGCTCTTAATAGTCTTTTATATCTCTCCCGAGCTTCAAAATGTAATTCTCCTTAATTTTGAGTAAATCTGGTGATCTGATTTTGAAGGACTGCGATCTTACTCGGGGGAAAATATCTAGCAAGGAACACTCTCTTGAGGTCTTCCCAGGTTGTTATTGAGTTGGCTGGAAGGGAAACTAACCAAGAGTGTGCTTTATCTCTGAGGGAGAAAGGGAATAGTCTTAAACGAATTGCCTCAGGTGTAGCACTGTTGGTTTTAAAGGTGTCAGCTAATTGTATAAAAAAATTTAAATGCTGATTCGGGTTCTCTGTAGTGAGGCCTGCGAATTGATTTTGGTGTACTAATTGTAGTAAAGAGGGTTTCAATTCAAAATTATTAGCAAGTAAATTTGGTTTCACTATAATAGAATTGGGTTCCTCATTAGATGGTTGGGAGAATTCCATAAGGGGTCTTTGGTTACGATCTTTGGCAATTGCTTTCCTAACTTGCTGGAGTAAGAGAAGTGTATGGGCATAACATTCAGGTTCCGCTATAGGATCTACTAAATCGCCGCTACTGCGAATTCTTCGCATTTACCGGTTAACAAATCCTTAGTCTAAACGGTGTAACAACAGGGTACAAAATTTGACGAAGTTGTTCCCTGGAAATGGGGCCAAAAACATGATGTGGTATTTTCGCAAGTGTACGAATCACGTCAGAGTAATACAAAATATTATCGTTCCCACAGAGACCAAATGTCAATCTATTAATTTCTATTGTTATGGTGTTTATCTAAGGCGGATCAAATCAATGTTCGAGAGTGCACAACAAAAAGAAATAGTAAAAATGTATGTAAATTCAGATGAAAAAGACAGGCTCGAATGTAATTCACATCAGTTACATAATACTCCGATCCTTTCTAAATAGAATTACTTATAGGGCAATATTTTTTTTACTTTTTAAAAGAATCAATTTAATGGGAATTGTCGCTTTCGCGTATTCAGAACTGAGTTTACTCTCTAATTAATGCCTTCTATTGTCACTTATAAAAGGTGCGTATTTGCGTTAAAGTAATAAACCTATTTTTAAGAAATTGGACTCTTGACTTAGTTAAAAAGTGATTTTGATTTGGAATGTTTAACTTAAAAGGGATCCAAGGCTTTTTCTCAAGGAACCGAATTTTAAACCTATATACGCGTCTGAAGATAGTTTCAAAATTGTTTTCTAATAGTGTTAAAAACTCCTAATTAACTGGACAAAGTGTTTTCTCCCTCTTTGGAAAGTTAAAACTAACTAAGTTTAACTTTGAGAATTGGGCGGATTTTGATCTTACCCAATGACATTTAGTACTGAAAACTTGTGTTAAAAATCAAAACAACCCCTAAAGTATTTCTACAGATACAATATATAGAATATTATCATACCGGTGATCCTTACATTCTAACCTTAAAAGACTTAGTCATACATGGAAAAGGAAATAGACATGTTGAAATTGATCATGTTAAAATAGATTATAAAACTTAAAAGGCGAGTAAAGTATGCAAGGTAATAAACAAGTAGGCAAGGACAAAACAGGAAAGTAAATAAAGAAAGGAAAGTGCAAGAAAATAAATGAAATAAAGCAAATGCAAAGTAAATAAAGGTAATGCAAAAACTGAATAAAACCTTCTCCAAATCGGAGACTTTAAATTTGGTATAACTAGAAAGTAAACTTTTACATGTATCCTAATCTTGGGAACTACTAGTATCCTCAGAGTTTGTCTTGGTATCAATTCTGGTGCTTCTGTTAATTCTCCCCATGGAATCACAAGAGTATTCTTATTAAGGTTTAGCCCTTGTCAAGTAATTACCAATGGCTTCTTTGTACTTCCCTCGATTGCAGCTACATATTCTCCTTTAGGGTATGGTCCAAATTGAATTATCCCTTGATCCACCAATTTTTGTAATGTCTTCTCAAAAG
This sequence comes from Vicia faba, assembly GCA_948472305.1. Classification (NCBI taxonomy): domain Eukaryota; kingdom Viridiplantae; phylum Streptophyta; class Magnoliopsida; order Fabales; family Fabaceae; genus Vicia; species Vicia faba. Next base: position 245,856,477 of record OX451735.1, read on the forward strand.
CTTCATTATGTTCCAAGAGGAACCCACACTCCAATAGATATTCCTTCAAAAGATTTATTAGGGCATTTCCTCTTCGAAATGCCCCAAATTCGATTACTACTTCAATTGCATTTATCTTTAGTCCACCATGCGGAGGCATGTGTTTTGTCTTGATATTTGGTTTATTAAAAGTAATATTCTGAGAATCCAACAAACCTTGTACCTTGTGTTTAAAGGCCCAACATTTCTCTGTAGTATGCCCTAGAGAATTATTGTGATACTCACATCTGGCATTGGCACCGTACCTTGGTGGGGGTTCCCTTATTTGAGGAGCTAGAGGTCTTAGCTCTGCCAAAGACGCATTGACCAAGTGTTGCAATGATTGATTGTGTGACATAGGGAGTGGGTCAAACTTTCTTGGCAGCCTTTGAAATTAGTTCGGTTATTGTTCTCGTGGAATTATTAATTGTTATTGTTCCCTTGGTTGTGAGGATACAACATTAATTTTCCCCTCCTTCTTTTTTGAGAAGTTAGGAACATGTCTTTTTACATTGTAAGGGGTACTAGATGATGCCCCTTGTATTTTTCCACTCTTTATACCTGCTTCAATACTTTCACCAATAGTTACTAAATTAAAGAATCGAAAGAGACGCTTCCTACCATCTTTTCATAATATAACCCTTGCAAGGTTCCCATGAACATATCGAATAATTCTTTCTCCGGAAGTGGTGGTTGTACTCGGGGTGCTATTTCTCTCCATATTTGAGCATACTCCTTGAAAGATCCCTCCTTTTTCTGAGACAAGTTCTCGAGTTGCATGCAGGTAGGTGCCATGTCCAAGTTGTACTTTTATAGTCTCAGAAAAGTGTTAGCAAAATCTTCCCATGTCTGTATATGAATCTGTTCCAACTGCATGTACCAATCCATGGATGCCCCAATTAAACTATCTTGGAAACAATGGATCATCAACTTTTGATCTTAAGAAAAGGCATGCATCTTCCTACAATACATGCATAGATGGTTTCTTAGACATGTGATTCCCTTGTACTTTCTAAAGTCATGTACTTTGAATTTCGGAGGGATCACCACATCAGGAACTAGACCCATCTTATGAGTATCGACATCGAAAGCATCGTAACCCTCCACAGCCTTTAACCTTTCTTCAACGGATTTGTATCGGTTGAGCGCCAATGGATTTTCAGTGGCATGCGTATGAGTTGTCTTTTGCGGCGCTTGATTGACATCTTCTAAGTCATGGTCTCCATATTGCAAGTCTAAGTAGTTGTTTGCGTTGTTGATCGGAATCTGCAATGTATGAGACGCCCCTACCTTTGGTGGAGGTGGGACAAACCTTTCAGTATCAGCTTGTCTTATTTCTTGTTGAGCCATAGTTGAATTTTAAGGTGCTGACTCTGGTTCTCTTCTCGGTTGGTGGCCGCTCGATGCACCAATGGTTTGGGCTACTTCTTCAAAGGCTTCCCGAGAGATTTTCTCCTGCCTTTCAATGATGTTCTTCAAGGCTAGAAGAACTTGACTCATATATCCTTTCATTGAGTCGAAGTTTCCCTTGACTTGTTCCAAATCCTCCTTGAACGTCACTTGGTTCTCTTCGATCTGTTCCATCACTTTCTGTTGATGGGCTCTTGTCTCGTATGGTGGTCAGAGAGGCAGTGATTTTCTAGTTCTTCTACCAATGGTATAACTGAACAGTGTTTTGAACAAATGATGAATTTTTTTTCGTTATGAGTTTATGAGATGCAAATATTTGTGAATGCATGAATGTGTATGAATATGCTAAGGGTTTCATTTTTTGAATGTCTTATTCACTTGAATATACATTTTTTTATATGCATTTTTTTAGGTTTTGCTTTTTTTATTGGTGAGTGCCTAAAAAATAAATATGCAAACGAGATACGGAAACAAATGCTTTATTAAAAAAGTAGTTTTCTTTAAAAAAATAATACAATTCATATATTGAAAAATATTCAAACTTAAAACATTAATACTTGCTGAAAGAAATAAATAAAGGGAAACAAAAGTCCTTTAAGTGTGCCATCAGATTTTTGTTCTGAAACCATCGACCATTGTCCTACAAAGCTTGAGGAAATCTTCAACGTATTTCAGAAGAGGGACCATCACATTTTCTGCATCTCTGAAAATCCTAGGGAAGTCGCTGATAAGATTGTTGGCTAAGAAGGCGAGTCTTGCATGCTTGTATTTAATATAACAAGAACTCTTGATAGAGGTCAGGAATTATTTTATGATCATCCTCTTCTGCTTTGGTGATCTTTACATACTGCTCTTCCCAATATAACTTTTCAGCCCTCATCTTTGTATAGAGTTCTCATTGTATTAGGAAATCCTTTCGGAGGGCCTTCTAACTCAAGACATACTCGCTTGTATTCATCGGTCTTTAGGGAAAGAAATCTTTCTGCCATCATCCTTTTGAGGTGTTCCCCTACCTCTGATTCTTGGCTATCATGGATTCTGGTGGTAAGATACTTCATTTGTTCTTTTTGATCTAAAGAAGCTTTTGCCAAACTTTGGATTTGAGCCCTTAAATCTTATTTCATCAACTTCTTGTCTTGCATTGCCTTTTCATAACACCTATTTAATCTCCTAAGTTCACTAGCAGCATCCTCCAACCGTTGGTTGTGGGAATTCAAGTTGAAAGTGGAACTTAACAATCATTAAGTTGAACGCTTCCGCTTAAGACTCTCCTTCTCAAATGCCTCACGATCTTTCTGAATCTGTTGGTATTTTGATTCAAGTATGAGTTGAATTTGACTCTTCTCCTTAGTTATGTTATGGAGGTTAAGCTCTAATTCTTCTTTCTCCCTTTGAGCTTGTTTCAAGGCATTCTTCAAATTGTATATTTCTTCTAAGGACATAGGCGGAGAATCTAGAACATCTGGCTTGTACTCATGATCTATGTAAAATGGTAACTTAACAACTCGTACCCTATCCAAAACCCATCAAGTGTAGGGCTCTTTCGCCACAACATTCTTCCTTTCATCCTTTCTTTTATTAACCCTATTCCATGCAGATGAATTTGCTGAGAAATTCTCGGCTGTTTTGCCCAGGTCATGAATGATAAATTGTCAGAGTTGTTCATCTGAGGGTTTATCCTCTAAAGGATACCCTAGTTGTTGTATATCCAAGGCGGGGTTGTAATTGATGCAACCTCGTGATCCGATCAATGGAACATTTAGAAAGTCTCTGCAACTATAAACGATATCTCTGATGTCTAGATTCCTCGCATACCATAACACAAAATCAACAGTAAGAGACCTTAATTTTTGAGGCCACTCATATATTGTCAGATTTGGAATCATGTAATCTTCATTATAGAGATGAGTCATAAACCAAGAATACAAGAGTGGGATGCAACAGTTTAAAGTACCCCTCCCCTTTTCGTATCGAGTATGAAGTGTATAATAAATATCAGCAAGTAAAACGGGAGTTGGATCCATAATGAAAACTTTTGCGCCCCAAAATACACTAATAGTCGTAGGGTCAATATAGTTCAAAGTTAGTGGAAATAAGATTACACCAAACATAAGCAGCCCTAAACAATCAACACAAGACTCCCATTCTTTGTTATCAGAAAAGTCAAGAGCCTAAGTCTCCAAATAACACCTCTTATTCCCTCGTGCATCACCTTATTTTTTGTAATTAATTTTTAATTCTGGATAAGGGATCCCTAAACCCTCTTCCAAGATTCTAATGTCAATGGTCTGCCTGATTCCCACATAAACTTTCCCTTTAGAGAAATTCAAAAGTCTATCAAATTATTTCAGAGTCGGTGCCAATTGAAAGTCTTGGAAGGTAAAGCACCTCAATGGAGGGTCGTAGAAATAACATCCAATTGAACCTCCACTTTTGTTAATTCGAGGGTATCCCCGTAGCAGTGAGTGAACATCTCTAGAGCTCTTTCAGACAGTTTCCCTTTTATAGCCTTGATTTTTGTCATATCTGGCTTGATGATGTTGATACAGACAAGTTATTTCCTTTTGGAATTAATTTTTAGTACACTTCATTAAAAACCTTTAATTATTATTTTTTTTTGATCCTGTGAATAAGACAATCAAAAAGAAAAGGAGGGTAATGAATATATGAAATTCAAGATGTATGAATGCATGATTGTGTGGCTTAATGACGGGATTTCATGAAAAGCATCCTTAAATGGTATATTCCTAGTTTTGGCATACGTATATTCTACCCTCCCCATAAGGTGGTTTCCTTAAGGGTATCATGGATAACACTAGAGGGAAAGGCATAAGAGCCTCCCTTAAGTGGAGCCTCTTTACAGACCGAAACTTCTGCCTCTAGGTCATGAAAGGTCTCACCATGAGATTTCGGTTTAAGGGTTATACAAAGAGTCATAGGTTTCATTCCAAAGTCCTATCCACCAAAAAGATGTCTCTTGAGACGTATTCATTTTGCAGAATTCAACCGACTCTAGGCGAAGTCGTCACATGAACTCATAGGGCTGGTGTATCCCCTAGGCTAATAGACGAACCTTCTTTCTAAAGGTTTTTGAAAAATATTTTTTTAGAAATAAATAATGCCATAAAATATAATATGATCAAAATAATAAATGTAAGCAACTGAATAGATAAAGGCAAATATGGAAAGCTGTAAAAAACAAACAAAAACCCTAAACTTAAGAGAGAGAGAGAGACTTATAAACCCTAGAGTTGAGTCCCCAACAGAGTCTCTAGTAGTTGTAACTGGTTTTAAATTGAGAGTCGCAATCCTTATTTTTTATCCCCGGGAAGGTAATATAAAGGATAACCCTAATTAGGTCAGAGATTCTAAGTTGTTGACTCATTTTTAGACGAAAGGAAGGTGTTAGACACCCCTCATCTACCTTCTTCACAAGGGTACTAGGGTTTAGAATTACGACTTAGGAAATAGGGTTTTAATTTTTATTAGGGGAACTCGCCACGATTTTAATTGTATGAATATGTATCCTCTTATGAGGAATCAGAGTCTCAATTTGTAGTTCACAGTTGGTTAGTGTTTTGTATGGATTACGAAGATGTTTTGAATTTCCCTTGTACTAAGTCTAGGTGTGTGAATAGCGGAGTTGTCATACGAAGTTCGCAGTTGATTTAAAAGCATCCTCATAATCCTTTTTGAAAATTGTTTTAAAATTAATTAAGTTATTCAAAAAAAGGTTTGGTGTTGTTTAGGTATTTTTTAAATATACTAAAATATAAAAAATCTTTTTAATGCATGGCAAAAATAATTTCGATCCAACAAAAAGTAATTAAAAGTTAGCAGAAAAAATATTTGAATTTTATAATAATAGTAAAATAATATTAGAATTTATAAGTATATTAAATTATAAAAATAATAATTATAATTAATAAAAGAACTTTAAAAATTATTTTACAAAAAAAATGCATGGGTGTGTATTTTGTATTGAGCTAGTAAAACATAGGGGTATGGAAAGTGGGGCCCTGAATTTAGATGTTGAATTCATGCCCAAACGCAAGAGGGGATGAATATTTATTCAGGTAAGTAAAAGTGGGGGTTTGGTCAACAAGGGCCCAAGTCCAGATGTTGGATTTGGCCCAATAGCATTAGTGTTGTACGATTTTCTAACGCAGTAGTAAATGAAAAAAAACAGTGGTGGCGTGATTAGCAATGAGCTAGGCCCAGTGTATGACAAATTTTTGGGAGTCTATTAGGACTTCATGCGGGAGAGTGCAAAGCATTACAATGGGCGTGCGAATAGGGAGCGCTTGATTATGATCTAAATGTTGTGGTGGGAAGCACACAGTAAGGTTTATAGGCGTGCAGACACAGAATCAGGAAGGGTTATAAAAACCATTTACTGGATTGGGAGCCCATTTTTTTCTTTATCTTCCTCTCTCTATAATGACACAATATTCAAACATCAATAATGCCAATATCACAACAACGATTAAGAGCTCTAAATCTAAGTGATTCGTGTTACCTCTCTTGTCGTGATACTGGTCGTATACTTTTGATTTCCTGAATCCTCCTTCTGATCTCTCACTTCTTCTTCTTTTGGTTTGCAGGTACTAAAGTGGTGGCAGTGTAGCGGCGAAAAACTTTAGGGTTTCATATGTTGAAGCTCTAAACTTCTTTTCTTCTTCTTTCTGTCAACTCGTTCTTCTCAAATTCTTCCCCCCTCTTCTTATAATTTTTAGGGTTTATTTATATTCTTAGGTTTTAGGTAGATTAGGAAAATGTTTATGATTATTGTTACAATTTGTAATCTGTTAGGAATTATAAGATTTTATTATGTATTAGGGATTCAATTTAATTTAGTGATTGATTTTGAAAGAATTTGTTTGATATTAGGGTTTTGTAATCTATACTTGGGCTTGTTTTTGTATAGATTCGTTTTTAGTGAATAAACCCAAATATTAATTTTCCATATTTGATTTAATCCAAGATTTTATTCATGAACACATTGTTTTGTTTTAGTTTCAGATGCATTTTTCCTTGCTGAATCTGTACAATGTATGTTTATTGGGCCTGGTTTTCTCGGGCTTGAAGGGGAACAACAAAGTGCTTAGGGTTTCAACCATTTGGGTTGACCCGGTCAAAATAATAATATAAAAAATTAAATAAAGATCAAATTATAGTTATTGATGTTTTAATAAATAATCAAATTTGAAAATAAAATAAACATTATAAATTAGTGAAACCCAAACGTAGCAAAAATTAACACAATGAAAAATGGGCCATTGTTTCAAAATTTGAAATGGGCCCAATTGATTTCAAGAAATATATACCCTTCCGTAAAGCAAACGAAACAAAGCTTAATGGGCCATCAGATTTTGATGGCCCAAAATGCTATATCCCTGCATTGTAATATACCTCCCTCTTATATATTTTAATGAATTTTATAACTTAATGGACCAACGATTTTAATAAACACCTAAAACACATTTAAAAAATGCCAAAATGGGCCTTACCCCTTTAAGAGGATACGTAGTCATATGACTAGAATTGTGGAAACTTACCCTAATTAAAATTAAAACCCTATTTCCTAAAGTCGTAATTCTAAATCCTAGTATCCTTGTGAACAAGGTAGATAAGGGGTACCTAATGTAGCAGCATAAATGTTGAGACTAAGCCATTGGATTGACTTGACTCGCACAGATCAAATAAAAATTGCCATCGTGCTTTATTGTTTCCAAAGGAATGGGAAAAGAGCGAATAACCCAAAAAGAGGGGGAGAGAATCTAAGTTCGGGGGTTGGTTATGCAAAGGGAAGGTATTAGCACCCTAAACATCTATGGTACTGCACAGGAACCTCTTTGAAAATCTGTGTATTTTAGCTATAAATATTGTATAAAAAATAGATGGTGGAGATGAGAAAAGAAGTATTTTTTATAATTTTTTCACCTTCCATGGTCGCGAACCTTTAGTGCCTATTGTGATCGGTGGAAATAGAACTGACTGTTTGGAATGCTGGTTCGCGAAATGTCCGGTAAGCAAGAGTCGCCACCGTCTTTTATTTTCTCCAACAAGGAAAGGACAAAAGCACAGCAAAATTCCTTTTCGAGATGTTTCTCGGTTCGGGAGGTAGATTATAGAAAGGGAAGGTGTTAACACCCTTTCTATCCGTGGTTATCCACGGGCTCTTAGGTACTTGCTCACTATATTTTCAAAATGTTTTGCTTTTCTTGTGTTTGTGGGTTTTGAAAAAAGTTTGTTTGAAAACTTCAATTTAACTCTTGTATCAGTCCTCAAGAGTGTATGAAGTGTTTTTGAAATATTTGTTTGAAAAAGTGTAAGTGTGAAAAATTTGTTTTGTTTTGAAAGAGCAAGTACCTGAGAACCTCTACCTACTCAAAAGAAATTAAGCTGTGTAAATGACCTTTAGACAGTACTATCCCACTATTGAGAAGTAGGTAGCACCGTCGTTGGAGTTTTCGGGTCAATTCGATTATAGGGACATGTAGTCACCAAAGCAATAGTAGGACGCCTTAGCGGTAACCCTAATGTCTTAGATCATTTTTATCTGAGGCAACCGTTTCGAGGCAACTTGATCTTTAGACAGGAGGGCGACCTCTAAAACACCCTATACTCAATGACCACGTCGAGGCAACCAAGTGAGGCGTACCCTAAGAGTGGCATGTGCGAGTGTGTCAGGTTTCAGTTATGTTATCTTTGTACATATTATGGTGAGCTACGATTGATTTTATTTTCAGAGAGATCTTGTCATGCATAGCCTAGTTAGCATACATCTAGCAATTAATAGTTTGCGGAAAATAAATCTACGCTATTACAAGGCGTCGGGTATTTACATCGCCAAAAACAATCCTTGAAAAGTAAATTGCGAGAAATTAAATAAAGCGATAAAAAGTCCTAATTAAAGCTATTACATCCTCGGAACAATTACATAATAATGATCAAAAATAATATGCGCGGAAAAATTGAATCGGAGAAGTCCTTAGGGTTTTGACCCTTTTTTGAGAAAGAAGGAATTTTTGTTATTTTGCATTTAATTAAATTAAACCTAAAACTAATCAATTAATTAAAAGAAATATTTTTTGGTTTTTTAAGGTCTCAAGGAAATAAATAAAAAATAGTCAAAAGTTAGTAAAAACCCTAATTCTATGTTAATTTTATTTATTGTAAAAAAAAAGGTTAAAATTAACCCTAATTAAACTAAATTAATGATGTTAGTATTTATTTACAAAAATAATAAAGGGTGAAATTAATAAAACTATTATATTTCAGTTTTCTAATTTTATTATAAAAAATTTAATTTAGTTAATTAAATAATAATAATAATAATTAATAAGAAAAATAATTAAATAGAAAATATAAAAAGAGAAAAAAGAAAAACCCATGGGGGTGTTGGCCCAATAGGAGGTATCTTTGGTAATTCTTAAGCCCATTAAGCTGCAAGCCCTTTTGACTTTTGATGATCATCCATGGCGCGTGTTGACTGGGAGTACAATGGTCTTTCAATCCTGGCCTTCAGATTTGGCCAGGAGCCACTTGGCATGCTGAGATTTGAAGCCTATGGTAGACTCCCCTTGCAAGCTTTGTACAAGAACGCCTGAAGAAAAAGAACAAATAATGTTTGGGGGGACCTGGGATTCGAACCCAGGTCCCAAGGGACTTTGCACGCTTTCCCCAACCACTCAGCCAACGCGTTCCAATCGTTAATAAAATAAAGAACAATGATTATATAAGAAAACAAACAAATATGCTGAAAACAAAACAAAACGCGCGCTGATTCAAATGGTCCAATGGAGTATCAACACCTCATCTTCTTCTTCGTTGTACCTACAAAAACAAAATCAGATAGCGGGGGTTTTTAACCCCCACTAAACATGGCAACGAAAAATAGCGAATAGAGATACAGGGTATATAAATATTTTGTTGACTTTTGAATTTGACCTATAATGTAGAAGATGATAACTTTTTATGAGAGCATTTCTTGAACTTGGAGTGTGAAGATGGATTGTAGGAAATTGCATCCTCTTCAAAATGAGCATTGGATGGAATTTTTCTGACAAACCATGAAAAAGTTATGCCCTGGTTAAGATACAGTTGACTTTTTTGCTGTCCAAAAATAGTAACTTTTTGCATCTTGATGATTTTTAAGCTATTCTTATGGAATCATGATCAAGGCTTGATCAAATGATGATTGTGAACTCAAAATGAGATGTTGACCAAAAATTCTGACTTTTGACTGTGAAATGACCATTTTGCCCTTGCAGTTGACTGTGGGTCAAATGAGGCTTTTGACTGTACCAATTGGTACTGTGAGTCTTGAAACTTGGCATGTAGGTGCTTGAGAATGTATATAGGCCTATGAGACCTGATTGAACCATTGAGAACCCCAAATTCCTTGAAAGAACCAAAACCCTAATTTCAACTGTCTTAGGAAGTAGTTTGACTGTACAACCTGTTGAGCCATCTTGAGTAATTTTGAAGATTATTATTGACAAATCTTGAAGAATATGGGAGGGCAAATTTTGGGGTACAACAGTTGCCCCTGTTCAATCTTCTTGAACCTGAGGATGTAGATTGGCTTGCGTGCCTTTCGTGATCCGAAGGTGGAAGATGATTGAACACTAAAGTGCCCAAAAATTTGCACTCGCCTGGTGTAGTATTAGCAATGTGATGTCGGGAATAGGCTTACAGATGCCATTTGGAGAGATGATGGATAGGAGGATGGGCTTATAGATGCCATCTGGAGATGTGACAGAATCTTGTTGAGTCGTAACCTGGTAGGTTGAAAGGAGGAACCTGTGTAGGGTTGCCTGATGATGAGTCCGTGTAAAACTGCATCTGAAAGAGAGAAGGAACCGGTGTAAGGTTGCTTCATGATGGTCAAGTGGATAGTTGTCCTGTCTGGTTTCAGGTATAGATTTACAATCCTTCGTCCACAGATTTTTCCTGGCTTGTTACAGGTATTGATCTGGAACTTGAAAAAGGTTGGCCGATGAGATAGTTGTCCTGGCTGGTTTCAGGTATTAATCTCTGACCTGAGAAAGAAAGATAGTTTTCCTGGCTTGCTACAGGTATTAACCTTCAATCTCTTCAATGTATATAACTTTCCTGTCTAGTTTCAGGTATAGATCTACAATCAATCGTTCACAGATATTTCCTGGCTAGTTACAGGTGTTGATCTGGGACTTAAGAAAGGTTTTTTTTGTTGATAATGATGTGATGAAGGAATCTGAGACGATTGCTACTCCAAATAGATGATGAAGGAATCGGGGACGATTACTACCTCAGCAGGATGATAAAGGAATCTAGGACGACTTCTACCTCAGCAGGATGATGAAGGAATCTTGGATGATTACTACCTCAACGGGATTATGAAGGAATCTTGGATGATTACTACCTCAACAGGATGATGAAGGAATCTAGGATGATTACTACCTCAACGGGATTATGAAGGAATCTTGGACGATTACTACCTCAACGGGATGATGAAGGAATCTTGAGTGACTTGTACCTCAACGGGATGATGAAGGAATCTTGGATGATTACTACCTCAACGGGATTATGAAGGAATCTTGGATGACTTCTACCTCAAAAGGCTGATTTTTATCTGTCGTTTGATCCTTCCTGAATAGGTAAAGAGTTAGTTGTGTGCAATGTCATGATGTATGCATTGTGTAATTATGTTCTCAAAGTAAATGAGATTTATGATATGATGCGTATGTGCATGTATCATGATGTATGAAAATGTGATGTTTTAGCTGGGAAAATAAATCCTGGATAGCGGCTGGAGCATGATGTTGAATTCTTCGTTTCCGCTGGGGATGATGAACGAAGATGATTGTGTGAATAAACCTGTAGGAGAAGATGACTCTGTTGGGGAATAAACTTGATGAAGAGATTACTCTACGGGGAATTACTCTGTGGGGAGAGGATTTATTCGCTGAGATTTTAACGATAACTCCGCTGGGGATAGAAAGAACTTCGCTGGGGATGATCTCTTCGTTGCAACTTGCTGAGGATAACCCAGTTAGACTCTCGTGGGGATAACCTTCTGAATATGGCTGGGGAGATACATTTGTACTCTGCAGGGGACAAGCTTCCAGAATCTACTGGGTAAGATGATTCAACTCTGATGGGGAAGCTTTTTAGATAGTGTTGGGGAAATGGATCCACTGGGGGTATCATGTATTCCACCGGGGAACATTCTTATATTTCGTTGACGAATATTAAGAATGCTGGGGATTCTTGCTGAGGAATATCTGTATACTCCGCTAAGGAATATTAAGACCTACTAGGGATACCCATCCTTTTTTAGGGCTGATGGTAGACCAACTCTGCTTGGGGAGAGTATCGTTGATTTTCCCGTAGTTACAAGGCTCAGCTGGGAGAGCTTCCATTATTTTCTTACTCTTTGGGGAGTGAAGGTATCTTAGCCATACTCTTCAACTGAATCTACCTTGTACCTCTAGGACAGAGCAGCTTGTACAGTTCGGACAATTCTTATTGCCCCAGTTTCTGCGGGAGGAGAGTGCCTACGGAGGTGCTTGATAACCGCCGATTGACAAATCTTCTTCTGGTAGGCAACTGACGAGATGACGGGACATAGTCGTACGCTTTGATCCCTAATTTTTTCCTGGACCGTCCTTTCGGGTTTTCAGTCCACCGGGATACCCTTTTTTGCCCAAGCCGCCTTTTCAGGTTTTCGACTTGCCGGGTGTACAGATTTTTTCATTTTCATCCCTTATTTTTCCCGAACCCTTTTGGTTCACCGGGAAGCCCTTATTTTTGCCTAGGCAAGTCGACCTAGCGGGTCTTTGATTATGCGCAGTATTTTTTGACTATGTCCACGTTCTTGGAGTGCAGGGAGTTGTCGCTGTCAGTAGTGTTGTGTTTCCATACTACTAGAAGATCTTCGTTTGATCATGCAAGATTCGTTGCGGGAATCCATGTTCAATGCCCCAAGTGATTCAGACGGAGATCTACCCCTGGCTATTTGGCATTTTGAGAGATTCCTTGAATCTTGACTTGACTGCCCAGATGATGGACAATGATCATGTTGTGCCCCTTGATTGGAAGTGCTTTTGTTCACTAGATATTCTTCGTGCGAACTTCTATGCTGTTTGAACAAATAGTCATATGCAAACAATGTTAATTTAAGAATGCAAAGCTTATGTCTGTCTTGAAGTTTTTTTTTTTTGAAAATGCAGTTTTCAATAAAACAAGTGAATTTTTTGTAAATGTGATGTCAACTCAGGATTTTACAGCAAGCCCTACAGGAGTCAGGATACCTTTTGTAACAGTATGCTTTCGAACTAACCCATGCTTCAGCTGGGACTTTTTAAGGGTTATAACGTGGCCTGGTTCACGGTTTAAGAAACAAAGGATAAAGGCTCAAATTTTATTTGTACCCACCCATTCTTCGTGATGTTCTTCAACCCTAACCTCAGCTAATCGTGCGTTAGATCTTGTTTGAGACTTTGCTCTGATATTCCGGTGATGGTTCGGATACTAACAATTTATTTTGAATAGGCAGCCATTTTTTTTAGAGTTTGTAGGACCTCTTTCTTTTTTGATTTTATTATCCCTGTCTTTTTGCCTAAACTGTTTCTTTTTGTATTTACAGTCAGCGGGATGCCCTAGTTTTTGTAAGTCTCCTTCATAGGTTTTGACTCATTGGGCTTTTACTTTGAGACAATGACTGCCTGTCTTGATGATTATAGGGAACCATCACTGCTTTTTGTTTCGGAAGGACTCCTTTGATGCCGTTTGTTGGGCACCTGGATCAACTGAGAGAACTACCCTGCCCCAGGTTATAATTAAGTGTTTTAATTTTCGCGTGAAAAGAAAAAAACTCAAACTTCTTTGGCTCAAAGGGGTTGACTAGGGATTATCTTCCTTATAACTCCACTGTTTAGGATTTGAAACAATGCTTGTACTTCATTAGCGGGGTCTGTTCAAAAGCATACTGTAAAGATCGTGGTATCGTTTTTGTCATCCTCCCTCAAGAGGCTTAGAATTTTTTAATCGAGAGTTTGAACATCATAAAAAAATGAAAGCAATTTGAATATAATGAATACGAATGGATTGATTCAAAACAGACATATGCAATGCATTGATAAAGTAACAGAGTTTGACATGAATAAATGTTTGAACAATCAAAAGAAAATTACAAATTGAAAATTCTAATGAACAAAAGACATTCTCAATGATTTTGTGTAGGATCAGTGATCAAACTTAATCTCCTTGGCATCAATCAAGTCTTGGATCTTGTTCTTCAAACTCCAACAGTCGTCGGTGTCATGTCCAGGACTGTCAGAATGGTAGGCACATCTCACACTCGGGTTATACTTGGAAGAGGAAGTATCGGGATTTTGAGGAGGATCCTTTAGTGTGATCAGTTTCACCTTCAGAAATTGTTATAACGCTTGAGACAAAGGCATGTTGATGTCAGTATACTGCCTTTCTTGATATCTTACCTTACGCCTATTGCTCTGTCTTTTTTGAACAGGCGCGGGGTCGGAGATCTGGGTTGCCCCTACATGTTGATCACGACGACTCTTTTTACCATACACAGCATTGGACTCTTTTTTTCCATTGTGGGGCTTTTTCTGAGAATCAGAAGGTGTAGCTTCTTGAATCTTCCCACTTTTGATGCCAGCTTCAATTCTCTCCCTAGTCAAGATAAGGTCTGTGAACCCGGCTGAAGAATTTCCAATCAAATGGTTGAAGAACGGACCAGACAGGGTCCCCAGAAACATATCAACCAGCTCACGATCAGTCAAAGGTGGTTGCACCCTTCCGGCAAGGTCTCTCCATTTTTGCGCATACTCTTTAAATCCTTCACCCGTCCCTATAGACATACCCTGGAGTTGGGTACGCGTAGGAGCGAGGTCGGAATTATACTGATACTGCTTATAGAACGCAGTAGCCAAGTCTTCCCAGTTACGGATGCTGGCTCCATCCAACTGATATAACCACTCGAGTTGGGTCCCTGAAAGACTGTCCTGAAAGAAGTGAATCCACAAATTCTTGTCAGCTGTATAAGGCTAGATTTTCCTTACATACGACCGGAGGTGCAGCTTTGGACAGGAAGCTCCGTCATACTTGGCAAAGTAAGGCGCCTTGAATTTATGGGGAATCACCACCCCAGAGCATAGACCTAGATCTTCGAAGTCCATACCGGGCACCTTCTGTATCTCCATAGCGCTCAAACGGTCTTCCAGCTGTTTGTACTTATCCTCAGCTGGAGGGTACTGTTCCTCATCATAACCCGTCTCGTTGTCGGAGACTACGGGACTAGGAACCCTTTCCGCTTGTGGATTGTCTTTCCCTACTGATGAGGTCTTCAGCTCAACCTCATTCTGCAATCCATTTCCAAACCTGCGTCCAGTGTTGAATAAGATGGTCCTCTTATTCTTCGTCTTCCTCTCTTTCAGAATCAGAGTCTTCAAATCCTGTTGACCCTGGGCTAGGCTCATAACCAACTCTTGAAACTGGGCATTATGGGCCTGGAGGGCCTTGATAGCTTATTCAGTGGAAGGTTCAGTAGACATGATGATTGCTGAAATAAACAGCGAAGAAGATAAGTGACCGGTAAAAGGGGTACCTGTTATGCAATGATATGTATGTATGAAATGTTTTCAAGGATCTCGTGGGGTAAACAAAGAAACTTGTTAGAATTTGAATTTCGCAGCTTGATTGAGGGAACTTCATGTTGCTCAGAGTCCTTCTTCAAGAGTCAAGCTCACCATATCGAGTGGGTCATAGCCCCTGACTCAAGTTATCATGTTTTGATCTCCGAACAACCTTGGCTAGAGGAAAATAAATCCCCTTTGCCCCTTTCTAGCCATTTGGTTCATCATGACCTGCATCACAAACCCTTGGGATCCTTGAAATGGGTTAGTCCTGATGCAGGATGTATGCAATGTTATGATAAAGGAACACCACAAGTATTCACAAAAGGCAAACACGGTAAAGGCACACAAGTCACACAAAAGAGCCCTTAGATTTCAGGCTGGCATGAAGTTTAGGTACTACCCTCTTTCAGTTTCAGTTGGTTAAGACCTGTCCTAGAAATAGTAACCGGGTTCTAGAGGATCTCAATATCACCGACTACCCTCAATCGGTCATAATTCCAGTTTGGCAACCTTTATTTGCGGTCGAAACCATCGCGAGAGTTTAGCCTCAATGAGCATAGCATACTGCTACTGTTCTATGGCCATGTTGGTCAATTTAAGGTTCTAAGGTCATTTGGTGTTTAATGACTCCTCAGAAGACCCATATTCTCCTCGTTCCAACACAAGGAATATCGGTACAGACCAAGGTGTCACACCAACGTAGCTACTGCTTCACCCGTGTCGGTCTACGCGGACAGGTCCCTCACAGTTTATTGCTATTTACCTAAAGGGTATTCCCCAGATCCGGGTTCAGATCTATAGAACTCCGATACAAGCCCACAAATATAAAGCATACAAAGCAAGCAATTGAAAACATTATGAACTATTCCTAAGGTACACCCCACTTTTTGATTTTCCCCAGCAGAGTCGCCAGTTCTGTGATCGGTGGAAATAGAACTGACTGTTTGGAATGTTGGTTCGCTAAATGTCGCGGTAAGCAAGAGTCGCCACCGTCTTTTATTTTCTCCAACAAGGAAAGGACAAAAGCACAGCAAAATTCCTTTTCGAGATGTTTCTCGATTCGGGGGGTAGATTATAGAAAGGGAAGGTGTTAGCATCCTTTCTATCTGTGGTTATCCACGGGCTCTTAGGTACTTGCTCACTATATTTTCAAAATGTTTTGCTTTTCTTGTGTTTGTGGGTTTTGAAAAAAGTTTGTTTGAAAACTTCAATTTAACTCTTGTATCAGTCCTCAAGAGTGTATGGAGTGTTTTTGAAAGATTTGTTTGAAAAAGTGTAAGTGTGAAAAATTTGTTTTGTTTTGAAAGAGGAAGTACCTGAGAACCTCTACCTACTCAAAAGAAATTAAGCTGTGTAAATGACCTTTAGACAATACTATCCCACTATTGAGAAGTAGGTAGCACCGTCGTTGGAGTTTTCGGGTCAATTCGATTATAGGGACATGTAGTCACCAAAGCAATAGTAGGACGCCTTAGCGGTAACCCTAATGTCTTAGATCATTTTTATCCGAGGCAACCGTTTCGAGGCAACTTGATCTTTAGACAGGAGGGCGACCTCTAAAACACCCTATACTCAATGACCACGTCGAGGCAACCAAGTGAGGCGTACCCTAAGAGTGGCATGTGAGAGTGTGTCAGGTTTCAGTTATGTTATCTTTGTACATATTATGGTGAGCTACGATTGATTTTATTTTCAGAGAGATCTTGTCATGCATAGCCTAGTTAGCATACATCTAGCAATTAATAGTTTGCGGAAAATAAATCTACGCTATTACAAGGCGTCGGGTATTTACATCGCCAAAAACAACCCTTGAAAAGTAAATTGAGAGAAATTAAATAAAGCGATAAAAAGTCCTAATTAAAGCTATTACATCCTCGGAACAATTACATAATAATGATAAAAAATAATATGCGCGAAAAAATTGAATCGGAGAAGTCCTTAGGGTTTTGACCCTTTTTTGAGAAAGAAGGAATTTTTGTTATTTTGCATTTAATTAAATTAAACCTAAAACTAATCAATTAATTAAAAGAAATATTTTTTGGTTTTTTAAGGTCTCAAGGAAATAAATAAAAAATAGTCAAAAGTTAGTAAAAACCCTAATTCTATGTTAATTTTATTTATTGTAAAAAAAAAGTTAAAATTAACCCTAATTAAACTAAATTAATGATGTTAGTATTTATTTACAAAAATAATAAAGGGTGTAATTAATAAAAATATTATATTTCAGTTTTCTGATTTTATTATAAAAAATTTAATTTGGTTAATTAAATAATAATAATAATAATAATTAATAATAAAAATAATTAAATAGAAAATATAAAAAGAGAAAAAAGAATAACCCAGGGGGGTGTTGGCCCAATAGGAGGTATCTTTGGTAATTCTGAAGCCCATTAAGCTGCAAGCCCTTTTGACTTTTGATGATCATCCATGGCGCGTGTTGACTGGGAGTACAATGGTCTTTCAATCATGGCCTTCAGATTTGGCCAGGAGCCACTTGGCATGCTGAGATTTGAAGCCTATGGTAAACTCCCCTTGCAAGCTTTGCACAAGAACGCCTGAAGAAAAAGAACAAATAATGTTTGGGGGGACCTGGGATTCGAAACCAGGTCCCAAGGGACTTTGCACGCTTTTCCCAACCACTCAGCCAACGCGTTCCAATCGTTAATAAACTAAAGAACAATGATTATATAAGAAAACAAACAAATATGCTAAAAACAAAACAAAACGCCTGCTTATTCAAATGGTCCAATGGAGTATCAACACCTCTTCATTTTCTTCGTTGTACCTACAAAAACAAAATCAGATAGCGGGGGTTTTTAACCCCCACTAAACATGGCAACGAAAAATAGCGAATAGAGATACAGGGTATATAAATATTTCGGGAAGGGTTAGTCTTGTTCGTCTTGGCCTAATGATTCCAACCATGTGTATTAGGAGCCCTAATTTTTCTTGGTTCATAAAGCCCCAATTTCAAAGCTTAAGAGCCCTAGAAATCGTTCATGGCATCTTGTGATTCAGGGAGTTATAATTCAATTAAATGATACCATTAGCTTCATATGGTTCCTAGCAACACAAATCAATCAAGAAAACACGTTAAATATGCATGATTTAAGAGTTATGATTTTGGATAAAGATGGCAAACCATGGTTCTGTATTCCTTGATTTCTTAAGCTTTGATGTCTGAATTTGATGGCAAAACACTCCTGGGAACTCCTGCAAGATGTTTGAATGAAAAGCACGCCTTGAATTGGCCTGGAATGCAAAGATCAGTTTTCACTTTTTCTTGAAATTTCTCAATATGCTATGCCTTTTTTCTGCAGCTTTTTCACGTGTGCTGGGTTAGGATTTGCTTGCATATATATAGAGGAAACGAATTAGGTCAAAAACTTGAGCAAGAATCCATTGCAATGATAATTAGATCTTTGATTAAAAATCAAATATTTTTGATTTTTCATGATTGGAAAATATTGCCAAATTGGGATGTTTTGTATCTTTGACTTTGTGCACGAATTTGCCATCATATCTTGACCATATTTGCTTCACAAATTGATTGAAAAATCAAATCTTGCATTTTCCTACAATTTAAATTAATTAAATGAATTAATATTAATTAAAAATCCAATTAATCAATAAAAATAAGAAAATAAATTCCATTAAGCTTGATGGGTCGTGCATAGGTCATGGATGAAGTTTCAAGAAGAGATTTGAGGCCCATTAGCAAAAATAAGGTGTTTTGGGCAAAGTTGACTTTTGCAAATTCATGAAAATTTCCCAACTTCTGCAATGCATATCTTGCTCAATTTTGATCAGATGACCATGTTCTTGGACATTTTGGAAAGCTCTTGAAGTCCTCTAACCAATTCCTTTGGTCCCATGTCATTTGAATTTACCAATATCAAGTTATGGCCTTTTACTTAAAGTGCAATTTTGTTGACTTTTGAATTTGACCTATAATGTAGAAATTGATAACTTTTTATGAGAGCATTTCTTGAACTTGGAGTGTGAAGATGGATTGTAGTAAATTGCATCCTCTTCAAAATGAGCATTGGATGGAATTTTTCTGACAAACCATGAAAAAGTTATGCCCTGGTCAAGATACAGTTGACTTTTCTACTGTCCAAAAATAGTAACTTTTTGCATCTTGATGATTTTTGAGCTATTCTTATGGAATCATGATCAAGGCTTGATCAAATGATGATTGTGAACTCAAAATGAGATGTTGACCAAAAATTCTGACTTTTAACTGTAAAATGACCATTTTGCCCTTGCACTTGACTGTGGGTCAAATGAGGCTTTTGAGTGTGCCAATTTGTACTGTGAGTCTTGAAACTTGGCATGTAGGTGCTTGAGAATGTATATATGCCTATGAGACTTGATTGAACCATTGAGAACCCCAAATTCCTTGAAAGAACTAAAACCCTAATTTCAGCTGTCTTAGGAAGTAGTTTGACTGTACAACCTCTTGAGCCATCTTGAGTAATTTTGAAGATTATTCTTGACAAATCTTGAAGAATATGGGAGGCAAATTTTGGGGTACAGCACCTACATACCACCTTCTCTGCAATAGGGGATCAGGGTACTTGTATTTCACCTTTAAAATTTTTGAAACACAAGTGTGTTGGTCAATTTTAAGAGATAAGACAGCATCGTCGTATTTGAGTGGAAAACATACTTACTACCCATTATTATGGGAAAGGAGAATTTGCTTCATCTCAAAGTGCAGGATATGGCTTGGATTTTAAAATCAACAAAAGCCTCACTCAACACCCAAGTGGAAAATATCTCACTTCACTATATATCGTAGAAGTATAGTAGCTCGCATCACTACAGAGATTGACAAGAATCTAATCTTTTGAGAAAAATTTTAAGGTAAAAGTCCAAAGTTGCAAAATGGTTTGAATGAGATTGATTAACTTTTAGTCTTCTCACAAAAATGTCAAAGTATTATTAAATTGGTTAAATTTTGATTAAGAAAATATCTTGAAAAGACATGGACCTAAGTCCAAGTTTATTGTGAAAGCGGTTCAAATTTAAAAACAAGAAGAGTTTTCAAAAGGAGGGAGAATATTTTTTAAATTAAAGAAGATGGGAGGATATGAAGGGACTATCCTAAAGCATAAGGTTAAAGCTAGGAAAAAGAACCGTCTAACCAACGAGAAGCCAACACTCGACACAATAAGTCAATGTAGAATTCCTATCATTTGGATTTGAAACCAAACAAGCAAAGATAATAAACCTCTTAAGAAAACCAAGCTTCAATTGCATTAAGTCTTCACAAAAATTGGGCAGAGTAACATCTGTATATAGATGAATTCTCGAACACAGATAAAGAATGTAATCACAATAACTTTCACACAAAGCAAACAAACAACTCAATGTCTTGGGGTTAACATCGAGAGCTCCAGACAAAATAACAGTTGAGGTCACAAGGTAGGTCAAAGTCTCAAATCCTAAGTCCAAGAAGTCTATCACTCTATAATGCCAAGGATAGTAACTAAGTAGTCCAAGTAACATTAAAGTTTTTTTATGGTTCAAGTTATTTATTAAGTATCTTCAAAAAGAAATGAAATAACTCAATTGAGCAAAAATAAAAATGACACAGAAGTAAATGGTCAAGTGAAAAAAGATGAAAATAGCATGAAATGTAAATACTAAAATAAATGTGCTTAAAGTAGAGAGAATAAAGTAAAGGCACAAAATAAAGTCAATTGTTATAAATTAGAGGTTACTTAAATGACCATCTTGAAACTTTCATTTGAAACTCATTAGAAGATTGATAAAATCAAAGCCTCTCAACAACAAGTTTCATTTTTTTTTGTCAAATATATCATTTATTTAAAATTCTCAAGGTAACCGTAAATGATCAACGATGTTTAAGTGATTCACTTTGACCAAAGTTTATGAAGATTCATTAGAGGATTGATAAGACAAAAATCTCCTAACAATTAATCTCAAAGTTATTGGATCAAAAGATTCAAATTAACATACTTGGGCTTACAATCATGGGTTTGGGCCATGAATGATCATTTCTCGAATCGGGACAAAATTTAGCACTATGTTAAGCAAACGTAAGTGGACTTATATAGAAGTCGCACCTATTTTGAAGCTGATCAATAGCAATCTATGTACCATATGTTTAGAGAAATGACATGTAAATCACTCTCCAATAACATTTAGTACAAGTAAGAATGGGATAAGATGAAGAGGGATTGGGTAAGGATCAAACCACATTTGAACCAAAAACTTAATCAAACTATTATTAAAATTAGTCATCCATTTTTTGTGGAGTTAAACTTAACACCATGGATCCAATGATGTTAATAAAGCCCGTGATCAAAATCTTATAGTCTAAGATCAACCAAAATATATACAAAATAAAATTGTATAAAAAATATAAAGAAAAAGATCAAAACATCCAAGAAAAATTCAATGAGACCATAGAAAAATCAGAAATGAGCTCAAATATTTTTTTAAATTTTTTGGTAAGTTTTTAAAGTCTGAAACTACTTTTAAACTAATTAAAATTACTCATATAAGTTGAAAAAAGATAAAAAATAGTAGAAGTCAAAATAAAATTCTAAAAAAAATTTAGAAGGTCAGAAATAAGAGAAATGATATTGATGAATTTTTTTTCAGAATTTAAAAATGTTCAAAAGTACTTTTTAAACATTTAAAACAACTCAAATAAATTAAAAAATTATAAAAAATATCAAAATACAAAATAAAATTTTGAAAAAAGAATAATCAGAAAGAGAAAAATCAAAAGTATTTTTAAGAATTGTTTTGGATTTTTTGAAGTTAAAATGGATTTTTTATGAATTTTTGAAGTTTAAAACAAATAAAATATAAAATCAGAAATAAAAAATAAAGTCTAAAAAATATAGACCAATGGATGAGAGTCAAAACGCGTTAGTAAACTAATTCAATGGGTCAGACGCGTTGTGCATATCATGGTCCTTAGTGAATAAGACAATGAATCCTTAATTAAACCATATTTGAAAAAAATGCATGGCACGCTATCATTGGTTGAGAGATGACACGTTGGTTATCTTCAACCTCCAGCCACACGAATTGTAGGTCCCTGAAATAGTAAAATTAGAGCTCGAGACTGGTACCATTCGCTTCGTCTCTTCAAGACGATTCCAATGGTACCCTTGCAAAAAATTTATGTAAGGTGTAGCTCAGTCGTTTTGGATAGAAAGATTTGAAAAGGGATTAGAAATTTCATGGCCAAAACTCACTTCCAGTTGAAAATAAATGTTACGACTAGAATCAGTATGATGAGAGCTTCATAACAGTATCAAAGTTTGAGAGAATAGATGAAGGAATCTACCTATTTAAGTTCAAATGCAGAGCTCTGAAAAATGACTTAGCTAGCACGATTTAGGATGTCTTAGAGCTTGGTTCTTCTTCTCTTAGCTTCAGTGAGGTTCAAGGATGATGAATTGACAAAGAAAATGGATTGAGGAAAGCTGTAAAAGCAAATTCAAAGTTGCAGAAAAGTGGGTTCAAGAGGAAGTTTGAGAGGGTGATTCTCACTATCTAAGCTTGAGAAAATTAATGAGGTATGATCCTCTATTTATAGGGAAACAAGTGGGATACTCAAGCGTGTGAAATAATGAAGTTTAGATGGAAATCGTGTGAACCTGATACATGAGGAATGTGTGATCTATTTAGCATTAAAACTCACTCAACCCTTGTGTTTCAAGGCTCTAATCCACTTTGGAAAGTTAGTTAAACATGTTTAGACAAAAAATGCGTGTTAACCTGATGTTTAAAGGCCACAACATGAATTTCAAAGTCTGTCTTAAAGTGAAACTTCAGTTTCAAGGTACCATTTTTTAATCAATGGCATTCAAAGCTCAAGGAGTCTTAGGGCATGATTCTTGAAGCTTTAGAAAGATGAGATCATAAGCTTTATAATGTGAAAATAATTGGAATTAATGGATGTTTGAGCTAAGAGTTGTGATGAGTCAAAGTTGAGAAAAAGAGGTTGACTTTTGTACTTAGAAAGTTTCTAAGTTTTTCCCTCAAAAGTGACTTATATTGTCTTGCATCCAAACATGGCCTTCAATTTTAAATTTGCTCTTGACCAAAAAAGGTGGCATAAAGTAGATCTCTTGAATGAAATTTTGAGACTTGAACCATTTAAAATCTCTAAAAATGAGAAAGTTATGACTTGGTGAAGTTGGTGAAAATTCATGAGATGACCTAAAATATTTTGAATTCTTAGGACATCTTCCATCCTTTTTCAAGCTCTTCACATAAAATAAGAGTTGAAGTCCACATCCTTAGGATTATTGTGGAAAACTAATGGGCTCAAGGAGATAATAATTGACCAAGTTATGATTTTTTGAAGTCACATAAGGGAATTTAATGGCCTATCTAGAGGACTTGTAATCTTTCTCCATCATTAGGTATCTTCCACACAAAATTTTCTTGAAACTTTTGAAGTGATTTGGTGATAACCCTTTGAAGAGAAGCATGTTTTTGGAATCACTCAGAAATACCAAAATATGAGAAAGATATAGCCCTTTCAAGTTTAAAACCCTAGCTCCTAGAGCAACAAAATGCCTTGGAAATTGTTTTCAATTTTGACAAACCTTCTTGCACAAATACTTTTGTCATGTAAATAGAAGTTGTAGAGTATGATAATTAGAAACCATATCAATCATAACCACTTCCAAATATTAAGAATTTAGGGAGATATGCACTTGTGATCAAGAAATCAAGGACTTATCCAATTAGGTCAAACTTCTTCAATCAACCCTTACATCTTTAAACTATCTTTGGCAACTTGAGGTATGATGAATCATAATAGACCTTGTCATGATATTACTTCAAAGCACTGTTGTACCCCAAAATTTTCCCTCTCATTTCACAAGGGATCACCCTGTATCCCAGGTTTGCACATTGAGAAGTCTAACTTTGACTTTTAGATCAAAATCAAATCCCAAAAATCATATTTCATCAAGACATGTTGGAATATGAAGTCTGTTTCATCAGGAAATTTAAAAGTCAAATATTTACTTTGGAAAAGTCAAATTCTAAAGTACTTAGAAATTTTTCTAAGTGTTTAAGCATTATGACAATTTCAGAACTTCTGACCAGATTATCACTAAAGCACTCAGCAAATTCTTGATATTCTCAAGACAGAGTTTGGTTAGAACTTCTGGGCAAGTTTTAACAAAAGCTTCAGTCAGAGTTTGCTAGGGTAATTCAAAGAAGGTTAAGAAGCATGCTGCAAGCTTTCTAGAAAGTCTGAAAGTTCCTTCAGAACATGCTGGAGTCAGAAGATAAGAGGATCAGAAGGTTAGATGCTATGCTAAAGCAAAACTTCTAATCCAGAGTCAAGCAAGGATGCAGAGTTTCACATGGCAGGATTTTTGATTTGATAAATCTCATCATCATTTAATGCTCACAACCACTTGTGGGTTATTATCCAAAGGATTTCCCCCACGTGTACCCCTACTGTCTTGGGAAGACAAACTTTTATGCAAAAGCATGCTAGACCCGTGCATTGTTTCTACTTTTCTTTAATTCATGCTTACAAATCCAGCTTAGGCGTTGTTAACCATCCTACTTGATGCATTGAACCACACTTGTTTAAGCTTACTTCAAGAGTAAGTCGGCATCTAGCATATGATGTTGGTGCCACTTGACCCCTCCAAACTACAAAGCATTTACCTATAAATAGAACACCTTTGGCCATTGAAAATAGGTCGGAAAAATTTGAGAGAAAGGTGTGAAATTTAAGAAAGAAAAGCCTTGAACCCCTGCAAAAATTCCAAGAGTCCAAAAAGATTGCAAACACAAAAACCCAAAACCTTATCATTTGATTCTTGCATTAAAGCTCTATTTTTTCTCAAGTTGTTTCCTGACCAAAACCACCCATACAGTTCCTAATATACATTCAAAAGCCATCCAAAATTCTATAATCAAACAATAACACATTCTCCACCAATATCCACATCAAAGGATCAGAACTTTATCCCTTGGTTGTTCCAGAATTTTCTAAATCATTTACAACCCAAGTTGAAAGTTTCCAACCTGCTGAAAATGTGAGGAAGTTGTTCAGAACACCATAAGTAGTCAGAACCAGGTTCCAGCTCCCAGAATATTTTCGATCTGCAAGGTAAGTTTCTGTTGACTCTCACCATATTATTTAGGCATTGTCAAATTTTGCATATTTAACACAATGTAGATATTTTGATCCTAGTGATGTGCATATTCTGAGATTTCATGCATCTGCCTTTTCTAAATAGAGGGAATTCCAGTTCAGAGTTTCATAAAGAAATTAGGACTCAAAATTAGGATTAGCAAATTCATGTTGCTTCTGATTTGTGTTGCTGATATTTATTGAAACTTGTCATAACTTTCATGTATGCAACTTCTGTTCTCTTAAGAAATGACTAAGTTGCAGATGCTCTGCCTAGCAAGGAGAGAGACAAAGTTCTGACAGTTGCATTAGAACTTCTGAAAACTTATGAATTCTCAGAAGATCCAGAACTTTTGAACTTTCATATTTTCTACTAACGTTGTTTCTGTTTGTGCAGCACGTTAGAGTCAAAACTTCTGACTTCTTATATTTTCAACATTTGCGCTGATTATGTTTTCTTTCTATTTTATTATTTTTTTTTCCATCATCTTTATTTTTCATTAATCAAAAATACCAGAAATATTATTCACGTATTATATTTTCTTTTAACATAAAAAGACAAAAAATATTTTCTTAAACAAAACTTATTTCTTTTCTCAAATAAACAAGCATTTTACATTTCATGTACATTCTTATCTATTTCAATATGGTTGTAATAGTAACCTAGAATTTTAATTTGCAATCCCCATTTGAAATTTGTACACCCCATCCCCCTAAATATTGTAATATGGTAGGACTTTACATTTCCGCACTGTTATTGCTTTCATATATTGTTAGTAACTAGGGTGTGTATGGCAAGACTAAAACTAATGTTTGAAAACCCTAATTCAAGACCAAAATTATGCATGCAATCAAATACAATTGCATACTAGCACCCCTAGGGTGATTCCACTTGTTGCCTTACGAAAATGGCCATGTTATGCATGTGGGGTGTCTTAGCAAAAACAATCGAAATACAAGATCATAGTCCCTCGATGCGGCTATTCAAAGTTGACTTTCAAAATAATATTAGTCCCTAAAATAAAAGTTCTAAGTCATCTCACAACATTGATATCATGGTCATACGATGACCCAATGTCCGTCCTTTCACATCCAAGGATAGGGCTTCTTACCAAAACAATGGTAAGATAGCAACGTCTAAAGGAGGAGGAAAAAGAGCACCTAAGACCTTTTGAGTAGGTAGATTATTTTTAGTTTCTTGCTCAATTTCAAAACAAACATCCTTTCGATTTTCAAAAACAATCACATACACTTTCAAAACACTTTCCAAACGTGAAATATTTTTAAAAGCTCAACACTTTTTGTATGCATTCTTACGAATGAGGATCATTACAAAAGTTTGTCTAAACGATTGCGCCTTTTCAAAATACTTTCAAAAACCACAAAAAGGACATTTTTCAAACAAAAGCAAGTGATCTAGCAAGTAACTAAGAGCCCATGGAAAACCATGGATGAAAAGTGTGCTAATAACTTCCCTTTTCATAATCTACCCCCCGAACTCAAGAAAACATCTCTAAAGGTCTTTCCTGTGCTTTTTCACCTTTCCTTATTGGATAAAAGAAAAGTTGGTGGCGACTCTTGTTAAACCGTAACATTTGCGAATACAAAACATAAACACCCAAGTTAGTTCTCCCACCGTATCACAGAACTGGCGACTCTGCTGGGGAATTTCTTAAAAGTGAGGTTACCTTAGGGTTAGATCACATTTACTTACTTACACTTGTTTGATTTGTTTGCTTTACATTTTGGTTCCTTGTTTGGGTTTGTTTTAAATCCTACACCCGGATTTGGGGACACCTTTTAGGTAAGTAGCAATAAAATGTGAGGGAACTGTGTGGGGTATACCGACACGGTTGAAGCAGTAGCTACGTTGATGTGACACTTTGGTTGGTACCGGTAACCCTTGAGTCAATAAAGGAGAGTACGGGGCCGCCGCGTGGTGTCGTGAAGCATCAACTGACCTTAGAACCTTATTTGACCAACTTGGCCATTAGGACATAGTGAGATGACCGGCTTTGGTGCAGTTCGAAGTTGGTCGATACTCGATACTACACTCATTGAGATTTGGCTCCCGAGCTTTGTTTGGTGGAAAGTCAGTTGTCAATCGAAACGAAGTTTGTAGGAAAGATCAGTGGTATTGAGATCCCTTAGAACCCGGTTACTATTAACTAGGACAGGTTGAGCCAACTAAACATCAAGAGGTGTGATCGGTGGATCTGGAACTGACTGTTTAACGCTGGTTCGCGAAATGTCGCGGAAGCAAGAGTCGCCACCGTCTTTTATTTTCTCCAAATGGAAAGGACAAAAGCACAGAAAAATTCCTTATAGAGATTGCTCTCGGTTCGGGAGGTAGATTATAGAAAGGGAAGGTGTTAGCACCCTTTCTATCCATGGTTATCCATGGGCTCTTAGATACTTGCTCATTTGTGTTTTCAAAATTGTTTGTTTGCTTTTCAACTGTGGGTTTAAAAAAAGTTTCTTTGAAAATTTCAGTTCGACTCTTGTATCAGTCCTCAAGAGTGTTTGAAAAATTGCTTTCGAAAGCTTTTTGAAAAGGTGTCGGTGTGAAAAGTATTTTTGATTTGTTTTGAAATTAGAGCAAGTATCTAGAGTCGTCTACCTACCCTAAGGAATTCGTCTGTGTAAATGTCCTTTAAAGTAGTGTCATCCCACCATTGAGAGGTAGGTAGCACCACCGTTGGAGGTGTTCGGGTCAATTCGAGGTTCGGGACATGGTGATCACCGGAGCAATAGGAAGACACCTTAGAAGCTACCCTCATGCCAGGTTCCCGGATCATGAGGACTTACTAAAACATCCTCTACTCGACGATCACCTTTCGAGAGGCAAGGCAACAGTGAAGCGTACCCTAGGGATGGTGTGTGACTTGTGTGTCGTTTCATTTATTTTTGTCTTGTCAGGTTATGGGTGATCTATGCGTTTGTTTTTATTTTTTTGTCATTCATTCTTGCATGCATTTATTTAACAGTTAAAAAAGATGCGGAAATTGAAAGTTCTAAACTATTACAAAGGCGCGGGTCCACATCGCCAAATTAAAATCCAGGACCCGATTTGACAGAAAAAATAAAGAAGAGTGCGAGAAATTAAATTTACACGGCTTTGGGAGAATTACATAAAAAAAATATAAGAAATAAAATAAAATACGCGAATTGAAATTAAAATTGAAAGCGAGGGCGTTGGACCCTTTTTAATGAAATTAAATTATGATTATTAAATTAATGAAATTAGAAAGAAAAAGAAATTATTTTTTGAGTTTTTTTTGTATTTATGGTTTTTTATGAGAATTTAATGAAATTAAAAACCTAATTCTAGTTTTTATTTATTTATTAAAAAAATATGAAAATTACCTAAAATTGAACCTAATTAATTAATGCAATTTGATTTATAAAAATAATAGTAATGAATAATTAATTATTATAATGGTAAAAGAAAAGAAAAAGATAAAAAGTGATTAAAACCCTAATTCTATAATTTTTAAGTTTATGAAAAAAAATGCCAAAGTTAATCCTAAAATTAAAGAACTAAAGTAATTAACAAGATTTATTTACAAAAAAAGTTTAAATGAAATATATTTATATTTTTGCCTTTTCTGATTTTTTATGTTTTATGAAAATAAGTTAAATTAAAGGAATTAATTAAAAAAAGAAATAATTGAAATAAATAAAATAAGGAAAAGAAAGAAAATACAATACCTTGGGGGGCTTCTGTCACCTTTTTGGAGGTGAATTGGAGTGGTTTGGCCATTTGTGTTCTGGCCTCATCATACATAAGTTATTCTACTTTGGCCATTTGGCTTTTGGCTTTTGGCCATTTGCGTTTTGGCTTTTGACCATTTGTGTTCTTGCTTCAACGTTCCTTAATGTCTGGCTTAATGTCTGCCTCGCCATGTATTGGTGTCATGCATAAAATGTTCTGTTTTGGCCATTTGGCTTTTGGCCTTTTGGCCATTTGGCTTTTGGCCTCAACGTTCCTTAATGAACCTGCATGGGATCCTATCTAAATCTGCAGTGTTGAACCTCATGAACACATTAAATAAAATCATAAAAATTCAAATAAAACCAACATAGGAAGAAATTTAATGTTTAGGCACAATATAGCATGTATGAATGATTATACCCTTTTGATCATGGAGATCAAATCAATCTTACCCTTACTGGAAGATTGGTGACCTGAATGCTTTTATGCCTTACTGGAAAATTAGGATCATGGAGATCAAGTCAGCCTTATCCTTACTGAAGAAGTAGTGAGGTATTGGTTTATAACTGTGATGGCTTGTTTGTGGTGAGAGAGGGATTTGTAATAAGGATTTCAAGGTTTTAGGGTTCTTGAAAGAATTTGATATTCTAACAGTGTTGTGGCAAGGTTTTTTCTCTCTTTTTCTCTTCTCCTGGTTTGTGTGAAAAGAAGGTGATTATATAATGGAAATTAGGGTAAAGCAAATGGGCTTTGAATGTGCAATTGGGCCTCCAATATTCACTTGAATTCGTCACTTTCCAGGCTAAATCGCAGGGACTTAAGTGCATTTTTTGAAGTTGAAATGTGAAAACAAAATGTAGACGACATCGAGAACTAACTCCTGTCCGAAAATCGACTCAATCGGATAAAAAGTGAATTAGTTATGAATTTTTGAAGTTTCAGCTCAGACAAACTTATTTTGGGCTTCAGTGTCGACTCTGACACGTTCTTCAATAAAAAACTGGTATTGATCGGTGCATAATTTGGTCTCGACTTTTGAAGCAAAGTTGTAGATCTATGAGTCAGGGACCTTGTGTAAAAATATGAGTCCAATCCGATAAAAATTGACCGAGTTATGAATTTTCGAAGTTTCGGCTCAGATGAAATAATATTCAGCATTCAGGATTTTCAGCGTGTCACGCACTCTGAGCAAAAAACGAAGGCCTTTTGAATACCGTTTGAACTCAATACCTTCTGTGAAAATGTAGCCAACTCAATTTGTGAAATTTTGGCGCCGGAACCAGCTCGATACGATGAAAATCGACCAAGTTATGATTTTTTGAACATGACGCAAATAAACTTCTGTCACAAATTTTCTGCACGAAAATACCTGATAAATCCACATTTTTGAAGACCTTTTGATCGAAATTGGCTTCCAGCCGTGAGAGATGAAAACGTAGATAATGTCAAGACGGAATTTTGGCCACCGGAACGGGTTCAAAACGAGTCACGATCTTCAAGTTATGAATTTTTTAGCGCGTAAAAACTGCACTTTCAGCACACTTTTTCACCATATTTCTTCGAGAAAACTCACACATTCGGATACCTTCTTTAAAGAATTGACTCTTGAGCCGAACCTGAATTTGAAAATACGTTATCAGAGATATCTTGGCGAAAGAACACCTGAATATGATGCGCCGGGTTGGACTTGTGAATTTTTCTTGAAATGTTTTGAGAAATATGGGAGGGCAAATTTTGGGGTACAACAGTTGCCCCTGTTCAATCTTCTTAGACCTGAGGATGCAGATTGGTTGACGTGCCTTTCGTAATCCGAGGGTAGAAGATGATTGAACACTAGAGTGCCCAGAAATTTGCGCTCACATAGTAGCAGTGTGATGATGGAATGGGCTTATGGATGCCATTTAGAGGTTGATGAATAGGGTGATGGGCTTATAGATGTCATCTGGATGTTGATCACGTAAGAGATTCCTTAGCGAGAACCTGCATACCTGCAAAAGAAAAATGAGTACCTGACATGTTGCAGGAGCTGGCTTTTAGATGCTCGGTATAGATGTGTCCTGACTGATTACAGGAGCTGAGTCTGGAGCTTCACAAGATGATGAATGAACCAGGGGTGGTTACTACCTTAGCATGAACGGTAAGAGAACCTTGGGTGACTTTACCCTCAACAATGCTCGTTGAGAAAATCTTGGTGGGAATTACCATCTTCGCAGTATCGGGAAGAGAACCAAAGGAAATTATAATCTGAAAGGGAATTACATCTCACGCACCGTCGGGGAGAGAACCATAGGAAATTATAATCTGAAAAGGAATTATCACCTCACTCACCGTCGGAGAGGGAACCATAGGAAATTATAATCTGAAAAGGAATTATCGCCTCACTCACCGTCGGAGAGGGAACCATAGGGAATTATAATCTGAAAAGAAATTATCGCCTCACTCACCGTCGGAGAGGGAACCATAGGGAATTATAATCTGAAAAGGAATTATCACCTCACCCACCGTCGGAGAGGGAACCCTCTGAAAAGTAATTATCACCTCACACACCGTCGGAGAGGGAACCCTCTGAAAAGGAATTATCACCTCACTCACCGTCGGAGAGGGAACCATCTGAAAAGGAATTATCACCTCACTCACCGTCGGAGAGGGAACCATCTGAAAAGGAATTATCACCTCACACACCGTCGGAGAGGGAACCCTCTGAAAAGGAATTATCACCTCACTCACCGTCGGAGAGGGAACCATCTGAAAAGGAATTATCACCTCACTCACCGTCGGAGAGGGAACCATCTGAAAAGGAATTATCACCTCACTCACCGTCGGAGAGGGAACCATCTGAAAAGGAATTATCACCTCACTCACCGTCGGAGAGGGAACCATCTGAAAAGGAATTATCACCTCACTCACCGTCGGAGAGGGAACCATCTGAAAAGGAATTATCACCTCACTCACCGTCGGAGAGGGAACCATCTGAAAAGGAATTATCACCTCACTCACCGTCGGAGAGGGAACCATCTGAAAAGGAATTATCACCTCACTCACCGTCGGAGAGGGAACCATCTGAAAAGGAATTATCACCTCACTCACCGTCGGAGAGGGAACCATCTGAAAAGGAATTATCACCTCACTCACCGTCGGAGAGGGAACCATCTGAAAAGGAATTATCACCTCACTCACCGTCGGAGAGGGAACCATAGGAAATTATAATCTTAAAGAAAACCCTAAAATGGAAATCTCATGCACCGTCGGAGAGAGAACCAATAGGAAATTATAACTTGGGATAACTTCTACTGAATCTTTATCAGAAAAATCTGTTGGGAGTCGATTTAGCTGGACTAGAGAAGGCCTGGGACTGGATAAGAAATCTTTGGAGTCGATTAACTGAACCGGTCTAGGTCTTGAAATATGATTGAGAATTTCAACTGCATCTTTCCTGAAAGGTAAAGGTCAGTCATATGCAATGCATGATATGGATCAAGCAATGATGTTCTCAACATAAATGAGATTTGTATGATATAATGCGTTTATGCATGCTATAATGATGTATGTGATGTTTTATGAATGTATGTTTTCGTCTAGGAAAGTAAATCCTTGACGGGTGCCGGGAAGTCATATCCTGGGCTGATGTTGAAGAATAGATTTTGCTTCCGCTGGGGATGATAACTGTAACACCCCAGTTTCAATTTTTGATTTATTTAAATTTGGGAAATTATTTTATTAGGATTAATAAAATAAAAAGGAATTATTTATTTTGGAATATTTGAAGAAAATAAAAGAAATAAGAAATATTGAGATTTTTAAGTCATTGGGCTTAGATGTTGTTAGTAAAGAGTGGGGTGCAGAGAAATAAAGTTATGTTTGGGACTTAGGCCATTTTCTCATTATTCACGTTAACACAGAAGTTGGAATTTGGGAAAATAGAGCTCTGAAGGTACGAGGAACGGAGAACGAAGAACACCGCCCAAGAACTCAAAGCTGCTAATTGATAAGGTAAGGGGGGTTTATACTCGATTTATATTTGTTTATGGGTTTATGTACGGTTGATTCGGGTAATTGTAGGAAAATCCCAATTGTTAGATGTTTCTAGGGATCGATAACCGTAGGACTGAACCTTGTTAGAAAAGGGTTAGGTTCCCAATTTTTATGAATCGATTAAGAGTTTTAGGTCCCAAATGAGGAATTGGGAGTATATATCATGATCGTGAATTTACCTTGGAAGTTGTAGGGATAACCTCAGTGTCAGTAGAATCCCCCAAAGGAACGGTTAATCCCCGGTTAAGGTTACTATAATGATTGTTGGTATTTTGAATATGGTGGTTTGTTGTGAATTGTACAAACCTGATGTCGTTAGGTACCGAATTACGCGTTTGGCGGGCGTTTTCCCGCGTTTGGACTGCTGTTTCTGAGCTGCTGCAGGTTCAGGAAAATCCTGTTACGCGCTCAGCAACACGGGCCGTGTTGCACAACACGGGTGCCCGTGTTGCTCTTCTGTGTTGGAAGAGGGTGTGCTTCTGGTTGCACGACACGGGCCGTGTTGCACAACACGGGCACCCGTGTCAGATCCCCTGTACTGATAAAATTAAATGTGCGTTTTCTGGACGTGCTGCACAACACGGGCCGTGTTGCACAACACGGGCACCCGTGTTGCTCTGCTGTGATGATTTTTCTGAATTTTGGTTTCAGTGTTTTGACGCTGGATTTTTATTGCCATGCTTTTGGATAATGTTATCGAGCATGAACTATGATATGATTTGATGTGATTGATTGATGTTTAGACAGTATGCTGAGTGATTACATGCTATCCGTAACTTGATATGATTGATGTTTAAATAATATGCTGAGTGGTTACATGCTATTTCATATCATGTTATGTTTGATATTGTTGATGTGCATGATATGTTGATCGATGTTCATAGTATGCTGAGTGTTACATACTTACATATCATGTTGCATTTGTTAATTCCCATTGTGTGGAATTAACATGGTGGCCAATATACGTGTCCGCGATTTAATGGAACGTTGAGGTGGTAGCCGTGTCCGCGATATAATGGAACGGTGAGTTATCCGTGACCCGAGATTTAATGGGGCGGTGAAGTGGTACCACATGCATGGGTGTGTTGCATTAACTTGAATATAACATGAATGGATGATTTTTCCAATGTTATATTTGATTGTTTGTATGCACGTGTGATTGATAAATGGTTGATGATGTTTGATGAATATTTGCAAATATGAAAGGCAATATGTCATGGATATATGAATTGTAAAGGTTGTGTAAATTATGAAATATGCTAATTATTGGGTGATGCTTATGATTTCATGAGTTGATTGTTATGAACGTATAACCAAATGTATATTTGAGAAGCTCACCCTTACTGTTGAATATTTCAGATTGAGGAGCTTCGCTCAGGTGCTTGGCGAAGGCTTATCGTGTCTAGTTTAGTTTCATTCTAGTATGTCCGGGTCATGCTCTGTTAGTTGTAACTCCGGGAACGTTTGGTTGTCGAGCTGCTTTAGTCAGACTCGTTTATTCCTTTTATTGTTATAATATGACGTTGACTTTCCAGGTGTTAATCCCTGATGATTTTGAAAATATTATAACATTTGATTTTATTAAATAAATTATTCCGCTGTGTAAACATGTATGAGTTACCACTAAGATTATGCATGACAGGAATTTATTTTATTAAAAGAGAATTGTAGCATTCCTCGATTATACATGTACTCTGAAAATATGATTTTTAATATTTGCGAAAATTTATTCGGGGTTTTAGAGGGTGTTACAATAGTGGTATCAGAGCATAGTCGGTCGTTGCGACCAGAGTCTTGAGTCAGTCATCCCTTTTGTATGCGATTAGTGTAAAGTAACACTGTCGATACTGTATTCTAATGAAGAGTATGTTTTGATTCTAAGTAATATGGCTGGAGGAGGTAACGGACGAAATGATGCTGCACTCGCTGAGGCTTTGGGGATGTTAGCTGGTGTACTTGCTGGAAACCCAACTGGAGGCGTGATTGGTGCTGATAGGCAATTGGGAAATTTCCAAAGGAACAATCCTCCGTTGTTCAAAGGTACACATGACCCTGAAGGTGCTCAGAAGTGGCTGAAGGAAATCGAAAGGATTTTCCGTGTGATTGATTGTGCTGAAGATCTGAAAGTCAGATATGGTACGCATATGCTGGCAGAAGAGGCCGACGACTGGTGGGTTGCCACAAGGACTGAAATGGTTCAGGATGGAGAGGCACTGACTTGGGCTAACTTCAGAAGGGCTTTTCTGAGGAGGTACTTTCCTGAAGATGTTCGGGGAAGAAAGGAAATTGAATTTTTGGAGCTTAAGCAGGGCAATCTGACTGTTAGTGAGTATGCTACTAAGTTCACTGAGCTGGCAAAGTATTATGCACACTACAACAATGATGAGGCTGGAGAATTCTCTAAATGTATCAAATTTGAGAATGGTCTCCGAGATGAGATTAAGCAGGGAATCAGGTACCAGCGTATTCGTAGATTTTCTGATCTGGTGGATTGTAGCAGAATCTTGGAAGAAGATATTACCAAGAATAGGTCGTCTCACTCTCGTGGGGCTGTTGACAAAAGAGGAAAGCAACATATGGACCGTGGCAAGCCATATGGTAGAGATAACCAGAGATCAGGCGGTTGGAAAAGGCCTAGTGGGGGAGATTCTAAGGCTCCTATCAGATGCTACAGGTGTGGTGAGTCTGGTCATCACATTCGAGATTGCAAGAGTGATGAGAAGAAGTGCTATAAATGTGGAAAGGCTGGTCATTTGTCTATTGATTGCAAAGGGAAGTCTGTTACTTGTTACAATTGTGGCGAAGAAGGTCACATTCGTCCGCAGTGTCCTAAGCCTAGGAAGGATCAGTCAGGTGGAAAAGTGTTCGCTTTGTCTGGATCTGAGACTACTCCAGAGGATCAATTGATTAAAGGTACGTGTTTTATTCATGGCACACCTTTAGTTGCAATTATTGATACTGGTGCAACTCATTCTTTCATTTCTTTGGATTGTGCTGAGAGGTTGAAACTGGACATATCTGGTATGCGAGGTAGCATGGTTGTTGATACTCCTGCATCGGGTTCAGTGACAACTTCACTAGTATGTCGGAATTGTCCTATTGAGATTTTTGATAGAGGTTTCGGTATGGATTTAGTGTGCCTACCGCTTGAACAAATTGATATTATCCTTGGGATGAACTGGTTGGAATTCAACCGGGTTCATCTGAACTGCTTTGCTAAGACGGTGATTTTTCCAGAAGCAGTTGGTGTCGAGAATTTGACTATGACTGCTAGGCAGGTACAAGAAGCAATGGAAGACGGTGCTAACGTGTTTATGTTACTTGCTTCGTTAAATGCAACAGGAAAGGTCAGGAGTGGGGAATTGCCAGTGGTGTGTGAATTTCCAGAAGTCTTTCCTGATGATGTTGGTGAGTTACCTCCAGAGAGAGAGGTGGAATTTTCTATAGATTTGATTCCTGGTACGAGACCGGTGTCGATGGCGCCATATCGTATGTCTGCGTCTGAGTTGGCTGAATTGAAGAGTCAGTTGGAAGATTTACTGGAGAAGAAGTTTATTCGTCCAAGTGTTTCGCCTTGGGGTGCTCCGGTATTGTTGGTTAAGAAGAAAGAAGGTTCTATGAGACTGTGTGTTGATTACAGGCAATTGAACAAGGTAACCATTAAGAATCGGTATCCATTACCGAGGATTGATGATTTAATGGATCAACTAATTGGAGCCAGTGTATTCAGTAAGATTGACTTGAGATCTGGATATCATCAGATTCGTGTGAAAGCGGAAGATATTCAAAAGACTGCTTTTCGAACGAGGTATGGGCATTATGAATATTCTGTTATGCCGTTCGGAGTTACTAATGCACCTGGTGTTTTCATGGAATATATGAACAGGATTTTTCATCCGTATCTGGATAAATTTGTGGTAGTTTTTATTGATGACATTCTGATTTATTCCAAGAATGACAAAGAGCATGCGGAACATCTCAGAATTGTGTTAGAGTTGTTGAAAGATAGGAAGTTGTATGCAAAGTTGTCCAAATGTGAGTTCTGGCTAAATGAAGTTAGTTTTCTTGGACATGTGATTTCTAAGAATGGTATTGCCGTGGATCCTACAAAAGTAGAAGCAGTATCTCAGTGGGAAGCGCCGAAGACTGTTTCTGAAATCAGAAGTTTTCTTGGTCTTGCAGGTTATTACAGAAAGTTTATCGAAGGATTCTCAAAGTTAGCATTACCGTTGACGAAATTGACTCGTAAAGGACAAGCGTTTATTTGGGATTCTGATTGTGAGAAAGGTTTCCAAGAATTGAAGCGGAGATTGACTAGTGCTCCTATTCTGATTTTGCCAAATCCGGTGGAATCTTTTGTGGTCTATTGTGATGCATCTCTGTTGGGTTTAGGTGGTGTTTTAATGCAGAATCAGCAGGTAGTTGCGTATGCTTCGAGACAGTTGAAGGTTCATGAAAAGAACTATCCTACTCATGACTTAGAGTTGGCAGCAGTTGTGTTTGTCTTGAAATTGTGGAGACATTATCTGTATGGTTCGAGGTTTGAAGTGTATAGTGATCATAAGAGTTTGAAGTATCTTTTCGATCAGAAAGAGCTCAATATGAGGCAAAGAAGGTGGTTGGAATTTCTCAAAGATTATGATTTTGGTTTGAATTACCATCCTGGTAAGGCAAATGTGGTTGCAGATGCTTTGAGCAGGAAATCCTTGCATATGTCTATGATGATGGTTCGTGAATTGGATTTAATTGAACAATTCCGAGATTTGAGTTTAGTTTGTGAAAGTACTCCGAAGTGTGTTCGTTTGGGTATGTTGAAACTTACTAGTGGTATTCTAGAAGAGATCAGGATCGGGCAAAAATCTGATGTTAATTTAGTTGATAAAATGACATTGATCAACCAAGGTCAAGGTGGTGAGTTTAGAATTGATGAAAATGATGTTATGAGATTTGGCGATAGAGTTTGTGTTCCTGATGTCGCAGAAATCAAGAAGAGTATATTAGAGGAAGGACATCGCAGTGGGATGAGCATTCATCCGGGTGCCACGAAAATGTATCATGATTTGAAGAAATTGTTTTGGTGGCCGAGAATGAATAAGGAAATAGCTGAATTTGTGTATGCATGTTTAATCTGTCAGAAATCGAAGATTGAGCATCAGAAGCCGTCTGGATTTATGCAACCAATGTTTATTCCAGAATGGAAGTGGGATAGTATTTCTATGGATTTTGTATCTGGGTTGCCGAGGACTCCTATGAATTGTGAAGCAATATGGGTCGTTGTGGATAGGTTGACTAAGTCTGCTCATTTTATACCGGTGCGAATGGACTACTCAATGGAGAGATTGGCACAGTTATATATTGAGAAAATAGTGAGTTTGCATGGAGTTCCTTCTAGTATTGTGTCAGATAGAGATCCGAGATTCACTTCGAAATTTTGGGAAGGATTGCAGAAGGCTTTGGGTACTAAATTGAGGTTGAGTTCAGCTTACCATCCTCAGACTGATGGACAGACGGAGAGGACGATTCAATCATTAGAAGATTTATTGCGTGCTTGTGTTTTAGAGCAGGGTGGAGCTT
This sequence comes from Vicia faba, assembly GCA_948472305.1. Lineage (NCBI taxonomy): Eukaryota > Viridiplantae > Streptophyta > Magnoliopsida > Fabales > Fabaceae > Vicia > Vicia faba. Next base: position 245,895,034 of record OX451735.1, read on the forward strand.
GGGATAGCTATTTGCCATTGATTGAATTTACTTATAACAATAGTTACCATTCGAGTATTGATATGGCTCCGTTTGAGGCATTGTATGGTAGACGGTGTAGAACACCTTTGTGTTGGTATGAATCTGGAGAGAGTTCGGTAGTTGGGCCAGAGATTGTTCAGCAGACTACTGAAAAGATCAAATTGATTCAAGAGAAGATGAGAGCTTCTCAGAGTCGTCAGAAAAGTTATCATGATAAGAGGAGAAAGAATTTAGAATTCAGTGCTGGAGATCATGTGTTTATGAGAGTTACTCCGATGACGGGTATTGGTCGGGCGTTGAAGTCTAAGAAGTTGACTCCGCGTTTTATTGGTCCGTTTCAGATTACGGAAAGAGTTGGAGAAGTTGCTTATCGTATCGCTTTACCTCCGAGACTTGTGAATTTGCACGATGTTTTTCATGTTTCTCAGCTGAGGAGATACATTCCAGACCCATCTCATGTAATCCAAATAGATGATGTACAAGTGAGAGATAACCTGACAGTAGAAACATTGCCTATGAGGATAGAAGATCGGGAAGTGAAACAGTTAAGAGGTAAAGAGATAGCATTAGTGAAGGTTGCTTGGGGAGGTCCAGCAGATGGAAATATCACTTGGGAGCTGGAGAGCCAGATGAAAGAGGCTTATCCTGAGCTGTTCGTCTAAGGTATGTTTTCGAGGACGAAAACTCTTTTAATGGGGGAGAGTTGTAACACCCCAGTTTCAATTTTTGATTTATTTAAATTTGGGAAATTATTTTATTAGGATTAATAAAATAAAAAGGAATTATTTATTTTGGAATATTTGAAGAAAATAAAAGAAATAAGAAATATTGAGATTTTTAAGTCATTGGGCTTAGATGTTGTTAGTAAAGAGTGGGGTGCAGAGAAATAAAGTTATGTTTGGGACTTAGGCCATTTTCTCATTATTCACGTTAACACAGAAGTTGGAATTTGGGAAAATAGAGCTCTGAAGGTACGAGGAACGGAGAACGAAGAACACCGCCCAAGAACTCAAAGCTGCTAATTGATAAGGTAAGGGGGGTTTATACTCGATTTATATTTGTTTATGGGTTTATGTACGGTTGATTCGGGTAATTGTAGGAAAATCCCAATTGTTAGATGTTTCTAGGGATCGATAACCGTAGGACTGAACCTTGTTAGAAAAGGGTTAGGTTCCCAATTTTTATGAATCGATTAAGAGTTTTAGGTCCCAAATGAGGAATTGGGAGTATATATCATGATCGTGAATTTACCTTGGAAGTTGTAGGGATAACCTCAGTGTCAGTAGAATCCCCCAAAGGAACGGTTAATCCCCGGTTAAGGTTACTATAATGATTGTTGGTATTTTGAATATGGTGGTTTGTTGTGAATTGTACAAACCTGATGTCGTTAGGTACCGAATTACGCGTTTGGCGGGCGTTTTCCCGCGTTTGGACTGCTGTTTCTGAGCTGCTGCAGGTTCAGGAAAATCCTGTTACGCGCTCAGCAACACGGGCCGTGTTGCACAACACGGGTGCCCGTGTTGCTCTTCTGTGTTGGAAGAGGGTGTGCTTCTGGTTGCACGACACGGGCCGTGTTGCACAACACGGGCACCCGTGTCAGATCCCCTGTACTGATAAAATTAAATGTGCGTTTTCTGGACGTGCTGCACAACACGGGCCGTGTTGCACAACACGGGCACCCGTGTTGCTCTGCTGTGATGATTTTTCTGAATTTTGGTTTCAGTGTTTTGACGCTGGATTTTTATTGCCATGCTTTTGGATAATGTTATCGAGCATGAACTATGATATGATTTGATGTGATTGATTGATGTTTAGACAGTATGCTGAGTGATTACATGCTATCCGTAACTTGATATGATTGATGTTTAAATAATATGCTGAGTGGTTACATGCTATTTCATATCATGTTATGTTTGATATTGTTGATGTGCATGATATGTTGATCGATGTTCATAGTATGCTGAGTGTTACATACTTACATATCATGTTGCATTTGTTAATTCCCATTGTGTGGAATTAACATGGTGGCCAATATACGTGTCCGCGATTTAATGGAACGTTGAGGTGGTAGCCGTGTCCGCGATATAATGGAACGGTGAGTTATCCGTGACCCGAGATTTAATGGGGCGGTGAAGTGGTACCACATGCATGGGTGTGTTGCATTAACTTGAATATAACATGAATGGATGATTTTTCCAATGTTATATTTGATTGTTTGTATGCACGTGTGATTGATAAATGGTTGATGATGTTTGATGAATATTTGCAAATATGAAAGGCAATATGTCATGGATATATGAATTGTAAAGGTTGTGTAAATTATGAAATATGCTAATTATTGGGTGATGCTTATGATTTCATGAGTTGATTGTTATGAACGTATAACCAAATGTATATTTGAGAAGCTCACCCTTACTGTTGAATATTTCAGATTGAGGAGCTTCGCTCAGGTGCTTGGCGAAGGCTTATCGTGTCTAGTTTAGTTTCATTCTAGTATGTCCGGGTCATGCTCTGTTAGTTGTAACTCCGGGAACGTTTGGTTGTTGAGCTGCTTTAGTCAGACTCGTTTATTCCTTTTATTGTTATAATATGACGTTGACTTTCCAGGTGTTAATCCCTGATGATTTTGAAAAATATTATAACATTTGATTTTATTAAATAAATTATTCCGCTGTGTAAACATGTATGAGTTACCACTAAGATTATGCATGAGAGAAATTTATTTTATTAAAAGAGAATTGTAGCATTCCTCGATTATACATGTACTCTGAAAATATGATTTTTAATATTTGCGAAAATTTATTCGGGGTTTTAGAGGGTGTTACAATAACTGCAAGAATACCGGTAGGAGAAGATGACTCCGTTGCGGAATAAACTGGGCAAATGGAAGATTTTGCGGGGAGAAAAGATACTCTAGCGACCATGCTGGGAAGCAATACTCTGTGGGAAGAGGGATGCCTTGCTGAGTGTTGATAATAATTTGTTGGGGATACCCTTGTTGTTGGAAGTGTTGATGGACTTTGCTGGGGTAAGAAGACTTCGTCGAGGACGCTCTTTCCGTGGCTTTTGGCTGAGGATAACCCAGTTATATCCTGTTAAGGAAATAACTCTTTGAATAAAGCCGGGAGACGCGTTCGTGCTCTGCGAAGGATAAGCTTCCAGAATTTACTGGGGATAAGCTTACTGCTTGGGGATATGAATTCCAGATTTCCTGGGGAACTAGATTGGATTCTCTTGGGGAAGTTTTGATATACGGGGGAAGTGGTTCCTTTGAATGTTGATATGCCGCCGGGGAACGATCTTTAGGCCAAGACTGCCGGGGATGCTTGTTAAGGATATATATGCTACTGGGGAATGATGAGATCTGCTGGAGGATACCCAACTTCCTTAAGGTTGATAACTTAGCTTCGCTTGGGGAGAGTATACTGTCTTGCTGACTTACTCTCTAGGGAATTAGGATATCTGGTTATGTTCTTCAGCCGAACTTACCTTGGTACCTTGGAGGACAGAACAATTAGGTTGCTTAGACAACTCTTTATTGCCCCTGTTTCTGAGGTGGGAGAGGAAGACCTATGAGGTGTTTGATGACTGCCAATTGACAAATCTTCTTCTGGTAGGCAAGTGACGAGATGACAGGACATAGTCGTACGCTTTGATCCCTAACTTTTGCCTGGACCGCCCTTTCGGGTTTTCAGTCCACCGGGATACCCGTTTTTGCCCAAGCCTCCTTTTCAAGTTTTCGACTTGCCGGGTGTACAGATTTTTTCATTTTCATCCCTTATTTTTACCCGAACCCTTTTGGTTCGCCGGGAAGCCCTTATTTTTGCCTAGGCCAGTCAACCTAGCAGGTCTTTGATTTTGCGTAGTATTTTTTTTTACTATGTCCGTACTCTTAGGATGTAGGGAGTTGCCCCTGTCAAAAGTGTTGTCGTACCACCAAAAGGTCTTCGTTGATCATGCAAGATTCGTAGCTGGAACTCATGTCCAATGCCCCAGGTGACTCAGGCGGAGATTTGTCCCAGGAATTTGAGAGATTCTCTGAATCTTGACTGGACTGCCCCAGATGACGGACCATGATCATGTCTGCCCCTTGATTGGAAGTGCTTTTGTTCCCAAGATATTCTTCGTGCGAATTTCTTTGCTGTTCGAACAACAAGTCATATGCAAACGAAGTTATGTTAAAATGCAAAGCTTATGTCTGTCTTGAAGATTTTTAAAAAAAAATGCATTTTTCAGTAAAACAAGCAAGCTTTGTAAAATGTGATGTCAACTTAAGATTTTACAGCGAGCCTTAAGGAGTCAGGATACCTTTCGTAACAGTATGCCTTCGAACTAACCCACGCTTCAGCTAGGAATTTTGAGGGTTATAACGTGGCCTGGTTCACGGTTTAAGAAACAAAGGATAAAGGCTCAAATTATTTGTACCCACCCGCTCTTCGTGATGTTCTTCAAACCTAAGCTCAGTTGACCGTACGTTAGGTTCTGTTTGAGTCTTTGCTCTGATTTTCCGGTGATGATTCGGATGTTGATAACTTATTTTGAATAGGCAGTCATTCCTTTTTTTGTCGAGGGTTTGTAAGACCTCTTTCTTGATTTTTGTTATCCCTTTCTTTTTTGCCTGAACTATTTCCTTTTTTGGAATTATAGTCAGCGGGATGCCCCAGTTTTGTAAGTCTCCTTCATGGGTTTTGACTTATTGGGCTTTTATTTTGAGAAGTAATGACTGCCTGTCTTTATGATCGTTTGGAACCATCACTGTCTTTCTTTGTTTTGTAAGGACCTCTTTGGTGCCATTTGTTATGCACTTGGATCAACTGAGAGAACTACCCTGCCCCAGGTTATGATTAAGGGTTTTAAATTTCGAAAAGAAAAACTCCTACTTCTTTGGCTCAGAGGGGTTGACGAGGGATTATCTTCCTTATAACTCCAGTGTTTAGGAATTGAAACAATGCCTGTACCTCATCAGCGGGGTCTGTTCAAAAGTATACTGTAAAGATCGTGGTATCGTTTTCGTCATCCTCCCTCAAGAGGCTTAGAATTATTAATCGAGCATTGAACATCACAAAAAATGAAAGCAATTTTAAATATAGCGAATGCGAATATATTGATTCAAAACAGACATATGTGATGCATTAATGAAATAACAACGTTTGACATGAATAAAATGTTTGAACAATCAAAAGAAAATTACAACTTGAAAATTCTAATGGGCAAAAGGTCTTCTCATCTCAGGACTTGTTACTTCAAATGATGCATCCTGTAGGGATGGTAGAAGCACTCAGCCTGACCCACTTGGGTGAAATCCACTACTCCTTCATTAATCAGGTCCTGTACTTTGTTCTTCAGAGCCCAGCTGTCGGCAGTGTCATGTCCAGGACTATCAGAGTGGTATGCACACCTTTTGTTGGGATGATAGTTAGGAGCAGAGATGTTGGGGTTCCGGGGAGGAGCCCTTAGTGTAATCAGATTCAACCTCAGCAGGTGTTGTAGAGCTTGAAACAATGGCATGTTGAGCTGGGTGAATTGCCTCTGGGACCTGCTTGGCTTACTCTGGTCAACCTGTTGCTCTGGGTGAGGTTGATGTTGGGCTTGTGAAGTAATAGCAATTTGGAGAGGTCCATTCTTCACCATACCAGACTCTTGTCCTCTTGGAAGCTTATCAAAGACCTGGTCCCTGACTCGGACTGGTTGCTTCATGTTGGATCTGTCTTGGTGGAGTTGACTGATCATGGTCCTCAACTCTTCTTGCTCCCGAGCTAAACCTTGGATGAGAGCCCTTTGCCCCAACATCCGGGTTTTCATTGTATCTACCTCAGCTTGCAGACGTTTCAGCCGTTCGTCTTTGTCATCTTCGGGACCTTTCTGGGCCAAATTCCCCATGAGGAGTGTCCTTAACTCTTCTTGCCCCTTGGATAGGCTTAAAAAGATTTCCCTGAACTGGGTCTCTTGAGCATGAAGACCCTGGTTATCTTGTTCGGAAGCCATTGCTGAAATAAACAGCGACAAAGGTAAGTGACCTGTCAAAAGGGTACCTGTAATGCAATGGTATGTATGATGTGCATGCAATGTTTTCAAGGATCTCGCGGGGTAAACAAGAAAGTTGTTAGAATTTGAATCCGGTAGCTTGATTGAAGGAACTGCATATTGTTGAGAGTCCTTCTTCAAGAGTCAAGGCTCACCATATCGAGTGGGTCATAGCCCCTGACAACCTTGGCTTGGGAAGCTCCTTCAAGTGTCAAAGCTCACCATATCCAGTGGGTCATAGCCCCTGACACCCTTGTCTAGAGGAAAATAAATCCCCTTTGCCCCTTGCTGGGCAGTTGGTTCACCATGACCTGCATCATAAGCCCTTGAGATCCTTGAAATGGATTAGGATGTATGCAATGGTATGATGTTATGTTATGCATGGGGTGATGTAAGTAACCCTGTTATGAGTCCCAATTAAGGACTGCAAACCAAAACCTGCAAGAAACTTGGTAAACTCTGTTATGAGTCCTAATTAAGGACTGCAAACCAAAACCTGCAAGAAACTTAGTAAACCCTGTTATGAGCCCCAATTAAGGACTATAAACAAAACCTGCAAGTAGTTTAGGTGTCAGAGAACCAGCATGCAAGTAGTCAAGTACGAAGGCACGCAAGTCACACAATAGAAGCCCTTAGAGTTTAGGCCAGCATGAGGTCTAGGTATTACCCTCTTTCAGTTTGTTGGTTCATACATGTCCTATCAAAGTAACCGGGTTCTTAGAGGATCCCAATATCATTGACTACCCTCAATCGGTCATAACTCCAGCATCGCAATCTTTTCTTACGGCCAGAACCATCACGAGAGTTTAGCCTCAATGGGCGTAGCATGCTGCTACTGTTCTAATGGCCAAGTTGTGTCATTTAAGGTTCTAAGGTTGTTGGTGCTTAATGACTCCTCAGAAGACCCATATTCTCCTCGTTGCAACACAAGGGATATCGGTACAGACCAAGGTGCCACACCAACGTAGCCACTGTTTCACCCGCGTCGGTCTACGCCGGACAGGTCCCTCACAGCTTATGCTACCTAACAGGGTATCCCCAGATCCGGGTTAGGATCTATGTAACTCCCATGCAACCCACAAATTTAAAGCAGACAAGTCAATACAATTGAAAACACAGTTATGAACTAACCCTAAGGTACACCTCACTTTATAAATATATCCCCAGCAGAGTCGCCAGTTCTGTGATCGGTGGATCTGGAACTGACTGTTTAACGCTGGTTCGCGAAATGTCGCGGAAGCAAGAGTCGCCACCGTCTTTTATTTTCTCCAAATGGAAAGGACAAAAGCACAGAAAAATTCCTTATAGAGATTGCTCTCGGTTCGGGAGGTAGATTATAGAAAGGGAAGGTGTTAGCACCCTTTCTATCCATGGTTATCCATGGGCTCTTAGATACTTGCTCATTTGTGTTTTCAAAATTGTTTGTTTGCTTTTCAACTGTGGGTTTAAAAAAAGTTTCTTTGAAAATTTCAGTTCGACTCTTGTATCAGTCCTCAAGAGTGTTTGAAAAATTGCTTTCGAAAGCTTTTTGAAAAGGTGTCGGTGTGAAAAGTATTTTTGATTTGTTTTGAAATTAGAGCAAGTATCTAGAGTCGTCTACCTACCCTAAGGAATTCGTCTGTGTAAATGTCCTTTAAAGTAGTGTCATCCCACCATTGAGAGGTAGGTAGCACCACCGTTGGAGGTGTTCGGGTCAATTCGAGGTTCGGGACATGGTGATCACCGGAGCAATAGGAAGACACCTTAGAAGCTACCCTCATGCCAGGTTCCCGGATCATGAGGACTTACTAAAACATCCTCTACTCGACGATCACCTTTCGAGAGGCAAGGCAACAGTGAAGCGTACCCTAGGGGTGGTGTGTGACTTGTGTGTCATTTCATTTATTTTTGTCTTGTCAGGTTATGGGTGATCTATGCGTTTGTTTTTATTTTTTTGTCATTCATTCTTGCATGCATTTATTTAACAGTTAAAAAAGATGCGGAAATTGAAAGTTCTAAACTATTACAAAGGCGCGGGTCCACATCGCCAAATTAAAATCCAGGACCCGATTTGACAGAAAAAATAAAGAAGAGTGCGAGAAATTAAATTTACACGGCTTTGGGAGAATTACATAAAAAAAATATAAGAAATAAAATAAAATGCGCGAATTGAAATTAAAATTGAAAGCGAGGGCGTTGGACCCTTTTTAATGAAATTAAATTATGATTATTAAATTAATGAAATTAGAAAGAAAAAGAAATTATTTTTTGAGTTTTTTTTGTATTTATGGTTTTTTATGAGAATTTAATGAAATTAAAAACCTAATTCTAGTTTTTATTTATTTATTAAAAAAATATGAAAATTACCTAAAATTAAACCTAATTAATTAATGCAATTTGATTTATAAAAATAATAGTAATGAATAATTAATTATTATAATGGTAAAAGAAAAGAAAAAGATAAAAAGTGATTAAAACCCTAATTCTATAATTTTTAAGTTTATGAAAAAAAATGCCAAAGTTAATCCTAAAATTAAAGAACTAAATTAATTAACAAGATTTATTTACAAAAAAAGTTTAAATGAAATATATTTATATTTTTGCCTTTTCTGATTTTTTATATTTTATGAAAATAAGTTAAATTAAAGGAATTAATTAAAAAAAGAAATAATTGAAATAAATAAAATAAGGAAAAGAAAGAAAATACAATACCTTGGGGGGCTTCTGTCCCCTTTTTGGAGGTGAATTGGAGTGGGTTGGCCATTTGTGTTCTGGCCTCATCATACATAAGTTGTTCTACTTTGGCCATTTGGCTTTTGGCTTTTGGCCATTTGCGTTTTGGCTTTTGACCATTTGTGTTCTGGCTTCAACGTTCCTTAATGTCTGGCTTAATGTCTGCCTCGCCATGTATTGGTGTCATGCATAAAATGTTCTGTTTTGGCCATTTGGCTTTTGGCCTTTTGGCCATTTGGCTTTTGGCCTCAACGTTCCTTAATGAACCTGCATGGGATCCTGTCTAAATCTGCAGTGTTGAACCTCATGAACACATTAAATAAAATCATAAAAATTCAAATAAAACCAACATATGAAGAAATTTAATGTTTAGGCACAATATAGCATGTATGAATGATTATACCCTTTTGATCATGGAGATCAAATCAATCTTACCCTTACTGGAAGATTGGTGACCTGAATGCTTTTATGCCTTACTGGAAAATTAGGATCATGGAGATCAAGCCAGCCTTATCCTTACTGAAGAAGTAGTGAGGTATTGGTTTATAACTATGATGGCTTGTTTGTGGTGAGAGAGGGATTTGTAATAAGAATTTCAAGGTTTTAGGGTTTTTGAAAGAATTTGATATTCTAACAGTGTTGTGGCAAGGTTTTTTCTCTCTTTTTCTCTTCTCCTGGTTTGTGTGAAAAGAAGGTGATTATATAATGGAAATTAGGGTAAAGTAAATGGGCTTTGAATGTGCAATTGGGCCTCCAATATTCACTTGAATTCGTCACTTTCGAGGCTAAATCGCAGGGACTTAAGTGCATTTTTTGAAGTTTAAATGTGAAAACAAAATGTAGACGACATCGAGAACTAACTCCTGTCCGAAAATCGACTCAATCGGATAAACGGTGAATTAGTTATGAATTTTTGAAGTTTCAGCTCAGACAAACTTATTTTGGGCTTCAGTGTCGACTCTGACACGTTCTTCAATAAAAAACTGGTATTGATCGGTGCATAATTTGGTCTCGACTTTTGAAGCAAAGTTGTAGATCTATGAGTCAGGGACCTTGTGTAAAAATATGAGTCCAATCCGATAAAAATTGACCGAGTTATGAATTTTCGAAGTTTCGGCTCAGATGAAATAATATTCAGCATTCAGGATTTTCAGCGTGTCACGCACTCTGAGCAAAAAACGAAGGCCTTTTGAATACCGTTTGAACTCAATACCTTCTGTGAAAATGTAGCCAACGCAATTTGTGAAATTTTGGCGCCGGAACCAGCTCGATACGATGAAAATCGACCAAGTTATGATTTTTTGAACATGACGCAAATAAACTTCTGTCATAAATTTTCTGCACGAAAATACCTGATAAATCCACATTTTTGAAGACCTTTTGATCGAAATTGGCTTCCAGCCGTGAGAGATGAAAATGTAGATAATGTCAAGACGGAATTTTGGCCACCGGAACGGGTTCAAAACGAGTCACGATCTTCAAGTTATGAATTTTTTAGCGCGTAAAAACTGCACTTTCAGCACACTTTTTCACCATATTTCTTCGAGAAAACTCACACATTCGGATACCTTCTTTAAAGAATTGACTCTTGAGCCGAACCTGAATTTGAGAATACGTTATCAGAGATATCTTGGCGAAAGAACACTTGAATGTGATGCGCCGGGTTGGACTTGTGAATTTTTCTTGAAATGTTTTGAGAAATATGGGAGGGCAAATTTTGGGGTACAACAAGAGGGTACTTACCTATGAGACTTCATCCAAGCCTAAACCTAAGGACTTGTTTGTATATACTTGTACATAACATCATAAGCATCATGAACATCATAAGCATTCTCACTAACCATTTCAAGGATTTTTGGAATTCATCTTTGTTCTATTTTGTAGGACATGGCTTCTGCTCGTAGGAATACCATTCAAGTCAGTCTCGTGAGGGTACCTCCACAACTTAAGGATTTAGTATCAAGGGTCCCTGAAGATTCTCCATTCACCAAAAGACATGGTCGACTCCTTAGTTTGGTTACCTCAAGTATTGAAGAAGATATGGTAAAGGTGCTTGTCCAATTCTTCGACCCTTTGCATCATTGCTTCACTTTTCCTGATTACCAACTTGTGCCCACTTTGGAAGAATATTTTCAACTCATGGGGATCCCTATTCTTGATCAGTTACCTTTCAACGGTATTGAAAGAGACCCTAAACCTGAGGAAATTTCTCGAGCTCTACATATGCAACCATCTGACATAGTAGCAAATTGGGTAACAAGGAGTGGTGTCAAAGGGTTCCTAGCAAAGTTTTTGTTGGAGAAGGCTCAAAAGTGTTGGAATACTTTGGATCTACAAGCCTTTGAGGAAATTTTGGCTCTTCTCGTCTATGGGTTGGTACTATTTCCCAATCCTGACCAACTTATAGATATAAATGCGATCAAAGTTTTCATATATCGTAATCTGGTGCCTACATTGCTTGGAGACATCTTGCATTCTCTTCACTCTCTCACTTTGAAGAAAAGAGGGACTTTGATGTGTTGCACTCCTCTTTTGGCTAGGTGGTTTAATTCGCACCTACCTCGATCCGTGATGAAGAATAAATAAGGTATGAGGTTGTCTAAAAGATTGATGTCACTTTTACATGCTGATATCCTTTGGTATTATCGCTCTTTGGAAGACATTACCATCATTGATCACTGTGGGGAATTACCTAATGCCCCTCTACTTGGAATTAGGGGAGGCATTACTTACAACCCTTGTTTAGCTTTGCGACAATTTGGATATGCTAGGAGAGATGGCCCTCATGAGGTACTCATCCAAGGAATTGTGTTTGACTACGAAAGTGATACCCAAGGTTACCGTCAAAGATTTATACAAGCTTGGGGTATGGTTAACAAAGTTGATAGCAAGACGTTGGGGCGTAAGAACTCCATTCCTTTAGAACCTTATCTTAAATGGGTGCGGGCTCGCGCTCAAAGTCTTAAGATGCCTTATGAAGCCGTCTTACCTGTTATCATGGAGCCGGTAGTTGAGGGAGACGTTCCACATACTATCCTCCATCCTGATATGCCTACTTCTCTTGAAGATTTGCAAAATGCTCGGATTCAGTTAAGAGGAGAGTGAGACACCTTTGAAGCTAAGTTCTATGAGGGCGAGAAGAAGATATTAGAGCTTACATGGGAGCTTCATGAAGAAAGGAGTTTAAACACCTACATTGCGCCAAAGAGGATGCACACAACTTTTCTGTCTTAAGAGTTTACTTTATGCTTATTTCTGTTTTTGTAAGCCCAAGAGGCATGTTTGTATTCAAATCAGAACTCTTTAATGCAAGTTAACGTTTGTTCACTCTTTGTCTATACAAATTTAAATTCTTTAAATCCTTGAAATCATTTGCATATACATATTCATGCATTATATCATAAGCAAGCTTTTCACAACAGGTTTCCTCATCTTTCTACTGTTTATTTTAGTAAGAATGGATCTCGAACAAACAGTGAAAGACTTGCAAGCTCAGAACATTCAGTTCCAAGTCACCTTGATGACCTTAGCCAAAGGGCAGCAAGAGCTAATGACAGCATTGACAACCAAAAAGAAGAAAAAGAAGGCCCTCATCAACATGGGGAAGAGATTCAAAGAACCAATTCGCCAAGTGCAAATAGTCAAAGACTCATCTGAGGAGGATGAGAACCAAGAAGAAGAGATAAGAAGTACCCGTGCTAAGGGTGTGAGTGATCAAGCTTCTGAAGATGAGGGTCACTTTGATGAACAATACCCACCTGCTGGTGAGGAAAAGTACAAAGAATTGGAAGATAGGCTAAAGGCAGTTGAAATTCAAGTTGTGCCTGGCTTGGATTTTAGTGATTTGGGCCTAGTTCCTGGGGTCGTCATTCCTTATAAGTTTAAGGCTCCAGTCTTCGCCAAGTATGATGGGGTCTCCAATCCCATACTACGTCTAAGAGCTTATGTGCGCAAAATACAACCACACACTACTGACAGAAAACTATGGATTCACTTTTTCCAAGAGAGTCTAGTTGGAACTCAACTAGATTGGTTTTATTAATTAGAAGGTTCCCGCGTCCATACGTGGTAGGATTTGGCCACTGCCTTCTATCACCAGTATCAATACAACACCGACTTGGCACCAACGAGAGTTTAGCTTCAGAATATGACCATGGGAAGTAACGAAGGATTTAAAGTATATGCCCAAAAGTGGAGGGACCTTGCCAGTAGGGTCAAGCCACCTTTGACTGAAAGAGAGCTAGTTAATATGTTCATGGGCACGTTAACTGGTCCATTCTTCAACCTGTTAATTGGAAGTTCTTCGTCTGAATTCTCCAAATTGATTTTAACTGGTGAAAGGATTGAAAGCGGTATTAGAAGCAAAAAAAAATACCTATGGCATCTGGTTCCACATCCAACTCCGTCAGAAGGCCCTTCACTGGAAAAAAGGAAACAAATGTTTTATATAGGGCAAGAGCCCATACCAAGAAGGACCATCATTCATCTGTAAACGCTGTGTTAATTTCCAACCCTCAACCTACTCAAAGGAAACCCTCCAACAATCAGAGACCTGAAGTTCCCCGACGATAATTTACAAGAATAAGCATGTCATTATCATAAGCCTTACAACATTTGATAAAGGCCAATTTGGTGACTCTGCACAATCCACCATCCAACCCTGATGTTTCCTCACCTAATTATAAACCGAATGCGAAATGCGCATACCATTCCAACAGCCCCGGCCATGAGAACGATCAGTGTTGGGCCTTGAAGAACAAAATTCAAGATTTGATAGATAACAAGACAATTGAGTTTGATCCACCCGCTACTCCAAACGTGATAACCGCGCCAATGCCGAAACATAGAAAAGGGGTTAATGCCATTGATGATGTTACTTTTATCGCCTTTGTCGAAGATTTAACAACTCCCTTGACCATTGTGAAAGCTAATTTGCTAAAAGTCGATGTGTTTCCTGGATGTTCCAAAAATTGTTCCTGTTGTGATCAACGAGAAAATGGATGCGAGCTACTGAAGAAAGGTGTGCAACGCCAAATAAATAGCCGCGAGATTCTATTCGAAAAGATTCCCACCATCAAAAATTCAATCGACAAAGATGATAATTTTGGCCATCATAACAATTTCAAACAAACCTCTTAGGATCTCATCCAAAGGTCCTATCAGGATTTCAAATAAACCGATCATTGCTCCTCTCATAATCACTGTTGTCGGACCTGTTCCATACATCTCTGATAAAGCGGTACCATGGAATTGCGGTGCCGAGGTTTATTACCCTGGGGTAAAACAAAATTCTTGGATTGATGATAATGAAGCTGGTGTTACCAATATTACTGGTTCTAGTAAAGTCACAAGAATAGGAAGGGTCTTTTCCCCTGTTATCTCACTACCAACCACTACCACAGTTCCAGTCTGCATAACCAATGACAATTCCGGTGCTAGTACTAAAGGAAAAGGGAAAGAAGGTGAGCCTGCTAGGGAAGAGGCACCTGCGAAAAAGTTTGTTATGGAAGAACCATCCACTCAAGAGATGGAGGAGATTCTGAAGATCATCAAGAAAAGCGACTTCAAAATAGTAGAGCAGTTGGGGAAAACCCCTTCTAAAATATCAATGTTGTCCTTATTGCTATGTTTCGGCGCCCATGCAAAAGCTTTGATTAAGTTTTTGAAAAAGGCTCATGTTCCTCAAGAAACCACAGCTGACCAATTTGAGAACTGCGTAGCAAGTCTGACAGTTGGCAATGGTCTGGGGTTCTCCGGCACAGATTTAACTCCCATGGGAAAGAATCACAATAAAGCCTTGCATGTTTTTGTTGAATGTAAGGGGACCACTCTTGCACATGTTTTGGTTGACACAGGCTCATCTCTAAATGTGTTACCTAAAGGCGCTTTAAATCGGCTAGACTGTGAAGGTTTGGTTTTGAAGCCAAGTGATATTGTCGTGAGGGAATTTGATGGGTCGAAAAGGATGGTTCATGGAGAGGTGGATCTCCAAATTAAGGTTGGTTCCCAGATTTTCAACTTCATATTCTGTATAATGGACATATGGCATGCGTATTCTTGCTAGCTTGGGCGCCCATGGATCCATGGGGCAGGTGCGGTCACTTCTACTCTCCACCAGAAGTTAAAATATCCAGTTCAAGGGAAGGTTTTCACTGTTTGCAGCGAGGAAGAATTTATGGTAAGCCATCTCAATTCTTTCAAGTACGTAGAAATGGATGGCGAATTCATAGAAACTCCTTGCCAGACGTTTGAACTTGTGGCCGCCAGCAAAATCTCTTCTGATACTCCAAGATCTGATAAAGTTATCCCCAAGATGGTATCTCTTAAAGATGCCCATGCTGTGGTAGAAGAAGGAAACAATGTGATGTGGGGTCAACTCCTCGATATCCCGTTCAAGGCAGAAAATTTTGGGTTAGGTTTCACCTCCCAAGCTCCGAAAGAAGTTAGAAGGGATCGTGCTGGAAAGCCGCCTCTCCACCTCAAAAATCATGAAGTAAATGATGTAGAAGACTCCGATGATGAGTGTGCTTTTGAAGACTGGATCTACCCAACAACCGAAGGGAAGCTCAACAATTGGCATACAAAGGATTTCACTCCTGTTTCTTTCACCGAGGAGTAAATACTATTTACTTTTTCTATCAATTCAAGAACTTTATGTCTGTAATATTATTTCCAAACAACGACTTTTAAGCCATATGCCTTTCCCGGGGCACTTTGGTCCATTTGTTAAGGGTTTTGCTCATGTTTCATCTATCATGTGATCATTTAATGTAAACCATTGGACCTCTTTGCATTCAAATTTTATGTTCATTGTCTTTCATTTCCCCTATTACATGTTTCAATAGCCATGTATCTTACATGCGCACACACACACACACATTTTGGAGATCATCATCCACTCTGGATCTTATTGTTAATAACTCTACTATTATCGGCTATGACTTTGAATATCCTATCAGCCAAGCCAAAGACGAAGGAGAGGAAGATTGTGATATACCAGGAGAACTAGCCAGACTTCTATTACAAGAGGAAAAAGCTATTCAACCACATGAAGAGTCAGTAGAGGTCATCTACTTGGGTACTGAGTCAGATAAGAAGGAAATCAGGATCGACATTAATTTGGAAAGTAGTGTTAAGAACAGATTGGTTCAGATTTTGTGCAATTACGTGGAAGTATTTGCTTGGTCATATGAAGATATGCCAGGGTTGGATACCGACATTGTGGTTCATCGTCTGCCTACGAAGGAAGACTACCCTCTTGTTAAAAAAAAGTTCGTCGCATGAGGCCTGATATGTCTGAAAAGATCAAATCCGAAGTAATGAAACAGTTTGATGCATGGTTCCTAGCTGTGACATCCTATCCTCAATGGGTGGCCAATATAGTACCAGTGCCAAAGAAAGACGGGAAAGTTCGCATGTGCGTAGACTATAGGGATCTGAATAGGGAAAGCCCCAAGGATGACTTCCCTCTACCACATATTGACGTCTTAGTCGATAATACTGCTCATCATAAGGTCGTCTCTTTCATGGATGGCTTCTCAGGCTATAATCAAATAAGGATGGCTCCCTAAGATATGGAAAAGACTACTTTCGTTACACAGTGGGGCACCTTCTGCTACAAGGTCATGTCGTTCGGATTAAAGAACGCAGGGGCAACATATCAAAGGGCTATGGTTGCTTTATTTCATGATATGATCCATCATGAAATAGAGGTCTATGTGGATGATATGATTGCAAGATCATAAACCAAAGAAGAACATCTCGATCACCTGCACAAACTATTCGAAAGACTGAAGAAGTACAAGCTAAGGTTAAACCCTAACAAGTGCACATTTGGAGTACGCTCTGGAAAGCTTCTAGGTTTTATGGTCAGCGATAAAGGAATTGAAGTTGATCCTGCTAAGGTAAAGGCCATCCAAGAAATTCCAGTTCCCCATTTTAAAAAAGAAGTCAGAGGATTCTTAGGTCATCTCAATTACATTGCCCGTTTCATATCCAACTTAACTGCTACTTGTGAACCACTCTTCAAACTCTTGAAGAAAGATCAGGTAGTCAAATGGTACGACGAATGCCAGATTTCTTTTGACAAAATCAAAGAATATTTACAAGAACCTCCTATTCTCATGCCTCTAGTTGAAGGAAGGACATTGATCATGTACTTGATAGTACTAGAGAATTCTATGGGGTGTGTTTTGGGCCAACATGACGGGTCTAGCCAAAACGAGCATGCTATTTATTACCTAAGCAAAAAGTTTACCGACTGTGAAACTAGATATTCACTGCTCGAGAAAACTTGCTGCGCTCTGGCATGGGATGCTCGCCGGCTGAGACAGTATATGTTGACTCATACCACTTTGTTGATTTCTAAGATGGACCCAATTAAGTACATCTTCGAAAAGCCTTCCCTTTTCGGACGGATATCCAGATTGCAAATGATCTTGACTGAGTACGACATTTAATACACGACTCAAAAATCCACCAAGGGAAGTGTACTATTAGATCATTTGGCCCATCAAGCCGTGGATGATTATCAATCAATGAATTTTGACTTCCCTGATGAGAATATCATGCTGGTAACTGACTGTGCAAAATCTGGACTGTATGACAGGCCTGAACAAGGATCCTGATGGACTATGGTATTCAATGGGGCTTCCAACGCCTTAGGTAATGGAATTGGTGCTATGATCATCTCTCCTGAAGGTTGCCACACTACTTTCACTGCTAGACTATGTTTCGATTGCACAAACAATATGGCCGAGTATGAAGCATGCATCTTAGGTCTGAAAGTTGCTATTGACCTAAGGATCAAACATTTGAATGTGTTCGGGGATTCCGCCTTAGTGATCAGCCAAGTAAAAGGAGATTGGGACACTAAACACCCTAATCTTATCCCTTACAAGGAACTTGTGTTATCCCTGATTCCTCACTTCGAAGAGATCACTTTTGAGCACCTCCCTAGGGAAGAAAACCAGTTGGCTGACGCTTTGGCAACCATGTCTTCAATGTTCAAAGTCAGATGGGACAACAAAGCCCCTATGATAACAATTGAAAGATTCAATGAACCTGTGCATTGCTATGAGCTTGACACCAATGCGGAAAAACCATGGTAACATGAGGTGAGGAGATACCTTGAAGCACAAGAGTATCCAGAGGGAGCATCTATCAATGACAGAAAGTTCTTACAAAGATTTGCAGCCAAATTCTTCCTAAGTAACGGGATATTGTACAAATGCAACCATGATTCGACTTTACTCTGATGTGTGGACAAGAAAGAGGCAGAGAAAATCATGGAAGACATGCACGATGGTCTCTTCGGTACTCACTCAAGTGGACATACAATGGCTAAGAAAATTTTAAGTGCAGGTTACTATTGGTCAACGATGGAGACTGATTGCCATCAACATTCAAGAACCTGTCACAAATGCCAAATCTATGCTGAAAAGGTCCATGTGCCTCCTATCGCTCTGAATGTCATGACCGCTCCATGGCCATTTTCAATGTGGGGCATTGACATGATCGAAGAGATCAAGCCTACAGCTTCCAATAGACATCGCTTCATCCTTGTTGCTATCGACTATTTCACCAAATGGGTCGAAGCCGCCTCATTTTCCTCAGTCACCAAGAATGTGGTAGCCAGATTCATCAGAAACAATCTCATATGCCGTTATGGTATCCCCGAAAGGATCATCACCGACAATGGGACTAACCTCAATAATGCTATGATTACTGAGCTTTGCACTCAGTTTAAGATCAAGCATCACAATTCTTCTCCATATAGACCAAAAATGAATGGCGAAGTCGAAGCGGCCAACAAAAATATCAAGAAGATTGTGTAGAAGATGGTAGTAACCTATAAAGATTGACATGAAATGTTTCCGTTTTCTCTACATAGCTACCGTACTTCATCTAGAACATCAACTGGGGAAACTCCCTTTTCTCTAGTCTATGGCATGGAAGTTGTTCTTCCAGTGGAAGTTCATATTCCCTCGCTTAGGATTATGATTGAGGAAGACTTAGGCGAAGACGAGTGGATTCAAACGAGATTGGATCAGCTGAACTTGATTGACGAAAAACAATTAGTTGCTATTTTCCATGGTCAGACGTATCAAAAACGGATGATTAAGGCTTTCAACAAAAAGATCAAGACCGAGTATATCAAGTTGGTGACTTGGTGATAAAACACATCATTTTACCAAAAGGTGACCCCAGAAGAAAATGGACTCCCAACTAGGAAGGGGCATTCATTGTCAAGAGAGTTTTCTCTGGCGGTGCCATGGTGCTGACTACCATGGACGATGAGGATTTCCCACATCCTATAAACACGGACATAGTTAAAAAATACTATGCATAAGAGACCTGTTAGGTTGACACGCCTAAGAAAAAAAAGGGCATCCCGGCAAACCAAAAGGTTTAGGCAAAAATTAGGGATATATGCAAAAGGTTATACACCCGGCAAGTTGAAAACTCGAAATTGCGACTTGGGGAAAAAAGGGTATCCTGGTGGACTGAAAACCCGAAAGGGAGATCCATGCAAAAGTTAAGGATTGAAAGCGTATGACTATGTCTCGTGGAATCAACACAGTCAATTCTATCACCAAGGTCCAAATTCAAATGGTCCAGGATCAATCCAATCTACTTTGATCAACGGCAAGGGACGTTCGAAGACATTGGGGCAATAGTAGAGCTGGAAGGCAATGAGATTATTTCACATGGCTATTTGTTTTTCATTCTCAATTTTGTTTTCCTTTTGACGATTTCCTCTTACTAGGATCTCTGTCTCTCTGTACCAAAAAAAACGCCTATTCATGGGCAAAATATCAATACAAATACACTTTGAAGTGCAAAATTTTTTGTATTTGTTTTGAATGCAAATTGGTCCAAAGACTAAAATTGAATGAATATATGCATATGAACATAATTAAAACTATTTGGAACATGTGTCCTGCTAAGCAGCAGCATCAACAACAGAGCATCAGCACACAACAACATTAAGCATCTCTTTAATATATATGAAATAGCCACACAGAGTTATCTCATCATCATTATCCCCACGAGGATGGCAGCAACCAACCTTTCCCCAACGGAGCGGCCCTCAAATTCTCTTTGGCCGCTTTCTCACCAGATAAGTTAATTTTGACAAGATTAAAGCCTAGGGAATTCCTTCCTAAAGGAAATTCACCTCCTCAACAGGGTTTATTCCCCAACAGAGTTATTTCCCCAGCTGAGTTCAAGAGCATCAACATACAACAATCAAGACACCATAAATTGCCCGGCTGAACCCATCATCCCCAGCTGAGCCCATCATCCCCAACTGAGACTATCACCCTCAGTTGGTTGTATCCTCCCCAAGCTGAGTATGCCTTACACGACTGAGTCTATACTCTCCAGTTTGAATTTCCCTTCAGATTATTGCAAATATCAGGGCCACAACCCCTAATCTCCAATAAAGCCGTCAACTAAGCCTCTATTATTCCCAAGAGATGCTTTAAAGCCTGGATCCGACCAGATATTAGCACTATTTTCAAGTTATTACTGAAACCTGGACCTGACCAGATAATAGTTTGACTTCTTCAATTACTGAAACCTGAACCCGACCAGATAACAGTTTGAGTTACTGAAACCTAGACCCGACCAGATAACAGTTTGACTTCTCCAATTACTGAAGCTTGGACACGACCGGATAACAGTTGATCTTAAATATGCTATGAAACCTAGACCCGACCAGATAGTAGCCTAGCTCTTCAAACATATAGAAGAACCTGAACTCAATCCGACCAAGGTTTAAACTCTTTTCCCCAGTAGAGTTGCTTCCATATCCCCAACCAATGGCTGAGAAACCTGGACCCGACTAGATATCAGTTTTCATTTCCATGCTTTCAAAAAAGTCGTTGTGAAGCCTGGATCCGACCAAATAGCAATCACCCTCAGAGATTCGTTGTAAAGCCTGGACCCGGCCAGATAACAACTAAATCCCCAAGAAGTTTATTATGAAACCTGGACCCGACCAGATAACAATTGATCGCATCGACCTCAAAAATCTGCAAGCCTAGACCTGACCAGATAACAGTTTTCAAGCCGTTTATTGTGAAACCTAGACCCGACCAGATAACAATTGGCCTTATCAACCTTAGAAATCTGCAAATCCTAGACCCGACCAGATAACAGTTTTCAAGCTGTTTATTGTGAAACCTGGACCCAACCAGATAACAATTGACCTTATCAACCTCATAAATCTGCAAAGCCTGGACCCGACCAGATAACAGTTTTAAAGAAGTTTATTGTGAAACCTGGACCCGACCAGATAACAATTAACCGTATCAACCTCAGAAGTCTGCAAAGCCTGGACCCAACCAGATAACAGTTTTCAAGCAGTTTATTGTGAAACTGGACCCGACCAGATAACATTAATCGTATCAACGTCGGAAATCTGCGAAGCCTGGACCCGACCAGATAACAGTTTTCAAACAGTTTATTTTGAAACTTGGACCCGACCAGATAACAATTGACCATATCGACCTCAGAAATCTACGAAGCCTGGACCCTACCAGATTATAGTTTTTAAACAATTTATTATGAAACTTGGAGCCTGACCAGATAACAATTAACTATGATCCCCATTAAGACACTATGAAGCCTGGACTCGACCAGATAATAGTACAACTTTCCAAAAACCATGAAGCCTGGATCCGACAAGATAGTAGTTGCCATTCTAAGTTACTGCGAAGCCTGGATCCGACCAGATAATGGTTAACTTCTGTATCCCCAATAAGTTGTTGTGAAGCCTGGACCCGACCAGATAGCAGTCGACTACTTCATCCTCAGCAACTGTGAAGCCTGGATCCAACCAGATAACAGTTGACATTGGAGCGATCTTCCCCAGCAAAAGCACCATTTCAACAAAATTTGAAGATATGCATATTATTCATCTCCAACAGGCAATCAGGGATTCAATCTCCCAGAATTTCCTCGGCAGTAGTCAGGGATTTATTTCCCCATACAAAAACATACACTTCGCATTCATACATCATAGCATGTACATACCATACGCACTTTGCATGATACCACATCTGGAAAACATCTGCATTTTACTAACCCTTTTTCTCACAGGTAGAACATCAAGTTTTCGTATAAAATCAACAAGATATTTATGTTGATACTTCTTCCAGCGTTTACCAACACTCCTCCAAATGGCATCTATAAGCCCATTCACCATCCATCTTTGAGTGCAAATTTCTGGGCACTTTAGTGTTCAAATCATCTTTCACCTTCAAGTCACGAATGGCGGATCCGCCAATCTAATACTTCGGGTTCAAGAAGTTTGAACAGGGGCAGTTGTTGTACCCTAAAATTTCCCCTCTCATTTCACAAGGGATTACCCTGGATCCCAGGTTAACTTCTATCAAGTTTCCAGGCCTTGAACTATCAATTTTTCCAAGCAAGACCTTCACAAGGGCAAAATGGTCATTTACACACTAAGAAGTCTAACTTTGACTTTTAGATAAAAATCAAATCCCAAAAATCATATTTCATCAAGACATGTTGGAATATGAAGTCTGTTTCATCAAGAAATTTAAAAGTCAAATATTTACTTTGGAAAAGTCAAATTCTACAGTACTTAGAAATTTTTCAAAGTGTTTAAGCATTATGACCATTTCAGAACTTTTGACCAGATTATCACTAAAGCACTCAGCAAATTCTATATATTCTCAAGACAGAATTTGGTTAGAACTTCTGGGCAAGTTTTCACAAAAGCTTCAGTCAGAGTTTGCCATGGTAATTCAAAGAAGGCTAAGAAGCATGCTACAAGATTTCTAGAAAGTTTGAAAGTTCCTTCAGAACATGCTGGAGTCAGAAGATAAGAGGATCAGAAGGTTAGATGCTACGCTGAAGCAGAACTTATAATCCAGAATCAAGCAAGGATGCAGAGTTTCACATGGCAGAATTTCTTATTTGATAAATTTCATCATCATTTAATGCTCACAACCACTTGTGAGTTGTTATCCAAAGGATTTCCCCCACGTGTACCCCTACTGTCTTGGGAAGACAAACTTTTTGTGCAAAAGCATGCTAGACCCATGCGTTGTTTCTACTTTTCCTTAATTCATGCTGACAAATCCAGCTTAGGCGATGTTAACCATCCTACTTGATGCATTGACCACACTTGTTTAAGCTTACTTCAAGAGTAAGTCGGCATCTAGCATATGATTTTGGTGCCACTTGACCACTCCAAACTACAAAACCTTTTCCTATAAAAGAAAACCTTTGGCGATAGAAAAGAGGTCATAAAAATTTGAGAGAAAGGTGTGGAATTTAAGAAACAAAAGCCTTGAACCCCTGCAAAAATTCCAAGAGTCCAAAAATATTACAAACACAAAAATACAAAACCTTAGCATTTGATTCTTGCATTAAAGCTCCATTTTTTCTCAAGTTGTTTCCTGACCAAAACCACCCATACATTTCCTAATATACATTCAAAAGCAATCTAAAATTCTATAATCAAACAGTAACACATTCTCCACCAATATCCACTTCAAAGGATCAGAACTTTATCCCTTGGTTGTTCCAGAATTTTCTAATTCATTTACAACCCAAGTTGAAAGTTTCCAACCTGCTGAAAACGTGAGGAAGTTGTTCAGAACACCATAAGTAGTTAGAACCAGGTTCCATCTCCCAGAGTATTTTCCAGCTGCAAGGTAAGTTTCTGCTGACTCTCACCATATTATTTAGGCATTGTCAGATTTTACATATTTAACACAATGTAGATGTTTTGATCCTGATGATGTACATATTCTAAGATATCATGCATTTTCCTGCCTAAATAGAGGGAATTCCAGTTCAGAGTTTTATAAAGAAATTAGGAATCAGAATTAGGATTATCAAATTCATGTTGCTTTTGATTTGTGTTGCTGATATTTCTTGAAACATGTCATAATTGTCATGTGTGCAACTTTTGTTCTGTTAAGAAATGACTAAGTTGCAGATTCTCTGACTAGCAAGGAGAGAGAAAACGTTCTGACAGTTGCATCAGAACTTCTAAAAACTTCTGAATTCTCAAAAGATCCAGAACTTCTGAACTTTCATATTTTCTACTAACGTTGTTTCTGTTTGTGCAGCACGTCAGAGTCAGAACTTCTGACTTCTTCTATTTTCAGCATTTGTGTTAATTCTGTTTTCTTTCTCTTTTATTTTTTTTTTGCCATCATCTTTATTTTTCATTAATCAAAAATACCAAAAATATTATTCACATATTATATTTTCTTTTAACATAAAAAGACAAAATATTTTCTTAAACAAAACTTATTTCTTTTCTCAAATAAACAAGCATTTTACATTTCCTGTACATTCTTATCTATTTCAATATGGTTGTAATAGTAACCTAGAATTTTAATTTTCAATCCCCATTTGAAATTTGTACACCCCATCCCCCTAAATATTGTAATAGCGTAGGACTTTACATTTTCGCACTGTTATTGCTTTCATATATTGTTAGTAACTAGGGTGTGTATGGAAAGACTAAAACTAATGTTAGAAAACCCTAATTTAAGACCAAAATTATGCATGCAATCAAATAAACTTGCACCCTAGAACCCCTAATGTGATTCCACTTGTTGCCTTGTGAAAACGGCCATGTTATGCATGTGGGATGTCTTAGCAAAAATAATCAAAATACAAGATCATAGTCCCTCGATGACGCTATTCAAAGTTGCCTTTCAAAATGATCTTAGTCCCTAAAAGAAAAGTGTTAAGTCATCTCACAACATTGCTATCAAGGTCATACGATGACCCAATGCTCGTCCCTTCACATCCAACGATGGGGCTTCTTACCAAAACAATGGTAAGATATCAACCTCTAAAGGAGGAGGAAAAATAACACCTAAGACCTTTTGAGTAGGTAGATTACTTTTAGTTGCTTGCTCAATTTCAAAACAAACATCCTTGCTATTTTCAAAAACAATCACATACACTTTCAAAACACTTTCCAAATGTGAAATATTTTTAAAAGCTCAACACTTTTTGTATGCGTTCTTACGAACGAGGATCATTACAAAAGTTTGCCTAAACGATGGCGCCTTTTCAAAATACTTTCAAAAACCACACAAAGCACATTTTTCAAACAAAAGCAAGTGATCCATCAAGTAACTAAGAGCCCATGGAAAACCATGGATTAAAAGGGTGATAATACCTTTCCTTTTTATAATCTACCCCCCGAACTCAAGAAAACATCTCTAAAGGTCTTTCCTGTGTTTTTTCACCTTTCCTTATTAGGTAAAAGAAAAGTCGGTGGCGACTCTTGCTAAACCGCATCATTTGCAAATACAAAACACAAACACCCAAGTCAGTTCTCCCACCGTATCATAAGCACCTTCAATGATGAAGCTTGAATCACAATGAAGCTTTGTTGAATAAGACATAAAAATAAACTCATGAACTTGTAGATCAACTTGGTGGAATGTGTTGTGCTTTCACCTATAATATCAAAAATTAGGGAAAACATTCATTATATTTATTAGTTAAAAGTTAATCAATACAAAACATATATGATCACGAAATAGAAGTCAGCATTCTTAATGATTCCCCATGAGCAAAGCTAAAGATAAGGAGCAAAACATATAAGAACGAGTCCATCAACTTAGAATCTTTGAAAAAATTAAGGTTATCCTTTATAATCCCTTCCTAAAGATAAAAATTAAGGGCGGCAACTCTCGTTTTAAAAATCGGTCATAACAATATGCAAATTAAAACCATCTCCATATCTTAATCATATAAGCATATTCAACATAATTCAACACATTTGAATTATCTTCACTAAATTGCACAACATACATATTTCATGTCATTAATCACACACAATGGATTCTCATAGAATTAATCATCTCAACACATCATTATAACAAGTAGAAAACAAATTCTAATTATGTTATTCACATTCATCATCTTTTCACATCATTCTCTTACACAAAATCAAGTATCATGTTTTTCCTAAAAACCAATCCAAAACACATAGAATAAATTATTAAAATTCATGTAAATCAATGACAAATGATAAGCATCTATAATCCAAAACAATTTCAGAAAATAATAAAATTTTGCATTCCATACCGTGCTAAGCGCGACCCGCGGTGCTAAGCGGCCTCGCAATTTTGTAGTTCTGTTGTGGACATCCTCGGACTCCTACGAGTTTCAACCCTAAATTCCATCCAAACAGGAATTTCTCATAATTTAAATGTATTATAACATATATCTAACATATAACATCAAATACAAACAGCAAAACATAATTTCCAACATCAATTTCATGATTTCACATTCAAACCCTAACATGTCAAAATCTAGAAATTGAAGAACAAATCCCTAATTTCATGTTACTACTCATCACATACCATTGCATACACCCATAAATAAATGTATAACCACCATTACCTTAGATATAGATACTCTAGGGTTCTTCTTCTTCTCTTCTTCTTTTCTCCCTTTTATCTTCTTTCTTCTCTTCACTTGTTATCTTCACTTTCTCTTTCTAATTCTATATTTTTCTTATTTTGTTCAACTCTTACTAACTCTAAATGGGCTTAACTTCCCTCACCCATTCTAATGCAACATAAGGGCCAAATGTGTATTTTAATATTCTTACACTCAATAACCCAATAACATATAATACAGACATATGCCAATTAAATCAATTATTCACATAATCATACAAAATCAAATAATTAAATAATTATCAACCAAATAATAATTAACATGGAAATTAAATAGTAAAATAATTAATAAACAAAAATCAGGGTGTTATAACTCTCCCCCACATAAAAGATTTTCGTCCTCAAAAATTACCTCAAACAAACAACTTAGGATAAGACTCCCTCATCTGACTCTCTAATTCCTAAGTCATATTTCCACCCGCTGGTCCTCCCCAAGCTACCTTCACCAAGGAAATATCTTTACCACGAAGTTGCTTTAACTCTCGATCCTCAATTTGCATAGTTGAGGTCTCAACAGTCAAGTTATCTCTCACTTGAACGTCATCTAATTGAACCACATGGGATAGATCCACAAAGTATCTCCTCAACTAAGACACATGAAACACATCATAGAGATTAGGAAGCGACAGTGGCTAAGCAATCTAATAAGCCACTTCACCTAATTTCTCTGAAATTTGATAAGGACCAACAAAACCCAACATCCACTTACGCGACTTTAAAGCTCGGCCAACCCCCGTTACCAAAGTAACCCTAAGAAACACATGATCTCCATTATCAAACTCAAGTGCTTTCCTCCTCTTATCATGATAACTCTTCTGACAACTCTGAGAAGCCTTCATCTTCTCCTGAATCATTTTAACCTTATATGTAGTCTGTTGAACTATCTCAAGTCCAACCACAACACTCTCTCCAAATTCATACCAACACAAAGGCGTCATACATCTTCTACCATATAAAGCCTAGAACAGTGTCGTCACAATACTCTAATGGAAACTGTTGTTATAAGTAAACTCAATCAAAGGCAAGTAATTATCCCAAGTACATCCAGATTCATACCAACATAAAGGTGTCATACATATTCTATCATATAAAGCCTCAAATGTACCATCCCGATACTCGAACGGAAACTGCTGTTATAAGTAAACTCAATCAAAGGCCAATAACTATCCCAGGCACCTCATTGTTCCAAAACATAAGCTCTCAAAAGATCCTCAAGTGACTCAATCATCCTCAGTCTGACCATTTGTTTGCAAATGATAAGCAAAACTCAAATGCAACTTCGTACCTAAAGCATTTTTCAAACCTTCCCAAAATCTCAAAGTTAACCCTGTATCTTTATCTGACACAATACTAGATAGAATACCATGCAAACTTACCATCTTCTCAATGTACAACTTTGTAAGCTTCTCCATCGGATAATTCGTCCTCATCGTAATAAAGTTAGCATATTTAGTCAATATATCCATAATATTCCAAATAGCTTCACAATTACTCAGAGTTTTAGGTAAACCATAAACAAAATCCATAGAAATGCTATCCCATTTCCATTCAGGAATAGATAACAATTGCAACAAACTAGATGGTTTCTGTTGTTCAATCTTCGACTTCTGACAAATCAAATAAGAATACACAAATTCCACAATCTCTTTCTTCATACCTGACCAGCAAAATAATTTCCTCAAATCTTGATACATCTTAGTAGCTCCAGGATGAATACTCAATCCACTACGATGCCCTTCCTTAAGAATACGCTTCTTCAAATCAGCTATATTTGGAACACAGACTCTATCATGAAATCTCATGATACCATTCACATCAATCCAAAAATCACCACCTTGACCTTGATTGATCAACGTTAATCTATCCACCAAAATCAAATCTCATCAAGAATTCCACTAGTAAGCTTCAACATACCAAGCTTAACTCCAGAAGAAGTCTCTTCATACACCAAACTCATATCTCGAAATTGTTCAAGTAATTCCAACCATCTTCTTTGCCTCATATTCAACTCTTTCTGGTTAATTAGATATTTCAAACTCTTGTGATCACTAAACACATTAAACCTCGATCCAAACAAATAATTCCTCCAAAGTTTCAATACAAACACAATAGCAGCTAACACCAAATCATGAGTCGGATAGTTCCTTTCATGTACTTTAAGTTTCCTTGAAGTATAAGCTATAACTTGTCGATTCTGCATCAACACACCTCATAAACCTATCAATAAAGCATCATAATACACAACAAACGGTTTTGTTGAATCTGGAAAAATCAAAATAGAAGTGGTTGCCAATGTTGTCTTAAGCTCTTGAAAACCAGCTTCACATTGTGCAGTCCTAATAAAGGCTTGACCATTCCTAGTCAATTGTGTTAGCGTCAAAGCTAACTTGGAAAATCCTTCAATAAACTTCCGATAATAACCTGTTAAACCAAGAAAACTTCTAATCTCAAAAATAAATTTTAGAGCTTCCTGATCAGTGCATTTTAATACATATTCTCTTATGTTCATACTTAGGAATTTCCATGGTTTAATTTTCTTCTTCTTCTATTTTATGATGTCTTTATAATTTAGTTTTTTTTTGTCTTTATTTGATTTTCGTATTTTATTTTCAGTACAAGCATCTTTCAATGAAAAATCTTAACTGGAGCTACGAGAATCAGATTGACACGTTCTAATATTTGTTGGAAATCTGGGAGAAAGAGCTACAACTTTCATGTTGGAGTCAAAAGCTTGTTAGGAGTGCATTATTTTCAATAATTCGTTAAAGTTTCTGACATTAGAAGTTAAGTTATTTCGGGTCATTTGTTGGGCATGGGTTAAGTTTTGAAACCCGGTTTGTATTAGAATTGAAACCCTTATTATGTTAAAAGGGTAATTAGCTACGGTATTGTAGTTTCACCTTCTATTCACGATCAAGAATTAGTTTTACTTTTCACAAATTATTTTAGGGAGTTTGGCATATTTGTAATGGAGAACTAAGAACCAATGATAGATCTACCGTTCATGTTTCCGCAAAAACTTTGAGGTTTTCTAGTTTCGATTCAATTTCTTTTCCCTTTCAATATTCTTCTTTATTTCTTGTTTTCTTAATTCGAGTTATATAGAATGTTGTTGATTTAATTTAATGTTGTGTGTTCCTATAATTTAATCGCGTTTGATTAATTTGCATAATCTTGTTTGCTTAATTCACGATACTTTAATCCGTTTTCTTAATTTGGAAATTAGGAATTTAAATTTCATAGTGTCAATTTCTCTTGTTAATTGGTATTGTAATTGAATAGGGATTAGAATTCACTTAGGGATTGGATTTGTAATTGTTAATGATGAGTTGGGAATCCGAACAATAGGTTGATTCGTTTTAGTTTATTTGATAATCATTTTTTTGCATTATTTTATGAATTGAATCCTAAACTCAAAATCCCCATTGTTCCTATCGTTGGTTATTAACAGTACAAGAATCCTTGAGAATGATACTCGAGTTGTCGTTATCGTTAACTACAGTTTTCCAAAAATACTCGTTTTTTATCCATGTGTGATAGCGGATTAAATTGGAGTTGTTGCTGGGGATTCTTGTTGTTATTAAATGATATTATAGCCATAGGTATAGTGTTCTTAAGAGCATTTTTCTTTTTTTTTTGTTGTGTTTGTTGATTTTTAGGGCTACAGTACGGGTTATGGTATAGTGGTAAGTATTACAGTCTGTCATGTAAGTTTTGGAAGCTGCTGTTTCAATTTTCTCTGAATGTTTTCCATAAGTTTAGAAAAATCAACGAACAGTACTCTTTTAAAATAGAATTCTAAAATATTTTGACCTTCAAAATCGCAAGTTCCTCTTTTTTTCTATTTTATTTGATTTAATTTCTATTTTCATATTTTCAGAAAATTCCAAAAGAAATTGTGAAATTTTAATTTGACTTAATTAATTTAACTTCCGTGTTTTTGTTTATTTATTTATTTTTTTTAATTTTTTTTGGGTCTTGAATTGTTTCTTCATAATATGGACATTGTCGGTATGAAACATCCTGTGGAAGAACATTCTATTTTTTACATTGAATTGCTTTCTTAGTTGGTTGAAGATACATATTATGATATGTTTTTAGCTAATTTTCCATCATTGTATGACTTTGATGATACTTATTCTTATGACTCATGTACTGACACTAACATTTGCTCTGTTTGTGCTGAGATTGGTGTAGCCTTGCAGGGTGACATTTTTCATACAAGTGAAGTTGTCGATAAAGTTGTTTATGCAACTGAAGCTCTTAACATCCTGACTTCCCCAAGAATACCGTCCATTGAACATCCACCTTCCCTAGAGCTGAAACCACTTCTTGGAAATTTGAAATATGCTTATTTAGAGAGGAATGAAAAAATTCCAGTTATAATTTCTTTCAGCCTTGATTTTGATCAAGAAAATAAGCTTTTGCATATTTTGAAGAAGCATGAGAAAGGAATTGGATGGAACGTTCCTGACATTCTTGATATTAGTCCATCCATGATTATGCATAGGATCTCACATTCTGATGAAACTAAAGCAGTGAGGAAGACCCTTCAACCGCTGGTCCTTGATGTTGTGAGGAATGTGATCACTTTCACGTGCACATTCACTAATTTTACTTATCGCAGATTGTTCTTTGATTCTGAAATAAAAGACGAAGGCACTAAACCAAATTTCGAGGTCAATGGACAATATCCGAAGCTACTCCATGAGAGCCCCATTTTTTAGGGAGATATTGTAGAAGAGTCCTCACTAGAAAAAGGTTGTTTATAAAATCACCTATCTTCCTTGACTGCTCGGGTGTGTTATTTCCTCTCACTTTTGTTTAATAGTTATGTCCTTTCATTGAGGACAATGCATATTTTAAGTGTGGGGGAGGAAACCATTTATGTGTTTTGTTTTCTTTCAGTTTTTTGTTTTGTTTTGTTTTGTTTTGTTTTCGTTTCTTTAAGTGAAAAAGGAAAAAAAATAGAAACACTATGCATTTTTTGAAAGTTTTAGGCTGCAAATTAATTTGAGATTAGTCATGGAGACTTGGGAAAAGTTCACAAGATCGGTATTGTTTTAATACCTTAAGTCTTATGAATATGGAAATCCATTTAACACCTTGAATTCTCATCCTTTAATATCTCTTAAGTAGTTTATTTTAGCTGTTAACACCATCTCACACACGCCCTACGTAGGGAAGCCGATGAAAATAAGTGAATGATCCAAACTTTTAAATGAATTCTCTTAAAAAATTAGGGAATGCACCTTCTAAGTTGGGTGACCTTCACAAGGTCACTTAACCCAATGGTTGTGGAACCTACAAAAACATAATAATAACATCCATTGATGGTTGATTCAGAGGTTTCTGGTGTTGAACTTGGTAGGGAGGATTACGGTCCAATCCCCCACAACTATAATTGGGAAAATAAGAGATTATGCCACTTAGTTACCAGAACCCTGTACAAAAAAGATCAGAGTCACTAATCGGTCGCCTTACTATGAGTGTGTGGGGATAATAGGCTTAATGTGATTGCGCTAGAATGAAAGAGAGCGAAAATGAGGATGAGTAAGTTAGCCTTAGGAGAGAAGCTTATGACCATACAATTACAGATTTGTGTTCTTATGATATCCTTAATGCACAAGATTATTACCTAACAATGTTATCTTAACCAAGGAAGCGCTTGTAGCCTGGGATGAGTATCTGAATCCTGTAGTGTTTCATGAATCTTGATTCTATTTTTACTCGGAGTGCAAAAGTTCAAGCGTGGGGGAATTTGATCAGTGCATTTTAATACAATTTCTCTTATGTTTGTACTTAGGAATTTCCATGGTTTGTTTTATTTATTTTTTTATTTTATGATGTTTTTATAATTTAGTTTATGTTTTCCTTTATTTGATTTTCGTATTTTGTTTTCAGTATTAGCAGCTTTCAATGAAAAAAAATCATATTTAAAGCTACAGGAATCGCATTGACACGTTCTAATATTCATTGGAAAGCTGAGAGAAAGAGCTACAACTTTCACATTGGAGTCAGGAGCTGATTCAGAGTGAATTATTCCAAGTAATTCGTTTAAGTTTCTAACTTTAGAAATTAAGTTGTTTCGGGTCATTTGTTGGGCCTAGGTTAAGTTTTCTAATCCGATTTATATTAGAATTGAAACCCTTATTCTGTTAAAAGGGTAATCAGCCACGGTACTGTAGTTTCACCTTCTATTCATGATTAAAATTTAGTTTTACTTTTCACGAATTATTTTAGGGAGTTTGGCATTATGTAATGGAGAACTAAGAACCAAGGATCGATCTACTATTCATGTTTCCGCCAAAACTTTGAGGTTTTATAATTTTGATTCAATTTATTTTCCCTTTCAATATTCTTCTATATTTCTTGTTTGTTTAATTCCAGTTATATAGAATTTTATTGATTTAATTCGATGATTGTGTGTTCTTATAATTTAATCATGTTTGCTTAATCTGTGTAATCGTGCTTTCTTAATTCATGATACTTTAATCTGTTTTCTTAATTCAGAAATTAGGAACTTACATTTCACAATGTCAATTTCACTTGTTGATTGGTACTGTAATTGAATAGGGATTAGAATTCGCTTAGGTATTATATTTGTAATTTTCGAAGTTAAGTTGGGAATCTGAACAGTAGGTTGATTTGTTTTAGCTTAGTTGATAATCACTTTTTTGCATTATTTTTTGAATTGAATCCTAAAATCAAAACCCCCTATTGTTTCAATCGTTGGTTATTAATAGTATAAGAATCCTTGAGAACGATACTCGAGTTGTCGTTACCGTTAACTACAGTTTTCCAAAAATACTCGTTTTTGATCTGTGCGCGACAGTGGATCACTTCCCATTGAGATACAACCTCAATCTTTGATGGGTCAACAGAAATACCACCTCTCGATATCA
Organism: Vicia faba; assembly: GCA_948472305.1. NCBI lineage: Eukaryota > Viridiplantae > Streptophyta > Magnoliopsida > Fabales > Fabaceae > Vicia > Vicia faba. The sequence continues at coordinate 245,928,176 of OX451735.1, forward strand.
CATGACCAAGGAAACTCACTTCCTTCAACCAAAACTCACATTTAGAAAACTTAGCATACAAATGCTTATCTTTCAACACAGATAACACAATCTTCAAATGCTCAACATGATCTTCTTCACTGTTTGATTAGATAAAAACATCATTGATGAAAACAACAACAAACTCATCCAAATACTGATGGAAAATCATGTTCATATCCATAAATACACTAGGTGCATTGGTCACACCGAACGACATTACAAAATACTCATAATGACCATATCTTGTTCTTAAAGGAGTCTTTTGAATATCTTCAGCCTTCACACGAATCTGATATACCCATACCTTAAATCTATCTTACTGAACACACTTGCACCAACCAATTAATCCATAAAATCATCAATCCTCAGAAGTGGATACTTATTCTTGATAGTCACCTTATTCAGTTGTCTATAATCCATACATAACCTCATAATACCTTCCTTCTTCTTAACCAACAAAACTTGTGCACCCTACGGTGACACACTAGGACGAATAAACCTCTTCTCAAGCAAATCCTCAATTTGACTCTTCAACTCTTTCAATTCAGATGCTGACATCCGATATGGAGCCACCGATACTGGACTAGTTCTAAGAATCAAATCAATCGTAAACTCCACCTCACGTTTTGGCGTTATATCACTTCCATCTTCAGGAAATACCTTAGAAAAATCATGAACTATTGATAATTCACCAATCATTCGTTTCCAACCAACATTCAATGTTGCCATACAAGCTAACAACACAGCACCATCCTTCACAGATTCATTCACTTGCTTGGCAGACAAGCCTATCCCATCCAATACGATGCCATCTATTATCTACAAGAGATTAAGGGTGATCAATTCCTTAATTTGTCAATAGGTAGCCGACAACCATAATGGAGCATAAACTAGCGTTACCAAACCATAATAGTGTCCCTTGAGGACTTGTGCTCAAAGTCACCTTAAGCACCATTGTCCAGCTCTTGACACCATAAACATTTAAGGGAAGAAAAGCTTCTCCCCACTTGTTTTAAACCCGCTCTTGCAACCAAGTGATCAGAAAAACAAGAAAGTACCAACCGTGTTTCACACAATGATGTGTACAAACGGAATAAACACATTAATAACTTGGCAAATTGGCCGACCATGCTCTCATACCACTTTATGTAACACCCCCTTTAAACCCTGCATAAATATATAACATAATCAGAGTAAATTAGCATTCATATCAAAAGAGAGCGTCACATTTACTTCACAATAAAAAAACACAATACGCTGGTCATACTCATAACACGCGTTTAAAATCATGATCCATACAATAACACATATGCATCTCGCAACGGAATAATTCTCAATTCAAAAATAATACTAATGATTGAATTCCCATACTAACAATCATTTCATAAAATGTTAGGCACTAAAGGCCATCATCACATACATCTCAATCCAACATGAATATATAAAATATAACATGAATCCAAATGTTCCCCGTGTTACATAGACCAGAGCATGAGTTACTACCTAATAAAACAGAGAAATAAAGAAATAGCTCCTCCAACTACTCCTTGCTAGAAACACCACCGCTATCCTCGACACCCGAGCGATGTCGTATAAAACATCATTTATAGTGAATGATGAGAACTCATATCATTAAGGAAATATATAATGATAAGCAATGCATAACAAACATACATCAATTGAATTCATCACACTTTATATAATCATGTATTCAACATACTTCAACACAACTCACATGATTTCATATACAACATTTCTCAATGATTCAAGATTCAAAGATAATCAATCACAAATACCACAAATGTAACATTCACACTAACATCACATATTGCACACCAATTCACATTTCACATCAACACATGTGACTCCAATGCAACTCAATGCAATATGTATATGGTACCAATTATTATCCTTATTGGTTCTTCCGGTTCCATCTCTCAGACAGATAACCACCAAAAAGCCTGTCCTCTAAGCTTCAAACTAATCTTCTAGATTTGGGATAAGTCAATAATTCCCACAAAATTACCAAAAATTTCCTCTTGACAACTCATGATGCATGTGAAATCTCAATATATATATATATATATATATATATATATATATATATATATATATATATATATATATATATATATATATATATATATATATATATATATATATATATATATATATATATATATATATATATATATATATATATATATATATATATATATATATATATATATATATATATATATATTAAGACCATCTCCATATCTTAATCATACAAGCATATTTCACATAATTTAACACATTTGAATTATCTTCACTAAATTGCACAACATACATATTTCATGTCATCAATCACACACAATGCATTTTCATACCATTAATGATTTCAACACATCCTTATAACATGTAGCAAATAGATTCTAATCATGTTATTCACATCATTCTCATGCACAAAATCAAGTATCAAGTTTCTCATCAAAAGTCATCCAAAACCAATCCAAAACACATCGAATAAATTATTAAAATTCATGTAAGTTAATGATAAATCATAAGCATCGATAATCCATAACAGTTTCAGAAAATAATAAAATTTTGCATTCCAGACAATGCTAAGCGCGACCCCCGATGCTAAGCGGCCTCACGATTATGCAGAAAAATTCTGTTGCAAACAGCCTCAGGTTCCTATGAGTTTCAACCCCAAAATCCATCCAAACAGTCATTTCACATCATTTAAATGTATTATAACATATATCTAACATATAACATCAAATACAAACATCAAAACATGATTTCCAACATCAATTTCATGATTTCACATTCAAACCCTAACATATCAAAATCTAGAAATTGAAGAACAAATCCCTAATTTCATGTTACTATCCATCACATACTATTACATACACCCATAAATATGTTAGAACATAGTTTGATTCTACAGCCCTTGATTAGAGTTTTGATGATAACAAATACAAAGAACAAATATGCACCCTAAAAATTATGTTATTGTGTATACAGAAGTTCTGACCAAAGCAGCATCAGAAATTAAGCTATAGAAGCTACACCCTGAAGCAATCAGAATTTACGCTGAAGTTTGATGACCAGAATCTGCGCTTAAGTGAAGTAAACTCTGATTCTGAACAAAAGCTAATAATCTAAGTCATCAATGTTCTGAAGTATCAGCAGCAGGCAAGGATGAAAGATTCTGAAGCGTTACTATTCATTCAAGACAGCATCAATTACAACGGCTTCATTCAGACAGGATCTTCTCCATATGGAAACTGAGATAATTGCATGTATCACGCTTAATGTTCAACAGGAATCCATTGCCTATATAAACAAGCTCAGTGTTCAAATCGGTCACGATTTTTCAGATATACTACTCACGAGAATTCAAACGCAAAAAGCTTATCATCTTTTCATGCTCCAAATTTGTGTAAATTATCACAGTTGTGATAACTGTTTTTGTAATGAAAAACATCTGTACACACATTCTTGTATCTTTGTTTAAGAAGGTGTTCCTTGAGATTAACCGGATTGTGGTTGTACTCAAGAATACTTTAACAGTTGTTAAAGTAGTGATTGTAATCCTTTTGAGATTAGTGGATTAAGACCTCGTTAGAGAGAGGCGAAATCACCTTGACGGGTGGACTGGAGTAGTTTGAGATCAAACGAATCAGGATAAAAATAATGTGTCATTGCACATTTGATTTAAAGTTTTCAATTCAACCCCCCCCCCCTTCTTGTGTTTTTCACTTCTTCAAAACCAATTAATACCCATCTTTACTTCAGATGTAGATACTCTAGGGTTCTTTTTCTTCTCTTCTCCTTTTCTCCCGTTTTCTCTTCTTTTTTCTCTTCTCTTATTTTCTTCACTTTATCTTTCTAATTCTATATTATCCTTATTTTGTTCAGCTCTTACTAACTCTAAATGGGCTTAATTTCCCTTACCCATTCTAATGCAACATAAGGCCCAAATGTGTATTTTGCTATTCTCACACTCAATAACCCAATAACATATAATACACACATATTCCAATTAAATCAATTAGTCACATAATCACATAAAATAAAAAGATTAGATAATTATCAACCAAATAATAATTAACATGGCAATTAAATAGTAAAATAATTAATAAACAAAAATCGGGGTGTTACGAATAACATATGTTGTTGTAGAGGGTGAAACTAAAGACTCATGGAGATAGTTCTTAGAATTATTGACAACTGATTTGGGAGGAATCAGATTGTGTAAAACCTATCCCTTCATAAGTGATCAACAAAAGGCAAACTCTCTCCTTGAATTTTTGAATATCACCTAGAATTAACTTGTTTTTGAATATCAACTAAAATTTAACTTATTTTTGAATGCAGCGATTTCTACAAGCTATTGATAAATTACTTGGTAATGTTGACCAGAGATTTTATGTTAGGTCTATTAAATTAAACCGTGTAATGCAAGATAACATGTAGTCTATTAACTTAAATTGTGCATTATAGGATAAAAATGAATGAATTATGCTTTACAGGCATTTATATAGAAACTTCATAAAGAAGTTCCCTGGCCTAAACCTGGAGGAATTGATATGGAGAGCTGTATGTGCAAGTTGTGTAAATGCTTGGGAGAAAATAATCCATGAAATCAAGGCAGCTAATGAAGAGGCACTCAAGCATATCATCAAAATTTCACCAAGATATTGGAGCAAATCAAGGTTTCAACCAAGTATAGGATGTGACACTTTGGTCAATAATATGGTTGAGGCCTTCAATTATGTGTTTGTAGCTACTAGAGCAAAGCCAATTATGACAATGCTTGATGAAATTAGAGTCTATATAATGCTGAGATGGGAATCTAATAGACAAAAAAAATTGCCAAATTTAAGGGAATCGTCCTAACAAACATCAAGAAGAGGATAGGAATGGAGTCACAAAAAACCAATCATTGGATTGTGAGGTAACATAGTTAATTTGTTGTCATTTTTCTATATTTAATGCATACGTTGAATGTTACCTTGGCTAACATTAAAATGGTTAATTTTTTACAGGCGTGCAGGTGAATATGACTATGAGGTAAGGTATACCTCAATCAATAGAGAAAAATTTGTTGTCAACCTTTACAAGAAAGAATGCTCATGTAGAATATGGATGCTAACTGGGCTTCCAAGCTGCCATGTAATGTCTTTCATGAAGGATCAACACTTGCATATTGATGAATTTGTACCTGACTGTTATGAGAAGGAACACTATTCAGCTTACTAAGCACCTGTTATTTATCCACTTAATGGGGAATCCTTGTGGGCCAAAACTGCTGTAGTTGATCTTCAACCACCACCAAGAAAGAGGCAGCCTGGAAGGCCAGAGAAGAAAAGGAATAGGGAAGTTGGAGAGCTGGTGAGGGATGAGACACACATGAAACATGAAAAACATGACATCAAATGTAGTCGTTGCCACAAGTTTGGTCACAACAAGGCCACCTATAAACTACCACAACCATAAGCTCCTATAACTTGGGAAGCATAACCAACAACTATACTAAGTCAAGTGCAAGAAGTAACAACTCAGCCACCACCACCAACTCAACCTTGATCTTTGTTATGATGTCTGGTCACTATTTTGTAATGTTATTTTGATGTTCCTGTTCATGGCTTACTGATATGGCTTATGTATGCCTTTTTGTAATTGTCATACCCCAAATTTTCCCTATCCTTATTTATGCTTAGGTTTCCTTTAAGTAAATCGTATTATTTTGTTTTTTATTTTTATGGGGAGGTTAAAGCATAAAAAAGGAGTGTGTCGATTTAAAATGGGTTATCAATATCTGATAGCCCATTAAGATTTAAAATAAGAGCCCATTTGTAATGAAGGGAAGTGTGTTCTTTTGGAAGGTGTGAACAAGTTCTTTTAAATAAAGCCCATCGAATTTCATTCTTTTTTTTTGTGTACAAAATAATTATGTTTTTTCTAAGGTCCAATGTTATTAAAATGGTATGGCCCAGTCGTTTTTTTAGTTTTTTTTATTCATATTTCAACATTATCATTATAATTAAATCATTGATTATTCTTGATATTGTTACATTATTATTAATGTTATTTGTTAATTATACCTTTTTTAATTAAAACAATATAATAAGGACATAAATTGAGAATTGACTTTTTGTTTTATTGATTAAAATAGTATTAGTAAAAAAAATTTCTTTTCTTTTTACGACCCAAAAAGATAGCAATACTTTTTGGAGAATCAGAAAATTGAAAAGTCTGGCCAATTTCTATTTTTTGGAAAAAAACCTGTTTTTTTATTATTGATTTTTAAAGTTGTTTATTTTATTTGAATTAATAGGCCCAATAAATTCAAAAGCAGTGGCCCATTCAATTCTTGTTTTATTTGGAAAACTACTTTTGTTTTATTATCACAAACATCACAATTGTTTTTCAGTCTTACTAATAATGTTACCAATTTAATATTGGATTTGATTACTGTTTGAAAGAAAAACATTTTTTTTAAGAAAGAAAAAGGGACCATTAGATAACCTATTCGCTAAGGCCCAATTTTATTTTTTTTACGCCTCAGATGATAGAATGTTTAATTTTTAACAAACCTGGAAATATCATTCATTAAGAAACAGAAAATCAATAACGTTCAATTTTTACAGACAACATTTTAAAAGCTTTCCTAAGTCGAAAGACCTAATCAACACAAAATTAAAACTACAAGACAAATTAACTTTTTTCCTAAATAGTTTCACCTAGAAAAGGACTATATATTAAAGCAACTACAGAACGAAAAAGGGACGAAAAAGAAAACAGTACGAAGAAGAACAACGAAAGAAAAATATACAAAAAAATTATTTTTCGGTAAAACGATTTGTTGACAAAGACGTGATCTTGACCCGTCTCACCAAGCCCATCTGTCACCACCGTCAAAATCTCGAAACCACGGCTCACAACCTTCGTTATCGTCGCTGACAGTTGCGAAAACAGAAGAAAGAAGAAAGGTTAGAAGGATGGACCGAAGCTCATAGATTCAAGAGATTACGGTAAAAAAAAGAATTATCTCTTAGTATCTCTTCGCGATTTTGTTCTTTTTTTGTGGTTTTCCTTTTGGGGATCTGAGGTTCCAATGTTGATTGATGGGGGAATCTGGGTACGATGATAGCGCCGTCGGGTCTGGGTGTTTGTAAGTTAGGGTTTGGTTAGGGATGAAGGTGTTGTCGCCGCCGTTAGGGTTTGGGGATGGGGTTTCGCATTTTGTTGTTGTGAGACAGAGAGAAGAGGTGATATGGTTAGACAGAGAAAAGAGAGGGTTAATGAAAAATATGAAAAGATTTTGTTTTAATAGAATAAGTATATTAATTTCATGATCATGTACGCGTCCCCCATAATCACTATCATACTCCCTCGCCCTTATCCACTTGATCCTCATCACACGGCCTCAATACGCCCTCCCATGATAAGCCCAGTACACGCGCCTTCACCAAACCCAAATGGACTTAGAACTCCTGGGATAGGCCCATCGTTACTTGCACCCCTTTTCCATTTCTTTTTGCTAGCATAAGCGCTTTTCAAACCCCCTAGGCCATTGGGCCTGAATTCAAAAATCTGAATTCAGGCCCCCTCTTATTGACACCCCTCTTTTGCTACTGAACCTACAACACGCACCCTCTGGCCTTTTGGGCCTGAACTCAAAAAATATGAATCAGGCCCTTCCTAATAGCACCCCCATAATTTTACTAATATAATATAATTCGCAACCCCCACTAATTTATTTTTATTATTTTCTTTTATAAATTAATTTGTATATTTATTTATTTATTTATTTTTATATACTTATATATATATATATATATATATATATATATATATATATATATATATATATATATATATATATATATATATATATATATATATATATATATATATATATATATATATATATATATATATATATATATATATATATATATTAATATATATTTTAATAATATATATTTTAATAATTATAATATTGTGTATTATTTATTATTATAAATAATTTAGTATTTTAAAAATCATTTAAAATACAATATTTATTTATTTTAAAATCATATTTTTTAACCACATATTTAAAAACATTTCTCACCGTATAATTTAATTTAATATTTTATAACAAAATATTAAAACACGTGCGATTTAGCTAATTACTACATTTACGAGCGACACGTGGCCAATATCTGGCCATGTGATGAAGAAGCTATATCAGACTCCTTTGCTCTATGTATAAAAAAATATAACCTAACGAACACCAAATTATTTTTAGTAATAAATTAATTCAACATTAATTTTCGGAAAAGGAATGAGAATATATTTAAATTAACTGTGTATTTGATCTAACAAACTCCGTTATTCATACTTTTAGACCACATATGCGGGAAATTCAAAATATATTTCGTAATCCATAAAATAACACAACCCAACCACGAACTACAAATGGGACTCTGATTCCTCTTAGCAGGATACGTAGGCATACAATTAAAATCATGGCGAGTCCCGCTAACTAAAATTCAAACCCTTTACCCTAATAAAACAATAAAAATCATGTTTCCTAAACATCGCGCTTATAAACCTAGTATCCTTGTGATCAAGGTAGATAAGGGGTGCCTAACACCTTCCTCTTATCTAGAATAGAGTCCAAACCTAGAATCTCTGAATTTGTTTTAGGGTTATTCCTTTATACTCCCTTCCTTTAGGATAAAAATTAAGGGTGGCGACTCTAATTTAAAAACCAATTGCAACAATAATGTTATTACTATTTCTTTTAATGGTCTATTGATAATGTCCTTTCACAATTTGGAATGTTATATTAATGCCTTGCAATGGTCTGTTATGTATCATACTTTTGATCTGTTAATGGATGTTGAAATGGCTTATAATGCCTGTTATGTGTCATACTTCAGATCTAGTTTGGAATGTTATATTAATGGCTTACAATGGCTTGTTATCCTTCATTTGCATTTTAACAGGTTGTGTTATATGACAAAATTATACGCTTTATGTAACACAAATAACACATAGAATAATGAAGAAACATTGGATAACACATAGAATAATGAAGAAACATTGGTAATATGTTGAAATAAACACTAACAAAATTCATGAAACCAACTTAACATAATTCAGAATACATTGGAAATGTGAAAACATAAAATTGAACTACCCTAATTCTAATCGAAATACATTGTTACAAACACTAGGTTCAACCATATGTTAAACATTCCAACCATAATGGACAATCTTAACCATCTTCTTGTGTAAATAACCTCATTCTTCAATTTGTTAATTTTATTCTTTTGTCTTTCAAGCTTTAAGTCCACTTCATCAACTAACTCATCACCTAACCACGTGAAGAAATTGCAACACTTATCCATGCGATTTATGTAATTTCTACAATCCCTGAATTTTCTCCAATAGTTGATACTATTCACATCATTAACGGTTTGAATAACACTTTCATATAGACAAAAACACTCCATTTTCTTGTTCCTACGAATTACAAACCCATATGTACCATAGCTTTGGATTTTTGACATTAAACCCTAATTTGGAAGATGGAAGATTGGAGAAAGAAATGCGGAAGAAAGAAGGAATCAATGATGGAAGAAGGAAAATAATTGCATCTGATGGAAGAAATAAGAAAATGAAAGATGGAGGCAAGTCACAAACCCTAGAAAGGTTATAACACATAGTCTGAATGATATTTACTTACCTGGCATTCTACCTAAGCGATATCTAACTGTTTTTCACAAAAACTAATAGTGAGCACCAAATGGTTTAACGGAAGTAAAATCACGGGATCATTAGCTAACGTTTTTTGTTTGGGGACCAAAGCGAAACTTTGTTCCAAGTTAAGGGACGTGAGAACCAATTATGCCTACATTCAAATACAAATGTATCGTACAAAATCATTTATACTACACACGGGATTCGCACAGGTATTTAAATTTGTAAATATAAGACGACAACTTATCATACCACATCATTACCCATGCGAACACACGGGTACTGATATGGTACACACATATGGTACTTATATTAAGTTATTGATTTAAATATTAAATAATAACGAAAATAAGTTTACTATTGATTTAAATATTTTTATAAATAATTCCGAAACAAAAATAATTATATATAGGAATAATCATAACGTTGATTCAAATATTTTTATATACGGAAGAAGTTATAAAAACCAATTTATTGCCTCTTTCAAAAATAATAAACCATTTTGGTTAGAAATAATTAATAAATTATTTGATTTTTCTTTATTTCATTATAATGCCTTATTTCTTCAAATGTGTAAATAACTAACGATAACTTAACATACCACATCAGTACTCGTGCAAACACACGGGTACTGATATGGTACGCGCATATGATACTGATATTAAAATATTAATTTAAATATTAAATAATAATGGGAACAAGTTTGCTATTAATTTTATTATTTCATAAATAATTCTAAAATAAAAATATTTATATATAGGAATAATATACAAGTGATACAAATATTTTTATATACGGAAGAAATTATAGAAACTGATTTATTATCTCTTTTATAAATAATGAACTATTTTGGTTTGGAAATTTTATCTTTTACCATTTCATTTTTATTATATATATCTTTGAAACAAATGTGCATAATACATCAGTACCCTTACGAATGCACATGTATCTATACCAGAATTCGTGTGAATCCGTGAATTATTACATATTTTCAACAATTAAAGAAAATAAAAGTAAATATATTTTAAATAAGGTATGAATCCAAACACGGACAAATGTATTTATTTTGTAACTAATATTTATTTATACAATTAAAATAATATTTTCAAATATTATATTATTAATTGATATTTATAAAACTAAATTATTGTGTATATTCGAAATTATTTTTAGTTTAAGATAAAATATTTTTAAAGATAATATATAAAATAATATATAGAAAATTAAAATATATGTTATTGATGTAATTATGTAAAACAATTTTGTTTTTATTTAAAAAATACAACTTTCTTTTAAAAATAATAAATTATTTTAATAAAACAATTATATTTTTTATTTACATTTTTATTATATTTTAAAAATAAAAGCATGCATAGGTATCCCATTAGTTCTTTATAAGACACATTAACTTAATGATATTTATAGTAAAAAAATTAAACTAAGACTGAGTGATAGTATATGGAATTATAGTTTTTTTTTGTATTTTTTGTTAAAAAAAAACATGTCTAATTATTATATCAAATTAAAAAAAATTGTAAAAAATAATTATTTTGGTTCTTACAGTTAAATTTTTTTAAATTTTTAACTCTTCTTCTTTTGTTTAAGTTTTTGAAAATTTGGGTTATATTAGATTTGGTTGAAATAATATGTAAAATATTTGCTTTTAATTTTTATGTCATTAATATTGAAGAGATTAAAATTAAATATTATAGGTTCAATTTAAAATATAAATTAATTTTGTTACAACAAAATAATAGAGGCAAAAATATAACAATAATATTTGCAATGACATAAATTAAATTAGTTTTTATACAGAGAATGAAACTCGTTCCATGGTGGAACTAGAATAATTCGGTGAATGATGAAGTAGTGCTTCATCTGGTAGATTTGAACTTTTGATGTAGCGGAGAAGGGGCGGGCCACTTAAGTTAGCATTCAAACGCCCGAGTCAGTAAAATAATGAAAAGTGATGTGAGAGTGAGAATGATTTCTTATACCTCATAATGGTATCAATTTCATCTTAAATAGCGGCAATTGGTTAAAACAAAAAGTGTGAAGTGAGTTGTGGATTATTGCCGATTGTCTAATTGATCTGGATGGCTGGCTATGCTCCTGAAAGGAAAATTATCTGCTTAAGGGAGAATATGGGATTACATGCTCTTCACACTTGCTACATTTTCTTTACCATTAGTCTTTCGTCTTGAGCCTTATGAGCGACCCAAAATAAAAACAAAAACAAAAATTAAACAAACCGTGCTATTAGATAGCCTAAAAAGTATAGATTTGATAACATTGAAGCACCAAATAATAACATCCCAGCAAACAAAAATTGATCAAATTATCAAAAATAAAAGAGAAAAAAAATTCCAAATACAACTAAAAAACCAACAATAGAATCCATCGCATACAATGAGGCATAAACTAGATCTCAATTTGTTTGAACCATCATAAACATAAACAACGTCTTGCAAGAGAAGTATAAAGAACATTCCACTATATAAAATCCATACTTCGGTTTGAATTAATCTCCCTGAAATTAATTCCATTCCAGAAGATCCTTTCTCACTACAACACTAAGACAATGTCATCAGTGTCCCAGTCATTGACACTAAGATGGACTATTTCTTATCCCATCCCCCTTCTAGTGACTCTTCGGGAAAAGTTGTAAATCTCTCATATGATTCTGAAGATGAGATTCATGTTGAACATGAAGTAAAACAACCTGATCCTTCTGACATATACTTCCTTAGAACCAATATTTGTCCCCCACAAAAACCCCTTGTTGATGAATTATTATTACAATTTAAAAGTGAAGCCAATGAACGTCTACGCTCTTTGACACAATTTTGCATTTACTATGTAAATCCTTTTGAAAGTGACTCACTCTAGACTGAATTCAGAAGGTAGATTAATTCTCGCTCCAGGGTATTAAAGGATATGTTTTTAAGGATGCTCTAAAGAAATTCCATGCTAGACTACATAACATCATGAATCCTCTTTATAGAATTGTGAACAACATATTTTCCTGCTCCTGAATCTGATGTCACTATGGATGAATCTGATTAAGAAGTCCCTGAGCCAGAAATTCAGATTGAAGGCACTTCTTCTTCTGAACAGATGTTTGTTTCTTCAACTCGTAATGAAGCTTCTTCTAAAACAGAAGATTATTACAGACCTTGTGACTACTTATGATATTGAGAAGTCTTCTCGAATTAAGAAGTCGTCTGCTTATACTTTTGAAGATGTGCCTCAAGTGATTATGAAGACTCTGGAAGAGATCAAGAAGGAAAACATTGTGGTCAGAACTTGTTTAGATAAGAAAGATGAGATGTTAAAGGCTTAAGATGAGGCTAATAACAAGTTGGAATTCATGATGTCAACCATTATGGCAAGACTACCACCGCCACGCTAAACCATTTATTTTACCTTTTTAAGTTTACTAGTTTATGTTTCTAGTTTTCTGGATTTAATCTTATGTTTCTGTATCTTTATCCTTTACAATTAATGAAGTAATTATTTTGTTTATTTTTTAAAACTTTTTTTATTAATGACAAAGGGGGAGAAGTGTACTTTCCATACTAATCTCATACATGTTTCTGATATATTGAGCCTCTAACATTGTTTGAGTGACTAGGAACTCTGAAAAATTTCAGTGAACAAGATCAACAAAATCCAAATGTTCATATAACAGGGATCAAAAACTCTAAAGATATATCATGTTCCGATAACCAGAAGTTGTTAACCATGCCTTTGATAAAAGAAAATCCAACTAGACTCTGATACCTCATCAAGTTCTGATAGCAAGCCAGGCTCTGAGATGACAAACCAGGCATTTGTAATCAGACTCTGATAGTTTCTTAATCATGAAAGTATTCCTTTCATGCTGATTAAAATGTGTTATGTATCAAAATTATTTTATAAGTCTTGAACTCAGGGGGAGCCTCTGAACTAGCAGAAATAATTTTTGATAGTATAAAACTCAAGCGATCATTCTAAGCTTACTCTGATATGTTTTATGTGATTAAACAAAGTAAAAAGTGTTCATCAAAGTACATGGTTTTGTCATCATCAAAAAGGGGGAGATTGTAAGAACAAGATTTGTTTTTGCATCTGGAATTTAGTTTTGATGATAATAATACATTGTTTCTTAGAGAAAATTTGTGTACCCTAATTGTTTTGTTTAGTGTGTAGCTTAATACTATCAGGTTCTGACTTTGAATAAGTTATGTGTGACGTTATCAGTTTCTGAACTCAACACACTCTGACTCCTAGGAGATATCAAAGTACACTTTACAAGGAAATGTCAAGTTCTTGAATGATCTTTGATAATACTTCTGAAAGAATGCTCATTAAGTAGCTTCTGACTCTGACTTTGATAAATGAGCTTCTGAAGATTTTTCAAGCTTTGAAGTTCTGCTCTCCAAGACTATAAAGACCAAGTTCTGAAGATTTTGAATACTAAGTTCTGAAGACTCTGAAGACAAGGTTCTGAAGACTCTCTTGCAGATTTTGATGATTCTAAGCAAGCTTCATAAACACGCTTTCTGAAGCATCTAAAGATTAGAAGATAAAATCAAAAAAAAATTACGTGAAAAAATAGTACACAATATAGATCAAATATTTCTCTCCACTTCTCTGATTTCATGGGTTACGAATTATACTATTGTCACATTCCTACAAACCGTTATGCAAGAATACAGCTAGAATTTTGGATTTCCATTTGTGCCCTCACTACTACAAAACGTGCATACAACAATGCCAAAGTCACTACGGTTCTTCCAAACACTGTGGTGACATCTCTAAACTCAAGTGCGTAACATTTTTCTTTATTTACTAATTATGAATTATGGTGATACAATAACGGTTGGATAACACGTTGTGGTGATACAATTAAGCTTTCATGGGTTCGAGCCTCAACACCCTCAAATATTTTATTCCTTTAATGTTAATTATTTTTTAAATAATATATCATCACGATTATGTTATTAAACTGTTGTGATAAATTTAATTTGTTTTTATTTAAAATAATATATCATCGGTCCGTCTTGTCAACTGTGATGAAAAGTGATATTTTATTTATATATAAACGAAAGTATATGTCTCCCATTTCATAACAACCTTTTCTCTTTAAGGAAATCCCTAAATAGAAAACTCTTAAAGGAAGCTTAAAGGATGCCTGAGCTGAACAACGTCTGGCGCAATCTCCGACAGCAGCGAATATGGTATGTTATCCTGCTCTCTCTTTTGATCTCTCTTTACTCTTCATTGGATTATGGTTTTAGGGTTTGGTTTCAACTTCATCATCGTAAGAGTAAGGGTTTTGCACTTGTAGAAAGTTGAAGCGTGTGAGATTATGTTAGAAAAGAGAGAGAGGGAAAAGTTCAAGGTTTTGTTGACATTTAATTTTAGCTGAATTTGTTTTGCAAAATGAATTTGATTTGAAATCTGTTTGGCCATGTATGTATATGGATGTGTAATAATGTGATGTTATGGCTATTTTTTGTATTGTGAGGATGCTCATGGTTGAAGTTTGACGTGTTTCCTTGCAGGTTAAGGGGATCATACATGGTGATGATGATGGTGGTAACAAGTATATAGTATGAGTTGATAAGGTACATATGGTTTGTGTAGCAATGGAAAAAATACAAGAGGTATGAATTTATTGTGGAAACTTCATCCACCTTGTATTTCTTTTTCATTGCTTCACAAATAGATGAACTTCATAGTTCCACGATTATTTTCAATAAAAGTTGCATTCTTGAAACAATTTGATATATTTTATGATATTGTATGTTGTTAGTGTTTTATTTCTAAAATGTATGTTTTTTGATTGTGTTGCATGTATTTTTTGTGTTGTTGTATGTTGTTTTTGTTGACAAATATTCTCAAAACAAGAATAGAACATTGATAAGTCATAAGAAAAAAGGCTTCTTGTGACTTAGAAATGTTTTGTTCTTTAAATTCGTATACAAGTTGACAGTAGATGAAGTTTAGTTTATTATATACTATGTATATTGTTTGTTTCACTAACCTTTTAATGAAAATGCAATCATTTAAATTGACATAGAAATGTATAATCTGAAAATTAAGATGTATTTGAAAACCAACTTATATCAATCAATATTTTCTGAATTGCATGTGTCTCATTCTGCACATTTTGTGTTCTTTAACACATAATATATGGTTCGATGGTCTAATTCCTTCAATACATCAATATCTACAATTCTACTTTACCTCGTCATTGTCTCTTATCATCATGATTGTTAAGATCATGATTGTTATGATGATAAGTCATCATAACAATCACGATGATAAGCGATGATGATGTGGTCAACAATAATAAAAGATATTGATGCATTGAAGGAATCTGACAATTGAACCATATATGTGTTAAAGAACATAAAATATGCACGAAGAGACGCATGCAATTCGGAATACAATGGTGTGTTTAAGTTGGTTCTCAAGAATAGTTTAATTTCCAGATTATATCATTCTTTACAAATTTTAATGGTTGTATTTCTTTAATGAGATGTATCGTAAAATAAGCAATATATATTGATATATCATAAACTATAGGTATGTTCCACTACAGTTTTCTATATTAACTGTGATCTAATATAATTTATTTGTTGCTGTTGAGTTTCGAACCCAGTATCGTATGTATCATAATGATTGTTAAGTGTAACTGTTGTGATATCATGCCTGCTTTACAGTATACTACAACGGTCCCAGGATCGTGATTGTTAGTAACGAATTTACAACAACACTCTACACAACAACGTTTGGACCTGTGTTGTTTTCATAAAACCAAGGCACACATATTGTTCATAATAGGGAGACTGGAGAATAATACATGAGATGGTATTTTCTTATATCGCATCCCTATCTAATTCATAAACCTAAGGAAGAGTCACTCATACTAGTTGAGGAAGAAACTTTTTTAGAGGAGGCAGATGAAGTGACAATAAATGAGAATGGCATTGCAAGTATTCGGTCCTTACATGGACACATATTTGATATTTCACATATGGATTACTATCTAGCGAGAGAACAGAGGAAGGAACTATAGTCTACGATATTGTCCAACCAATTTTGAAGGAGGATAATAATGAATTAGGACACAAGAGGTCTAAGAAATATATGTTCTATATCTAATCTTATTGATTTGAATCCTTGAGACATCAGAAGTTCTTTATCAGAATCTTTTAAGTGATAAATTCATTTGTTTATCAGCTTGTTCCTGAAACAACATTCTCAACAAATTCTTGCATATACGTTGGGTTATAATGTAAGCAATGGGATAATAGAGAGTTAGGCATGTCAAAATCATTTTCTCTCCCTTTTTGTCATAATCAAAAAGATATTAAAAATTTAATTGTGAGAAAAATAGTAATTAGCACGTTTTTCTATTATTAGAATCAGGAAATGTTATTGAAGATAAAAGAAGTACAACCAAGAAAAATAAAACAACGGAACAAGAAGACAATAGACAATGACAAGGTAAAAACACACGAGTCAATCATCCAAACATCTGATTTCTGAAAGTTTTACACCTTTCGTCTACCAGAGCAGTATCGGGACCATCTTTGATCTGATGAACGACTTCCATCATCCCTGCATTGTAGAGTACTTCAGATAAGACTCTTCCATACGAGATGAAGGATTTGCTTTGTTCTTTGGAGATAGCCACTGACTCGTTCAGATAGTGGTAGATGGTCTGAGGCATATTGATTGGAACATGTTTGAGTAAATAAAGAATCAAGAGTTTGTCATCGTGGTACAAAAAATCCTTGCTCACACCTCATGGTTGAAGGTTGGTCAAAACAAAACGAAACCAATCTTTAGTGAGAGGCAGAATTTTTTCAGGGTTAGTTGGTTAAAAATCAGAAGAATTATCAAATATATGAACCATTTTTGCATTAGGGGTACATCTGATTAAAGTTTTGATCATTAATCATGATGTTTGGATACTTCTCATTGATAAATTCTAGAAGATCTCCATTTCCATGGAAGCTTATGGAGGGCATTTAGACAAGACAGGGGTTAGAAAAAAACATAGTTGATGAATAGACATAGAAGGAATGATTAAGGAAACAATAGGACTTTAAACGGGAAAACATAACTGATAAGAAAATAGTTTATATTAATGGTCAATCAGACTTGAAAGACTCAATATAATAAATGATTGAGAAAAAGACTGAGTAGAATAAAAGACAATTGTTACTTTTAAGACGATTTGTCATGAAAAATTAACACAAAAAGACAAAATTAGATAGTGAAATAAATCGTGCTAGCTTTATCTCTTTTTAAACAGAAGTCTTATCAATTTTCTTGAAAAAAGAACAAATACAGGTAACACATAAAGATTTTATCTATTCTCAAAAGAAATTCCCACTGCTCGAGGTTAATGTTCTTGGAGTCAACCATGACTTGAGATGAATATTATCAAGACACCTTCTATCATGCAGAAGTACCAAGAAACAAATAAATAATATTTAGAATAATATATTTCATTCAGAGCATCTGATTACTGCACAATGATGCTGAAATATATTCTGCTTCTGAACTATTTCTTGACTAACCATGTCTTTTGAACATGTCTTCTTAATGGTTCACAACCTTTGAAGCAACTTGGTTATCAACATAGTTACTATACTACCAGATAGTTCACAACTTCTGGAGTATCATAATTTGATAACATGTAACCTGGTTACAAACACTTTCAGAAATTTATCAACTTTTGAGCAGTCTTGTGATAGTGGATCAACTGTTGCCGAAGCACACATTGATATCCTTTCATAAAGTCCCTGACTTCTGAAGCGAATGCTAAGTAGCGTGACATTTTTGTGAAGCTTCCAAAAAGTTCACAACTTCTGAAGCAGCTAAGTTTGATTATCGTATTCTCACGATGATCATTCCTTCTGAACAATAGGTGACTCAACGTCTATTTCATATTTTAACTTAGTCAGAGCCTTCAGACAAAATCATAGTTTCAGTTTATGATTCATTTTTATACAGTTCACAACTTCTAACGAATACATGTTCATGGATGCTTAGCTCATCAGAACTTTCTTCAATCATCTTGATTTTCTGGTTGGCGGATGATAATCTTCTGATAGCCATTTACCATGTCTTATGAAAACCAATGAACTTTTGTAGAGTTTAATCAAACATCAAACAAATTGTTAACAATAAAAGAATTATATCATGATTTGGGTTTGAGATCTGAGATTAAGTACTATCAAAAATATTTACTCTTTCTCCCACTTTTTCAGAAATAAAAAAGGATTTACAAGAAAAAATAGATTTTTACTGAAAGTAGATAGATATTTTTTGAGATCTCTTAAGGAAAAGAATATGGATAATTATTAGCACATATTATATCATAAAGCGAAAAAAATAACACAAATTTTTTTTTATTCATTTAACGGGAAGAGAGTACAAACACATCATACTTAGGTGAAAAACAAGGTACAATAGTTAGAACAACATTAGGACACAACACTGGAAACAAAAAACATAATCATTTAAACAGTTACACCTCAAGAACATAACACATTACATCTAAGAGAGCATCGTCAGGACCAATACGACGAACTTCTCCAACGATTCCATCCCTATAGAAAAGAGAAGATAGAACTCTTCCAAAAGGAATAAAGGACTGATGTTGATTCCTAGAGGCAGTAATCGAGCCCAAGAGAAAGTTGAAGATGGTCAGGGGCAGGTTAACCCTTACATGATGCATGGGGAACTAGAAAAAGAGTCTGTCGAAAGTTGGTTAGCATGAGCTAAAACCAAACTTTGGCGGCCGGAAGGAGACTTTGAGGATTTGAGGGAACAAACTGGGTAGAGATGTCATAAATGGTGAAGAGATTCTCAACATTGGAAAATTTGAATCGGAAGTCATCAATAGTTGTTCTTGTTTGAGAACAACCAATCGTGACAACAATGGTTGAAGGAGTAATGGTAACATGAATACCAAAGACGCTAGAACTGACCGAATCACTATTGATGCTAACTGAAGCATATTTCCAAAAGTTTTTTTTACCAGATTTGGATAAATTGGTCCATGCAGCAATGAGAAATAACTGGACCAGGCTTGCACAATGATACTTTGAATTAAGTTGAGTTTATCACTTCTCAGACGTGGAATGTTAGGACAGAGTTCATGAATAATTTCAAAGAGATCCTCATCACCATGGATGGTTTTTTATGCCATGAAGAATTTAAGAGAGAGAGAGAGAGAGAGTTACATGGGAGGGATGAATTAATGAGATAAGATATTTTTAAATAGATGGAGAGCAATCATAATAAACAAGATAAATGATATGTTTAGATACCTAACACACATGTTCCCGATAGATTAATAAATGATTGACAAGAAGGAATAGAGATAGGACAAATTTCAAGAACATGTGATAGGAAGATATAAATTCAATTTTGAAGATAACGAAACAAGGCATGCTGACATTTTTCATTTCCAATGGGTTATGTCAGTTAATTGATTTTAAGAGACTCATTGACTGATGTAATCAGACAGAAGAGTTGGCATACACTATTGGTTAAAAATTAATGCAAGAAAGGTCTTCTCAGACTCGAATATCAACAATATTTTTTTAATTAATGGATTATTTTAAACAGAGAAGTTTATGATAAGTGATATATCTTTTAGGATCATAAATTAGAAGATATCATTTAGAGAGATGTGTACCTTATATTTTCAAATGAATGTGAAATTCTTTTGCTGAAAGAGGACTTCTTGTTGCATATGTCATTAATTTGAGATGTTCATCTCTGACGAATCAATGCAAGTTCTTCAGAACATAAGAAATTGAATCAACAATTCTGGATAGCTATTTTAACTTTTCTTGAATAGCCAGAAACCATTTGACATTAGAAAGTGTTTCTTGATTAGGATGTTGGTTCTAATAAAGACACTAATCCTAGAAGCTTTCCCTCATATATCTTGAATGTGAATCTTGTTCGGAAAATGATTGTCTTTAATTCTTATAGACACTTCTTCGGATGAGACTTAGTCTTTTCTGAAAAATTATTTTCTCTGTTGAGGTGTTTGTTCTCGGATCCTTTAGTATTTTCCAAGAACCAGCTGTTCCAAAACCTTTTATTTTTTCCTCTCTGATCTCCACCAGAGCCACCAAATCAAGCATCTTTAAGTTCCATGTTTTGGAACATATGCTTTCTATCCATCATGTACTGTGAGAAACCAGAATTCAGGTGTCATATTTGGTGATTCAACTCTGCATGAGATATCTGCAACATACACTATTTTGTCTTTTGGTACCCATAAACTCTTGTGTCATTTAGAGTTAGTTTTCTTAGAGTTTTTAATAACTTTGGGTTTCTATGCAACATTAATTATTTGTGTCTGTGCTGAAGGATATAAATATGAAAACTAAGAGAATGGTTTATTTTCTTGAATATCTTCATTAGAATCATAACCAAATCCTCTTTTCCCATAATTAATAACACTATAAATCATGGAAGCCATTTTACTTCTACCTATGTTGTTGTTCAATAATTTCTGAAGTGCCTTATCATATTTGTATAAGACGGTTTCAGAATATTAAGGTGCTTTAGAAAGAGTTTCTTCAAGTTTTAAACATTTCTTGTGCATAAATATATTTTCTTTTTCTAAATAAATATGTCTCCATTTTGTTCAGAAACTTCTTTCTCTAGCTTACCATATTTTTCAACTTCTAATTCATGAACTTTTTTTAAGTTTCTTGAATTTTAGTTGAAGTTTCTGATACCTACTCAGAGATTCAGATAAATATAATTCTAGTTCAGCATGAGAGAGTTCAGAAAATACCTCTTCTAAGTCAAACTCAATTTATGTGTAGTCTTTTTCTGATGTGGTAGCCATGAGTGATACATTTGCATGCTCTTCGTCAGAATCTGATCCTTCAGAGTCTGATTTATCCCATGTTTCCATGAGACCTTTCTTCTTTCCATTAAAGTAATTCTTTTTTAAGCTTTCTTTTCTGGTGCTTTCTTTTTAAAGATTTGGACATTCATTTATATGGTGTCCCGGCTCTTTACACTCGTAGCAAGTAACTTTGCTTACTCATCCTCTTGCAGATGATTATGAACGATCTTATCTGCTCCTGAGTCTTCTGAAGTTTCCTTTTCTTTTCTTCCAGAGTTGTTTGACTCTTCTTCAGAGAAGGGACAGTTCATCTTCGTCATCAGAAGGTTCTTCAAAATCTTCTACTTCTTCAGCTTGGAACCCTTTGCACTTTTCTGACTTGGTCCTTTATGACCTAGACCTTGGAGCAACAAACTTACTTATTTTCCGAGGCTCATCTTTGTGAAGTCAAGACTCTCCATCTATTTTGTTTTGATGAAGACAAAGTGTTAATCAGATTAATGGCAAAAGAATGGAAAAAGCTTTCAAAGTCAAAATATAGAATCAAGTGTTCAAGACTCAACTCGTATGAAGGCTAGCATCAAATGTTCAAGATTTATCTTTTTGAAGGCTAGCATTGTGGTTTTGATTGATATTTAATAAAAGTACAACCATGCAAATTATATTGATTTCTTAGTGCTCAAAATATTTTTTATCATGCATTTTAAAATTTATTTTTCATATTTGAACCATGTTAAATCACTTTCAAATATAATATTTTTTTCATATTTGAACCATGTTAAATCACTTTAAAATATAATATATTGAATTGGATAAATAAATAGATGTTGGATAAGGTTGGTTCAAAGTTTTAGAGAAATTTTCAATTTTTCAAACATTGAGTTTTTGGTAAATTAAGGCGTTTTGACCTGTTGTAAAAACCGCCCTAATTTTCACCAGTCTGAAGCAGTATTTTAATTTTGAAATTCAAAACTTGTTATACATTTGCTAAGTCAGGTATCCGTTAAAACTTACTTAACAAGTCCTGTACGAATTTGAAAAAATAATAATTTTTTAACACATTTTCATGCATCTTTTCATGAAACCATTTCATTTTAACTTGGCATTTATTCATGATATTTTTCCATGACTTCACCATGATTCATAAAGGTGTTATGCTCATATAAATACATGAAATCTCAAATTACATTTAACATCTTCCATAACAAATTAACATCATTTTTTATTATTTAAATTTCAAAACAAGTGTTTGTGTTCTAGAACTTTCATAAGGAAATTTTCTACATGTATTTCCATATTAGTCCAGAAAAATTCATATCATATTTACAAACATTTGAACACTATATTCTATTATTATAAGTTGTTTGTTTGGAAGAGAAAATCAATTATATTGATACATCACTTAAAGTGATAATTATTATACAAATTTTATATTCTTAAAAACTCTTGTTATATTCATATCTTATTTTGCACGATTGTTGGAATTCAGATTACTTGGTTTTATATTCCTTGATGTCCAGGATTATTGGAAGCAAGAGGTTAAATATGATATGATTGTTCTTATTTCAACTAGGTTGATCCAAGAGGATTGTTCTTGGTGGTGTTATTGTTAGAGGATTGTAGGAGAAGTCTTGGTATAAGGCTTGTACAAAGGTCTAACAATAATGGAATCTCTTTTGTGTTAAAATGGAACTGGAGTACTCTCGGACTATAAGAGGAACCAGGATACATCCTCGTGTTCTTTACTTTTCTGTATTTATCGCTTTCATCTTAAATCATAACCAGAAAAGAAAAAAACACTTAAACACCAAACCAGAAAAATAAGAACAAGTATTTTAAAACCGGATTGTTTTTCAAAGTCCTAATTCACCCCCCCCCCCCCCCCCCCTCTTAGACGCACTCAAATACTTACAATCTTCCTCTAGCTCTATTTCATGGCTTCTAAGGAAGCTAACCAACTCTTTGAGAGATAAAGTGTTTAGATCCTTAGATAACTTTAAAGTTGTAATCATAGGTCTCCATTTCTTAGGAAGGCTCCTGATAATATTTTTAATGTGATCAGAAGTAGAATATCCTTTGTCCAAAACTTTAAGTCCCGCGACCAAAGTTTGAAAACTTGAAAACATAAATTCAATGGTTTCTTCTTACATTTTGAAGGCTACATATTTTTGGATTAAGGCCAGAGCCTTAGTCTCCTTGACTTAAGTGTTACCTTCATGTGTCATTCTCAGTGAATCAAAAATATCTTTCGATGATTCTCTCTTAGTGATCTTCACATATTTATTGTGAGATATAGAACTCAGAAGAATGCTTCTCGCTTTATGATGATTCTTAAGTACACGCTTCTGATCATCATTCATTTTGTTTCAAGGAATGGGAATACCAATCACAAAAGCAGGTCCTTCATAACAAAATACAACAAGATCCCAAAGGTCACCATCATAGCCTAGAAAGAAACTTTCTAGTCTATTTATCCTATAGTCAAATTTCTTTCCATAAAAAATATGAGGCTTAGTACTGTAACCATCTCTTTCATTTGTATGAGTAGCATCCATAGAATTTTTTCTCACACTAGATCTCTCTACTTGGTAAAGTGTATGATTTGAGAATCAATAACAGAACCCGACTCTGATACCAATTTAAGGTTGAAAAAACACAGAAAGCAGGGTTTGGATTGAGTTTTTCAAAACTATTTCTTTTGCAAATGCTTCTCACAAACAAACAATGACAATTAAGCAAGAAAGAAAAATGACATGTTTGGTTTATACAAGTTCAGATTAGAAAAGGATACTCTTGTCCACCCGCCAAGGTGATTTTGACTTAGAAAAGGACTTAATCCAATAATCTAGAAAGATTACAACAACCTCTAAGAGTTTAGAAAAACACCTTATCCCTCTCAAGTAATTCTGACTATAACTTAGTCACTTGTGGAAATAAATCTAGAAAGATTTACAATCAAATAGTGTTTACAAGGATGCTTCTAAAAAACATATTTTACACGACAATGAAGAACAAATGTTTACACACAAATATGATAAACTACTCTTGTGCATACAACAATGATATAACTAATAAAATAATGAGCAACAACTCTTGTATTATAGAGAATATAAGTTAACACAAATCTGAGCAACAACTCTTTGTGTTTTCTTTTGGATATTTTCTCTCTTTGTTTTTATTATTCTTTTTATTATTTTCTTTAAGTAGTTTATTTTTCCATCATTAGATTTATTCAAAATCTTTAGTCTCTAAAGAAGTAGCAATCCCTTTATATAGGCTGAGAAAAGAAGATTGTTGGAAAACGTCATTTTCACCAAGCCGCCTGCTACAACGGTAGCGTATGAATGTGGGAAACAAGGAGCACACAAAAATCTTCTTCCATACAGAGCGTTCAACACAAATATCGGAAAAGGTGTTTTATAATTGTATCGTTTACTTCTTGCATAAGTTTTTGATCTTTTCTTCTGTTTGAGATACTTCTTATCTAAATTAATAAGAGAGCACAAAAGAGATCATGTCTCTGTTCTTCAATCTTCTGATGGAATGATTCTGATATAGAGAGATGAATATTCTAGAAGATATTTAATTGTTGTATTCCCAAAGGTATCATAGTCTTCATTACTAGAACCTAGTCTTCAGATATGTAGCAGCAGCTTATCTGACAAATAGTTTCTTAATATCTGAGCGTTTAAGCAAAAGCGTTATCTGAGAAACACTTTATCTTGTTTTCTGATTGTTGAAGCAAAAGCATGATATCTGATTTTCGATAAATAAGCTTGATATCTGATCATTAAAGTAGAAGCTCGATATATGATCTTCATTGTAGATTATTTACTAGACATACTTAACTTCTGAAGCAACAACTTATCTGGACAAGTACACGTGGCTCCGCTTATTGCGAATATCCAGCATTCATCGGAACTGCTGATGTTTCTTCAGAACTTAAAACGAAAATATTTTTGATGCGAGCTAAACACATCTCTGATGATTCTCTAGACAACAATCCTGAATCAAATTGAATGTTTTATTTACACACTTAAAGAACTATTAGACACCAAAATTGTTACACATAAAATATTTGTATTGTTATCATTAAAACTCAGAGATTATATGCAGAACAAAATCTTGTTCTTACAATTCTATCAATTCACTTAGTGGAATCATGGATTCAGTTGACAAGGTTAGGGAGGAGGTTTTGTCTCATTTTTCAAGAAATTTCTCTAAAACTGATTTAGATAGGCCAGTGATTGAAGAAATTTCCTTTAATAGTCTCAATTTAGAGGAAATTTTGTCTCTTGAAGCTCTGTTTTTTGAAAAGTGAGATTAAAGAGGCGGTTTGGGGTTGTGAAGGATCGAAAAGCCCGAGTCCTGATGGGTATTTGTTTTTGTTTATTCGGGGGTGTTAGTTCTTTCTAAAAGATGATTTTGTCTTCTTTTTTAATAGCTTTCATTCAGAATTTATTTTATCAAAAGCAATTGTCTCTTTGTTTTTTACTTTTGTTCTGAAGAACTTCAATTCAATGGGCTTGGACGATTATAGGCCTATTTTCCTTGTTGGGTGTTTGTACAAAGTTCTTTCTAAATTCTTGTCACCTAGATTGAAACTGGTCTTGAATTCTATTGTTTCCCCTTGTCAAAGTTCTTTTGTGTCGGGAAGACAATTGTTTGAAGGTGTCTTGATTGCAAACGAACATGTGGATTTCGCCAACAAGGAAGGGAAAAGTTGTTTTCTTTTCAAGGTTGATTTCGAAAAAGCTTATGATAAAGTTAGTTGAGGTTTTCTTAAGTTTATAATGAGGAAGATGGGTTTTGGCGATCTTTGGATGAGGTGGATGAAGGCGGTGATTTCTAACAGTAAATTTTCGGTTTTAGTAAATGGTAGCTCAACGAAGGAATTTATGGTGGAAAGGGGTTTGAGGCAGAGTGATCCTCTTTCGCTATTTCTTTTCGTTCTAGTGGCGGATGGTTTATTGGGTCTAGTTAGAAAAGAAATGGAGATTGGAGAATTTATAGGTTTTAATATTAATGGGAGATGTAAGATTGAAATTCTATAATTTGCGGAAGATACTTTTTTGATTGGTGAGGGAAGTTGGAGGCATGTTTGTGTAGCGGTGAAAAATTGAGACCAAGTCATTGATTGACTTGACTCATTACAGTGAAAGTCGCCACCACGCTTTATTATTTCCAAAGAAATATGAAAAGAGAAAAATAAAACTCATAAATAAACATGCAATACAAAGAAACAAGAAAGCTAGAAGCAATGCAATAAAAAGATTAAAGGGTACGGGGGTTGATTATACATAGGGAAGGTGTTAGCACCCAAAGCATCTATAGTACTCTACAACCTTTTGAAACATCTGTGTATTTTGGCTAAAAAATATGGTTTGCTAAAAGAGTATGGTTTAAGGAAATTGTGAAAATGCAACTACCTAATGTCGAGGTTTTGACTTAAAAGGGTGTAAGTTTGAAAATAAGATTTTAAAGGTTTTAACTAAAGAAAAACGAATAAGATAAAATTAAATATGCAATAGACGCACAATGACATGAAGTCAACGACACAATTCTTTCCCTTGAATTAAAACACAATAGACATGACAAAGTAAATTACAAGAGAATAAACAGACAAATCAATAACAAATAAACAGTAAGAAAATCAATTGCTAAAAACTATACTAACCAAAGAAATAAAGACTAAGCTAAAATATTATGGGGTATCGAAACAGAAAATGGGGTAGGGATTATAACAATTTGTCTGGGTTTAAATTGGCAAACAGGGGCCCAAACATGGTTTTCCTTCAGCAATAATATGGGAGTGCACCAAAAGAAAACCGGACTGGTCTATAGAGAAAGGCCCAACGAAAATAGTTTACTAACTTTTATTTCTCAATTAACTCTCAAATTAAAAGCAAATAGAGACAAAAAAACTCTTTCATCTCTCACTCGTGAAATCAATCGTGAAAACAATTTTGTATTCTTTTCTTTTTACTTGATAGAAGTATGGTTATATAACATGTGAATGAGAAATGGGAGGGAGTTTTGAAATCACCCTTGCTCACTAAGTCTTCCATTTGTGATAACCTATTTTTGAACCTTTCTTGTAACAAGTATTGGTATGGTTCTTATGGTGCAACTCTTGGAACTTTGCTGCAAAGTGTGAATACTTGAAATGACATGAAAATTTTAGTGGTCCTAATTGCTCCCTTTTCTTTTTTCTTTTTTGACACAAAAGACAAATTCTAATAATAATATTAGTAATAATAAAAGGAAAAAGTTAGTAACATAATAATAATAACCATAAAATGAAATGACTATAAATAAAAATGTTAGAAATAAAAATAAACTAAAAAATACAAAAATATAAAATAAAAGAAACATTAAATTAAATATTATAATTTTTTCTTGAATTAAGATAAATGAAAAATAAAGGTGTAATTTAAAAAGATAAAAGTAAAATACATATTCTAAAAAGTAAAAGCACTTATAAACATATTTTGGTATTTTTTTTTTGAATAAAATGATACACACATATGAATTTATTTAAAATTTATAAAAGATCATATTTTTTATATATTTTTTGAATAAATAAGTAAAAATAGTGAATAAAAATACCATGATGTTAAGTACATTTTTTGTGATTTTTTAAATGGAAAAGAAATCATGAATAAAATACAATCAAAATCAAATTTCACAAAATGATTTCTAACGTTTCTATTTTTCGTGAATTTTTAAACATAATCAGTTCTTGACTTGTAAATGAAAGTTATAGAGAGCATTAAAAAGAATCGTATGCGAAAAGAACCGCTCAAAAATGTTGAAATTTGAAAAAACTATGAATTTTTGAAATTTGACTCGAGAATTGGAAAAAATAGGTCAAACCACTCGTGTACACTTGCTATGCAATGATGCCGATGGAGGGAGGGTTCTTAGGTAAAAAATT
The DNA here is from genome assembly GCA_948472305.1 of Vicia faba. NCBI lineage: Eukaryota > Viridiplantae > Streptophyta > Magnoliopsida > Fabales > Fabaceae > Vicia > Vicia faba. The sequence goes on from OX451735.1 coordinate 245,956,771, forward strand.
AGGGTGTGAAAGTTTGGCCTATCAAAACAGTTCTTAGGGGTTTCGAATTAGTTTCCGGTCTTGGTTTCAACTTTCATAAAAGTAAACTTATTGGTATAAATGTTAGTTCTAATTTCATGGAGGCGATTGTTGTTTCTCTTGCTTGTAGGCTGGAGGAAATGGAGTTTACTTTTCTCAGTATTCTTATCAGATCCAATCCTTGAAGGATATCTTCTTGGCATTCGTTTATTACTAAAATAAGGAATCATTTATCGAATTGGAAGGGTCGTTTTCTAAGTGTTTGAGGTAGAATAAATCTTCTCAAATTTGTTTGGTGTTCGCTATCCATCTTTACCCTTTCTTTCTATAAGAGACCTGTGAGGATTGCTAAAGAGATTACAAAATCCAAAGTAATTTCTTATGGGGCAAAACAAAGGATCGTAGGAGGATTCATTGGATGTATTGGAAGGAAGTTTGTTTGCCAATGGACAAAGGAAGTTTAGGTTTAAAAAGAGTGGAAGATTTCAATGTGGCATTTATTCAAAAGTGGAGATGGATGATTTTAGAAGGCTCAGATTCATTATGGTATCGTTTGTTTAAGGCGAGGTATGGAGATATTTGTCTACATGTAATTAACAAAGGTACTAATCTTAATATTAGGACAACCAAATCTTCTTGTTGGTCGGGTATTATTTTGCTGGAGAAAATAACAGTGTAGATGTATTTCTCAACAACTTCATGTTTTATATTGGTTGTGGCTTCACCACTTCCTTTTGGTTTTCGATTTGGATCGGCGATACTTGTCTGAAGGATCGGTTTCCTTTGCTTTTCGTGATTTCTCGACTGCAGAATATGTTTATTGCTGGCATGGGCGGCTGGGTTAGGGGAGAGTCGTAGTGGAGGGATCTTGGTTTTTTGGGTTTGGTTAGTTCTGATGTTGTTGTCGTATTACTAGATCTACATAATTTATTGGATCATAATTCATGTATTTCGGCTGGGCATGATCGTGTATATTGGGCAAAGGATTTTGGAGCAGGTTTTTCTGTTCGCCCCTGTTTCAATTTGTATGCAGGTTTTCTTACTATCTTCAATCCTCATAATCAGTTTGAGACCGCTTGGGGATGCTTTAGAAGACAGTCGTTTCGATGAAAGTCAAGGCTTTTGGTTGGAAAAGTTTCAACAATAGGCTTCCGATGAGGGATCTCTTAAGGAAAAGAGGCGTTATTAGTTCCATAGGTAACCTTAATTGTATGCTCTATACGGTAACTGCTGAATCTTTAGCCCATGTCATTTTTTACTACCGTGTTGTTAGGCTGGTTTGGAGGGAAATAGCGGATTGGATATGTTTTGAGGATTTTTTGGGTGGTTGTTTCAAAGACAGTTTTTTGAGGTGGCATTCTTGAAGGATAGAAAACACAAGAAATGGGTTTAAATTGGTGTTTTCAAAAATTAAAACAGTAAGTCACGTTTGGTTATCCTGGTTGGTTTGAACTAAAACTACTCCAGTCCACCCACCAAGGTGATTCCGCCTCTCTCAAATGAGGTCTTAATCCACTGATAAAAAACTTTGATTACATAAACACAATGACTACCGTCAATGTCTTCTTGAGACTAAACCACAACTTGGTTTCTCAAGGTATTACAAAATATATAATCAAAACTGTGTATAATGTGTTTCTAGAAAAACTATATCACAACCGTGATTTATACACAAGATTAAAGCATAAGAGAGAGCTAGTGAAGATATATCTTTGTATACGTAAAAGTGTTATTTGATTCTTCTTCAAAACTCCTTTATTAGGCGAGGCATATGAGACATGGGAAGATGAATTTGGAAGGTTGATAAAGTTTCGTTAATGCACTTTCCAAAAATACATATCTTATTTTGTTCCAGCCGTTACTCTTTGATTTGTAATGAATAAATTGTAACACATCAGATCTTTGCTTCTTTGAGATCTTATAAGAATGAGAATATTACCGTTGAGACTTTGGATTCTCAGAGTTTCTTAATATACATATGATTAGAACTTGGATGATACAGACTTGTTGAAGCTTCTTTGCATTTTCAGAATATTTACTTATTAGAGTATAGCTTGAGCTTAAATGCTGAGTCTTTTGTTCTTCCAAAACTTCACTTATCAAAGTATCAGAATTTATCTTACAGCTTTGGTGCTTCAGAAGTTATAACATCAAAACTTCTTCTATTGAGCGTGTTACATGGCTTTGTTTCTAAGTCTGTACGCTTTGTCTAATTAGAGCTTTAAAAAGTAATTCTCTCATCATCTTCTATGCTTTTTTCATCAGAATTTCTCTGCTATTTAAATACAATATTAGAGAGCACATTTGTTCTTTATATATATATATATATATATATATATATATATATATATATATATATATATATATATATATATATATATATATATATATATATATCATGTATTTTTTATCATTAAAACTATTACTATGATGTAGAACCAAACTATGTTCTAACAATCTCCCCCCTTTTTGATGATGACAAAAACTTGTATATTTTGATAAATCACGTAAGAACATAAAGAGTTCGGGTTTCCCCCTGAGTTGAATACTCAGATAAAGAAAAAATAGATACTTCCCTGGAGATGTTTTGATCAGAGCTTGTGATGGAAGTTCTGATAAGTCCATTTGACATAAGTTACTTTCAAGACACTTTTCCTGTTTGCTTTCAAAAAATGAAACAGAGGTTATGATATTCAAAATGTTTGAGACTAAGTCTGGATACTGTTATATTAAAAATATCTTACATTCTCCCCCTTTTTGTCATAAATCAAAAAGTAATAAAAACACGTAAAGATGACAAAATAGACTATGCATTCAAAGTAGATTGATACAGATAAACAAAAGTTTTTAAATAATAAAGAAAAACATAGCAGAAACAAACAAAAGATCAGAACTAAGGTTGTGGAGGTGGTGGAATTCATGTGAACAAGGCTTCCAATAGACTTTTGATCTGATTATTTGATTCCTCTTGCTTCCCTAGCATGCCCTTAGTTTCTTTGTTTGTTTCATCATGTTTGTCCAACCTTTCATTAATAGCTACATTCTCTTTCTTCAAATCCTCCAGAGTTTTTAACATAAGAGAGGAGAAAGTTGTTTCAACAGAAGAACCCATATTCTCAAAAGTCACTACAGCAGATTCTTGCTCAGGAGATTCTTCAACTGTCTTGCCTTTGTCTTTAAAAACTACCAGAGGAAGAGGTTAAGCTTTAGGATATGGTTCATTACATTCTGATTCCTGAGAGGCTTCCCAAGAAGTGTGTCCAAAAGAAGGGGTTTCCTTACCCAGTGTCATAGAACTTGATCCTTAAATATTTTCAGGTGATCACAGAAGTTCAGTTGAGCAATTTCATAACTGAGTTCCTTCAGTTTCAAAGATTCATAATTAAACCATTTTCTGAACTGAGTCCAGAGAGAATTAAAAGCAGTTGGGTTAAGATTCTCCATGCAAGCTTGCTTTAAGGAGTTAACTCATTTCTGTATTTCTGTCTCAAAATCCAGCAGAGATTTACCAACATCTGATTTGGAAAGTTTTGTTGTTGGTTTTGGAATAGTTATTTTCTGAGAAGTTGTGACAAGATTGTCCCATGCTTATAGATCAATTATGGTTCATAGTGGATCTTATGAGTAGTCAGTGGGAGTGGGAGTTCCAGAAAGAATTATAGGGGAATTAGGTGGTGTTGAATTATAGGGAGATGAAATATTTGGAAGAAAGAAGTCTTGTGATAAGGTGGAGATATTTAGTAGTTGAGAGGTGTTGAGTGGGAAAGATATGCCAGGAATTGTTGACGTGGTATAAGAGGCAGTATTTGGATTTTAGGTTTGGGGAGTTTCAAAAAATGGATCAAATTGGTCAATATCAGAAAGAACTTGTGCAAGTTTTGGTTGAGTCTTAACAAATTGGGTAGAAGGTAGATTAATCAGAGGATTATTTGTGGGTATTGAGGTATCAATATCTATGTCAAAGTCGTTAAGGGTTTGAGGTGATGGATTTTCATTCGGTTGTGGAGATGAGGGGGTTTCAGATGTTGATAAAAATACTGATTCAATAACAGAAACAAGATGAGTTAACTTTCTTTTTGGCAGCTTTGTGAGTTTTCTGAGAAGTTCCTTCTCCAACAAATTTCCTTTTTCTTGTCTTTATTGTAGCAACTTCTAGAGGTTGTTGCCTTAGATCAAGTATATTCACATCTAGAATAGTTTCATCACTCTTGCAGGCTTCCAAATATCTGAGGACAATTTCTGGAGAGGAGTCTGCTTGAGTGAAGAGAGGAAAATCCTTCAGAGGAACTCTTCTGGTGGTGATGACTTACTTTGTAGTAAAAGTGGGATCCTTCTTAATGGATTATATTATCTTCATTTTCTTCAAGTTCTTGGCATTGAGAGGCTTTCCAACACATGGTTCCAGAACCTTTGCTTGTTGAGTGTCACCCAGATGTTATATCAGTCTATTCTCTGTCAGAATATCTGAGATAAGCCTTCCCAAAGGAATCCAGTCTATTTTATTTCTTCCTTCTTCCCTTGGTTCTTTGACACTTGTCTTCAGATGGTTGAATACAATATGAGAAATATGAACTTTGTCTTTGGTAGCGATGAAGTGCAACAGGTTTGTTGATCAATATTGATGTAGTCAGGAGAACTGATTGGTTTTTGTGATTGATGAACCCCAGAATTATTCTAGACCGAATTTTGAGGTAGTCCTTAAGATCTTTGATCTTGTTTGAGGTTTGTCTAGAGAAGAAGATTTCTTTTGATACATGGTTAGGTAAGAACCTTTTTCTGTTATTTCACTACATCTTATATCGCTGTCGTCGTGACCAATAAGATCCTCGATGATGGCGATCTTCTTTCCCATAACATAATACGTTACTTGGTGATTTAAAGCAGTAGCATGAATAAAAAATTCTTTAACTAACTTGGGGAAAACTGGACCGATTAGACGATCAAAGTATTTTGTCCACCCTTGATACTCAAAATCAGGCATTAGGTCGTACCCATTTTCTTTCATACTTTCAAATCAATGATAAGTTGACAGAGTACTTCCAGAGAATCAACAGGAGTGAGAAGAGTTCTTGAGAGTTCAACATACCTTTCTTTGTTTATTGTAGAGGATGAACCAAGAATGTTGATTTGAAAATCTTGAGAAAATTGTTGAAAGGAGGCCATTGTTCATAGATTTTAGGGTTTTGAGAGCACACACACGGGAAGAGAGCAAATACAGAGAGAATAGAGTGAGTGAGAGTGAAGGTGTGAGAGTGTTTGTGAGAAAGTGAGGTATAAATAGCCAACGGGGAGAAAAACATGAATTTTAATTTTAATTAATAAAATAAACACAATGATTAATTGCATTAATGATTTCTGAAAAAGAGGGATGGCGTGAAGATTTTGAACAATTACCGATTTTACTCGTGCCTCAATGCATCAACTCAACCGTTTTAGCCCTTCAGATTTTGAACACGTGTTCAGCCTTAGAGAGTGACTTTGTGTTTTTAGAGTTGACAGATGTTGATATGGTGAACTGCTTGCTTCTATCTTAGAAATAAAGCATTTTTTGGAAAATGTTCAGATTATCTGGATAGTTTCTGATACAACTTTCCTTCTCACTTCTGAAAAACTGTTGTTCAGATGTTCACAAAAGTAAAGTAAAAAGTTTTAAGGATTAAATATACATAAACTACACTTTTATTCTGGGCATTATTCCATACTGAGGTGTTTCAGAATGAAATTAAATATATCTTCCGAAATGGGTTTAGTGAAAACATCAACCCATTGATGGTCTCTGTCTATAAACTTTAAACAAAGAACTCCCTTCTGAATATAGTCCCTAATAAAATGGTGTTTAATTTCTATATGTTTAGCCCTAGAATGTAAAATAGGATTTTTAGAAAGACATATAGCAGAAGTGTTAACGCAAAGTATATGAATGTTACTCTCATAAATATTAAAGTCTTCAAGATTACTTTTCATCCAGAGCATCTGAGTATTGCATCCAACTGCATCTTTATATTCAGCCTCAGTAGTTGATGGTACAATAGTGGATTGTCTTTTGCTGGACTATGAGATTAGGTTATCTCCTGGAATTTGACAGCTTCCAGAAGTACTTTTTCTTTCTATTCTATATCCAGCAATGTCATCGTCACCGTACCCTACTAATTTATATTCTCTGGATTTTCTATAACAAAGACCAAGATTAGTAGTACATTTCAGATACTTGAAAATTCGCTTAACTTTTGTTACGTGAGTTTCTCTAGGATCTGATTGTAATCTAGCACAAAGACAAAAGCTATATAGAATATCAGGTCTTGAAGCTGTTAAATATAAGAGAGAACCAATCATACCTCTGTAGAGCTTCAGTTCTACTTTCTTACTTACCTCTCCCTTTTCCAGAATGCATGTAGGATGCATGGGAGTTATGGATGGCTTACTTTCTTATAAATCAAATTTCTTCAGAAGTTCTTCAACATACTTGCTTTGATGTATGTAGGTTCCTTCTGAAGTTTGATTGATTTGAATTCCCAGAAAGAACTTTAGTTCACCCATCAAGCTCATTTTAAATTTTGTCTGCATAGTGTTAGCAAATTCTTTCCCCAAGGAGGCTTTAGTAGATCCAAAAATTATATCATCTACGTAAATTTGACAAACCAAAATTTCATTTCTAAATGATTTATAGAATAGAGTTTCTGGGCAATTAGGTCATTTTTTGGGCTTTCGTTATGATCTTCACGCATTTCTGATGAACCCTCAAGTGAAGTTTAAGACTCAGGTGTCGGGGAGAGTATTCTTCACACGGGATATGGTCTACCCTGGAGGACAGGCGCCTAACGCGTTAGAGGGAATAGTCCATATATCATTCTATGTTGTTTAAGTGAGGGTTCTGGTCGGGGACAGGGTCCTCATTTCTTTACGCGCCCTTTCACTTGAGTAGTAGTGGAAGAGTTGAATTTATTTAACGTCGAATTCACTTTTGTCATCTTCTTTTCACGTAAAATGGCTAGTAGATTTGGATAGGAAGTAATGAGCGAGAAAAATTCATCTGACCAATCCACACTCGACCAAAGTAAAACTGAAGAGAGTTTGTCTGAGTATACCATGTTGGGGCAACTCAAAGTTTCTGGCCAGAATATGCCGATATAGGAAGTGCATGTGGTTTCAGACGGGGCAAATTGGATTTCTCCTGGTCCTCGGGAGATTGCTTCGTATTTTGTCGAGCACCCATACGAGGCGTTCACGGCTATATCTGCGAGGATGGAATATTCGAATGTCGAGGAAGATTGGGTTATTTACGTCCCCGAGAAGCATGGTAGGATCTATTCAAAGTATGATGATCATCATCTTCCCGTGTATGAGATCATTTTTAAAGATCTGGGGCTCCGGCTTCCCTTTACTGACTTTCATATGGGTGTCTTTGACCATCTCCACCTTGTTCCTTTGCATCTGTATCCCAACTCGATAACCTTGTTCTTCTATTGTTTTTCTATCGTCCCCTTGTTCTTCTATTGTTTTCACCTTCAGAGGGGAGGACGAGATAAAAAGTTCATATGTGTCTCTTTGAAATAGGCGGGCAAGCTGCTTAAATCCTATCTTTAATTTGTCTAACATTTTAAGGATAGGTACATCTTGGTTAAGCTGGTGTCGAAGGAAACTATTTTCAATGTTTTTGAAAGTGTTCCTAAGCTCGGTCTAGATGGGCAACATGTGTTGACTGAGGAGGGTGAAGTTGTGAGGGAGCTTGAGCAAAAGTTTAATTTTAATTGGCATTAGGAACATTTTAACCACATGACTGATCATTATATTGTGAAGGGGGGCCAACTGAACACCTATGATCATGCGAATTACAACTAGATGTTGTTTTTCATTGCGGGGATACCCACAGTCCAACGCGTGGGCAAAGGGGAAGACTCGTTGTTGATGAGGACAGGAGATCGATGTTCGAACCTGGTCTTATAAATTTTAAGGAGATCCTCAAGAGCGAGGATCCTTTGAAATATCTAGGTAATCATTTTGTTTCCCATTTAGATTGGGTTTGCATGCACATTTCTTTATCCTCGTTTGCTGACTTTGACTTGTTATTTTGCAGGAAAAATGAATGTTGCCGAGGAGTGTATGTTCAAATCAGCTTCCATCAAGGGGAAGAAGGGATTGAAGTTCGTCAAAGACTCTGAAGGCGAAGCAGAGATGGCTCCCCAGAATGGTTCCGGGACGTCATTGACTGGCCAGGCTATCGGGTTATCTTTTCCTCAGCAGGTGTCCTCAAGGTTCAAGAGACCACATATTAAGGGTACTGTTGACCTGACCAGGGAACAAGAAAGTGCAATTTTAAACTCCACCCATGATTTCAAGACAAGGCCTTCTTCAAGGGCTCTTCTCTGCATGTCACTAGAGCTGAATCATTGGTGCTCGAAGAGCTGGACCGTCCCAACAAGCGGGCGATGCTGGCCCGAGATGCTGATGCTCTCATGAGGATTCTGGGGATGGAAGTTGTGTATGCTGAGGATGGTTCTTCCCAGGAGGTTGAGTTGAAGAAATATAAGGCTAAGGTAGTGGTTCTCGAGGAGAAGCTCAACAAGGAGAAATCTTCTAATAAAGTGTTGTCGGAGAGCCTGACTAAGTTGACCAAGGAGCATAAGACTCTTGTGATGGAAAATAAGACCCTTGAGGACATGGTCGTAGTTATGAGGCAAAGATGGCTCCTGCCGAGGATGAATCAGATGAGGCCAAGGGTCTTAAGACCCGAGCATAGTTGGTTGCTCTCCTCCAATTAGCCTTGGATGATGGGTTGGCCAATGCTGAGGGAAGCTTCACCAATTCCATGGTGCAACTCAGAGTGGTGAATCCTGGTGTAGAGCTGAACACAGCCGGGACAGGGTTCCTCTACTATGTGGTGGATGTGAAGATTGTTTTCCCTGACTCCCTAAGCTTAGAGAGGACGGGCCAGTCGAGGAACTTGTCCAAGAGAATCGTGCTCGCTAGGAGGTATCTCAGCCCGATGTTTGACCAGCTTATTGTTGCTCTCTTTTGTTTCGGCCTACATGCCATTTTATTATAATCTGTTTTAGGGGCTCAACCCATTTTATGTAATATTCAAACAATTGTGGTCCTTATGGCCGTTTGTTAGTATCTTTGGATGGGGGCTTGAATCTCTTTATGTAATCGTTTTGACAATTGCAGCCTTTTTGGTTGTATTTTGATATGTTTTTCTGACCATTGTAATCGTTCTCTTTTTTCGCATTGTCTTTTTTATTTTACTTTTATATATGCATCCTTGTCTGATTGGGACGTTTTATTTTGATTAAGAGTTTTGGGGGTTTACTCGTTAGTTTTCGAGTTCGCTAGTGTGGGGAGACTGATCGAACGACCAATGTAGTTTTCGGGTATGAGCCAGAGCTTCCCATCACGAGTAGGGTGTTTTGCCATTGTGGCATGACGACGGTGGAGCTCGTCTGAGTTTTCCATTTTGGGCTAAGAATTTGCTAGTTAAAAGGGTGAATACTTGCCTCTTTGTTTAATTCGAAGTGCCATGCTTGTACCTAGGCATGCACAAATGGTCGAGCAAGCTATGCTCATTGTTTCATTGAAGCACGCCAACTGTGTCAATGTTTTAACTGTAATATTGCATTAGTTTTTTGGTGTTCCAAGGTTGAGCAAGTTATTCCACGTGTAGGTTTTCCAGGTAGTAGGCTCTGCTCCCTGTCTTAGCATGGACACGATAGGGGCCTTCCCAGTTTGGGTCGAGCTTGCCTTCGCTAGATTCTTTGTGATTTCTCTTTAAGACCAGGGCGCCGACTTCGAATTCATGTCGTATGAATTTAGTGTCATACCGTATGGCAATTGTTTGCTTTAGGGGGGCTTCTCTTAAGGCCACTCCCGTTCATATTTCTTCGACAAGGTTGAGCTCCTCCCTTAACGTTACGTTGTCCATCTCTTCACCGAAGGGAACTTCTTTTCGTCTAGAGGGCTCTCTGATCTTGATCGGGATGAGGATCTCTGTTCTGTAAGCTAGTCGAAAAGGGGTCTCCCCGGTGGATGAGTGAGTTGTTGTTCCATAGGACCAAAGTACACTATGTAGCTCCTCGACCCATCTCGTTTTGGTTTCGTCAAACCTTTGTCTGAGACCTTACATGATCACCCTGTTTGTAGAATCAACTTTCCCGTTTGTTTGTGAGTGCTCGACAAATGCAAAGTGTTGGGTGGTGCCTAACTTGGTAACGGATTCCTGGAAACTTTTGTGTGTAAATTATGTTCTGTTGTCGGTGACAATCGCTTGGGGGACGTCGAACTGGGAAATGATGATTCTTTTGTAGAAATGAAGAATGTTTTGTGCGAGTATTCTAGCCAGCGCTTCTGCTTATATCTACTTGGTGAAGTAATCCACGACTACTATTAAGTATTTGTTTTGGTTTGATCCTACCACAAATGGTTCGAGGATATCCAGGCCCCATCATACGAATGGCTAGGAGGATGAAAGGGACTTGAGCTCGCTTGGAGGTTCTAAGTGCATGTTTCTATGGCGTTGGCATTTCTCGCACTTATTTACACGCTCTCTGGTATCGTGCTACATGGAAGGCCAATAGTATTTTGCCCATAATGCTTTTTTGGATAGGGATCTTCTGCCCAGTTTTGACCCTTGATTCCTTCATGAATTTCACACAAGATATGGGCTACTTTGTTTTCTTCAACATATTTGAGGAGGGGGGGTGGAGAATCCCCTTATGTACAGTCTATCCTAGACCAAAATGTAGGAGCAAGCTCTTCGCATAACTATGTGGGCTTCCTTTTGATCGGTTGGTAATTCTCCTTTTGTGAGGTAGTTGTACACCAGGGTCATCCATCAATTACTGTCTCCTATGGTGCATACGTCTAGAGTCGAGGAGGGTTTTTCAATGCTCGGTTGAGGAAGTATTTCTTGTATTACTGATTTGTTTCCCCCTTTCTTCTTTGTGCTTTCCAGTTTTGGGAGGACATCTGCCTGACTGTTGTTTTCGCGGGGAACATGTTGTACGTCTACAGATTTGAATTTCCTCATTCTTTCTTGGACCAAAGTCCAATACTCAGCGAGGTGGTCGTTTTTGACCTGATATTCTCCCCCGTAGTTAGGATGCAACAAGCTGGGAACCCGTGAAGATTTTCACCTCTTCGGCCCCTAGATCTTCGGTCAGGCGCAACCCTGCTAGGAATGCTTTATACTCGGCTTGGTTGTTCGAGGTTGGGAAAGATAGCGTGAGGGAGACTTCGATAAAAATTCCTTCCTCATTTTCCAGTATAATGCCTGCTCCGCTCCTTATTGAACTAGAGGCTCCGTCTACGAAAATAGTCCATTTGAGTGCCCCGTTTAGGGAGGCTGACAAGGTCATCTCGGCCACGAAGTCAGCCAGTACTTGAGCCTTGAGGGCTTTCCTGCTTTAAAATTTGATGTCAAACTCAGAGATCTCCAATGACCATTTGAGCATTCTACCCGCCATATCAGGTCAACCAAGTAACTACTTTATTGGTTGCTCCATTCGGACAACAATTGTGTGAGCCAGGTGAAACAACCGGCTGAACAATCAACTGATAATGAAATCAATGAAGTCACCATCGAATGTTTTTTATCTCACAAGAAGGGAAAGGTAAACATTGATTAAACCTGAGAAGGGTGAAATCAAGGTCAAACGACCAAGAGATATGGGTAAGGGAGTTTGTTACACGAGGGGAAGGTATTAGCACCCCACACGCCCGTAGTACTATATGGTATCCACTATTGTTGTTCTAATCAAAGAGTGTGTCTAATCTATATCTAAATTGTACAGAGAATGCATGCAAAAGAAAGAAGAAAAGAATGTAGGGAAAATAAAAGTTGTGCTCGTTCGTGCCCTACCCTAATGCCTACGTATCCCTTTTAAAGAATCAGAGCAGCCGTAGTTTGGCTCACATGTTTCTCTTTGTTTGTATTTTTTAATGAACAAATATCAATTTCGTCTTCTGCCGCAACTCGACCTTTGGAGACTTACACGTCAGCACAAAAGTGAATTAACATGTTCTTTCTGAAAAAGTTTGAAAGAAAATCCCGAAGGCGCAAAAGAGTTTGCATTGGTTGATAGCTTTTACCTTAAAGAAGGATTTGGAAATTGTTAGATGTTTTAAGATTTTCCAAGAAAAAGAGTTTTAGTCTTAATGCAAGGTTGCAAAAGAAAGAAAAAACATCTAAGGGAGACTAACCTAGATCTATCTCTAATGTTATCATACAATGATTAATCCTAAGGTTGAGTTTTAAATGGAAATCTCTACCCTAAATGGACATGCTTGGATACAATCCTAATGTCTATATCAAATCATCATCTTTAGATGTATCAAGAAGTCCTAAAGGAGCTTAGAAAGGGTCTATCACCTAAAACTATGTCTATCTCGAATCATCATTTATAGTTGAATCGAGAGCTCCTAAGGGAACATGCTAAGGGTATGTCATCTCAAAAGAGGCATACAAAGATAAAATCAAGCAAGCAAGCCAATAAGATCAAGAGAGCTAGGTCAAGAGAGCACAACTAGAGAGATCCTACCTACGCTAGCATACCAAAGAAAGTCTAAAAAAACTATCATATGGGGAACATGCAATGAGAGAGAAGTTGTGATCTCAATTTTTAAATTGAGTGACTCATCGATCAACAAGAAATAAAGGAAAGCAATGAAATCCTATAGGGAGCATGCACTAAGAGCGAAGTCATGATCTCAATTTCTAAATTGAGTGACTCATCGATCAACAAGAAAGTAAACAAACAAAAGCACAACACGTATAGCAAATGAAGTGAGGAATGCCTACTACAGGTCTTTAAATAGCAACTTCGAGCGCACGCTCTTTATTTCCTACTTCTCATGATATCTAAAAAAAATAGTAAAGTGAAAAAATGAGATAAACAAGAGAAAATACCAAACGGATATCAATCCGCAGTGAGGCATATAAAAACAAAGAAACCCGACGATCTTCACGAAAAGATTCACCAATAAAAAAAAGAGTCAGAAATTGAATGCTCGGAATAAGTGTTGAAGCATCATCGATGTGAAAATAAATCACGATCAAAATATCGAACATATCCGCATATCGCACAATAAACCTGCATAAGACTCGAACCTCAACAAGCAAAAGTGAAGCATAAAGTCTTAGAAACAAAATGATTATTTAAACATAAACCATAATAGAAAATTCTAACAAAATTCTAAAAGAAGAAAAATCTAGGGAAATTATATCATATTCCTAAAAAACCAATTAACAATTTTTATTCTTTTTATTGTTAATTTTGATTATCAAAAATTATAGGAAGGAAACTAAAGAGAAGAATAAATTGGCATTCTAGTCAGAAGGGGGTGCAGGTTGAGATCCAGGGGTTTGCGGAAGAAATCTGAGCGCTGGTCTCAACACAAATTGCTCAAGAGTTGGTCTTTTCTGTTTTGTTCAATTAACCAGATTCACAAAAATATTTATGGATTGGGCTTTAGAATAGGCCCAACGAAATCAATGCTCAGTCCATACATGTCTTCCAATTATCCATTATAATTATCTATTCGAACTAAAAATAAACTAAAAAATAAAATATATATCAATGTGGAATAGTGAGGAATCTGGATTTAGGTTTAAACAAGATGACAGTTCATCTTCCTCTTGAACATAATTCCACTTCACCCTCATCTCCCTCAAACGCGAACAACGACGCTGCTAGAATCAGATCCACCTTCTTCTTCAAACGCCGGCGCCACGACACTTCTACCTCCTCCGATCAAACTCCATCGTTCTTTTTCGATTTCGGTATCAATCTCCCTTAACCTCATTCGTCATCTCCAAATTGAAACGAAATACAAAGCACGACATGTCTACGACACGAATATTGAGGTGTAATTGAAACAAGAAAGGGAGAACTCAAGCCTTGCTTGCCGGAGTCGCTCCAACGGCTTTTCAATCACAGTGACAAAGAGAGATTCAGAATTTAAGAACTTAAGGTAATGTTTGATTCACACCTTCTTCATCCTCGCCTATCTCACTTCTTCTTCTGACTCCTATTTTTTATTAAAATATCAGTATTGTCGTTGTTCCGATTCTGCTACGAAATCATTGTGAGATTGAAATTGCGACGATGATGATTGAAGTTGTATTTGAGTCTTTGATGCAGTGAAAATGCCAAATGAAGATTTGAAGTAGATTATTGAAGGTGATTGAAGATTGATGATGAATCTTGCTGTGTGATGTAGATTGATGAGGAAGCTTGGCAACATTGCGGTGGAGATGGTGATAGTTACAAATTGTTGGGGATGATGCTTGAAGATGATGGCTGCGGATTTTGTTTTTGAAGTTTCTTGGTGATTGTTGAAGGTTGAGATTCACGGTTATGGAGGTTTAGTTACTTGCAGAAGATGACGATAAAGATGAAGATTAAAATGAAGTGATGTGAGGAAGATGAAGATGGAATTCAGAGAGAGTACAGAGAAGCTCTTTTCTGGTTTTTTGTGATTCTTCTTAGATTGTTGAAGAATGAAGATGAAGATGAGAAGAGAACTCAAAGAGAGTGAAGAGAGAATGAAGATTGGTGAGGAGAAGAATCCAGATCCCCGCCCTTTCCTCGTGATTTTTTTTCTGTTATGTAATTTGTAACACCCCAATTCTACCCCAAGCAATTTATGCAAAATAAATCAGAGTTATAAAATTTCATTCATACAAACGAATCGGGACGTCACAAATTCTTCTAACAAATTCATTGCATTCATCATGGATATATAACACTTTTAATAAAACATCGGATGAACCATCAACATAGCACCTTTAATAAAATAATTCAACAACTACGCAGCGGAATTCTCCAATAACATCTTTAAATAAAAGTAACAACTTCGAAACATCTCATATTTAATAATAATCAATTCAAAATTCAGCAACTGAAATTCAACAATAAAAAATCAGCAAGCGTTCATCCCCCGAGCGTTACATATCAGAGCAATGACACCGACTCGATCTATTGAAGGTATACGGCCTTCACTCTCGATTACCTGCACGTTACCAACATAGGGGAAACATTCAAACAGAAGGGGTGAGATATTTAACAATATAATAAAGCGCATGATAATTAATATATTAAATTAGATCAATAATATCACCATTTCTCATCTCATAATCAAGAATAATTACAGCATATATATTCATTCATCAACATCAAATACATTTCATTATTCAATCATATAATGCGACTCAAAAATATGCAAATGCATGTGGTACCATTGGAGCAGAACTCCCATCTCAAAAATCTGCCAATTAATAGAGTCATCAACAAGACATAGCCTTCACCTCAAAATTTTCCAATCCAGGCCATCTCAACGAGCATAAGCTCCATCTCAAAAAAATGCAATGTATGCGACTCATCGTGAATGTAATATCAACACTCAATCAACCACATCTCAAAACAATAACATCTCATAAACATCTCAAAACTACAACATCTCACAAACATCTCAAAACAACAACATCTCATAAACATCTCAAAATAACAACATCTCATAAACATGTCAAAACAACAACATCTCATAAGCATCTCAAAACATCAACATCTCGTAAGCATCTCAAAACATCAACATCTTGTAAGCATCTCAAAACATCTCAAACACAGCATTTCATAAACATCTCAAAATAATTTATTAAACATCATATATATCAAACATCATTGGTTCATCATAATTATCAAACACAACTTTAATAACCACATCTCACTAATAACTCAGTTGTATATCAATACTACAGTAATCCATATTGTTATTCTGCTACTGTACATCATTATTGTCACTAATCCTACTGTCATAATTCTAACAGCAGTCTCTAACATATCTTATTCATCATTCTGTCCAAAATCCAGCATAACGGTCATCTATGGGAATTAATTCTAAATCTTAGATTGGTTACTAGGATTACACCTCTTCATCATCATTTAAATCATCTAGAATAAAGTTCACTGCGTTAGCTAATCAGCACTTCGAACGGCATCTCAAACAGCATCCTACAACTCAAGTTACAACAATTTAAAACTGATACTGTCAAAATTAGTCAGTATGGGTCGACACAAAACTCTATGGATCGACGCATAATGCTTCTCTTGCACAACATGAGTCGACACATCCTCTTCATGGATCGACTCATCCTGCTTCAAATCACAGCATGTATCGACACATGCACCTTACCGATCGACTCAGCCCAAGTCTTGCAACTAACATGTATCGACGCGAGCCCTGCATGCATCGACTCGTCCTGAGTCTAACCTCGCCCATGTATCGACTCATCCAGCTTGAGGTCGACACATCCTGGTTCCTCCTGCATAATTCTGCGATTTCCTCTGTATTTTCACTATGGGAATTCATATTACAGCCCTACAAACCTTATTATAAACATAATAAATCATCACCTAACATTAACCTATAATACTACATCGATCAAACGATATCATAACGTCATTATTCATTCAAATGCATCAAATCTTCATCATACATCATCCAATTCAAGAACAAAAACAGCAATCCTCTAACCCCACATATCAAACATCATGAACCCAATTATAAAGTCAGAACCCCATCCTTACCTTGGATTTAAGGTCGCTCTATAATTTCTGGGTTGAATTCTTCGTTCTTGCCGTTTTCCACTATTTCCAGCAGCTTCACGTTCTCTTCCCAATCCTTATTTCTCTTCTTACTGCTTCCTCCTTCTATTCTTCTCACAAATAATAAAATAACCTAATATTATTATATTATTCCTTATTAGGCTCAAAACCTACACCCCCTTATTACTTCCACTCACACCATATAGGCCCATATTAATAATATTAACTTCTAAAATTATTTCACCAAATAGTAATATTATACCTCTAATATTATTATTTCTCCACTTGATAAAATAAATCCAATTTAATAACATTTCTTCACAAATATTCTAAAAATAATTTAATTAAATAATTAATCAAATTACGGGCGTTACAACTCTCCCCCACTTAGAATATTTTCGTCCTTGAAAATTTACCTCAATCAAACAATTCAGGATAGGAGTCTCGCATCTTGCTCTCCAATTCCCAAGTCATGCTTTCTCCTGCAGCTCCTAGCCAAACCACTTTAACAAAGGCAATCTCCTTGCCCCTCAGAGTCTTCATTTCACGATTTGCGATCCGTACAGGCATCGTCTCCACCGTAAGATTATCCCGTACTTGCACATCATCCATATGAATCACATGAGATGGATCTGAAATATACTTCCGAAGTTGCGACACATGAAACACATCATGCAAATTCGAAAGATTAGGCGGTAAATCTACTCTATAAGCAACATTCCCCACTCTCTCTGAAATATGATACGGTCCAATAAAACGAGAAGTGAGCTTCTTAGACTTCAATGCTCGCCCAACACCAGTCACAGGTGTAACTCTCAAAAACACATGATTACTGGCTTGAAATTCTAAATCCTTCCTTCGCTTGTCATGATAACTCTTATGTCTACTTTGTGAAGCTTTCATCTTTTCTCGAATCAACTTCACCTTCTCGGTAGTCTCACGAACAAGTTCAGGTCCAAGCACTACACTTTCACCAGATTCATGCCAACATAACGGAGTTCTACATCTCCGACCATACAATGCTTCAAAAGGTGCCATCCCAATACTAGAACAGTAACTGTTGTTATAATTAAACTCTATCAACAGAAGATAAGTATCCCACGAACCTCCCTGCTCGAGAACATATGCCCTTAGCAAATCTTCCAACGATTGAATAGTCTGTTCCGTCTGACCATCTGTCTGAGAATGATACGCTGAACTCAACCTCAACTTAGAACCCAACGCTTCTTGCAAACTCTTCCAAAAATCAGAAGTAAATCTTGGATCTCTATCTGACACAATGCACAAAGGAATACCATGCAGTTTCACAATCACACTAACATAAATCTCAGCCAACTTCGACACTGGAAAACTGATGTTAATAGGAATAAAATGAGCTTACTTCGTAAGCCTATCAACAATCACCCAAATCGAATCATGTCCCCTTGAAGTACTTGGAAACCCCGTCACAAAGTCCATTGAAATTCTATCCCATTTCCATTCAGGAACTTCCAACGGTTGCATCAATCCTGCAGGCCTCTGATGTTCAACTTTCGACTTCTGACAAGTTAAACATGCATACACAAACCGAGCTACATCACTCTTCATCCCAGGCCACTAAAACAAACCTTTCAAATCTTGGTAAATCTTCGTAGCTCCTGGATGAATACTCAACTTACTTCTATGACTCTCTTCAAGTATCACTTTCTTAATCTCAGCATCATCAGGAATACAAATCCGATTACGAAACCTCAACACACCTTGCTCATCTAACTTAAAATCACTATTCTCAGATTGATCGATCCCAACCATCGAATCTACCAGTTTCACATCCAACTTCTGAGCTTCTTTGATACTGTCTAAAAATTCATTATTAATCTTCAACATACCCAACATAACACTCTGCAGAGTAACCTCACAAACTAAGCTCATATCTCTGAACTGCTCAATCAATTCCAACTCTTTGATCATCATAGCTAACATATGTAAAGTCTTTCGACTCAACGCATCAGCTACCACATTCTCCTTTCCTGGATGATAATTCAAACCGAAATCATAATCCTTTAACAATTCTAACCATCTTCGTTGCCTCATATTCAACTCCTTCTGATCAAACAAATACTGTAAGCTCTTATGGTCACTAAACACTTCAAATCTAGAACCATAAAGATAATGCCTCCAAATCTTCAACACAAAAACAACTGCAGCAAGCTCTAAATCATGCGTAGGATAGTTCTTCTTATGAGTCCTTAACTGCCTCGACGCATAAGCAACTACCTTACCATTCTGCATAAGCACACCTCCTAAACCTATCTTGGAAGCATCACAATACACCACAAAAGGCTCTCCTGGATTAGGCAACGTCAAAATCGGAGCCGACGTCAACCTCTTCTTCAATTCCGTAAAACTTTCTTCGCACAAAACATCCCAAACAAAAGCTCTACCTTTACAAGTCAACTTAGTCAATGGAAGTGACAACTTAGAAAACCCTTCAATAAACCTTCTATAATAACCAGCTAATCCCAAGAAGCTTCTAATATCAGTAGCTGACTTTGGAGTTTCCCATTGCAACACAGCATCAACCTTCGATGGATCTACAACAATGCCACTACCTGAAATCACATGACCAAGAAAACTAACCTCTTTCAGCCAGAATTCACACTTGGACAACTTTGCATACAACTTCTTCTCTTTCAGAATCTGCAATACTATCCTTAAATGTTCAGCATGCTCTTCTTCCGACTTAGAGTAAATCAAAATATCATCAATGAACACCACTACGAACCGGTCCAAATAAGTATGAAAGATACGATTCATATATTCCATGAATACTACTGGCACATTAGTAACACTGAAAGGCATCACGAAATACTCGTAATGTCCATAACGCATTCTGAAAGCCGTCTTCTGAATGTCTTCATCCTTCACTTTAATCTGATGGTAACCCAACCTCAAATCAATCTTGCTAAACACACGGGCATCCACAAATTGGTACATCAAGTCATCTATTCTTGGAAGCGGATACTTGTTCTTAATTGTCACCTTGTTCAACTGTCTATAATTAACACAAAGCCTCATACTTCCATCTTTCTTCTTCACTAACAACACTGGAGCTCTCCACGGCGACACACTTGGTCTTATAAACCTCTTCTCAAGAAACTCTTCCAATTGCTTCTTCAACTCTGACAATTCAGATGCAGACATCCTGTATGGTGCCATAGACACGGGTCTGGTACCAGGTACAAGATCAATTGCAAATTCAACTTCCCTCTCTGGCGGTACATCAGGAATCTCATCAGGGAAAACTTCAGGAAATTCACATTCCACCTGCAATTCCTCAATTACAGCTTGAGTCTCTACAGATAGCGACGCTATCAACGAAAACATCTGTACTTCCTCTTGCATCAACTTCCTCAACTGTCTAGAAGACAACAAACCATCTTCCTCTTCCTCAGGAGTAGAAAACTTCACTGACTTGTCATAACAGTTAATATGAACACAGTTATGCTCTAACCAGTTCATACCCAAAATTACATCCAAACCTCTTAACGGTAAACAAACCAAATCAACAACAAAGTCTCTGTCGAAGATCGACAAGGGACACTTAGCACACACAAAAGAAGTAGTCACCGACCCCTTGGCTGGAGTATCGACGACTATTTCTCCATCCAGAGAAGACAACACAAGACCCAATCTTTCAACACAATCAGTAGCAATAAAACAATGCGTAGCACGAATATCAATAATAGTGATTAAAGGAGTACTATTAATGAAACATGTACCTCTAATAAGTCCGTCTTCATCAGCTGTCTGATCCTCAACCAAAGCAGACACTTTACCACTTGACTGAGCCCTATTCGGCTTCAGACACTGGCTACCAATGTGCCCTTCTTCCTTACAATTGAAACAAACCACATTCTTGTGCTCGCACTCAGATGCAATATGTTTGTTCTTACCATAACGGAAACACCTGTTCACTTCAGTAGTGCACACATTACTCTTGTGTCCAAGTTTCCCACACTTAAAGAAAATCACAACAGCAGGAGCATCTCCCCCACTAGTCCTTTGACCATGAGCAACTCTCTGCTTACCCTTACCAGTTGGGGCATCATAAGGCTTACCACGACTCTGCGGGTGCTTACCCCTCTTCTCACTAATAATCTTGTAATGAGCATTATTATCTTCCTTATAAATTCTACAGCTATCGACCAAATCAGCAAAGACACGAATCTTCTGGTATCCAACTGCCTTCTTAATCTCCGGGCGCAACGCATTCTAAAACTTAATACACTTCGAAAACTCAGCATTTTCCTCAGCGTAATGCGGATAAAACTTGGCCAACTCAGCAAACTTGGCAGCATACTTAACAACATACATACTTCCTTGCTTCAGCTCAAGGAACTCAATTTCCTTCTTACCACGGACATCTTCAGGAAAATACATTCTCAAAAATTCCCTACGGAACACAGCCCAAGTAACATTCTCACCTGCAGCTTTCAACTTCTGGCAAGTCTCTAGCCACCAGTCATCCGCCTCGACTGCTAGCATATGAGTCCCATAATGAACCTTCTGTGCTGTAGTGCAGTCCATCACGCGAAAGATTCTCTCTATCTCTTTCAACCATTCCAATGCTCCGTCAGGATCATATTTTTCCTTGAACATAGGTGGATTATCTCTCTGGAAAGTTGCCAAACTACGAGATGCAGCATTTCCGTCAGCATTCGGCTGATTTTCCATCGCATGAGCCATTGCTTCTAGAGCAGCATCAAGAGCATCACCATTCCTTCCAGCCATCTCAACTTATCACTACAACACAAACAACGGTTAGAACTCAAAATAACAATACTCGATTGTTAGACAACTACGACTCGACGACAAGGTCGGACCAACCTATTACTCTGATACCAACTTTGTAACACCCCAATTCTACCCAAAGCAATTTATGCAAAATAAATCAGAGTTATAAAATTTCATTCATACAAATGAATCGGGACGTCACAAATTCTTCTAACAAATTCATTGCATTCATCATGGATATATAACACTTTTAATAAAACTTCGGATAAACCATTAACATAGCATCTTTAATAAAATAATTCAATAACTACGCAGCAGAATTCTCCAATAACATCTTTAAATAAAAGCAACAACTTCGAAACATCTCATATTTAATAATAATCAATTCTAAATTCAACAACTGAAATTCAACAATAAAAAATCAGCAAGCGTTCATCCCCCCGAGTGTTACATATCAGAGCAATGACACCGACTCGATCTATTGAAGGTATACGACCTTCACTCTCGATTACCTGCACGTTACCAACATAGGGGCAACATTTAAACAGAAGGGGTGATATATCTAACAATATAATAAAGTGCATGATAATTATTATATTAAATTAGATCAATAATATCACCACTTCTCATCTCATAATCAACAATAATTACAGCATATATATTCATTCATCAACATCAAATACATTTCATTATTCAATCATATAATGCGACTCAAAACTATGCAAATGCATGTGGTACCATTGGAGCAGAACTCCCATCTAAAAAATATGCCAATTAATAGAGGCATCAACAAGGCATAACCTTCATCTCAAAATTTGCCAATCTAGGCCATCTCAATGAGCATAAGCTCCATCTCGAAAAAATGCAATGTATGCGACTCATCATGAATGTAATATCAACACTCAATCAACCACATCTCAAAACAATAACATCTCATAAACATCTCAAAACAACAACATCTCACAAACATCTCAAAACAACAACATCTCATAAACATCTCAAAATAACAACATCTCATAAACATCTCAAAACAACAACATCTCGTAAGCATCTCAAAACATCAACATCTCGTAAGCATCTCAAAACATCAACATCTCGTAAGCATCTCAAACCATCTCAAACACAGCATTTCATAAACATCTCAAAAATAATTTGTTAAACATCATATTTATCAAACACAACTTTAATAACCACATCTCACTAATAACTCAGTTGTATATCAATAGTACAGTAATCCATACTATTATTCTACTGCTGTACATCATTATTGTCACTAATCCTACTGTCATAATTCTAACAGCAGTCTCTAACATCTCTTATTCATCATTCTGTCCAAAATCCATCATAACGGTCATCTACAGGAGATAATTCTAAATCTTAGATTGGTTACTAGGATTACACCTCTTCATCATCATTTAAATCATCTAGAATAAAGTTCATCGCGTTAGCTAATAAACGCTTCGAACGGCATCTCAAACAGCATCCTACAACTCAAGTTACAACAATTTAAAACTGATTCTATCAAAATTAGTCAGTATGGGTCGACACGAAACTCTATGGATCGACGCGTAATGCTTCTCCTGCACAGCATGAGTCGACGCATCCTCGTCATGGATCGAATCATCCTGCTTCAAATCACAGCATGTATTGACACATGCACCTTACCGATCGACTCATCCTGAATCTTGCGACTAACATGTATCGACGTGAGCCCTGCATGCATCGACTCATCCTGAGTCTAATCTCGCCCATGTTTCGACTCATCCAGCTTGAGGTCAACACATCCTGGTTCCTCCTGCATAATTCTGCGATTTCCTCTGTATTTTCACTACGGGAATTCATATTACAACCCTACAAACCTTATTATAAACATAATAAATCATCACCTAACATTAACCTATAATACTACATCGATCAAACGATATCATAACGTCTTTATTCATTCAAATGCATCAAATCTTCATCATACATCATCCAATTCAAGAACAAAAACAACAATCCTCTAACCCCACATATCAAACATCATGAAACCAATTATAAAGTCAGAACCCAATCCTTACCTTGGATTGAAGGTCGCTCTATAATTTCTGGGTTGAATTCTTCGTTCTTGCCATTTTCCACTATTTCCAGCAGCTTCACGTTCTCTTCCCAATCCTTATTTCTCTTCTTACTGCTTCCTCCTTATATTCTTCTCACAAATAATAAAATAACCTAATATTATTATATTATTCCTTATTGGGCTCAAAACTTACACCCCCTTATTACTTCCACTCACACCATATAGGCCCACATTAATAATATTAACTTCTAACATTATTTCACCAAATAGTAATATTATACCTCTAATATTATTATTTCTCCACTTAATAAAATAAATCCAATTTAATAACACTTCTTCACAAATATTCTAAAAATAATTTAATTAAATAATTAATTAAATTACGGGCGTTACATAATTCTGTTTGAATCTTCTCATTCCTTCCCTTATCTTCTATTGCCCCTTATGTTAGAAGTTTGTTACGAAGTTTGTTAGGATGGTTACAGTTAGTTTCTATTGGAATTGTTATTCTGTAATATCCCTTTTCTGTTGAGAACTTAGTTTTAGGGATTAATGACGGTTAAAATTCTGTTGGAACTGTTATTTTGTTAGTAGACTAGAAAAGTTTGTTAACTGTTATTTTCAGTTGTGAAAAGCTATTTTGGAAGGTTGGTTGCAGTTAGAGATTATGAAATCAGTTGGACATTTCTGTTATCCTATTTCTGTTTTCTGTTAGAGGTTGTTAGGAATGAGCTGAGTTTGTTAATGCAGAGTAGTTATGGTCTAGTATAAGGTCTGGCAGACAGGTGGTTCTATTCTGGTATATAGCCTGATTTTGAATGGTCATGAACTGTTAAATTATAAATGTGCATGGTTGTTTATTTGAGTTTTTATCGTTATCATTATGTCTGGATATATGCAGAGCTGCAAATACTCATGAGCTAGTACTGGATCTGATTTTTATTCTCTTATGGTGTTTTCTCTTGCATTATTGGATTTTGGATAATAGATGCAAGTTGTTAACTGATGTCATGTGATACAGGTTTTTTTATATGCAAGCATAAGACTTTTGATTGTTTCATCTGGTTTGCGTGCAAGGCTGATTCAAGTACGGTGCAGATTCAGTATATGGGGCAAGGATGGTTAAGGTGATGGCGAAGCATGGATAGGTTTTTTTTGGTTATATTTTAAGACTGCTTGGACGAGTCGTGAACTGATTTGGAGATGTTTTGGTGCATGTTTTAGCAATGAAGCATGAAGAATTCGGAGTCTTGTAAAATCTATCATGGTGGAGGCTTGAAATGGACACATGATACATGAAGTATGTTGACTGGATTGAAGGTTATCAAAGGAATTGGCAAAGAAGCGTGAAGAATAATTGGAAGATGAAGATAGTATCCAAGGTTTAGAATTTAGGAACTTTGGTTCAAATGTATTTTGTATGAATTGGGTAAAGTAACAATGATGTATCTAGACTAATCTCATAATGGAAATATGATTTTTGAATGGTAGATTTGGAATGTATTTGAACCCGAGTGAATGAAATGCACTTGAATAGATTCATATGTCTTTTGAATGGGATTTGAAGAACTTTATTTAGAACCTTAAATGATGTTTGATTATTTGAATGGACTAGAATCAATACTTGAATGATGAATTCTATGATGTTTGAATCAAGTTATGTACCTTCCATAGTTCCACTATAGTTGAACTCCAATTACATGCTTGAAATAATATTGTCAATCAAAATCATGGATTTATGTTATCAAAAAGCAAATGAATCCAATACTTTGACAAACCATGACGCTTACCTTATAACTCAAAACAAGATCTTGAATCAATACTTGGATCTTAATCAAGTGTTACGTCGTGTTTGAATTTCATAGAAAAACCGGATTCAATGTTGAAGTTCATATTGTCCACACCTTGCACTCCAAGACAAAGAAACCTCTTTGAATCAACAAAACTCAAAACCTTAATTGATTGTGTTGTGGATAGATGAATCCAAACTATATTCTCCTTGTGCCAAAACCATAGTCTACACTTTATATTCCAAGCCACAAATGTACCTTGAATTGATGAAATGTGGATCCTCAAGAAAAATTTAATGCACCTCTAGTATTGATTCTTGACGAATCAATTTTGATGCCATAGAGATTCCATAAACGAAAATCTTGGATCATACCAATTGATCGCTTGGTAACACTGAATTTCTAGCCCACATGACTGAACATCTTGCCACACTAGATTCAAAATGACTTCAATTTTTAATGAGAAAAAAACCAAATCAACCCGCCTTCTTGTTAAAATTTCTAACTTCAAACTCAATTCAACCTCAAGAGACAAGTATTAAAGGAATGATGTCTGGAGCATAATAAATCTGTAATTGAATTAACCAGTGCCAACACTACAGACATGAACCTTAATCCCCTTAAGACACATTTGAGATGTTGAGGGAATAAGACTCGAAGGATGCTCGAGATAGCCCATGAGATGGAACTATAATCCATTGAGTATTAATTGATGGGATAATCGTTCATAGTGAATATGAAACCAATGAACAACCAAACCCTAACTCCACACTTTGCCTCTTATAGAAGACTATCCAGGAGAATCAGAAGAAACCAACCTTTATTTGATATGCATGACTAATCACTGTAAAACCATGATATTTCTACTTCACTGGTCCTTCGAACCAATGGTACTTTATTGAACCAAACGTATGCCATGTTAGTATCCTAATAAAAAGATGTGAATGCGATGCTAAGCCTAATCCAAATAAAAGAAATTAGGAGGGCATATTTTGGGGTACAACTCCAGGAAGTAGTGCCTCAGCCTCCTTGCTGTGTTGATTAGTGATAAGGCTACTTTCTCGATCTATTGATACCTTACTTCAGGGCCTTGTAAGACTTTGCTCATGAAGTAGATGAGTCTCTACCCCTTGGGGGTTTCTCGAATGAGGGCAGCGCTCACGGCCTCGGATGCTACGACCAGATAGAGATAGATAATTTCTTCCTTATCTGGTCGTGAAAGGATTGGTGGTTGTGATAGTGCCTGTTTGAGGTTGATGGGAGCGCGTTCGCACTCCTCGGTACACTCGAAGGTTTCATTTTTCTGAGAAGTTTGAAAAGAGGAAGTGTGTGTTAGGAAGATTTTTCCATGAAACGGGATAATGAGGTGAGCATTCCATTCAGGATTTTAATTGATTTCTTCGAGTTTGGCATTGGAAATTCAGAAAATTCCTGACATTTCCCGGGGTTGGCTTCAATTCCTTATTTTGTTAGGTAGGAACCGAGGAATTTACCTGCCTGTATATCGAATGTGCACTTTTCTGGGTTCAATCGCATTCTGCATTTCCTTGCCTGCTCAAAGACTTTCTTTAGGTGGAGAGCATGGTCGGTTTCTTCTTTGGAATTGACGATCATGTCGTCCATGTAGACCTCGAGCATGTCTCCTATTTCTCCTTGGAAGACCTTGTTCATCATTCATCGGTATGTAGCACTAGCATTCTTTCGGGCCGAGAGGCATTACTTTGTAGTAATAGTTTCCTGACTCAATCATGAAGGTCGTGTACTTCTTATATGTTTTTTCCATGGGGATATGGTTGTATCCAGAGTATGCATCCATGAACGATAGTAATTTAAAACCTACATAAGTATCAACTAATTTATCAATATTGGGGAGGGGATAAGCATATTTTGGGAAAGCCCGATTGATATCGGTATAGTCAATGCACATGCACCATTTTCCATTACTCTTTTTTACAAGAACTACATTAGAGAGCCATGTTATGTACTGGGCTTTAGAAATAAATTTTGCCTCTTGGAGGTCTTTGACGGTCTTCTCAGCAGCCTCCGTTTTCTCCAGGGACTGTCGGCACCTATGCTGAGCAACTTCCTTAATGGTAGGATTTATCGTCATATAATGGCAAGCTATATTTGGGTCTAAGTCAGGCATCTCTGCTACGCTCCAGGAAAATAAGTCTGCATTCTCTTTGAGGCACGCCTTTAGCTGTATTTTGGCCAAGTCGGGGAGGTCAGCATCGATCTTAATTCCTCTAGATGGATATTTTCCCAGGGGAATGCTTTCAAATTCCCCGTCTGGATTGGGCGCACATGGTGTGCGGGCTCACTTTTGCTCGTATATGAGGAAGATATTTTTTTCTTCCAGCAGTGGCTCTTTTCCTTTTCTTTTCTGCTCTCGGAGATCCTGCTTTGTGAA
Organism: Vicia faba; assembly: GCA_948472305.1. NCBI lineage: Eukaryota > Viridiplantae > Streptophyta > Magnoliopsida > Fabales > Fabaceae > Vicia > Vicia faba. The sequence continues at coordinate 245,984,419 of OX451735.1, forward strand.
CCTGCTATCAAGGTCAATTGTACCGACGTACGACAATGGCTATCACTCCTCTAAACTGATGGGTAGGGAAGATTTACTTGAAGTTCTAGGTAAGCATGCTGATGGAGCTCAACCCTTTAGTAACAAATACAAAACATCTTCTTACTGCCTGAATTGAAGGTGTGAAGAAAACGCAAGAAAGGGTGGTTTGAATTGGGTTTTCCTTTCTTGTAAAACTTTCATTTTTAAGCATTATTCATTGCACAATGCTTCTGATTGTTACTTCTAAGTAATGCTTCTTATTAAGTTCAGAAAACATAAACTATAAAGAATAAGAAAAAGTAAAGAACACACGATATATCCTAGTTCACTTGAGAAATCCCCAAGCTAGTTCAGTCCACCCTTCCGAGGTGATTTTGCCTTGATCTCAAGGACTTAATCTACTATAATAAATTTGATTACAATCATACGAAACTGCCAGTGACTAATATCCAATGAAGCGTTCAGGAATCCAAACCGGATATAATATTCATTGACCCAACATAATCTGATTCTCCAGAATCTCCTATTAGGATTTCCTTCCAATGATATCCATCAGTGATCTTAGAAGGATGACCTTCACTCATTCCCCTTTGAGATATGACTACCATTGACCCAATAGAATCCACTACCAAGATTTCATCTATGATGGCCGCAACCAAAGTCTTGTCAAGTCTTCTGATCTTCACTCGATCACTTGAGTAACCAACCAATTCTAAACAAAATTGTTTTTCTGGAGATTACACGAGTGCTTCTTATAAAGAAGATTACTCCTAATTTAAGTACATATTTTTGACACAATTCTGAGCAACAACTCTTGTGTACAAACAATTTACATGAAGATCTTAAGAAATAACACAATCTAAGCAACAACACTTGTGTTTTACACATTTCTACAAGGATGAATAAAATATAAGTTAAGTGCAGTATCTTGTAGCCTTCTTGTCTTCATATTCATCATCTGAAAAATAACGGTTCAGCACACCGTTTTTACAGTATTTCCACTATACCTTCTCAAAGTTTTCACACATTCAGAGATCTTCCTTATCGAATTAGCTCCCGAGCCAAACATACCAATTAAAGGAGATATTAATATGATTTTAATGCCTCAAGAACCGCTCAAAAATAATATTCCAATAAGAAGTTATGGATTTTTTATTACCCTCGAAATGGCAGACCGACAATTAAATTTAGTGCACTATCTTCAAAGAATTAAAATTCTCGGAGATCTTCTTCACACAATTAGCCTTCGATCCGAACACGAGAAATGATGATAAAATCTAGATGGTCTTAATGCTCGAAGAATCAAATAAAAATACTGAATCAGAGGAAAGTTAGGAATTTCTAAACATCCGAGAAACAAAGAACCAACCCTTGAATTCAAATACCGTTTCAGGGGAATCGTACTCCTTGGAGACTTTTTGCAAAAAATTGGCTTCCGGCCTAAACAGATGCAAGGAAGAAAATACTGAGACGGTTCCAATGCCCGAGGAACCATTTCAAAAGAGTATACCAATTAAATGTTGCAATTTTCTAAGCTCAAACATACAAAATTTCTATTTCTAATTCACACTGTCTCAAATTCACAGAAACACCCGATTCCTCCGCAATTTTGAGTGTGTTGAAATACATGAGAGCTTGACATTATAATGGCTTGATTGATTGTTAATTTGATAGCTTGAGAGACATGCAGAACACCTTTAATCCTTGAAAAACCATATTTTTTCCTTATTATACTGCTCGACGGAACAATATTTTTGTGTGTAGTTTCCGAAAAGAAATGCTTTGATCCCATGAGCATTTACTAATTAATGATGCATGCAATTCTAAATGACCTAATAAGAAGTACGTACATGAAGGATGTGAGATGCATAAGCTAGATGACCCTTATAAAAGGGTAGGACAAATTTGGGGTATGACAATCAGAAGTGAACTTACTGGGGATTCACGTTTGTATTAAACCCAAATAGAACACCAGTCAAAGGCGAAATTGCAAATGGAAAAGAGACCGACCCTAAGGACTCTAGACAATGATTTCCAAAATACATTGAAATTTAAGAGTTTGCAAATGTGAAAGAGCTACAATGTCCCTCAAGCCCAAAGGCGGGCTGTAATTCTCCAAGAGTGACAATCATTTGAGTTACCACACACCAAGTATGGATACTCAAATATTTGATAAATAAGAAAGGTTATACACTGACTGTTACTCGCACTCTAATGGAAAAGTAAACATTGTTAACATAAATGAGGGCTTGTAGGGGAAAGGAATGTTTATGACTCACTGGGGAAATGAGGATACCAAGGACCCGACTGGTGGCAAACCAAAACAGACTCTACTGTGGAAACTATATAGGATCGCCCTAAAGGAAAGTTGCAGAGGTAATTCAAATCAGAGCACATAAAATCTAGTTACTTCAGGTAAACTTAATTGGCTTATACCTCAATGCATGTTTAAATTTTTTTGATAGATGCAATGCAATGATGCATGTTTAGCGATGCACTGGGGAGAACACGACAATAATCGACTTCTGAGAAGACAAGGATTTTATGAGCGATTATCTTTAAACATATGATCTTATATAGAGAATAGTCAATTTAAACTTCATGGAGAAATTCCAAATCCAAAGCATCAACTTCCAAGGATCAACTTCATTGGGGAAGTAAAATCTTTGGAGGAATGTTGCAAAAATAAATTACAATCTAGGGAAAATCTTGAATCCTGATAAAACTCTCAACTTCTTAGGGAACATATTCCTTGTCTCCTATTAGGATGAGGAAAACTTCGACGGGGGAATCCTAGAAACTCCTAAATAAAAACAATTCTACTCATACCATACTGGGGACATTACCGCTGGGATACAAATCTTCACTTGGGGAGGAGGAAAAATATCTTGATCCCAAAAAATTGAGATTCAAAACACCACTAGGGAATATCTCAATAACCTTCTATCATTGGGGATAAAAAAGAATTCTGAACAACACTCCCATGTATACACCATACTGAGATATAGGATTTTTTATAATGTTCATCGTTGTAACACCCTATTTTCCCCATTGTATATTTAATAAACTCAGAGTAATTTAAATTTTTTCAATCAACATCACAATAGGATGTCACATTTCATCATCTCAAAAATTTCTCAATCATTTAGTAAATAGATACATAACACAACTATTTCAGATGAACCAAAAACATAATAAACATGGTATTCAACTTCGTTTTATTAATGCAACAGAAAACAATTAAGAATAGATTTAGTCATCAACTCCAACAATTCATAACAATGTCTTATCAAATAAAAGAGAGTCTATAATACTCTTACAATCCTTCAAAACAACAACAATCAAATAAGAAAAACAAGCATTCATCCCCAATGTTACGTATTAGAGCAAGACCTAACTCCATACCTCAAACAACTCTAATCCTTTTCACCTGCGTGTTACCCACGTGGAGGCAACACTCAAACAAAAGGGGTGAGATATCATAACAATATAAACAAATATATGATAATGAACAGGTAAAGTATGGCATACATAATCATAATATTCATACTTTATGCATCCACAAAAGTACACGACATCATCTCAACAATCACATCTAACAATCAAACCAATCTCATCTTATTCATTAACAACATCATAATTATTCATACTTCATGCATTAACACCAATACACGTCACAGTTTCAACAATCACATCGAACAATCAATTAAATCACATCTTATTCACCAATAACATCATAAATGCAATGAGACCAACTTCAATAATTATATGCATATGGCACCATAATAATGTCAATTGCCATTAGGGCTACACTGTCACTTGCCATTAAGGCTACACCGTCACTTGTCATTAAGGCCACATCGTCACTTATGAACATGCATGCAACACTAACATGTTATGAAAACAAATGCAACGACACAACACACATCAACAAACCAAGCCAATAAAACTCGTTAATCACACATCACTGTTCATACATCATCGCAACATCACTACATCATGAAATCTCTTCATATTCATCGTCATATTCACAAATTCACAATTACAACAAAACATCGGAATAAAAGAAAATCCAGAAAATCATCTCATATTGTGTTCAAATAATTTTTATTGAGTATAATATTTTTAGCTTGTCATAGGTTCGAACGACGCGTTAAACAGACACCCGAGTAAAAAGTTATGAGTTTTCAAAGATTTTCATAAAAAATGTCGTTCTGACTCAGTGGTAACCGGTTACTGCATGGAAGTAGCCGGCTACTGCTTGTAAATTTGCTCAGAAATCCCAAAAATTGATCCGGTAATCGATTACTGCAAATATGGTAATCGATTACCACTATTACAATAACAATTTTCTACTATTTTTTGAAAATACGAGATTTGCCCCTTTTTACCCCAAAACTCTAATTTTCATCGTTAAAACTCAGAATCAGTTTGCGCAATATTACCACACATCAACATATAATCTAACACCAATTTACATGTCAATTTCATGATTCAATCATCATTATAATCCACAATTTCATCATAATCACACAAACACAACAATATTCGCACAAGAAGATTATACAATTACATAACATAACTCTACCATAACCGATCATCATACAATAGATAATTGAGTTAGAACCCCACCCTTACCTTAGGTTTGATGATTCTAAGCTTTCTACCAAAAATTCCTCGCTCTAGCTTGTACGCTATTCTCTTTTCTTCTCTTCGTTCTTCTCTTTTCTCTGGTTTCTACGATTGCCCACTTAAAAGATTTTCGTCCTCGAAAATTATCTCAAGCGAACAACTCTGGGTAAGCTTCTTAGATTCTTCCTTCCAACTTCCACGTCATATTTTACATTATTTTATGTATTACTAACCAACATCTCACCTAGTCAACCACCATGATCCCACAAAATTCCATGCCATCAGGTTATGAACACACCAGATCATCTCACTGCTCATCCCATCATCCTAGGATACATAATCTATCACCTCATTACACGACAATATAGTCATAAGCACATAAACATAACCATAATATCAGCAACAAAGACACACACACACCAGTACTACAATGCTACATTTCACCAATCAAACATGCAATTCAATATATTCTATTGACATGTCAACAACACGAAAAACATACAAACCCTCCACCTATTACTTCCACTCTGGAATATTCTCTGGTTTGCATCATTCCTTCAGGCGTATAACATTTAACTTTGACTCCTAATAAGTCATACACGTACAAGGACGTGTGCCACATTCCCGCATCCGTTACGCCACTATGATAATCTACTTTAAGTCACTGTCTTATTTTTTATTTCCATCCATAATCATACCTATAAGTTTCACATCTATCTTCACTCTCTCTTTAGTATCCACCATAAAATCAATGTTCACTTTTTGACATCCTCAAACTTCAACTCTACAGCGTTAGCTCGCATACCAACACACGTCTCCAAATTATTAAATAAGTCTCAACTCTTTCATAGACACTTTTGTATTAGGCTCGCACAAAATGGTTGTAGGATCAAGCGCTTACCACTGAGCTAAAAGCAATTTCTTGTAGCTAAGGTGCAACTTTATTTCCATATAGTACGAGCATTTTCAGGGGCTGCACCTAGTTTACTAAGCTCCCATGGGTGGGATGTTAAGCCCTTATAATCCATAAGGTTGAAGCTGGATATTTTAATCCAACAATCTCCCCCCATTGTCAGCCGGGGGGATTCGAACCCATGACCATGCTCTGATACCACTTGTAGGATCAATCGATTACCACTGAGCTAAAAGCAATTTCTTGTAGCCAAGGTGCAACTTTATTTCCATATAGTACGAGCATTTTCAGGGGTTGCACCTAGTTTACTAAGCGCCCATGGGTGGGATGTTAATCCCTTCAAATCCCTAAGGTTGACGCTGGATATTTTAATCCAACAATGGTGAACAACTATCCTCTCGATAAAACACCAATTCACTTTACACATCATTAAGCTGGCAAGATAAGTATATCTCATCCAACACGATCCCATCTACTACCAACAAGATATTAAGGGTGATCAGTACCTCAATTTTTTAATAGGTAGCCGGCAACCATAATGGTGGCATAAATCATCATTACCCAACTATAATAGCATCCTTCACCTTGTGCTCAAAGTTACCTAAGCATAATATCCAACAATCTCTCCAAGGCTTAAAAACATTTTTCTTAATTTCCTTTTCAACCTTGTCAATGATACATAAAATCCAAAAATTCATTTCATAGTCTCCTTTACAAGCACACAGCACAACATGATTGTTAAGTATATTCTAATATAGGAAAACTATTACACCAAGTATAATCCAAATCGTTTCGTTCCAAAGGAAGTCTTTATCCAGTTAGAAGACTTTGACCACATCAATAAATCCTTACTCTTTCCTTTAATCTCACATTTGGATCTCATCCTAATCACAATTTAAACACTACCATTTCTTCATATGGTTGGTAATATAACTCCCCAATTTCTCCATAACTCATGTCTATACTTTTCCGTCATGACCGTGATTTCAATCCTTCTTGAATTTATCTTTACTCTAGCATTACTTCTCTTCTCCTCAAAAAAATCACCATTCTAATCATCCTTAATCGAGGGCATACGTTGCATCTCTATGCACTTATCTAATACATTCACATCCTTACTAATATCAAACATCTCATTCCCTTAGCTCATTCACTAACAACATATCTCACTTGACCTAGTCTCAAGTAACTGCGATAATAACCAGTGAATCCCGAAAAGCTTCTAATCTCCGTAACCAATTTCAGAGCCTCTCAATATATACCTCTATTTACTTTGGATAGATTCCACAAATATCTTCATTTGAAATAACATGTTCAAGTAAATTCACATCGTCAAATCATGACCTACATCTCGACATCCTAGAATATGTTTTCTTCCCTTTCACCATCGTAATTCGAATCACAACATTCAACGTTTCCTTATTCTGACATCAGACTAAATCAAAATGCCCTCAATAACCACCACAACGGACTGATCCAATCATTCAAAATAACTTCACTGAGTTCCAAAAGTTGTCCTCTAATTATCCTCATCCCAATCTGAAAGTAACTCAACCTCAATTCGATAATACTGAATACATATTCACCTATCAGTTAATCCATCAAATTATCAATCATTTGAAGTGGATGTGTAACCTCAACGACTACTTAAATATGTTATCGATAATCCACATACAATTTTTACTACTTTCTTTCTCCTTAACTAATGACATCAAAGCTCCCAAAATGATACACTCGGTTTTACAAATCCATTTCTCCGCACATATTCTAATAACTTCTCTAATTCTCCCATCTTTGAACTGAAATACTGTATGGTGTCACAGGGACAGGTCTGGTACCAAGAACGAGATCCACAACAAACTTCGCCTCTCATCCAACCTCTTCACGTGACAAATAAATTACTTCCAGGTATTAGAACTATTTTTAAAACAAAGTTCATCACATTAGATTTCTAGCGCTTCAAACGGAACTCAAACCGGACGTCCAACTCAAGTCATGGATTTTTACAGAATTACAAAATTCTTTCAATTCATCGGTAACGGGTTACCCTAATAGCGATAACCGATTACACCCTACAAAACAACCAACAACGCTATTTTTTTAGCGGTAATCGGTTACTCAATCCCAGTAACCAGTTACCATTGAACTAGAGTAAAAAAATTAGATTTTTATGTTATGAAAACCACTTATTTCATACTCAAACATCCCTAACTTCCACATACTTAATTGTTCATGTTCAAAATTATAATTCCTATCTATATACATTGTTATCAATGTTCCAATTCATAAAATAACACATTTAAGCATGCAATTACTCAATTATATCACATCAATTTTGTTGTAACTGGTTTTAAAATGAGAGTCGCCACCATTAATTTTTATCCTAGGAAAGGGAATATAATGGATAACCCTAATTTGGTCAGAGATTCTAAGTTGTTGACTCATTTTTAGATGAAGGAAAGGTCTTAGGCACCATTCATCTACCTTGTTCATAAGGATATAGGATTTAGATTTACGGTTTAGGAAATAGGGTTTTAATTTTTATTAGGGGAACTCGCCACGGTTTTTAAGTCGTATGCCTATGTATCCTCTTATGAGGAATCATAGTCCTAATTCGTAGTTCGAAGTTATTGGTTGGTATTTTTTATGGATTACAGAAATATCTCGAATTAATCCTAGAACCAAGTCCGAGTTTGTAAATCGTAGATATAAGGTTTCAAAATAGATATAAGGTTTTATTAAGTTAGTGGAAAATTGTTAGTAGTTTGATTGATTAGGTATTTTCAAATATATTAAAAATATTTTTATGCATGAGGAAGCATAATTTTAATGCCATTAAAAATATTTGAATGGGTTAGTAAAAAATGGTTTGAATTAATAAAATAAATAAATTTAAAATTTATTATAAATATATTAATAAAGTAAAAATAGAGAAAATATAAATAAATGAATAAATAAATAAAATTAAAAAAATAAATTAATTTTAAATATAAAATGCAGGGGGGTGTATTTTCATTTTGTTAGTAAAAAGTTGGGGGTATAAAGAGTAAGGCCTTAAATCCAGATATTGGATTTAGGCCCAAAACGCAGCGTGATCGTTTTGAACGTGGTAGAAAATTTAGGGGGTTCAGGGAGTAAGGGCCCATGTCCAGATGTTGGACTTGGCCCAGTAGCACAGAGAGGTGTGAATTATAGTTAATGAAGTAAAACAGAGGGTGTTAACAGAACAGGTTAGGCCCAAAACAAATGTTTAATCTGTTGGACAAATTGTAGGCGAGTGTATACACTTATGATGGGCGTGCGATTATGAAATGTTGGATGATGATCAGATGGCAGTGAGTAGCGATGCACAGTAAGAGGAAACACATGGAAACATATGGAGTTTATAAAAATAAGTGTCTGGGCTGAAGGCCCATTTTTCTCTTCTTTCTCTCTCTTCAACAAACGAAACCCATTGTGATTTTTAGAGAGTTAGGCTCTACCCTCTCTCTAGAAACCCGGTGATCGGAAATCACCCCAACCAACGACGCTGCCCCGTGCCGCATTGAACCTTTATACAAACCACCTTGAAGCCTAGATCTCTGGTTGAAGCTCAACCAGTATTTTCAAATCTTCATCAGAGCCACCGTGAAATAACCCAGAAACCACCGTCTACCACCCCGAAACCCTTAGAACCCTAAGAACGCTAACCCTAACCCCAACAATATAAGAACCATAACCCCCAAAATGATGAACCCTAACCCAGATTAGTGTAAACCCTAAGAACCCTAACCTAACCCTGATGAACCGTAACCCTAAATAAGAACCATGGCCTTAGAAATCCAGAAATTCAAAATCAAATATAAATTGTAGATTCAAAAATTATAAGCCCTAAGATAAGTGAATCGGCTTACCTCTCCTACAGTGATTCTTCTTGTATTCGTCCCTTTCTGGTTCGTCGATTCTCCCTTCTAGTCTCATTCTCCTTCTTTTCTGTTTGACGGGTATGTGAGATGATGGTGCGTGATGGTGGTGATGGCTTGAAGCATAGATCTAGGGTTTCAGAAATTGAAACCCAGATCTCAAGAAGACGGTTGACTCGCAGATTCTGCTTCTTCTCTGTTTTAATTTCTTCTCCAAAAATTTTTTGTCCCCTTTTTCAATTTTAGCATATAGGGTTTTATAGGCTTTAAACTAGAACAAGTTAGGAAATTATATTGATTTGTCATTACAATTGATTTAGTTTAAAAATTTGAGATTAGATTAAAAAAGATTTGATTCTGTTTTAGGTTGTAGTTGATTTTTGGATTGTAATTGATATTGATTAGAGATTTGATTTGTAATTTGTATATAAATTGATTTGATTGGATTTGTTTTATGTTTTATGCGTTTTTCCTTTGCTTGAATCTATACAGTAGTCGTTTTGATGATGAGAACAGGGCACCACTTGCGTTTGGGAATTAGGGTTCCAATCCTAACTTTGATTTTGACTTAGTCAACACGTTTTAAAAATACACTAATATCTGATTTTTTATAAAAATAATTATTTGATATATTAAACAATAATCAGACAATAATAACAATTATAATGCCAAAAAATAATGGGCTCTAGTGTCAAGAAGGAAAATGGGCCAACAAATTTTTATAACACTCCAAAAATGCACAAAAATTGAAAATGGACTTTCTGGACAAACAAGAACCTCCATCCCTACTAACACACACCCCTTTATTCACCATACTTTAATAGACTGGTATAAAAATGAATGCACCCCCCTTTCTATTTGTTATTGGGCTGAATGAAAAACTTTGATAGGCCATATAGTAGAACCTAGACTTTTTTTTATAAGATTGACATACGCTCACCCCAATCTTATCCAAAACAAGAAACAAAATAACAACCATTTGTAACATAACCTCATTTAATTATAATTCTAAACTAAGAATATGACAATACAAAAAATAGTACAAGATTGGTTAGTAATATTAGTAGGTGATTTTGGAGTATGACAATTGTCCCTATTTAATTATCTTCGATTGAAGGGTGCGAGAATATTTAGGTCTTACACATTCGAATCAGAGGGATATTAAATAATGGAAGACCCCAAAATTTGACCACAAGATTATAAGGATACACTTTACAGTGTTCCTATGAGCGTAGAGAAAATAGGCACAAATTATAACGTATCATCTTACCAGAGTTTGAACGAAGAGTTTTGATTCGATTTAGATATGGCGACGCGAATAACTCGTCATATCTAAAAGAGACCGTAGATCTTTCATGTATTTACCATAACGTAGGAGATAAATAAAAAAAAGTTTGAAAATTGACTTACTAATGCTTCGAGATTAACATAGCGAGCTTGAGGCGTATATTTTGTCTATTCATAACAACCTAGGGGATGAATAAAACAGAGCTTGATAACACATTGACGCATGGAGACTGATACAATGAATTATATCGCAAATTTCATTATGTTTACTACAACCTAGAGAGTAAAAAATATGAGGATAAACCTGTGCATTTATCATGACCTAGAGGATAAATGACATGGGGGTAGGCTTATGTATTCATCACGACCTTGAAGTCCGCATACCTATCACAACCTAGAGGGTAGATACTTGAAAAGTTTATGCGTTTATCATGACCTAGAGAATAAAGACACAGAAATAGATTCACGTTATTCATTACAACCTAGTGAATGAATAATATGATCTTGATAATTTGCACACCTACCACAACCTAGGGGATATATGATTGAAAGGTTTGTGTGTTTATCACGACCTAGAGGATAAACGACACGAAGGTAGTCAAACATAATTATAACGACCTAGAGGATAAATAATGTAATCCAAATAATTCACATACCTACCACGACCTAGAGGGTAGATACTTGAAAAGTGTTTTGGTAGTCAAATCTTAGATAGCTCGACCACATATAAGATCATAATTTTACCGGTTGTGTCCGTTCTCAACCAAGTTATTTGTTTGTTTTATGGACCAAATGATCCAATGATGAGCTTGAAGAAAGTTCATGGTTTAACCAAAAAAATGTATTTGTAAAATATCATGTATGATGATGTATATGCATAATGTCTTAGATTGATACGAAACCCCAAAGTGTATATGTGCTAAAAAAATTGTGTATATTCCCCAAATGTATATACACCAAGTATTTATATGCCCCAAATGTAATGTTTATGTATGCCCCAAATGTAATGTTTGTATATGCCCAAATTGGTTTTGTGTTACCAACTCTCCAATGTTGTATGTTGCATCATCGTGGCATTTTGAATTGATTTGAACAAGATGAATGGTGTAAGTAGGATTTTAATATTCGTATGCAGGCGTAGGTGTAGGCATGGATGTAGACATAGATATGGCTATGATTGTAAGTATGGACGCAGGCATAGACGTAGGCGTGGATTTTCTATGATGTTTTTCTAACCAAAATGCTTTTTTATGTTATATCCAATGCTTTTATTTGTCAAATCCCCAAAATGATTTCAACGCGGTGTTTACAAGAAACAATCATAGTATATTTGCAAGCAACTCCGAAAAGGAAAAACACAATTGAAAGATTGATAAAGTAAATGTTTATTGATAAATATGCTTCTGAATAGGCGAGAGTACAAGATGTAATTACTTGAAAGAGGTAATTACAGAAAGTTTTAAAACTGAAAATGGAAATGAAAATGATAATTGCTATTGTTGTTTCTCCAATGTCCTATTGATAGCTCCAATCTCCTTTTCTTATGAGTCAAATGATTTAGATCAATCTCTCTCCTTCGTGGTCGTAGTCATGGTTCATAGATCATAGTCTTTTTGTTCCTTATTTTTTGGAATAAGATCCTAATTTTTGCTTGGATCGGCCTTTAGGATTTTCAATCCATCGGAATATTTTTTTTTATGTCCCTAATTTTTGCCTGGATCTCCCTTTAGGGTTTTCAACCCACCAGAATGCTCCTTTTTGCTTAAAGCATCTGTTTAGGGTTCGAACTTAGCGAGCTTTTTATACATAGTATTTTTTGACTGCGTATGAATTTGTCAGATGTGGCAGTTCTTCCCCATCCATTGTTGTGAGGATAAGACTACCACCCGAGAGTGTTGTTTTTACCACGTACGAACCTTCGTAGTTGGGTGTCCATTTACCACGTGACTCAAGGCAAGGTAGTAGAATCTTCTTGAGCACCAAATCTCCTTCTTTGAACACTCGAGGACAAACCTTCTTGTCAAATGCCTTCTTCATTCGCTTTTGGTACAACTAACCGTGGCACAAGGCTGTCAAGTATTTTTTTCCGATGAGGTTAAGCTGATCAAGTCACGTCTGAACCCACTCTGCTTCTTCAAGCTTTATTTCCATTAAAACCTGTAATGATGGAATCTATACTTTAATAGGTAGTACTACCTCCATGCCATATAATAGAGAGAAGATAGTTTCACTTGTTGATGTACGTACGGAAGTACAATATCCATGTAGAGTGAAAGAAAGCATTTCATTCCAATCTTTGTATGTCTTTACCATTTTATGAATGATTTTATTGGTGTTCTTATTGTCAGCTTCAACGACCCCGTTCATGTTGGGTCGATATGGTGAGGAATTATGATGCTCGACCTTGAAGTCATCGCATAACTCCTTCTGCATTTTTTTGTTCAAATTGGACCCGTGTTTGTAATGATTCTGCTAGGAACCCCATATGTGCATATAAGATTTTGCTTGATGAACCGAGTAACCACTTGTCTTGTCACATTTACGTAAGATGCAACTTCCACCCATTTGGTGAAGTAGTTGATGGCAACTAGTATGAACCGGTGTTCTTTAGATTCTTTCAGTTCGATCATTCCTATCATATCAATTCCCTACATTGAAAATGGCCAAGGAGAACTTAAGACATCCAAAAGAGTAGGTGGCACATACATTTTATCGATGTATATTTGGCATTTGTGATATGTCTTTGTATAATGGTAGCAATCAGCTTCCATTGTCAACCAATAATAACCTGCTTGCAAGATCTTTCTAGCCATGTCATGTCCATTTGTATAAGTTCTAAAAGTGCCTTCGTGAATTTCTCTCATAAGTGTATCTGCTTCATGTTTCTCCACACACCTGAGTAATACCATATTGTAGTTTATTTTGTATAAGTCATCACCATTCAAAAAGAACTTTGAAGCTAGCTCCCCAACGTTTGTTTTTCAATCACAGAGGTATTTTATGGATATTCTTGTTTCTCGAGATACCTTTTGATGTCATAGAACCAAGGCTTGTTATCTGGTCCTTCAATAGCAATGCAATGTAGCGGTTCTTCAAAATTTCTTATTGTAATGTGTGGCTCGTGATTTGTCCAGGTTACTTTGAACATGGCTGATAAAGTACCAAAGGCATCTGCCATATGATTTTCCTCTCGTAGAATATGAATGAATGTAATCTCGGTAAATTCCATAACTAGCTTCAAAACATGATCCCGATATGGAATCAATTTGGGATATTTAGTGTCTCATTCATCGTTGACTTGGTATATGACTAATACTGAGTCTTCAAACACTTCGAGATGTTTAACTCTTAGATCGATATCAGCTTCCGGACCCAAGATACAAGATTCGTATTTAGCAATATTGTTGGTGTAGTCAAAACATAACCTTGCAGTATAAGGTTTGTGAAAATTCGTCGGAGAAGTCAAAACTTCCCCAATACCATGCCCTAATGCGTTTGAAGCACCATCAAACATGAGTGTCCAATGTGCCCCTGGTTCATGTCCTGGTATTTCGTATTTACCTATAACCATGACATCTTCATCTGGAAAGTCAAACTTCATTGGTTGATATTCGGGAAACGGCTAATGAGCTAGATGGTCACCTAATACACTACCCATGATGGCCTTTTGAGTAACATATTGGTTGTCTCACTCGGATAGTAACATCTGCCATCTAGAAATCCTTCATGTAAGAGATAGTTTTTCGGACACGTACTTCAAAGGATCCATTCTTGCTATTAACCACGTGGTGTGAGTTAACATATACTACCTCAATCATTTAGTAGTCCAAGCCAATGCCCAACAGACTTCTCGAGGAGTGAATACCTGGTTTTGCAGTCGGTGAATTTCTTGCTGAGGTAGTAAATTGCGTGCTCTATTCTACCTGTTTCATCATGTTGTCCTAATACACATCCCATAGACCCTTCAAGCACCGTTAAATACATGATGAGCGGTCTTCCAAGAACCGGTAGCATCAAGATTGGTGGATCTTATAAATATTGCTTTATTGTCTCGAAGGCTATCTGACAATCATCGTTCCACACCATTGTCCGATATTTTCGAAGTAATTTGAATATAGGCTCGCACGTAGCAATTAGGTGCGATATGAACCTCGAAATGTAATTCAATTGTCCTAAGAAACCATGGACCTATTTCTCTGTCCTTGGAGATGGAATTTCTTGTACGAATTTCACCTTGTCAGGATCTACCTCAATACCACGCTGAATTACAATAAAACCCAATAGTTTGCCTGACCTGATACTAAATGTACACTTGTTCGGATTCAACCTCAATTTGAACTTTCACAAATGTTCGAATAATTTTTGTAAATGTACGATGTGATCCTCCTCTATATGAGATTTGGAGATCATATCATCTGTGTATACCTTAACTTCTTTGTGAATCATATCATGAAATAGGGTTACCATAGCTCGTTGATAGGTTGCCTCTGCATTCTTTAAACCAAAAGGAATTACCTTGTAATAGAAAGTTCCCCAAGGAGTCATGAAAGTAGTCTTTTCCATATCTTCGGGTGCCATTTTGATCTGATTATAACCTGAGAAACCATCCATGAATGAGAATGCTGAAGCTTAAGGTGTATTATCCACCAAGATATCTATGTGAGGTAACGAGAAATCGTCTTTAGGACTTGTTTTGTTTAGAACCTGATAATCTACACACATGCATACTTTGTTGTCATTCTTGGGTACTGGAATGATGTTAGCTATCCAAGGTGGATAATCTACCATCGATAAGAACCCCAGATCAAATTGTTTAAGGACTTCTTCTTGAATTTTGTTATAAATATCCGGACGAGTTCTTCTGATCTTCTTCCTAACAGGGGAACAACCTTCCTTGGGAGGTAGTCGATGTACCACAATATCTGTATCCAATACTGGCATATCTTTATAAGACCAGGAAAATATATCCACATATTCATGTAATAACTTGATCCACTTTTCTTTGACGCTTTCCTCTAATGTTTCCCCTAGATTGATCTCTTTCGGATCTTCTTTTGTACCAAGGTTTATGGTCTCAATAGATTCTTGGTATGGTTGTATATTGTTAGCTTTTTGCTCCCCTTGCCAATTCTTCGGAGAGTTCAAGATCTTCATCATCTTCATCTTTTTCTTGGTTAATGGATGCATCAAAACTATATCAGATAACAACAATAACATTATTTGTGATTTTACGCATGGATCTGCATATTTATCATGTTTTGGTGCAATTTTAGTATTTGAATTTGAAAATGCATATGAAGAAAAAGTATTTCCATTTTGAAATATAAGATAAAAGCAAGAGAAAGACATGGATCTTAATTTAATGTGAAATATAACTTTTTATTAATTGTGAATACCGTCTGAAGCAAATTGGGTGACCCTCAAGCTACCCTTATGCCTCGTGTTTGGAATATGTTCTTTCAAAAACAAGAAAAATTACTTTGGAAAGAAAAGGATTTCGGGAATCTCCACAACTGTCCAATTCTTGAGCTCATCGCCTGGAGCACATTCGCGAATGAAGTCTGATGCTCTCTTGGTGTTTCTCTTGTTAGATATCATTTCCACTTACCCTCCATGCTCCGTTCCTTTGTTGATGAAGGTTTTTTGGATAGGAGGACATTATTCCTTGCCTTTTAGGGTAGCCTTTGATGATTCATAGCCCAAACCAAAATGATTCTTCTTCTCAGGCATCTCCATGAGTTTGCCCCAAATTTTTAAGGTACCATCTTCCACAACTGTTTTTAAATCTCTCCACGAAGTCACAGTAGGCTTCTTGATTTTCTCTACTGGCAGGTTTACCATTGAAGCAACCTCCAAGAATTGAAATGGTGTTCCTATACAGTCTTCATCAGCACTGATATAGCTGTATGACTCTATGTGACTTACAAAGATGTCCTTTTTACCGTCAATTATAACCAATCTTCCTTCAAGGAATAATTTTAATTTCTGATGTAGAGTTGAAGTAACAGCCCCCGCTAAATGAATCCAAGGTCATCCAAGTAAACTTGTATACGATGGCTCTATATCCATTACTTGAAAGGTAATATAAAACATATGCGGGAAGATCTTAATAGGAAGATCCACTTCTCCAAACACGGTACTCTGAGAGCCGTCGAAGGCTTTGACTATCGTAGAACTTGGCATTATAACAACACCATCCAATGTTAACTTCATCAAGCTGGATTTTGGGTAATACATTTCGAGCAGAACTAGTATCGGTAAGTACCCTGGACAAGCTTATAGTACCTATCTGAATAGAAATGTGCAACGTCTTTTTTTGAGCTTTGCCTTGCGGAGGCAACTTACTGTCATTAAAACCTAGATATAATCCAGATGTCAGATTTACTACAACATTGTAAAACTGATTCACTGTAATCTCTTCCGCAACATGAGCAGAACTTAAAACCTTCATTAGAGAGTCTCGATACGCTTCTGAGTTGAGGAGCAACGAGGGTATTGAAATCTTGGTCGGGGTTTCGTGTAGCTGGCCTACCACCCTATAATCAATCCTCTTGATTATTTTCAATAATTCTTCCACCTCTTGGTCAGTAAAGTTTTTGCTTGGAGGTTCTTCTGCTTGGCTTGCCTCCACCATAACTTTCCCATTATCCTTAAATACGACATCATTTCTCTTCAGTGGTTTGGGACTATAGATTCGTCCACTGCAGGTTATTCCCCATGTTATAGCTATATTTATGATCGCCAGACCTTGACTTGTCGATGGCTCACATTCTTGCTTTAAACTATTGACGTAGACCGTAGAATCATAACTCCACATTACAGCTTTGTTACTTTCACAAGGGGTAGGAGACAGCCCCCTAATCACCATTGTAGTATTTGGGACTACTGGTATCCTTAGAGTTTGTCGTGGTATCATGAAGGGCACTTCTATTGACTCTCCCCATGTAATCACAAGAGTCTTCTTGTTAGGACCCGACCCTTGGCAAGGGATTACCAATGGCTTCTTTGTACTTCCATCGATTGCAGCTACATATTATTTTTTTGGGTATTTCCCGAATTGGACTATCCCCCGATCTACCAAGTTTTGTAACATCTTCTCAAAAGATTCATTATGTTGCAAGAGGAACCCACACTACTACAAATATTCTTTCAAAAGGTTTATCGCGGCCTTTAATTGTCTGGCTGCTCCAAAGTCAATGACCACCTCATTTGCATTCACAATTGGCCCACCATGCGGAGGCATGGGATTTGTCTTGATATTTGGCTTATCAAAAGTGATATCTTGGGAATCCAACAAATATTGAACCTTATGTCTGAAGGCCTAACATTTTTATATGGTATGCCCCAGAGAGTTGGCATGATACTCACACCTGGCATTTGCATCGTACTTTGGTGGTAGTACCCCAAATGGAGGAGCTAAAGGCTTCAGCTCTACCAAAGATGCTTTGATTAGGTGTTGCAATAATTGACTATGCAGCATGGGGAGAGGATTAAATCTTCTCGGAGGCCTTTCAAACTTGTTCTATTGTTGTTCTCGTGGAATTAACAATGGTTATTGCGCCCTTGGGTGTGATGCGACATCATTAATTTCTCCTTTCTTCATTTACGAGAAGTTAGGAACATGTCTCTTTGAATTATAAGGGGTACTAGATGATGCCCCCTGTATCTTCCCACTTTTTTACCAGCTTTAATTCTTCACCAATAGTCGCCAAATCCAAAAATCTGGAAGAAACGCTCCCTACCATCTTGTCATAGTACAATCCTTGTAAAATTCCCATGAACATATCCACTAATTATTTCTCCAAGAGTGGTGGTTGTACATGGGCTGCCATTTCTCTCCACCTTTGAGCATATTCTTTGAAAGACTCACATTTTTATGAGATGAATTTTTGAGCTGCATGCGGTTAGGCACCATGTCCAAATTGTACTTGTACTGTCTCAGGAAAGCTTTGGCAATATCTGCCCATGTCTGGATATGAACTCGCTCCAATTGTATATACCAATCTAGGGATGCCCACTCAAATTGTCTTGGAAATAATGGATCATCAGCTTTTGATCTTGAGCATA
Organism: Vicia faba; assembly: GCA_948472305.1. Lineage (NCBI taxonomy): Eukaryota > Viridiplantae > Streptophyta > Magnoliopsida > Fabales > Fabaceae > Vicia > Vicia faba. The sequence continues at coordinate 246,003,241 of OX451735.1, forward strand.
GGCATGCATTTTTCTGCAATACATGCGTTGATGGTTCCTCGGACATGTGAGTCTCTTATATTTTCTAAAGTCAAGTACTTTGAATTTTGGAGGGATCACCACATCAGGAACTAGACCCATTTCAAGAGAATCGATGTTGAAAGCATTGTAACCCTCTACAGCCTTCAACCTTTCTTTAAGAGATTTATACTGATTTTGAGCACCAAGGGATTCTCAACAATCTTAGGTTGGTGTGCCTGAGTAGAACCTTCCAAATCAAGATCTCCATATTGTAGATCTACATAGTTTCCTGAATTTTTGACCGGAATTTGAAAAGTATGGGATGCCCCTACCTTTGGTGGAGGTAGGATAAACCCTTCAGTCTCAGCTTGTCTGACTTCTTGTTGAGCTACGGTTGACTTTAGAGGTCCTAATTCTAGCTCTCCTCTTGGTTGATGACCGCTTGATGAACCAATAGTTTGGGCTAGTCCTTCAAAGGCTTCCCTAGGAATTTGTTCTTGCCTCTCAATTATTCTTCAAGGCTAGAAGAACCTAACTCATGTCTCCCTTCATCGAGTAGATATTATCCTTTACTTGCTCCAAATCTTCCTTGAATGCAACTTGATTATCTTCGATCTGTTCCATCACTTTCTTTTGATAGGATCTTGTTTGATATGGCGGTCAGAGAGGTGGTTCTTTTTTACCAATGGTTTAACTGGATATAATTTTGAAAAATAATGAGTTTTTTTTTGTTATGAAATGTGAAATGCGAGGCTTATGCATGGATGCGTATGAATATGCTAAAAGTTTTTGACCTATTCACGCTAGATTTCCTTTATATATTTTTTCTAGGTTTTGCTTTTTATTGGTGAGCAACTTGAAATGAATACGCATTTTGAATATGGAAACAAAAGTACTTTCATTAATAATAATCATCCTCAAAAGGGAATACAATTCAGATATTGAAAAATATTCTAACCAAAAAGCAACTATTGGAAGCACTAACATCTTCATGGCTCTTTCAGGCAGTTTCTCCTTGATGATTATTATCTTTGTCATATATGGCTTGACATCACTAACACAGACAAATTGTTTCCCTATGACATCCATTTTTAAGATACTCACCAAAAACCTTTGATTATTAATTTTTTTATCTTGTGAATAAGACAACAAAAATGCAAAATAATGGACATTTGAAATACGAGATGTATGAATGCAAGATGACACAATCATAGTGACAGGATTTATGAAAGGTATCCTTAGCTGGTAGCCTCCTAGTTTTGGCCTACGAATATTCTACCCTCCCCATAAGGTGGTTTCCTTAAGGGTATCATGGATAACACTAGAGGGAAAGGCACACGGGCCTCCCTTAAACAGAGCCTCTTTGTAGACCAAAACTTTCGTCTCTAAGGTCGTAAAAGGTCTCACCATGAGATTTTGGTTAAAGGGATATATAAAAAGTCATAGGTTTTATTCCAAAGTCCTACCCCAAAGAGGATACCTCTTGAGATATATATTTTTTTGGAATTCCACTGACTCTAGGCGAAGTTGTCACAAAAACTCATAAGGGTGATATATCCCCTTGGCCAATAGAAGAACCTTCTTTCTAAGGTTTTTGTAAATATATTTGCTTGAAATAAAATCCCGCCAACAAATGATAAAAAGATAATAATAATAAAAAAATTAAATAAATAAATAAATAAAGAAAATATATAAAAATACCAAAAATAGGAAAAACCCTAAAAACCCTAAAACCAAAAGGAAAGGCTTATAAACCCTAGGGTTTAATTCCCAGCAGAGTTGCCAGCTGTTGTAACCGGTTTTAAAATGAGAGTCTCCACCATTAAATTTTATCCTAGGGAAGGGAATATAACGGATAACCCTAATTTGGTAAGATATTTTAAGTTGTTGACTCATTTTTAGACGAAGGGAAGGTGTTAGGCATCCTTCATCTACCTTGTTCACAAAGATACTAGGGTTTAGATTTATGATTTAGGAAATAGGGTTTTAATTTTTATTAGGGGAACTCGCCACGATTTTTAAGTCGTATGCCTATGTATCCTCTTATGAGGAATCAGAGTCCCAATTCATAGTTCGAAGTTGTTGGTTGGTGTTTTTAATAGATTACGAAAATATCTCGAATTAATTCTTGAACCAAGTCTGAGTTTGTAAATCGTGAAGTTGCTTAGACGAAGTTTTCAATTAATGAGAAATATCTCCATAATCATTTTTGAAAATAGATATAAGGTTTTATTAAGTTAGTGTAAAATTGTTGGTAGTTTGATTGATTAGGTATTTTCAAATATATTAAAAATATTTTTATGCATGAGGAAGAATAATTTTAATTCCATTAAAAAAATTTGAATGGGTTAGTAAAAAGGGTTTGAATTAATAAAATAAATAAATTTAGAATTTATTATAAATATATTAATAAAGTAAAAATAAAAAAATATAAATAAATGAATAAATAAATAAAATTAAAAAAATAAATTAATTTTAAATATAAAACGCATGGGGTGTATTTTTAGTTTGTTAGTAAAAGGCTAGGGGTATGAAGAATAAGGCCCTAAATCTAGATATTGAATTTAGGCCCAAAACGTAAGGGGGGGGGGGGGGGTTGTTTTATACGTGGGAGAAAAATTAAGGTGTTCATGGAATAAGGGCCCAAGTTCAGATGTTGGACTTGGTCCAGTAGCGCAAGGAGGCATGAATTATAGTTAATAAAGTAAAACAGGGGGTGTTACCAGAACGGGCTAGGCCCAAAATAAATGTTTGATCCGTTGGACAAATTGTAGGCAAGTGTATACACTTATGATGGGCGTGCGATTATGAAATATTAAATGATGATCAGGTGGAAATGATTAGCGGTGCGCAGTAAGAGTGACGCGTGGGAACAAAGAGAGTTTATAAAAACAAGTCTTTGGGCTGAAGGCCCATTTTTCTCTTCTTTCTCTCTCTACAATAAACGAAACCCTTTGTGATTTTTAGAAAGAGAGGCTCTTCCCTATCTCTAGAAACCCGACAATCGAAAATCTCCCCAACTAACGATGCTCCATTGCACCTCCCTGAACCTTCATACAAACCACCTTGAAGCCCAGATCTTTGATAGAAGCTCAATCAGGATCTTCAATCTTTATCAGAGCCACCACGAAAGAACCCAAAAACAACTTTCTACCACCCAAAAACCTTTAGAACCCTAAGAACACGAACGTTAACCCCAACAATATAAGAACCCTAACCCCAAAAATGATGAACCCTAACCTAGATTAGTGTAAACCCTAAGAACCCTAACCTAACCATGATGAACCCTAACCCTAAACAAGAACCATATCACTTATAAATCCAAAAATTCAAAATCAAATACAAATTGTACATTCAACAATTACAAGCCTTAAGCTAATTGAATCAACTTACCTCTCCTGCAATGATTCTTCTTGTATTCGTCCCTTTTTGGTTCTTTGATTGACCCTTCTAATCTTTTTCTCCTTCTTTTCTGTTTGACAGGAAGGTGAGATGATGGTGCGTGATGGTGGTGATGGCTTGAAGCATAAATCTAGGGTTTCAAAAATTGAAACCCATATCTCAAGAAGACAGTTGACTCACAGATTCTGCTTCTTCTCTGTTATAATTTCTTCTTTTAAATTTTTTGTCCCCTTTTTCAATTTTAGCATTTAGGGTTTTATAGGCCTTAGATTAGAACATATTAGGTAATTATATTTATTTGTCTTTACAATTTATTTAGTTTAGAAATTAGAGATTGGATTAGAGAAGATTTAATTCTGTTTTAGATTGTAATTGATTTTTGGATTGTAATTGATATTGATTAGAGATTTGATTTGTAATTTGTATATAAGTTGATTCGATTGGATTTGTTTTATGTTTGATTCGTTTTCCTTTGCTTGAATATGTACAATAGTCGTTTTGATGATGAGAACATGTCGTTGCTTGCGCTTGGGAATTAGGGTTCCAACCCTAATTTTGATTTTGACTTAGTCAACACATTTTAAAAATACACTAAATGTAATTGCAAGCTTCCCAAGTCATATTTAAAGCATGTGTTTTGATGAAGACAACATGGACATCAACATTCAAAGGATGTGCAAAAAGCTTATCAACATCAAATAAAAGTCTTGAAGATTATTGAAGAATTATTGAAGAAATCATCAAATGTCAATATGGTATAAATAATTCTTAAAATCTTGAATATAGATGTTCACAATATGCATTCATCAACATATACATATTCCATAACTTTAAGATCAAGAAAACTTTGTTTGAAATATCTTTCAAAAAGTATTTTTGAAAATAACCCTTTAGGAACCGGTTCCTCCCTAACAGGGAACCGGGTTCCAGCATTTCTCAAAAAACATGTCCCTCGTTTTTGTACCAGGAACCGGGTTGTACCAATAGGGGAACCGGTTCCTGCGTAATAATTTTGAATTCCAACTTATAACGTTCACTAAGAACCGGGTTCTGTCAGTGTCGGAACCGGTTCCTAGCGAACCAGTGCAGCTTTTACTTTGTTTTTTGAACATTTTTTAAGTGGTATCTTTTCATGAATGCATTGCAACTTTTCATATGAATTGGCATGAATGAAGAGGTTCTTGTAACTTTATAAAATGCAGATTTTCTTATTTCAAACAATGCTTCAATTTTCAAATTAACAAAACCTTCTTCATATTAACAATTTTCTCATTCATTCAAATTTGCACATAAACTTTCATGTGTTCATAATTTTGTGAAACTTGCCATATACACTTTCATTATCATTACAAGTTTCATTCATACATTGTGAACATTTATATACATTGTTGAGAATTGTTTTTATCTTGAAGAAGAAGATCAATTGAAGATTGATAAAGCTCTCCATATACTTCAAACTAAATCATTGTATTACTTAAAGGTTTTTCCTTACTATCCAGGATTGTTGGAAGTAAGTGTTGTGATTTGAAGAGGATTGTTCTTCATTCACATTAGTGTTTGTTTGGTCTTAAAGGTGTTAAGAACCTTTGATCACCCTATAGGTTAGAAAGTAAGCATAGGCTGTACAATCATTCTAACTATAGTGAAATCTCTTTCGTGTTGGAAAGGGGACTGGAGTACTCTCGGATTGTGAGGGGAACCAGGATATATCACCGTGTTCTTTACTTTTCCGCATTTATCGCTTTCATCACCATAATCAGGAAAAGATAAAGATATAAACAAAACCTTCAAACACTTAACCAAAAATTACTACCAAGCATTCTTATAAAACCGAATAAAATTTTATAAGACCTAATTCACCCCCCCCCCCCCCCTCCCTCTTAGGAACTCTGAGACTTACAATCGGTATCAGAACAAGTTATAGGTAACTTGTTCCTAAAGATCCAGAATGGCTTCCGCAAAACATCAACCAGTTTTCAGAGATGGTGGTAGTAACAACAAGCCTCCTCTATTATGTGGTGAATATTTTGACTTCTGGAAAATACGCATGAAGGCACATTTAGAAGCACAAGGAGAGGAAGTATGGGATGCTGTTGAAAATGGTCCATTTATCCCAATATCAGTAATCAATGGCATTGGTTCTGCAAAGCCCAAAACTGCATGGGACGACGATGATAAAAAGAAAGTTCTCTATGACAAAAAGGCAATAAACCTTCTTCAAGGTGCACTCAGTATGGACGAATTTTTCCGTGTCTCGAACTGCAAGAAAGCAAAAGAAATATGGGATACCCTGGTTCAAACTCATGAAGGAACGACTGAAGTAAAAAGATCAAGGCTAAATACCTTGAGTCAAGAATATGAACTATTTCGAATGCAGCCCGGAGAATCCATTCTTGACTTACAAAAGAGATTTGTACATTTGACAAATCACTTAAATGCTCTTGGTAAAACCTTGACATATGATGAACTCAACTTGAAAATCCTTAGATCATTGACTAGGGAATGGCAACCAAAGGTAACGGCAATCTCGGAAAAGAAGAGTCTCTCCGCAATGACTTCCGCTACATTATTTGACAAACTTCAAGAATACGAAACGGAACTCGGTAGACTTGAAAAACATGAAAATTTAGAGAAGAAATCCAAAGGCATTACTTTGAAAGTTGATTCAAAGGAAAGTCAAGATAAAGATTCATCGGAGGAAGATGAAAACTTCTTGCTTCTTGTAAAAAGGTTAGGAAAATATTTTGGTCATAAAAATAATCTTCATAATGCTAACTTTGTCAAGAGGAAGAAATTTTATAATCATAAAGATAAAGAAGCCTCCACATCAACACAAGATGTCACATGTTATGAATGTGGAAATCAAGGTCACATAAAGCCGGATTGTCTAAAACTCTCCAAGAAAAATGGATTCAAAGGCAAAAAGGAGTTCAAGAACAAAAAGGCTTATGTTGCATGGGAAGATAATGAGATAAGTTCTTCATCCGATTCGGAAAGTGAGGAATGTGCAAATCTAGCATTAATGGCTTCACATCACTCCGACAATGAAGAAGAGGTTAGTAATGAATTTAATCTTTTTGATGATGATGTTCAAGACGCTATTGATGAACTCTTGAAAGAATGCAAAAGTTTATACAAAAAGGTGTCAAATCAAGAAAAAGAACTTCTAAGTTGTTTAGAAAAAATTGACACCATGACTAAAGATTTTGAACTTCAAAAACAAAATTTTATTAAGGAAAAAGAAAACTTTGCATGCTCCAAGTGTGAATCAAATGTCTTTCAAATTGTTCAATTGAAAAGAGTCATTGAACTATATGAAAAAGGACAAATAGGATTGGAAGGATTACTAAGCCAACAATGTTATCCAAATGATAAAAGGGGTCTTGGTTATGTGAATTCTAAGAAACCAAGTAACAATCCCACTGTTTTTGTAAAGGCTAGTAATAGTTCCAATCCCAAGAAAGTAGAAAATAAGAAAGTTGTTCATAATCATCAAAAGAAAAAGGCTAATGTACCGAAAAATAAAACATTTCCTAAGAAGAAATCTTATCCTTCTAGATATAGAAGTAACTTTGAACCTACTTGTTTTTATTGTGGTATTAAAGGCCATACACCTAATGCTTGCTATGTTAGAAACTTTAGTATAGCAAGTGGGCATTATGTGTGGGTGAAAAAGGGAACTAACTATGAAGGACCCAAGGCAACTTGGGTACCTAACAAAGAATAATTTGTTTGTGTAGGTATGCTTCAAATCCACATCAAATGTTTGGTATCTTGATAGTGGATGTTCAAAGCATATGACAGGAGATGTACACCAATTTTCATATCTAGTACATAAAGCCAAAGGTTATGTCACCTATGGAGACAACACCAAAGGAAAGATTCTTGGCGTTGGAATAGTTGGCACACCTCCATCCATTGAAATTGAGGATGTTCTCTATGTTGAAGGATTAAAGCACAATCTTCTTAGCATAAGTCAACTTTGCGATAGAGGGTTCAAGATCAAATTCAACAAAGATGAATGTCTCATTATGGATGAGGAAACCAATGAGGTAAAACTCAAAGGTATAAGAATTAACAATATTTTTATGATTACTTTAGATGATTTGTCTCTGAAGGTACAATGTCTTATGGTAAACAACAATGACACTTGGTTATGGCACAACATGATCGCTCACATTCACATGGAGCACTTGAACAAATTGGTTAAGCATGACTTAGTTATTGGTCTACCAAAGATGAAGTTCATCAAAGACAAATTATGTAATGCATGCCAAAAGGGCAAACAGACCAAAACAAATTTCAAATCTAAGAATGTGGTGTCTACTACAAGGCCACTACAATTGTTACACATGGATCTCTTTGGTCCATCAAGAACAAAAAGCTTCAGAGGTAATGTATACGCTTTAGTCATTATTGATGATTTTTCTAGATATTCTTGGACTTTGTTTCTTGTGCAGAAAAGTGATGCTTTTAAAGCCTTTAAGAAGTATGCTAAGCAAATCCAAAATGAAAAATCACTAAAGATTGTATCCATAAGAAGTGATCATGGTGGAGAATTCCAAAATGCTCAATTTGAAGAATTTTGTGAAGAACATGGTATCTCTCATAATTTTTCAGCACCTAGAACTCCACAACAAAATGGAGTAATTGAAAGAAAGAATAGGTTTCTAGTGGAACTTGCAAGAACAATGCTTAGTGATGCAAATCTTCCTAAATATTTTTGGGCGGATGCGGTTAGTACGACATGTTATGTTGGAAATCGAGTTATCATTAGACCTATAATAAAGAAGACTCCATATGAACTCTTCAAAGGAAGAAAGCCAAATATTGCTCACTTTCACATTTTTGGATGCAAGTGCTTTGTTCTTAATAATGACAAAGATAATCTCGGTAAATTTGACGAGAAATCCGACGAAGGTATATTTCTTGGTTATTCGCTTTCTAGTAAAGCATATAGAATTTATAATAAAAGAACTTTAACTATTGAAGAATCTATGCATGTATCTTTTTATGAAACTAACCCCTCCAAGGAGGAAGTAGTTGTTTGTGATGATGATGATCCTATAGATTTACCCCCGGAAGATCTTTCATTTGATCAAATTAAGAAATCACTGGAAAATCAAGAAAACATTGTACAACAAGATTCAAACACCAATGATCTACCAAAAGAATGGAGAACTCATAGAGACCATCCTATTGATAAAATTATTGGTGACATTAGCCAAGGAGTATCAACAAGATTGAATCTAAAAGATGCTTGCTTAAACATGGTGTTTGTTTCTCAAATTGAACCTACCAAAATTGATGAAGCCTTAGGAGATGATCAATGGATTATTGCTATGAAATAAGAATTAAATCAATTCGAGAGAAATCAAGTTTGGGAACTTGTTCCTAGACCAAGTGGTAAACACATCATAGGTACCCGATGGGTGTTTAAGAACAAACTTGATGAGAATGGTCTAATTGTTCGAAACAAAGCAAGGTTGGTTGCCCAAGGTTACAATCAAGAGGAAGGAATCGACTTTGAAGAAACATTTGCTCCGGTTGCAAGGTTAGAAGCTATACGTCTTTTACTTGCTTATGCTTGTTCATTAAATTTTCAGCTTTTTCAAATGGACGTCAAAAGTGCATTCTTGAATGGATACATCAATGAAGAAGTCTATGTCAAACAACCCCCAGGATTTGAAGACTTCAAACATCCTTCACATGTCTTTAAGTTGAGAAAGGCTCTTTATGGCTTAAAGCAAGCACCAAGAGCATGGTATGATAGACTTAGCAATTTTTTGTGTGAAAAAGGTTTCGAAAAGGGTAAGGTTGATAAAACCTTGTTCATTAAGAAAATCCAAAGTAACACTTTATTGGTTCAAGTCTATGTTGATGATATCATTTTTGGATCGACTAACAAAGAAATGTGTGAGGAATTCTCATTGATGATGCAAGGAGAATTCGAGATGTCTATGATGGGAAAGATGAACTACTTTCTTGGACTACAAATCAAGCAACTAGAAGATGGAATCTTCATCAACCAATCTAAGTATTGCAAAGAATTATTGAAAAAGTTTGATATGGACAATTGTAAAGCAATGAATACTCCAATGGGCTCCGGTACATATGTTGATCAAGATGAATCTGGTACTCCAATTGATATTACAGAGTACAGAGGTATGATTGGTTCTTTATTGTACTTGACGGCAAGCCGTCCTGACATCATGTTTAGGGTTTGTCTTTGCGCTCGCTTTCAAGCAAATCCAAAGGAATCACACCTCATGGCAGTTAAAAGTATCATGAAGTATCTAAAAGGAACAATCAATGTCGGCCTATGGTATCCAAAAGTTAGTACTTGCACTTTAATTGGTTATTCTGACGCGGATTATGCAGGTTGTAAAACTGATCGTAAAAGCACAAGTGGTACGTGTCACATTATTGGAAATGCATTAGTATCATGGGATTGTAAAAAGCAAGCATGTGTTGCTCTTAGCACGGCCGAAGCAGAATACATATCAGCGGGTAGTTGTTGTGCATAAATTCTTTGGCTCAAGCAACAACTTCGTGATTACGGACTTGATCTCGGATGTATTCCTCTTCGATGTGACAATACAAGTGCTATCAATATTACAAAGAATTCGGTCATGCATTCAAGAACCAAACATATAGATATTCGACATCATTTTCTCCGTGATCATGTACTTAAAGGAGATGTCGAAGTCACTTTTGTGGATACTCATAACCAACTCGCAGATATCTTCACTAAACCGCTTGCGCGAGAACCTTTCTTCAAAATCCGAAGAGAACTTGGTATTTTGGATGAAGGTGATATCTAAAGGTTTCTCATAAGGTGCACGTCTTAATTCTTCAACAAGAATTTTTATGTTTCAGTACGCTCTGCTTCTACTCCTTCTTTTATAGGTTTTTATCGTCTTATTTTTTAAATATGTATTTGTTTCACTCTTTTTCCCCATCCTTTTTTATGTTAACAAAGGGGGAGAAGAATATGCATGTGTGTTGTTTTGTTTCAACGAAATTGCAGGCCCACATAAAATATCAAACTCACTCCAAAATTCAAAGAATCATGGACTTAGGGGGAGCATACAATTTAGGGGGAGCCTTGCATTTGCTCAACAAGTTTGCTATACAAAACAACATAAACATTTCAAGAAATCGTTTTCAAGACTTGGTTGTCATCATCAAAAAGGGGGAGAATGTAATTGCAAGCTTCCCAAGTCATATTTAAAGCATGTGTTTTGATGAAGACAACATGGACATCAACATTCAAAGGATGTGCAAAAAGCTTATCAACATCAAATAAAAGTCTTGAAGATTATTGATGAATTATTGAAGAAATCATCAAATGTCAATATGGTATAAATAATTCTTAAAATCTTGAATATAGATGTTCACAATATGCATTCATCAACATATACATATTCCATAACTTTAAGATCAAGAAAACTTTGTTTGAAATATCTTTCAAAAAGTATTTTTGAAAATAACCCTTTAGGAACCGGTTCCTCCCTAACAGGGAACCGGGTTCCAGCATTTCTCAAAAAACATGTCCCTGGTTTTTGTACCAGGAACCGAGTTGTACCAATAGGGGAACCGGTTCCTGCGTAATAATTTTGAATTCCAACTTATAACGTTCACTAAGAACCGGGTTCTGTCAGTGTCGGAATCGGTTCCTAGCGAACCAGTGCAGCTTTTACTTTGTTTTTTGAACATTTTTTAAGTGGTATCTTTTCATGAATGCATTGCAACTTTTCATATGAATTGGCATGAATGAAGAGGTTCTTGTAACTTTATAAAATGCAGATTTTCTTATTTCAAACAATGCTTCAATTTTCAAATTAACAAAACCTTCTTCATATTAACAATTTTCTCATTCATTCAAATTTACACATAAACTTTCATGTGTTCATAATTTTGTGAAACTTGCCATATACACTTTCATTATCATTACAAGTTTCATTCATACATTGTGAACATTTATATACATTGTTGAGAATTGTTTTTATCTTGAAGAAGAAGATCAATTGAAGATTGATAAAGCTCTCCATATACTTCAAACTAAATCATTGTATTACTTAAAGGTTTTTCCTTACTATCCAGGATTGTTGGAAGTAAGTGTTGTGATTTGAAGAGGATTGTTCTTCATTCACATTAGTGTTTGTTTGGTCTTAAAGGTGTTAAGAACCTTTGATCACCCTATAGGTTAGATAGTAAGCATAGGTTGTACAATCATTCTAACTATAGTGAAATCTCTTTCGTGTTGGAAAGGGGACTGGAGTACTCTCGGATTGTGAGGGGAACCAGGATATATCACCGTGTTCTTTACTTTTCCGCATTTATCGCTTTCATCACCATAATCAGGAAAAGATAAAGATATAAACAAAACCTTCAAACACTTAACCAAAAATTACTACCAAGAATTCTCATAAAACCGAATAAAATTTTATAAGACCTAATTCACCCCCCCTCTTAGGCACTCTGAGACTTACACTAATATCTGATTTTTTTATAAAAATAATTATTTGATATATTAAACAATAATCAGACAATAATAACAAATATAATACCAAAAAACAACGGGCTCTAGTGTCAAGAAGGAAAATGGGGCAACAAATTTTTATCTCTACAAAAATACACAAAAATAGAAAATGGGCTTTTTGGACAAACAAGAACCTCCAGCCCTACTAACACACCCCCTTTATTCACTATACTTTAATGGGCCGGTATAAAAACGAATGCACCCCCTTTCTTTTTGTTATTGGGCTGAATGATAAACTTTGATGGGCCATATAGTAGAACCTAGCCCCTTTTTTTAAAATTGACATACGCCCCTCCCCAATCTTATCCAAAACAAGAAAATAAATAACAACCATTTGTAACATAACCTCATTTAATTATAATTCTAAAATAAGAATATGACAAAACAAAAATTAGTACAAGATTGATTAGTAATATTAGTAGTGCGATTTTGGGGCATCAAAAATTCCATCACTAACACGTCAAATACACCTTAACAATTTCAACACAGACATTGACACCCAACCATACCAAAATATCAATATTCCAATTTTTTTTCACAATACTACTAATATCTTTGGGTTCCAATTCTGTCTCGCGATTGACAAATACCTAACAAAATTAACGACATTCAACAACAACCTATATGATTCCAACAACAAAATTCTCAGTAATCCATAACTCCAACATTACTCCGAACGACGACATCACACATAATGGTAACTCAACACTGACAACTTCACAATCAACATGCAGCGCTGAAAACATTATAGTCATCTAAGTTCCACCTTCTAAGAGTTATCCTACTTGCTTAACACATATCTTCTAGCATAAGAATATGCATCGACTCATCAAAATAATTCATAATCATTTTGTCTAACTCCAAACAGTTCACTCCAAAGATAACATTATGTCAATCCAACATCTCTTTCTAACGACAAGTCGCAATTTCCCCCAGGAAGACATCTGAACTCACCCACAATTGGCATATCATTAGCCATAACATCTCCCTTCACTTCTAGAGATGCGAACAACATAAGTACTTGATCATTCCCTCTCAAGGATCCTTCGATTGACCTCTAGGCATAAATCTCGAATCCATACTTCCTTCAAAATCAGAAAAACAACTCAGTAGCACTAACATCTGCACCCATGCAATTCAAGATATACTAAACCAACTGTTCACATCTGAACCATCTCAAAGAAGCACAAGCTTCTCGCCCACTTGTTTCAATCTCACTCTTACAAAAAAGTAATTAGAAAAAACAAGAAAGCACCGACAATGTTTCACACACATGTCGCATACTAAGAAACATCACATCGACAATATTCAACTATCGTACTACATACTCAACAACTTGGCCGGACGGACCAACCTTCTCTGATACCAATTGTAACACCCTATTTTCCCCATCGTATATTTAATAAAATTAGAGTAATTTAAAATTTTTCAATCAACATCAAAATAGAATGTCACATTTTGTCATCTCAAAAATTTCTCAAACATTTAGTAAATAGATACATATAACAACTATTTCGGATGAACCTACAACATAATCAACATGGTATTCAACTTTGTTTTATTAATGCGACGGAAAACAATTAAGAATATATTTAGTTATCAACTTCAACAATTCATAACAACGTCTTATCAAATAAAATAGAGTCTACAATACTCTCACAATCCTTTAAAACAATAATAACTAAATAAGCAAAATAAGCGTTCATCCCTAGTGTTACATATCAGAGCAAGACCCAACTTAATCTATGCACTACAAGGCGCAACTCCATACCTCAAGCAACTCTAATCCTTTTCGCATGCGTGTTACCCATATGGAGGCAACATTCAAACAAAATGGGTGAGATATCATAACAATATAAATGAATATATGATAATGAACAGTTAAAATATGGCATACATAATCATAATGTTCATAGTTCATGCATCCACACATATACACGACACCGTCTCGATAATTACACCCAACAATCAAACCAATCACATCTTATTCAACAACAATATCATAATTATTCATACTTCATGCATTAACACCAATACACATCACAGTTTCAAAAATCACATCTAACAATCAATTAAATCACATCTTATTCACCAATAACATCATAAAAGCAATGAGACCAACTTCACTAATTATATGCATGTGATACCAAAACAACACATCTTTTCCATTTAGGCTACACCGTCACTTGCCATTAAGGTTACACCGTCACTTGCCATTAAGGCTACACCGTCACTTGTGAATAAGGCCACATCGTCACTTATGAACATGCATGCAACACCAACATGTTATGATAATAAATGAAACAACACAACACATATCAACAAACCAAGCCAATACAGCTTGTTAATCACACATCGTTGTTCATACATCATCACAACATCACTACATCATGAAATCTCTTCATATTCATCGTCATATTCGCAACTTCGCAATTACAAAAAAATATCGGAATGAAACAAAATCTAGAAAATCATCTCATATTGTGTTCATATCATTTTTATTAAGTATAAAATATTTTTATCTTGTCATAGGTTCGAACAGCACATCAAACGGACACCCGAGTAGAAAGCTATGAGTTTTCAAATATTTTCATAAAAAATGTCATTCTGACTCAGTGGTAACCAGTTACTACAGGACAACAGTCGTCTACTGCGTGTAAATTTGCCTAGAAATCCCAAAAATTGATCTGGTAACTGGTAACTACAAATATTGTAACCGGTTTCCACTGTTACATTAGCATTTTTCTACTATTTTTCATAATACGAGATTTGCCCCTTTTTACCCCAAAACTCTAATTTTCATCGATTAAAACTCAGAATCAGTTTTCACAATATTACCACACATCAACATACAATCTAACACCAATTTACATGTCAATTTCATGATTCAATCATCATTATATTCCACAATTTCATCACAATCACACAAACACAACAATATTCACACAAGAAGAGTGTATAATTACATAACCTAACTCTACCATAATCCATCATCATACAATCCCTTATAGAGTTAGAACTTCACTCTTACCTTAGGTTTGATGATTCTAAGATTTATATCAGAAATTCCTTTCCCTAGCTTGTACGCTCTTCTCTTCTCTTCATTCTTCTCTTATTCTTAATTATTTTAAATAAATAATTCTAATCTATATAATTATGAACTATATATTATTATTGAATGTTTCTACTTTCTAATTGGCGTTTTAAGGTTTTTGAGAGCGGCGATTTCCGACAGTGGAGGGCAATTTCCTATATCACTCAAGAGTTTCTAATTTCTAGATCCTATCCTTGTGGTGGTGATACTCGTTAGGTTTAAAGTCCTAGCCTTTGGGTTTAGGGACCAACCGGGGTCGTCGCTGCGAGCAGTCGTTTAAACTTGTCACTTTTGGCTATGATGCGGGGGAGAGGAAGGCTAAAGAAGAAGGTGTCTACTCCATCGAGTACACCCCAAAACTCTGAGAGAATAGCGGTGTCAAGTCATGTTTTAGGCACTGGAAATGGTGAATTGGATGAGGATGGTGTTGGGACAAACTCGGAAGAAGATCTTATCTTCCATGTTCTTTCAGAAAGCCCTAAATTAGATTCAATGATGGAAGAGGGTAAGAAAAATCTATGGGTGGACGTAATCAGTGGCAACAGATTACCCATGAACGGATTGGCATTAGGATATGTAGCCCCGAAAATTATAGATTGGGACTTTGAAGTTTAAATAGAGCAGGAGGATGTGGAGTCAGAACTGAAATTCTGGGACTCAACTCTTGTTATGTATGCCCTTGGTAAAGATTTAAGCATGAATGTTGTTAAGCAATTCATAGTGAAATTGTGGAAATTTGTTCAACTTCCTGGGATATTATACCACGAGCAAGGGTATTTTCTACTGAGGTTTAATTCTCATAGGGACAGGGATCAAGTGTTCATGAAAGGGCCTTACTCTATTCATAGAGTTCTTATGATTTTGAAAGAATGGTATCAAGGATTCGATTTCAGTAGAGACATGCTTAGGACCTTACCATTTTGGGTGTCCCTGCCTAACATACCTATTCATCTTTGGGGTAAAAAGAGTTTAAGGAAGATTGGCAGCATTCTAGGTAAGCCAATATGCTCAGATGAATGCACTGCTAACAAACTAAGAGTGACATATGTTAGGCTGCTTGTGGAAGTTGACATAACTACCAAGTTGAGGGAGAGAATTCTAATTAAGGACAATGAAGGAAAGAAACTTACTCAGAAGGTAGAATACAAATGGAAACCGAAATACTGTGAGAAGTGCAGGAAATTGGGCCTCTAGTGTATAGAAGAACGACCTACACGAGTGAAAATTTGGAATCCCAAACTGTCACAAGATAACACGAGGGATCCTCTAGAAGAGCGGGATAGATGTAAGCCTTTGCATAAAGCAAGTGATGATGTGCCTGAACCATCAGTTCCCTAGATTGAAGTTCCATCAGTGGGAAAAAAGGGAATATCTCAATCACAAAGTTCCCCTAGGGATATTGAAATTGCGTGTGCAAATAGGTTTGACACTCTTAGATTATGGAATGAATATGGAGTGTGCAGGGAACCCCCACCATGATCGTATCTTGGAATGTCAGGGGCATTTATAATGCTAGCAAATGTAGATAGGTTTGTGCCCACCTCAACAGTCAACACCCAGAGTTGGCTTTTTTAGCTGAGACTAGAATTAAGTACAATTAAGTAGATTCTATCAGGAATAAATTTGGTAGCTAATGGACTTAGCTTGGCAACTACCAATACCACGCGAATGGGAGAATTTGGTTGATGTATAATGCCAATTAAATCCAGGTTGTCCATCATAGGAGCACTGATCAATTGATTAATGTGGGAATTCACAATCTAACAGGGGAATTGATTTTCTGGTGCACATGGATTTATGCTTGGAATACTCTTAAGGAAAGGAGGGCCTTATGGAAAGATATTACTATTCTCCAACCATTGAATGACGAGCCTTGGTGTATTATGGGTGATTACAACAATGTTTTAAGGGCCAATGACAGAATTAGGAGCAAACCTATTTTGGAGTCTGAATATGACGATTTGGTCAACATGATGGATACCCTTAATTTGTTTGAAAAGGACAACCAGAGTGATCATTATACCTGGTCCAATAAGCAAGCTTGTGGCATGATTTATTCTAGGTTTGATAGGCTCATTGGTAATGTTAGCTGCCACCAGTTACATATGAATTATTCGCTGCTCATAATGGAACCAGGTACTTCAGATCATGCTCTACTTTGGCTTAAAGATCCTGTTCTGACCCACTCTAAGCACCATCCGTTTAAATTTCTGAATATTATGACTGAGAATGAGGGTTATTTGGAGAAAATCAAGGCTAATTGATAGATTCCTCTTTTGGGTGGCATCATGTATATCCTCTAGAGAAAGCTGCAAAGACTTCACCCTATTATTAGGGAGATTAGAAATTCTTGTATGGCATTCAAGAGCATGTCCACAAAGCTAGACACAAGTTTTTTGAGTCTCAAGAGATGTTGATATTGGATAGAATGAATCCTACTATAATTGAGAAGGTCAAAATCAATACTGAAGAGCTGGTGCACCTTAATAACCTTGAAGAACAGATGCTGATGCAGCATGCTAAAGTTGACTGGATAATGGATCCCAAACTTCTGGCCAGAATGAGCTCAAGGAGGAAGTGGTTAATATCTATGGTAATTGGTTGGCTCATTGAATTCTCACATGATGGTAATTGATGTGTAGGATATGAGAAGTGGTAGGCAATTAAATAGGGATCAAGGTGATTTATTAGTTGCGCCTATATCTGATGAGGAGATTCTTATTGGCCTTAAGAGCATTAGGGACATCACTACACCAGGAGGATATGGGTTTAGTGATAAATTCTATAAATCAGCTTGGAGTGTCATTAAGGTGGACTTCTGCAATGTTGTGAGGATTTTTTGAGAAAGGGAAATGTATAAAGCTATAAACAATACCATCGTGACCCTTATCTCTAAGACCAGTAATGCTGCAAAGGTTAGTGACTACATGCCTATTTCTTACTGTACTATAATCTACAAAGCTATATCTAAACTGATGACCAACTGACTTGGTAGAGTTATAAGTCAGATAGTTCATCAAAGCCAAGCTGCATTTGTTCCGAGTAATTGCATCCAAGACAATATCTTGCTGGCTTCAAAATTAATTAAAGGCTACAATAGATGTAGTGGTCCCCCCAGAGTTATGATTTAAATTGACCTTTAAAAAGCATATGATTCGGTGGAATGGTGTGCCCTTGAAACTATCCTCAAATAAATGAACTTCTCTCATAAATTCATTGAATGGGTGATAGTGACCATCAACACAGTTTCGTATAAGTACAAAGTTAACGTCGAGCTTACAGACCTTATGGTGGCAAAGAGGGGGCTCCGGTAAGGAGACCCTCTCTCTCTCTATTGCTCTTTGTGTTAGTGATGGATTATCTCCATAGGGTGTTACAGAAGCTTCGTGGGAACCACAATTTCAACTTCCATGCTAAATGCGAGAAGTTTGGTATCATTAACCTTTCATTTGCGAATGACCTTCTTCTTTTTACGAGGGGTGATGTTGTTTCGGTTCAGATCTTATGACGGTGTTCAGGAATTTCTCTAATTCCACAGGTCTGACTGCCAATCTCCTTAAATGCAAAATCTTCTTTGGCAACGTTGATAGTGGTACTAGAACAGAAATTCTGCATCTATTTGGATTTCAAGAAGGTTCTCTTCCTTTTCTGTATCTTGCCATTCCTCTGTCTAGTAAGAGACTCACGTCTTATCAATGTCTTATTCTTGTGGATAAGATGGTGGCTCGAGTTAGACATTGGAGCTCTAAGCTCCTTAGTTTTGCTGGGCGGGTTCAGCTTGTCAAAAGCGTGATTTTCGCCATGATGAATTATTGGATCCAAAGTGTTCCGCTCCCTAGGACTATGATTAAAAAGGTGAATGTTGTGTGCAGATCGTTCATCTGGTCGGGGTGAGAAGGTTTCTAGGAAAGCTCTTGTCGCGTGGAAGGATTCTTGCAAACCAAAAAACCAGAGGGGCTTTAACATTACAGACATCAAAACCTGGGGTACAACAACTGGCTTAAAAATGCTCTGGAATCTTTCTAGAAAAGTGGACAACCTTTGGATCAAATGGATACACTGCTATTATGTCAAAGGTGAGATGATCATGACTGGCGAGACTGAAAGCTTATTTTATTCTTTGGGTTGCTTGTCATAATAGACTTGCAACCAAAGACAAATTGTATAGATTTAAGCTGTTGGATAATGAAAACTGCATATTATGCACTGAAAAAGAAAATCTGCAGCATCTGTTCTTTAAATGCAACACCATAATGTATATTTGGATTGAGATGTTGGCGTGGCTCAAGGTGCAACACCAACCGGGTTGTTGAGACCAAGAGATAAACTGGATGCTAGCTAATAGTAAAGGAAAAGGGAGTAAATTTGTTGTTTTGAAAACAACGTTTACAGAAATGGTGTATGAAACTTGGAGATTTAGAAATTTGAACTGATTTAGCCCAAAAAAAGATAACCTTGGTATAGGTTCTAAGATTATTGATGTTGTAATTCAAAGATGTTGGGTAAAGCCTAGAATTAGGAATTATCTAGCCAAGCTTATGTTGCCATAGGGTTTTTTGGTTGTTTTGTGGCTGGATCATTGTATCGTCGTGTGTGTACCTGTTTTTGGTTTGCAATCAATAAAGTTGTTCAATTAAAAAAACTATATATTTTATTACCATTAAAATAAAAATTATGATAATAATAATAATAGTAATATCCCACTAATAGTCTTATTTAATTATTATCAAATAATAATAAATCTAACATTTAAATCTAATAATGCTAATAACCAGCTATCTCTCTACACCTCATATTTCTACGCTTTTAGTCATACACCCCATAGCATCTCAACCTTTAATTTCTTAATTGAATCACATTGCATCGTAAAATATTTCAACACCATCAAACACATCATCTCATCTAATTATTTTTAATTAAGAATAATATTAATTAAATCGGGGTGTTACAATCATCACTAGGCTTTACCGGGGAAAAGAAAACAACTTGCTCTGCAAGGGATAAAAATTCTTTGAAACTCAGCTCCAACTGGGGAGAAAGCTACATCTTCCACCGGAGAAGTGAAAAGATCTTGATAGCAATATCATTGGTACAAGCTACACTGGAAAGCCATCCAACAAGGACTTGTACTGGGGAGAAGAAATTACTCCATTGAGGATACCAACTGCCTTCATGGGGATACAAACCAGAATCTCCCATAGATAATCAAGAATCCCTTCAAGAAAACCTGAAATTAGCAAACTGTACTGGGGATAAAAATGCACACTTCTAGGAGAGGACGAGTGCCAACCACACTGGGGAAGCAAATGTCAACTTCACGGGGATATATCAAGAATCTCCGGTCGGCAAATAAAATGATTCTTCTGAGAAACTTTGAAAGTCATAAACTGCAACGGGAAAAAGGATTATACAGAATCCTGGTGAAATGCAATTCTCCCGAGATAAGTCTTCTGAAAGGGGACAAACTCTTAAACAAAATCTTAGCAATATTGCAGACTTCAATGAGGATAAAAAAATGATATGGTTTCACTAGAAATAAGGATTCTGTCTGGGAGAGGGTACACCTTCACTAGGGATAAGAGATTATGTTTTGAGAGAACATCCCTTCCATTAATAATCTCATGCTGGTCACAATTAAACCTTTCTTTGTTCATTTGCTGATACACTTCTTGTTATAAAAGACCAACAATACCTGCAAAAAGGGAAATTACAACAACATGCCCTGGGTATGAAATGGAAACCTTGGCCGTCAACTCGGACACCCAAAACTTCAAGAAAATTCAGATATTTATATCATGTGCTGTAAAGCCTTAATGTTTATAAATGAAAAGTTTTATCAAAAATGTCGGACATATTTCCGCAAACAAAACAACAAAAATAAAAATAAAAATAAAGAGGCACAATTTAGATAAAAAACAATTTTATTGATTGATTGGCCTGTAAATAGGCATTTACATGAAGAAGTAATTCCTAAAAAGAGGTAATTGCATACAAAGCATACAAAGGAGAATACATATATGGAAATGTGAGTGCGGATTTGTTGGGTACCGACACTGCTAAGACTCTTATGACTTCAAAGCTCCTTAGTATCTAGCTTTCTGAGAAAGTTGATGGACCGATTAACTTATCCTTCCAAGATAACCAACAACAATATGAAATGATAGCATAGATGCAACACAGACTGTAGTCATTCGCTTTTTAAATCCCTAACTTTTTCTTGGATAGCCCTTTTCGGGTTTTTAATCCACCGAGATACCCATATTTGCCTAAGATGCCTTTGCATGTTTTCAACTTAGCGGGTGTACATCATTTCTTTTTCATTATTTTAAATTCTTCTTTTTTGTCCCTAATTTTTTCCAGAACCTTTTATTAATTTTTTTGGTTCGCCGGGACGCCCTATTTTTCCTGAGCCATCTACTCAGGGATTCTATTTATGCAAAGTATTTTTTAACTACGTCTGCATTGACGGGGTGAGGGAAATCCTCTCCATCCATAGTCAAGAGCACCATAAATCCTCCTGAGAAGAATTTTTTCACAATATACGATCCTTTATAATTAGGAACCCATTTTCCCCTAGAATCTATATTTTTGGGAGGCTAGATCCTCTTCAGCACGAGGTCACCAACTTGGAATTTCGAGGATGCACCTTCTTATCAAAAGCTTTCTTCATCCCCTTCTGGTATAACTGTTCGTGACAAATAGATGTCAATCTCTTCTCGTCAATGAGATTCAACTAATCAGGTCTATTATGAACCCATTCGGCTTCATCCAATTATACATCTGTCATTATCCTTAAAGAAGGAATCTCTACTTCCACAGGTAGGACTGCTTCCATGCTGTATACCAAAGAGAATCAGGTTTCCCTAGTCTAAGTACGCACCAAAGTGCGATAACCATGCAAAGAGAATGGAAATATCTCATGCCAATCTTTACATGTAACAACCATTTTCTTCACAATCTTCTTAATATTCTTGTTTGCTGCCTCAATATCACCATTCATCTTCGGACGATATGGAGAAGAATTGTGATGTTTTATCTTGAAGCTTTCGCACAGCTCTTTGATCATCTTAATGTTGAGATTCGATCCATTATCAGTAATGATCTTCTCGGGAATCCCATAACGACAAATAATATTCTGCTTGATGAAGAGAGTAACCACTTGCTTGGTGACATTGGCATAAGATGTTGCTTCTACCCATTTTGCGAAGTAATCAATAGCCCCCAAAATAAATCAATGTTCATTGGAAGCAGTCAGTTTAATCCGTCCAATTATATCAATGCCCCATATTACAAAGGGCCAAGGAGAAGTCAAAATATTTAGGGGATTGGGTGACACATGCATTTTATCAGTATAAATCTGACATTTATAATAGATTTTGGAATGATTGTAGAAATTGTTTTCCATTGTAGACTAATAATAACCTGCTCTCAAGATTTTATTGGCCATGGTATGCCCACTGGAATGCATCCCGAAGGAACCTTCATGAATTTATTCAATGATCTTGTTTGCTTTGTGTCTATCCATGCATCTGAGAAAAATAGATTCATAGTTTCTCTTGTACAAAACACCTCCGTTGAGGAAAAACTTATCCGAGTACTTTCGTAAAGTCTTCTTATCCGTGATAGATGCGCCCTCTGGGTATTCTTTCGTTTTGAGACAACTTTTGATATCGTAAAACCACGGATTCTCATCAGCCTCTTCCTCTATTTAATAATAAAGCGCTGACTTATCCAACCTCAAAATGGTGATAGAGGGGGCTTCATTTGCCCATCTAACTTTAAACATGGATGACAAAGTAGATAAAGCGTCTACCAAATTATTCTCTTCTCTTGGAATATGATTGAAAGTAATCTCATCAAAGCAAGGGATTGATAACGCGAAATTTCAATGTATTTTCGACTCAACTCGCATGAATTATTTTGTTGGTTTTAGTTATTTATGTCATTTTATGCTGGTAGTGTTACTGTATTTCAGGTATTTTTCCTCCAAGAAGCTTGCATGAGAAAAGAAGAGGAATTGGAAAAGAAAATACATGGAAACATGAAGTAACAAAAGAGATAAAGAAAATCTGCACAAAAAAGGTTGTGGCCCTCGCCACACCTTCTGTGGCCCTCGCCACACATCTCAAAGCCGTGGACCTCACCATGCTTCATGTGGCCACCACCACAGGCTTCTTATAACAGGCCCGCGTTCCATTCCCACGTCAGAGCCACGAGACCATTTCTTATCCTGTTTTCTCTCTGCAAGACAAGGCCTGACAAAAATCTCTACACGGACAAAGCTATTCCAGATTCTTCTCGTGGGTATTACGTAAATTAAGCGAGGGATCTTTAAAAATGGAGAGGATTGACAATTACCAGGACGTCCAATTTTTCCATTGCTAAGAGCACTTTTCTTTTAGATTTTAAGCAGTAAACTCACTATTAAAGTGATAGGTTTCCACTTAGGGGAGCTATTGCAATATTAGTCTCAGATTTATATTTTAGCATTCACTCTGTATTTTCGAAGAAGCAAATCATGTCGACATCTGTTGAGGGTTGCAGACTTGAAGCTTTTAGTTTATATTCCAGTTTTCTTTTTAATTCCAGGTTTAAATTTAGTTTATTTTTATTGTCTCTAATTTTTAGTAATCATGCTTAGATTTATAATATGTTATTGGCATTGTATGTTTACGTTTAAAAGCATGTCCAACTAACTTCCTTAGATACTAGTATGTAAAATTAAGCTAACCGAAGGGATTCGAAAAATCTTTTGGCACAAATATTTACAAATTACTTTTCTGGTTTTGGTTTCTAATTAAAATATTAAAACAGTTTTGTTACGAGAGTAAAAGATGAATAAAGGTTAAAATTAATAAAACGGGTGTTTGAGATTTTTAATTGGATAACAGTAAGTGAATATTAATTTTAAATACAACGAGAGCGCTTTAGGATTAATTAGATTTTGTTGATTTCTAAAAAATATTTTTAAGAACGAATGAGACAGCGAGAGCAAACATTTAGATTTAAGAATATAGTCTAAGTCAATAAACATGAGAGTGTGAGATAAAGGCTTTCAAATCAATATTTTCTACTGAATATTGTTTTTAAACCAAAGCCAATGGTTTATTGATTCCATGTAGTCTGACGAATTAAGTACCAGTGTCCCATATTCCGAATATTTTATTAAACTTGAACTTACTCCCTATTTCTCTCAAAACCTAAGATTTATCTTCAGCCTTAGATTACATAGTAATATTAGATAAAATTAATTTGATTATCAATCCCTGAGGGTTCGATATCTTTTAAAACTACGCGATTAGACTGTGCAGTTGCACTCAGTAATTCCGACAGACTCTTAAATTCATGATCAAGTTTTTGGCACCGTTGTCGGGGACTGATTTAGTCAATATTGTGATTCCTCTATTACACAGTATAGGCTAAGCAACAAATTTTATTCCCTTTAATCTGTTGATTGTATGCGAAGCACTTACTCCCAAGGCGAATAATTAGAGCAAATAATCGGCGAGGTCGAGCATTTTATTAGTATAAGACATTGAATTAGAGAATACCAAATTAAGTATAATCTTCCTGAATTTCAATCTTCCCAACTTATCTCTTCCTGAACCTGAACCAAGAATGGCTGAAGGACCCAAAAATCGTCCTTTGAAGGATTATACTGCCCCATCACATGAGGAACCTAACAATATCATTGCTGCCCTGGCTATCGCTTGGAACGATTTCGAGTTAAAACCATCATTACTACAAGTTGTTCAACAAAATCGGTTTTCGGGATGTCCTACATACGATCTGAACTTGCATTTGTTCGTGTTTGTACAATATGCAAACACAATAAAAGCAAATGGTGTTAGCCCTGAAGCAATAAGACTACGTCTTTCTCTTTCTCATTACTAGATAGGGATAGATCTTGGATCCAGTCTCTACCATCCAACTCTATTACCACATGGATCTATAGCGGTAGAAATGTTAAGACTAAGCCATTGGATTGACTTGACTCGCACAAATCAAATAAAAATCGCCACTGCGCTTTATTGTTTCCAGAGGAATGGGAAAAGAGAGAATAACTCAAAAAGAGGGGGAGAGAATCTAAGTTCGGGGGTTGGTTATGCAAAGGGAATGTATTAGCATCCTAAACATCTACGTTACTCCGCATGAACCTCTTTGTAAATTTTTGCATTTTGGATATAAAAGTTGTATACAAAAATAGATGATGGATATGAGAAAAGAAATAGTTTTTACAATTTTTTCACCCGCCGCGGTTGTGAACCTTTAGTGCCTACGTACCACCTTCTGTACAATAGGGGATCAGGGTACTTGTATTTCCCCTTTAAAAATTTTTAAAACACGAGTGTGTTGGTTAATATTAAGAGATGAGACATCATCGTCTTATCCGAGTGAAAAAACATACTTACTACCCACGATTATGAGAAAGGAGAATTTACGTCACCTCAAAGTGGATGATATGGCTTGGATTTTAAAATCAACAAAGTATCGCTCAACACCCAAGTGGAAAATATCTCACTTCATTACATATCATAGAAGTATAGTAGCTCACATCATTACAAGGATTGACAAGAGTATATCTTTTGAGAAAATTTTAAAGCAAAAAGCCAAAGTGGAAAAGATGGTTTGAATGAGATTGATTGAATTTTAGTCTTCTCACAAAAAAATATCAAAGTATTATTAAGTTGTTTAAAGTTTGATTAAGAAAAGATTTTTGAAAATGTATGGACCTAAGTCCAAGTTTATTATGAAAGCGGTTCAAGTTTAAAAACAAGAATAGTTTTGAAGAGGAGGGAGAAGATTTTTGAAATTAAAGAAGGTGGGAGGAGATGAAGGGAATATCCTAAAGCATAAGCTAAAAATAGGGAAAAGAACCGTCTAACCAAAAAGAAGCCAACACTAGACATAATGAGTCAATGTAGAATTCATATCCTTTGGATTGAAACCAAACAATCAAAGATAATAAACATCTTAAGAAAACCAAGCTTCAAATGCATCGTGTCTTCACAAAAATTGGGCAGAGTAACGACTGTATACAGATAAATTCTTGATTACAAACAAAGCATATACTCAGAATAACCTGCACACAAGGAAAACAAACAACCCAGTGTCTCGGGGTAAATACAAAGAACTCCAGACAAAATAACAGTAGAAGTCACAAGGGTCTCAAGGTAGGTCAAAGTCTCTAATCCTAAGTCCAAGAAGTCCATAATTCCAAAATGCCAAGGATAGTAACTAAATAGTCCAAGTAACATTAAAGCTTTTTATAGTTCAAGTTGATTATTAGGTATATTCAAAAAGGAATGAAAAGCTCAAATGAGAAAAATAAAAATGACATAAACATAAATGCTCAAATGACCAAAGATGAAAATAACATGAAATTAAAATGCTAAAAAAAATTTACTTAAAGTAAAAACCATAAAGTAAAAGCATAAAATAAATTCAATTGTTAGAAATTAGAGGTTAGTTGAATGATCATATTGAAACATGTATTTGAAAACTCATTAGAAGATTGATAAAATCAAAGCCTCTCAATAACAAGTTTCATTTTCTTTTTGTCAAGTATATCATTCATTTCAAAATTTCAAGGCAACAATAAATGATCAACGATATTTAAATGATTCACTTAGTTCCAAAATTTATGAAGATTCATTAGAGGATTGATAAGACCAAAGCCTTCTAACAATGAACCTCAAGTTTATTGGATTAAAGGTTTCAAATAAAACATACTTGGGCTTGCAAACGTAAGTTTGGGCTACGAATGGTCATTTCTCGAATCCGGACAAAATTTAGCGCTATGTTAAGAAATCGTAAGTGGACTTATATAGAAGTTACACCTATTTTGAGGTCGGTCAATAGCAATTTATCTACCATATGTTTGGAGAAATAATA
Source organism: Vicia faba (assembly GCA_948472305.1). Taxonomy (NCBI): domain Eukaryota; kingdom Viridiplantae; phylum Streptophyta; class Magnoliopsida; order Fabales; family Fabaceae; genus Vicia; species Vicia faba. The sequence goes on from OX451735.1 coordinate 246,030,177, forward strand.
TGTAGATTATTCTCTAATAACATGTAGCACAAGTGAGAAGAGGATGAGATGAAGAGGGAAGGGATGTATTTGAATTAAAGATTTTAATCAAACTATCATTAAAATCATTCATCTATTTTGGTGGAGTTAAATTCAACACCCAAGATCCAATGCTGTTAATGAAGTTCATGATCAAAAACACATGGCCAGAATATATTCAAAAAATAAATTGCATTTAATGAATAAAGTAAAAAGGAAAAATGATTTTTAAATTGTTTTTTAAAATAAAAATAAAAGGTAAAATAGTAAACTATGTTCAAAGTATCAATTGTTTTTTTAAAATATCATGGAAAAATCAGAGCTGACCTCAAATATTTTTATAATTTTTTGGGTAATTTTTTAAAACAGAAAAGTATTTTTAAACTAATTAAAATCACTCAAATAAGTGAAGAAAAAGATCAAAAATAGTAGAAGTCAAGATAAAATTCTAGAAAAACTTCAGAAAATCAGAAGTGAGTAAAATGATTTTTATAAAAATTTTAAGAATTTAAAAATATCAAAAAGTATTTTTAAATAATTAGAAACAAGTCAAAATAAAGGAAAAATTCTAAAAAATATCAAATCTGAAAATAAAATCATGAAAAAATAAAAATCAGAAAGAGAATATTTGAAAACATTTTTGTGAATTGTTTCATAATTTTTGAGTCAGAAATGAATTTTCTATGATTTTTTGAAGTTTAAATCAATTAAAATAAAAAAAATCAGAAAATAAAATAACAAACCAAAAAATTATGCATCATTGAATGAGAGTCAAAAGACATTAGTAATCAGATCCAAAGGATCAAGCACACTGTGCATATCATGGTCAACTTTGGAAATTGTACTGAATCACCTTTTAAATATGAAAAACAACTAAAATTCTGGCGCGTTGGATGAAGTCTGACTAATGAAAATAATCAGATTCAAGGGCTCTCAAAGTGCACGTATGATAAAGCAAACACACTGGATTGAATTCAAAAAATCACATGTCACGCTTTTGTTGGTTCAAACACGACACGTAGGTCGTCTTCAACCTCCAGACGCCCTATATTGGGATTCCTCAAACTGTAAAATTAGAGGACCAGACCGATACCATTAGATTTGTCTCTTCAAGAAAATTCTAATGGTACCATCGCACCAAATTTATATAAACTGAGCAAGAATTAAATTGAGAAAATAAAGAAATAATAGCGAGCACGAAATTCTGAAATACCTCACGTAAATCTCAATGAAATCATAAATTGTAAAAAGAATGAGAATCAAAAGGATGTGGAGAGTACATTAGTCTTTTATTTGGATCAATTTGACCAAGGAATCTACCTGAATGAAGTAGCACGAGGTGGCTCTGAATCTAGACATCTGTAGATTAGTATAGGTTACAATTCTTGAAGGTAAGAGTGTGGTTAGCTTCAGAGAAGTTCAATGAAGTTAACTAAATGGAGCTTTTGGTGTTTTGGAGTGAGAAAGCAAGAAATCAAAAATTCAAATTTATAGTTCGTGGGAGATTTGAACAGGGGTAAATTGGCTATCAAAAGCTTGTGTAAATGAGTTAGATATAACCCTCTATTTATAGGGAAGCAAATGGGATGCTCAAGCGTGTGGAATGATGCGGTTTGTAGTGAATTCGTGTGAAGTTGCAAGCATGAAAAGTGTGACTCGTATTTTGCTCAAAACTCAACCAAAACATCCATTTCAAGATGCTAATCACTTCTGGAAGATTGTTAAACATGATTAGAAGTAAAAACACGCAAAAATTTAGTGATCAGAAGCTGAATTATGCATTTTAAATTCTGACATGGAGGAAAAAGTCAGTTTCAAGGTACTAACTTTGAATCAATGGAATTCACAACTCAAGGAGTCTTAGGGCACGATTCTTGAAGCAATTGAAAGATACAGTCACAAATTTTATAATGTGAAAAGAATGGGATCAAAAGGATACTTGATCTAGGAGTTATGATGAGTCAAGGTTGAGAAACAGATGCTGACTTTTTGTACTTAGAAAAATTCTAAGTTTTTCTCAAAAAATGTCCTATAATATTTTGACTCCAAACAAGGCATTCCTCCAACACTGAGATTTCATAAATGATACTAACTTGAAGTAGAATTCCCAAAGAGCATTGTGAAACTTGAATCACTCAAAAATACCAAGTATTGAAAAAGTTATGGTCTTGCAAAATTGGTAAAAATTCATGAGATGACCTATAATCGCTTGCATTCTTAGGGTATCTTCCATCCACTTTCAAGCTTTGCACATATAATAAGAGTTGAAGTTCACATCCTTAATATCATTATGTAAAAATAATGGGCTCAAGGAGATAAAAATTGACCAAGTTATGATCTTCTGAAGACACATAAGAGAATTTGATGGCCTATCTAGAGGACTTGTAATCTTTCTTCATCATTAGGCATCTTCCACATAAAAGTTTCTTGAAACTTTTGAAGTGATTGGTTGGTAACTCTTTAAAGAGAAGAATTTCTTTGGAATCACTCAAAAATAACAAAAGATGAGAAATACGTAGCCCTTATAAGTTCAAAACCCTAGCTCCTAAGTCACCAAAATGACTTAGAAAACACTTTCAATCTTGACAATCTTCCTTGCACAATAACTCTTGACATGTGAATAGACGTTGTTGTGGATGATAATAAGAATCCATAGAAATAAAAACCACCTCCAAATATTAATAATTGAGAGAGTTATGCCCTTGTGACCAAGAAATCAAGAACTTGTCCAATTAGGTCAAACTTCTTCAATCAACTCTTGCATCTTTTGATTTATTTTGACAAATTGAGGCATGATAAATAATTGTAGACCATGTCATGATATTACTTCAAAGCACTCTCAATGATGAAGCTTGAATCTCAATGAATCTTTATTGAAGAAGGCATGGAAATAAACTCATGAACCTATAAATCAAATTGATGAAATGTGTTGTGCCCTTACCTATAATATCATCAATTAGAGAAAACATTCATTGTATTTATTAGTTAAAATTTAATCAATACAAAACATAGATGATCACAATATATAAATCAAGGTGCTTGGTGATTCCTCATGAGCAAACCTAAAGATAGAGAGAAGAACCAAACCCTAGTGTGATCTTGTTGTGATTGAGTTGATATGAAATGATATAGGAATCTTAGGGGAAAAATTGGGGTACAATATCTGCCCTTATTTAAGTGTCTTCTATCCGGAGATATGAAGGTTAAAGTCCTCGTGTCGATGCGATTGAAGATACTTAAATACAAAATAATACATATTTTTGGCCCTAAGAAGCCATGCAATGCTTATGACTGTGAATTCAAATGAACGAATCCAAAGGTGACACGGAACACCACTGGGGAAACAGAAAATAAAAGATCAAAAGAAAATTAGACCAGCAAAATAAATCACTAGTGAACAAAAGACTCGACTCTATTGAGGTAAAGCCCAATGAGGAGACAAAGTAACATCAACTCAAACATTGAGGAGAGAAAATAAAGGATAATAGTGATCGACATATAGCCGCAAAATAACCATTCACTAAGAAGATATCAAAAAAGGTAATGTCGACCCACAAGGAGGAAATAAGTGGTAGGATAATACCAGCAAACATTAATATTAGGGTAAGCCACAAATGAGTAGTGTCAGTACTTATGATTGGAAACAAACAAACTTCTTCTGAGCAAAGTGAATCTCAATGATGAACTATCTTCGATAATAACGATACTACCATTCATCGAAGTAACAAATCTCAATAACGAACTATCTCCCATAATTATGAGACTACCATTCATTAGAGTAAAAAATATCAACTACGAACTATATCCCATAATGACGAGACTACCATCGATTGGAGTAACAAATCTCAACAACGAACTATCTTCCATAATGACGAGACTACCATTCATCAGAGTAACAAATCTTAACAATGAACTATCTCCCATAATGACGAGACTACCATTCATCAGAGTAACAAATATCAACAATGAACTAACTCCCATAATGACGAGAGTACCATTCATCGAAGTATAAAATCTCAACAATGAACTATCTCCCATAATGACGAGACTACCATTCACCGGAGTAAAAAATCTCAACAATGAACTATCTCGCATAATGACGAGACAACCATCCATTGGAGTAACAAATCTCAACAACAAACTATCTCTCATAATGATGAGATTACCATTCATTGGAGTAACAAAATCTCAACAACGAAATATCTCCCATAATGACGAGACTACCATCCATTGGAGTAACAAAATCTCAACAACGAAATATCTCCCATAATGACGAGACTACCATCCATTGGAGTAACAAAATCTCAACAATGAACTATCTCCCATAATGATGAGACTACCATTCATCAGAGTAAAATCTCAACAATGAACTATCTCCCATAATGATGAGACTACCATCCATTGGAGTAACAAATCTCAACAACAAACTATCTCCCATAATGTCGAGACTAGCATCCATTGGAGTAACAAATCATGAATCTTCTTTGGGGACTAACAAACTTACTGGGGAAATACAGGTTGCTCAAATAAAGAGACATGCCACTTGATGTTATAAGAGAGAGTTGTAATAATGGCTTCCTGGGGAAATGCCAATATATTCTTGCTGAGGAGATAAATCTTCACGTGCAAAATAAATGCACATTCTTAAACCAAGGCTCAAAGCCTGCAGAAATCAAAATAATAATGTTTCTAAGAACCACTGATTCAAAACAAAAATAAACCGGAATGAAACAGTCAACCAAGATAGCATCTGATGAGAACTAAACTCAAAGAGGAAACATGGATCTAATCAGTTAATGAATTGAATAGGAATTCTGAAGCAAAAATTTTCCACGAGGGATAACTCACTGGGGAAATGGAAAGAATATACACTTTCTGCTTGAGGTTGACACTTTATTGGAGACATGGTAATATGACTCTGCAAAATAGGGTAATACGCCAAAAAAATATTAATGAATGCAATTGAGAAATGAATTTTAATTCAGCTATGCTTGATGTATATATAAATGTATGAATGTCATCACCTATATGCCAACAAAACGGATAGACAACATTGGGAATAGCCAGACAAAACCAGTTTTGGTAAAGTCAACAATCAGCTAAATCACATCCAGGAGGAAAAATTTATAAGAAAGTAAGCACCAACTACAGAAAAAAGTTCCTTTTCCACGGCTTAACTTCACTGGGAAGAAAAACAATCCGAAATTAATCAAATCAAAACAATAAATCAGTACAAATACATGGATATAACATCCTCCTCCAGGCTTCACCGGGGAACATCACACATACTTCAATGGGGAAAACAATTGTCTCAACGTCTAGATTTCCACTGGAGGTTACAATACTGACTCCATTAGGGCAGATAAAAACTACATCATCGAGATATCAATTGGGGATCTCGTGCTAACTTCATTAGGGAGGACAATACCACATCGTTGAGAGGATCCCAAGATATAATATTTAATACTGAGAGTGAAGATTACACAAATCTCCTTGGGGAGAAATTATGAAACCAAATGGGGATAACAACTTTCAGAGGGAAACTTTATCTATAATTTACTTGGGGATTTAAGAAGTCAAACAATACCTCAAGAAATCAAAATTATGGGGATTTTAAATCAAACCCAGCACTTGGCGGGAGAAAACCCAAAAAGTTGACAACTATTTCAACAATTATTAGAAAAGATACCGTCGTTGTCTAGTTGCCTGGGAAATAAATAACAACAATAATGACAACACTACAAAAGAGAGACGTTTTGCAAATGATTCCACTTCAGCATGCAAAGGGAGCAGGGATTTTCGTCTAATGAGCAAAGACCTTATTGGGGAATCTGGGATAGAGGTACCAAACCATGCAAACCTGGAATCAAAATAATCAACCTGGAGAAGAGATAAATCCAGACTTGACTGGGGAATATGGGATTACAGGCCCAAAATCGCTCCATACATCAATCAATATCATATCTGACTATCTGAGAAACACAAGAAGATCATACGCATACCAGCAAAAGTAACATGAGAGAACCTTCCTGGGGAATACATACTTCCAAAATTTTAGAGTTCGTCCATCCTTGGAATCACCATTTTTGTTTTTCTTAAGTCACAAAATCTAAAGTAAAAAGTAATTTGTAAATTCTTTTAAAAAAACAATTTTGTTATTTAATCTTTTTGTTTTGAAAATTACTATAAATAATAAATGAAGTCTCTGTAAGCAGAATAAAATAAGAATTGCAAAGAATTAGATAAAAGCTCAAACTTTATTAATAGAATGGTAGTCTGTGAATGGCGAGACTCCATAGATGATTACAAAGTTTGGAAAATGTTAATATATTGGAAAAGATACGTTGAATGCAATGACCATTATTATCCCTAACAACTTTGAATTCCTAAGCAGCAACTTCTGTTGAAGTTTGGTGATAACCCGAGAAGATTGTTGCTTCACTGATCAAGTCTTGTCTGACACAGTTACTAGCCAAGAAATACCTAGCTTTTGCATAGGTTTCCCTTGCGGGTTTTTAAACTATAGGGAAGAATTTATTCTGTTTATGTCTCTTATTTTTGCCTAGACCGCCCTTTCGGGTTTTCAGCCTACCGAGACGCTTTTTTTTTGCCTAAACTGCCCTTTCGGGTTTTTGACTTAGCGAGTTGTTCTTTTATTTCTTTAGGCGAAGTATTTCTTTACTACATCATCATTCATAGGACGTGGTACCTCCTCACCATCCATAGTTTCAAGAATCAATGCACCGCTAGAGAAGGCTTTCTTGATAACATACGGGCCTTCAAAATTCAAAGTCCATTTGCCCCTAGAATCAGCGTTAAAAGACATGATCTTTCTAAGCACGAGGCCTCCTTCTCTAAATTCGCGAGGCTCGACCTTCTTATTAAAAACTTTATTCATTCTCTTCTGATATAACTAGCCATGACACAAAGCCGTCATTCTTTTTTATTCAATCAAATTCAAATAGTCAAACCTGTTCTGGACCCATTCAGCCTCTGACAACTTAGTTTCCATTATCAAACATAACAAGGGAATCTCAACCTCAACGGGGAGCACTGCTTCCATGCCATACACAAGAGAGAATGGGGTTTCCCCTGTTGAAGTGCGAACAAATGTACGATACCTGTGCAAAGAAAAATGGAGCATCTCATGCTTGTCTTTATAAGTAATAACCATCTTCTGGATGATCTTCTTAATGTTTTTATTAGAAGCTTCCATAACCCCATTCATCTTTGGCCTGTAGGGAGATGAATTGTGATGGACAATCTTGAATTCTTCACAAAGTTCTGTCATCATCTTGTTATTTAGATTCGAGCCGTTGTCGATGATAATCCTGCTTGGCACACCATACCGACATATAAGATTATTCTTGATAAAACATACTACTACCTGCTTAGTAACATTGGCATAGGAAGCTTCTTCTACCCATTTGGTAAACTAGTCTATTGCCACAAGGATAAAAAGGTGTCCATTTGACGCCTTGGGTTCAATCATTCTGATCATGTCAATACCCCACATAGAGAAAGGCCACGGGGAATAAATAACATTGAGTAGTGTAGGAGGCACATGAATTTTGTCAGCATAAATCTGACACTTATGGCACTTCTTTGCAAATTTGTAACAGACAGATTCCATTGTCAACCAATAATAACATGACATAAGCATCTTCTTTTGCCATCGAATGTCTATTGGCATGAGTGCCAGAGGAGCCTTCATGGATTTTATGCATCAACATGTCTGCTTCGTGTCTATCCATGCATCTGAGCAAGACCATGTCATAATTTCGTTTTTATAACACATCTTCATTAAGGAAGAAGTTTCCTTCCAACCTTCTCAATATCTTTTTATCTTTGTTTGACACACCAACCGGGTATTCCTGAGTTTGGAGAAAATGCTTGATATCATAATACCAAGGTGTTTCGTCTGACGTTTTCTCTACTGCAAACACATGAGCTGGTCTATCTAAATGTCACACTATGATACGAGGCACGTCGTTCCAAGTATTTACTTGATACATAGAAGCTAAGGTAGCCAAAGAATCAGCCATCTGATTTTTCATATATGGGAATATGATGGAATTCAACTTTATTAAAGAAGGGTAATAATCTTATAGCATAGTATTTGTAGGGAATCAAGCCAGGGTGACGAGTATCCCATTCTCCTTTAATCTTATTTATTACCAAAGCTGAATAACCATACACATCTAGAATTTTGATTCTGAGATCAATAGCCTCTTCGAGTCCCATGATACAAGCTTCATACTCTTCCATGTTATTGGTGCAATCAAATTCCAACCTTGAAGTAAATGGGATATGCAATCCATGGGGAGTGATAATCAAAACACCAATTCCTTTCCCAAAAGCATTCACAGCTCCATCAAATACCATACCCCACCGTGATTCAGGACCAGGACCTTCCCCGGGAAAAGGTTCATCACAATATTTTATTTTCAGAAACATAACATCCTCGTCAGGGAAATCATATTTGATAGACTGATAATCATCCACCGGTTGATGAGCAAGATAATCCGCCAAAACACTAATTTTTATAGCCTTCTGAGTACGGTAATCAATATCATATTTAAACAATAGCATCTGCCAACGGGCAATTCTCCCAGTAAGAGCAGGCTTTTCAAAAATATACTTAATTTGATCCATTTTAAAAATCAACCAAGTAGTATGATTCAACATATATTATCGCAACCGCTTTGCCTCCCAGGTCAAAGCATAATAGGTCTTTTCTAGTATAAAATACCGTGACTCGAAGTCAGTAGACTTCTTGCTGAGATAATAAATGGCATATTCCTTCTTCTCTGTTTCATCTTGTTGTTCCAAAATACATCCCATAGAATTATCTAACACTGTCAGATACATGATTAATGGTCTTCCTTCAACAGGCGGGAGCAAGATGGGAGGTTCAAGAAGATACTCTTCAATAATTTCAAATGCCTTTTGGAAATCATCAGTCCACACACAACCCTAATCTTTCTTTAACAACTTAAATATCGGCTCACATGTTACAGTCATATGGGAAATAAATCTGGAAATGTAATTCAAACGCCCGAGGAAGCCTCTAACTTGCTTTTCAGTTCTAGTTGGTAGCATTTCTTGAATTTCTTTAACTTTATCAGGGTCAACTTCAATCCCTTTTTGGCTGACAATGAAACCTAACAAGTTCCCTGATCGGACACCAAAGGTTCACTTATTTGGATTCAAGCGGAGACGACATTTCCTCAAACGCTGAAACAATTTTAACAGATCTTCTATATGCCCTTCTTTAGTCTGGGACTTAGCAATCATATCATTATCATATTCCTCAATTTCCTTGTGCATCAGATCATGGAATAGGATTGTCATAGCCCTCTGGTATGTTGCAACAGCGTTCTTCAACCCGAAGGGCATCACTCTGTAACAGAATGTTCCCCAGGGTGTGATAAATGTTGTTTTTTCCATGTCCTCAGGAGCCACTCTGATTTGATTATATCCGTAAAATCTGTCCATGAACGAGAATACTTTGAATTGTGTTAAACTATCAACCAACATATCAATATGTGGCAATGGAAAATCATCTTTTGGACTAGCTTTGTTTAAATCTCTATAATCAACACACATGCGAACTTTTCCGTCTTTCTTTGGTACTGGGACAACAATTGAAATCCATTGAGGGTACACTAATGTCACAAGAAAACTGACATTAATCTGCTTTAAAACTTCTTCTTTAATTTTCACTGCCATATCAGGGTGATTTCTTTGTAAAATCTGCTTGATTGGCGGGCATTCTGGCTTTAGCGGAAAATGATGTTCCACAATATCAGTATCTAAACCAGGAATGTCTTGGTAAGATCAAGCAAATATGTACACATACTCTTTCAACAATTCAATCAACCTGCTCTTCACGTCGGGATGAAGCAATGCTCCAATCTTGACATCTTTCGGATCTTCCTCTGTACCCAAATTAATTTTCTCCAACGTCTCTTTATATGGTTTAATGGTACTTTCCTCGTGCTTAAGAAATTGCAAAACCTCTTCTGGGATTTCATCGTATTCTTCTTCTTCGGCCACATACGTAGGTTATTCAAAGTTGGGAGAGGGTGAAGGGTCATTTTATTCAACAAGTTTTTTAATTAATCTGCACATATGATTTATGATTGCTTTTAGAAACTGACACATATAGAAAGTGATTATGCAGATTACAATTATTACTTATTTTGAAAGGTTTTTTCAGATTACCATTTTCCAAGAAAGAGCAGAAAATAAAGACACAATTTGGGAATCAAAGACAATTTTTATTATTGATTTTAAAGATCAAAGCAACAGATAAGCCCATACAACATCAATACTTTAACCTTGGGCAGAGTGAAAGATTTTTTGAAAAGATTAACAAAAAACAAATTACTTTGAAATATGAATGCAAGAGGGAACATCAATGGTGATCCAATTTTGGACTCTAACTCCACGCGTCAAGTATTTCGGCATCTCCTGTTATACTTCACCTTCCACAATAGCATTGATCCTAGGAACAGTTAGATGAAGATAACATCCGCTATGAATAATATCCTGATATTTTCCCAAAGTAGACTTCGGCTTCATATTCTTACCTTTAACATTCTTCATAGAGAATCCCAAACCAACTCTAATCTTATACAGGTGGATCCACAATCTTCCCCCACGCCTTTCTAGGGCCAATACGCACTACCTGATGAGCATCCTTAAACGAAGCTACAGAATTCTCATTTCCCTTACATTATCAATGGATAAAGTTTGGAACTGAGTTCCAACGGAAGCTTCACCCACTTCCATAACACTGAAAGAGGATAAATGAGATATTAACAAAGCCTGTTCTCCATTTATGAGGACCACCTTTTCTTTCCGAATAAACTTCAGCTTCTAGTGCAAAGTTGAAATAACAACCCCTTCCTGGTGGATTCACGATCGTCCCAGTAAACAGTTGTAAGCGAGAATAATATCCATAACCTGGAAAGTAATTTGAAATAGGTGCAGGCCTATGTGAATAGGCAAATCTACTTCCCTGATGACAGACTTCCATGATCCATCAAAAGCTTTCACAATTATGGCACTCGGGCGCATGGGAGTTCCTTGATATTTCAACTTCATAAGTGTACTCCTCGACATGAAATTTAAAGCATATCCATTGTTCATCAACACATTTAACAATGAATCATTCTTACAATTCATGGAGATATGGAAAGCCAAATTATGATTCCTTCCTTCGTCGGGTAACTCGTCATCACAAAAACTCAGGTTATTACAGGAGGTAATATTCCCAACAACACTACTGAATTGGTCCAAAGGCATATCACTTTCCCTGAAAGCTTGATCCAGTACTCTCATCAAAGATTCCCTGTGGGGAGAAGAGTTTATTAGCAAGGCCAGAATAGATACCTTTGATGGAGTCTGCAACAATGGATCTATGATCTTGAAGTCGCTCATCTTGATAATCTTCAATATATCATCCATATATTTTTCCAGAGTAGTACCACTAGATTCCCCCTCTGCCTTCTTGGGTTCAGTACTTTCAACAACCTTTTTATCAATATTAACTTTCCCTCAAATGACAGGTGCAAAAACACGGCCACTGCGGGTCATTCGACTGGCTTCAGAAATATTCTTGACATCATACAAAGGTTGGATGGGAACCTTCACACCATCCTCTAGGATTGTCTCATTATATTTGTATGGCATGACTTTGTATGATTTGTAAGGAACAAGACCCGGCAAGCAAATCACCACTAGATCAACAACTAGTTTGTTCTGGTACTCAATATCTATAGGGGCGGGAACACCAAATCAAGGCACAATAAAATTCACCCCCTCTTCAGAATACTTAGACATCACAGAATCATTGCTGGAAAACACATCTTCATCAGTGGAAAAGAATTCATCTACAGAAGCATACTCATCATCTAACACAATATCGACCGAGTAATCTTCAGTCACGTTAATCCCATTTCAATCATCTCTATTTCCTGAAACTTTGATAGTACCATTGTCCAACAACAACTGAACACCCTTTCTCACTATGGAACAACCACGAGAATCTCTGCAGCAGATCCGACAAGACCCATAATGGTGTTCTTCTTGACCATCCATGTAACATAAGGTAACGTGCAACTGCACCAAATCATCATTCATATGATTCACATCAAATATTTGGAATTCTCCAGGACATCCAAAGACCATATTCACATCTTCTTCGTACTCTACCCTAGGCCTGATTATATGAATGAGGCCTTCGTCAATCATTTCCTGGAGATCAACTTTTATCTTATCACATCCCTGGATATTTGTACTGCAAATACTACAACCAGTATGGTCATGTCTGTAGTAACTAAACTCGCAGAGGTCAGCATGCATCTTTACCAAATCTCCTCTAACCAGGTTAATATCAAAAATCCGGAAGTCCCCAGAACAACCAGCAACCATGTTTACAGCATTTTCTCCTTCATTCTTAGGCAAAGGATTATCTTTCACGTTAGGGCCAACATCTTTAAAGGATAAGAGGCCAGATCTCACCATATTTTGTACTTCGGATTTCAAAGGATAACAGTTCTATACACTGTGCCCTGGTGCTCCTTGAGGAAAAGCACACGTCTAGCTTTTCTTATAATACCTGGGTAAAGATTATGGTATAGTAGAGGGTGGCCTAGTCTAAACCAACTTCTTCTGAATTAAAGCCGAGAGTAACTATGCATAGCTCATCAGAATTGAGTCAAAGGCTTCTCTTTTCTGACTTCGCCCTTGATTCCTCTCAGGAGATGGTCTCTAATAGGCAATTATGGTTGGAACTACATTGACGACTGGAGTCACAGAAGCAACATGTTTCTGGTACCTTTGATGCCTTCTAGTTGGTCTAATCTTCCTTTCTCCAATAACAACATTCATTTAACTTTCTTTCTTTTGAGATAAACTGTATGATGACTTCTTCGTCCCTTCCTCTTTTGTCAAACGCCCCTCTATGACAGCCTCTTCCAAACGAGCACACATGCTTACCATTTCGGTAAAATCACTCGATGCATTGGCGACCATCCTTTCATAATAAAATGATCCAAGGGTTTTTAGGAAGACCTTGGTCATTTCCTGTTCTCCCATAGGTGGCACCACCTGGGCAGCTATCTCACGCCATCTCTATGCATATTATTTGAATGACTCCTTGTCTCTCTGAGCCATTGCCCTTAACTGGTCATGGTCAGGTGCCATGAACATATTGTACTTATACTACTTGATAAAGGCTTCCCCCCAGATCATTGAAGGTTTGGATACTACTACTGTCAAGACTCATATACCACTTCAAAGCAGCACCAGTTAAACTATCTTGGAAGAAATGAATGAGCAAACGTTGATCATCAGTATGGGTGCACATTTTCCTGATATACATCACAAGGTGGTCACAAGGGCAAGAGTTGCCCTTGTACCTCTCAAATTCCCGTACTTTAAACTTGGTTGGCACCTTTACATTGGGAACCAGGCAGAGCTCACTGACATTTTGTACAAACAATTCTTTTCCTCGAAGGGCCTTCATTTCCTTCTGCATCTCATTGAACTGGTCTTGAAAGTCATCCAACCAGTCATAGAAACCCAAACTTTCACTTGGTGGAGGAACAAGACGATAAACTTCATCATTAACAAATGGAATAGCATTCATCGAAGGAGGTGCAATATAGTGGATCTCATTTCTAGCAGCAGGAGTGATATGCACCATAGGAGGTGCGAGAGTAGAAGTAACTTGCACAGCTGGAGCAGCTTGAGTGTCAAGATTAAAACCTTCTAGCATGATGTTATCGGGTATTCCCCACGGGTAACCCTGAGGCATACGGTTCTGAGCAACAGTTACTGAGGTAACAAAAACATGAATTGATAGACCTTCAAAAGCAATTGTTGTTTGTTGAGGTGGAGCAAGTGGTTGCTGATTCTGAGAAGCCACCAATGATTCCATCAAAGCAGTCAGATTAGACATACTGGCCTTCAAAGCAGTAACTTCTTCACACAGCTTGCGATTCTATTGTTCAAGATTCTCCATTTTCTTCATGGAATTAGCTCGAGTATTGTACCGGTGAGACATCTTGCTGAACGAAGAAGATAAAATTCAGTAAGACACCTGGGTATGAACAAAAATGCAAGAAACATGTACCAGATGATACATGATATGTGATGCACATGATTTATTTTATTATTAATATTTCAAGATACTCAAATAATTATAGACGATTTGCAAATATTAAAGTACCAAGACATTTTAAAATACTAAAAATCTCATTATAATAACTTCAAAACGGATTACAACTTTTTAGTACAAGTTTCAACAATCCCAAGTAAAAGAAAATATAGATGCATAAATCCTAAAAAAGCAAAGTTGGTGAAGATCACTCCACACACTGACGCTTTCCAGTGAGTCTTACAATCTGAGCCTTCAACTGCTTGTTCTCCTCTGCATACCTGTCGGCAACACTTTCCAATCACCAGAGTTGGGAAGTAAATGACTAAGACTTGATCGAGCTTGAGAGAAAAATAAATCCTCTTGCTTCTCCATTATCTCTATAGGACGACTCTCAAGAATCTCAATTAAGTCATCCTTATCCTTCAAGTCTGCTCGGTAGGACATCTCTAAAGTCTGACACTTATTCTTCCAAGCCTCCTTCTCCTGCTGCATCCTGACTAGGGAAAGCTGAAGCTCTTCCACATCATCTAAAAGGGGAGGAGTGGTGTTCACAAACATATCAGGCATAGGTGCTTCACGGGAATATGGCATCTTTAACTGAATTTTCCTTGCTTGTACCCATCGAATATAAGGCTCCAAAGAAACAGCTCATCTAGGTCCCAAGTCCTTTCTACTCTTCCTGTGAATATGGAGACAAGCCTTTTCAATCTCCTACTTAGCTTTATTATTATCCTCTCCCTCTTTGAGAAAGAAACCACTTAGATGAATACTATTTGGCTTATCTCTTATAAGATATCCAAGTTGTCATCGTGCAAGAACATGATTGTAGTTAATTCCTCCCTTTGTACCAAGAAGATGTACATTGGGGAAACTACCACAAATATCGACAATCTCTACATCATGGTAAGCCTGATGATACCAAACAATATCTGAATGAGTGAGAGACATAATCTTTGGAGCCCAACGAGGTTCCTTCTTGACATCCCAGAAAGCATCGGACCGTGGTAAGTGAGAAATAAACCACTGATACAACAAAGGTGTTTAATAAATGATCATACCTCCATGATAAGAATCCCAAAGATGAATAGAGTAATAAGCATCTCCTAATAATGTAGGCATTGGATTCCCTATAAAAAAGATCCTGATGGCATTGATATCCACAAAGTTGTTGACGTTCGGAAATAAGAACAACCCATAAGCATGCAGAGCAAAGATGGCCTCAAAAGAACTTGTACTCTTCATCCTAGCAAAGTAACAAGCTTTGTCTAATAAAACTTGAGCAGGTAATCCTCTAATTCCTTCTTTGGTAGTCATGTGGGCTTCAATCTTAGACTTTCCCAAATGAACCATAATAGCAATTTCATGAGATTTTGGCTCCCCCTCCAAACCGGTAAACCCAATAGATAAGAATACTCCACCAATGTAGGAATCAACTGATAATCAGGGAAAGTGAAACATCGATACATCGTGTCATAGAACTGTACCAACATTGAGAGAATACCCTCTTTCATCCCGAGCTTCATGAGAGACATGATGGATCCATACTTCTTCCAAAAATTTGTGGAACTCTCAGTCTCGGGAATTAGACTCTTTAAATCATCTATCTTGGGATTCTTGAAACCGTACTTCTGAGTCTTTCTTTTTCCAGAATCCATGGTCAAAAGTACCTGAGATATTCATAAAAAGTCAACTTTAAGTCCCTTGAACCAAAATGTCTTAAAGGATTCTCACGGGTGCATGAATGCATGATGCAATAACCACACACAAGATCACAAACATGGAGGGTTCATAGGTTTGACGTCACGAGCATGAAGTAAAAGGTACTACCCACAAAGTATGGTCTAATAGTTTATCACCTTTCGAACAAGGTTCTAAAAGGTTCCTAGAGTCTACAACCTTCCTTCGGATATTACCAACATCCCGATTAACTCGATAATTAGTAATATTCTCAAGAAAAACTCGTCTGAGTGTAGTATCGCGTGACAACCATTTCCGGATTACTCCCTCGTAGTTTCTGCACTACACCTAAAAGACCAAGATGGGTTAAAGGTTCTACGGTCCTCAGCTTCAGCAGGCTCCTAGGTCGAAAGTAGCACGTCTTCCTAATTACTCGATAAACGACACTACAATCAAAGGGGCCTCCATTGAGTAGGGATCTCATGCCTCATTTTTTGGGATTACTCCCTCAAAGTTAACATGACTATACTGCCCGTCCTATCTTAAGTTTTCCCAAGTCTGGGTATAGGACTTATGAGAAATCACTAAGCATCTTGAAAACCAGGAAAATCCAGACAAACATATATACAACACATAATATACAACAAATAACAACACATACACAAATAAACAAAGATAGGCTCAACCCACTTAAGGATGGACCAGCAATTGGTCAATCTTTCCCCAGTGAAGTCGCCATTTTTTCTGTAGCGGTAGAAATGTTGAGATTAAGCCATTAGATTGACTTGACTCGCACAGATAAAAGAAAAATCACCACTATGCTTTATTGTTTCTAGAGGAATGGGAAAAGAGAGAATAACCCAAAAAGAGGGGGGGAGAATCTATGTGCGGGGGTTGCTTATGCAAAGGGAAGGTATTAGCACCCTAAACATCTATGGTACTCCACAAGAACCTCTTTGTAAACTTATGTATTTTGGCTATAAAAGTTGTATACAAAAATAGATGATAGAGATGAGAAAAGAAATATTTTTTTACAATATTTGCACCTGCCGCGGTTGCAAATCTTTAGTGCCTACGTACCACCTTCCATTCAATAGGGGATCAGGGTACTCGTAGTTCACCTTTAAAAAAATATAAAAAACGATTGTGTTGGTTAATTTTAAGAGAAGAGACATCATCGTCTTATCCGAGTGGAAGAACATACTTACTACCCACAATTATGAGAGAGGAGAATTTGCGTCACCTAAAAGTGGAGGATATGTCTTGGATTTTAAAATCAATAAAGCCTCGCTCAACACCCAAGTGTAAAATATCTCACTTCACTATATATCATAGAAGTATAGTAGCTCGCATCACTACGAGGATTGACAAGAGTCTATCTTTTGAGAAAATTTTAAAGAAAAAAGCCAAAGTGGCCAAGATGGTTCGAATGAGATTGATTGACTTTTAGTCTTCTCACCAAAAAAAATGTCAAAGTATTATTAAGTTGTTTAAATTTTGATTAAGAAAATATTTTTGAAAATTCATGGACCTAAGTCCAAGTTTCTTATGAAAGCGATTCAAGTTTAAAAACAAGAATAGTTTTGAAAAGGAGGGAGAAGATTTTTGAAATTAAAGAAGGTGGGAGGAGATGAAGGGACTATCCTAAAGCATAAGGTAAAAGCTAGGGAAAAGAACCATCTAACCAACAAGAAGCCAATACTTGACATAATAAATCAATGTAGAATTCCTATCCTTTGGATTGAAACCAAACAATCAAAGATAATAAACCTCTTAAGAAAACCAAGCTTCAAATGCACCGTGTCTTCACAAAAATTGGGCAGAGTAACGATTGTAAACAAATGAATTCTTGATTACAGACAAAGCATATAATCATAATAACCTGCACACAAAGAAAACAAACAACCCAATGTCTCAGGGTAAACCCCAAGAACTCTATATAAAATAACAATAGAAGTCACAAGGGTCTCAAGGTAGGTCTAGGTCTCTAATCCTAAGTCCAAGAAGTCCATAACCCCAAAATGCCAAGGATGGTAACCAAATAGTCCAAGTAATATTAAAGCTTTTTATAGTTCAAGTTGACTATTAGGTATCTTCAAAAAGGAATGAAAAGGTCAAATGAGAAAAATAAGAATGACATAAAGATAAATGCTTAAATGAGGAAAGATCAAAATAGCATGAAATGAAAATGCTAAAATAAATGTACTTAAAGTAAAAACCATAAAGTAAAAGCATAAAATAAAGTCAATTGTTAGAAATTAGAGGTTAGTTGAATGATCATTGTTAGTTATCTTGTTTTAGGATTGGCTTAATTTTTGTAAAACAAATAATAGCACAATAATGTAATGTAGAATATGATGTATAAACTTGATAATAAGAACATTTACAAAAAGAAGTCCTATTACAATGTCAGAACATGTTTTGTTGAACTTTTTTCAACATTTGGAAGAACATGTCAAAGAAGATGTCTTAACATCGCGCCTGTTGAGCTGGATTAATGTGATTCAATTTGTTCTTAACATAACCAGAATATTCAGGAGAATATTATGCATCAATGTGACGCATATTTAAAGGTCTAGAAAATTCAATTTGAAATCAAGGAGAATGAAGACTTTATAAATAAGGAGATTATTTAGGAAAGGAAAGATTGAAGACCTTTCTTGGGGAAGAAGTTTCTGCAGTTTGTTACAACTGATTTGCTGTGATTGAAGGCCAAAAACTAGTTGGGTAACAGGCTATAAATATAAGGGTTTGTAACCTAGAAAAAATATCGCTAAAGATGTAGAATTCTAAGGGTTTTGTCAAGGTAAGCCTCTTGGGTTGTGGGAAGGTTACCATGTTCATCTCGAAGCCTGTAGGTAAGAGATGCATTATTCTTGGAGGAAGTTTGGAGCAACTCCAGGATGTGTTAGGAGAAAAGTTAACAAACATTGGAGTTTGGATTAGAGATTTAGCTAGGTTGTCATGGAAGTATGTCTTCCAAGTTGTCTATCTGTATGATCATAATCTTGGTGAAGGGTCGTCTATGCAGTGACAGAGGTGTTGACTGCTAGACATCATTGTGATGATTGGAAGTAGGATGGGGATATTCCATATCTGGGGAGGACCTAGGTAGAAGGGTCATTGGGTAGTGATTAAGTGATTAGATCATAAACTGGTTATTTACTGAGGGTCTATAAATTGATACTACTGATAGTGGACTTCATTCTTGGCTTGGTAGCCCCCAGAGTATGTGTTGTTATACATTGAACTGGGTAAACAATTATGGTGCGTTCTTTATCTTTTCAGTACTGTTTTATCTTACATGTGTGTTTATGTCATATCATATGTCTCGGCATCCTTGTAGGACATCTGAGTCTATTGTGCCAGAATTTCAATTAGTATCAGAGCTGGCATCCTGTTCTGCTCTGAGTGAGATCCTGGGAAGGTACTTTCTGGTCATGGGCAAAGAAGAAAGTATTTACTGAAAAGAGGTATGAACTTGGAAAATTCATACTACTCTATGGATGATCCCTTGGCAAGGATCATTGGTTATATGTTACGGGTATTGTTCTTGGTTGGCTTGCAGCTTAGCAGGAAGCTGCTGTATGTAGGATTTATTTCTTCAATCCTAGGTTGTCATGCTTGTACTTGGATAGTGGTTTAAGCATTGTGTCTAAATATTGTTGAGGAGATCGTTATATTCCGCTGCATGGTTTCTGATATAACCCTGAAATTATGGGAAGGATACTAGGGTTGTTACCCTCAACAGAGTATATGTTGATATTTTCAACCCTGTTAAAAGTGTCAAAGATACTTGAGATTTTTCTCAAGTCCACTCATAAAGACATTTATCAATAAGATTGTGTGAACAATGATGATCTTATACATTTGCATATATACCTTGAAGATAGACAGGGATGGTGTGATGTTCTATCAGATGTTAGAACATTATTTAAGCAGTCATGCAACTACTAGTTGAAGAACAAATGCTTTGGGTGCTGAACAAAAATGTTATGAATACTTTTTGGTTTGGAACCTACTCTTGATCTGGAAGAGGATGCATCTAGTTTGTGGAGGATGATTAGGACATGATCAACAGTCTATTTACTCCATGTGAGCTTCATGCTCTTGAGAAGAACTCATAAAGGAATCTCCACCAGACCCTTTTTGTATATGAGATGAGCTAGTATCTCGAAGATCCTTTTGATCAAAGGAACCAGGCTTATGGAATCTTGTATGTAGCCATAGAATAAATTATGTTTGAAGAAGAGTTTTATGATCCAACCACAGTGTTTGATGCTCCTGAGTATTGCTTTAATTTCCCTTAAGGGTTGATATAAGAAGTTGTTGGAAAAGATCCCCTTGTCAAGGGTTGATATAATATCAAACAAAATTTCATGATATCTTTGAAGATGTTAAAATCTAAAGGGCATTGTTTTTGAAGAACCAAGGGAAACAGATGCTTTTGAAAAGTACAGACAATGTCATCCATCATCTCAAAGTCAGACATGAGGTCTAAAGAAAAGCTTATTGAGATGTGGCTCGTGCAATCCTCTGCATATGTTGATAGTCTGATCTTGAAGATTGATCAGTTGTTGTTGGTTTGTTTCATTGTGTTAAACCCTACAAGAGTTGTTTATAAGTTACTATGGAGGTTCCCCCTAAAAACCATAGTAAGAATGGATGATGTCATATCTAATGTCGGGACATCATCTCTAGGTGTGTGTTCCCTCTAAAAGGAAGTTGTTGTGTAGATCATGAGGTGAGTATTGTGGAGTTCAAATTTGGAATGTTTGATCATGATGGAGCTAAAGACCAGTCCCTGACTAAGTATGGAATGTTCAAAGGATCCTCGTGTGTTGAACGATGAAGAAGAAGGATGTCATTTCAAGTGCTCTAACATCTGTTGAAAAGGAGTATCATCTACAGTTGTGTGAGGAAGTCTTTTCCTTTGATGATAAATACATTGGGGGGAGATGATTACTTATCTGAGGTATGAATGCAAATCTACTATCTGAACTGATGATTCAGATATTGTTGAGAGTTTATTTCTCTCTATGGTGGTCAGGTGGCTGTATCAACCTGAATGAGTCGCAAAAGATGTAATCTTTTATGATCTTCTCCTAAAAAGACTATCAAGTGTAATAATCTCTTTGGTTGATAAATCAAGAAATGAATTATTAGGATCCGTGAAGAAAGGTTGATGTCCTAAATGATGTTGTAACATCATTTTATAAAGGAAGGTTTGGGATTATGATTATGGAAGATTGAGGATCAACATGGTTGTCAAAATAAGGAGTTATAACTTTGTAGGTTAGAAGATGCAGATCCTGATCTTGTCCTTAGTAGTATGCTTTGTGAGTGGATAACTACTATGTTGAAGACTTCACTAGTACCAGCAATTGCCAGTGATTGTTAAAGCAAAGGAATATGAAGAAGGTGGTTTTCCTCTATTGCAAGTATGTTTAAAACAAGATATTTGAGGGCTTGTGTTTGTATGATGTCCAAGTATGTGTTCATGATATCTTGGCTATCCAAAGATGTATGGATATTTGTGTAGTTATGTAGGGCCATGTATCAGACATGACCTTGTAAAAGTCTGAAGACCTGGAGCTGGTATATCAGATTCAGGATGAGTTATTGATATGTTTCAGTGAGTGCGTGAAGTCTCTTGGTGTACAAGTGTTCATCCTTAGAAGAAGCCTTGTTTTTCCATGATAGGGGGATATTAGAACTTATATATGGTTATTGTTGTAGTAGTTATGGAGCTTGCGTGTAATTCAAGCTTGTGAATATTACAGGCAACATGTTGTGACTTGTGGTTACTATGTGTAGCTATTTATGCCCATGTTGGGTCTAGGTGGTTCTAGTCATAAGAAGGTAGTATACTCTATTTTCTCCAAGGGTCGAGCTTAAGGTCAAGTCACTGACCTAACCTGGAATGTTTTGGCTTCCATGATTGGATGTCTTGTCGAAGATTCAACAAGTATCACAGGTGTGAAGAAGAAAGCTGTCACTTTTACCTAGCGTGAGAAACTTACTACAGAATATAGTGAGAGAATATTTATGTTGTGTGGTTAATCTAAAGATGAGTCCTTGTGATATTCTCTTGTGAGAACGAGGTGTTTGTTAAAGGGAATGGATGGAAATAAGTCCCTTGGATGGTGTTTCTAGAACCAAAGGAGATAAGCTCTGTGGTAATGTTGTTGATGTCTCAAATAATGTTGGAACATCATTTTTGATGATAGTCTATTAAAGATACTTGGAACTATGAATCTGAATATTCAAACTCCACACACATTAGTGGTAGTTCTGTCCATGGTGTTGAATAAGGAGATTCTAATTGAAGGAGAAGTATACCCAAGTAATGTATAACTACTATATTGGTTTGAAGACCTTACTATTGTCAGCAAATACTAGTAATTTGAAGAAGGAGGATTTAATCAGCACATTAGTTAAGGAGTATTCCTTCTGTTGGAGAGTCTGAATCTTAGTAAAGCTTTTAATCACAATAAGAAATGGTTTGAAGTTGGTTTCAGACTATGGTTGCATGACATGTTAGCCATCCAAAGAGTCATGATAATATGTGTGAAGGTGCAAGGGCATGAATCAGAGGTGTGCTTGTTATGTGACTAGTTCAGGGTACTTGGAGTTATTCCCAGTGAACTAGTGGGTGTTTAGTGTTGTGTTTTCTCCATAATAAAGTCAGTGGACTAATTGGTTTATTTGGAGCTTGTGATGTTCAAGCATATAGAGTTATTGCCCTACAATGAGGATGATGTTGGATAACATGCTGAGACATGTTGCTACAAAACATAGTTGTTTATGTACTTATGAGTCTCTGAAGACTCTAGCCAAATGTTGCTAGAGTATACCATCCTTCTCCAAGAGGATGTGTTGGTTCTGCGTGAATTTATTTTTCTCTGCAGCAGTGAATGGGATAAAGAAGACTATCCTGCTGATTGTTAGGAGATGTCACATCCTCTGCCAAGAGTATCAATAAGAAGACTATGCTGCTGGTTGTTAGAAGATGTTGAGGATGATGTCCAGGAAATTTCTCCCTTGAAGAAGCCTACAAGCAAGAAGCCTCCTGTCAGGGTACCTGATTCTCCTCTTGACAACATTTCCTTCCATTCTATTGGTAATGCTGAAAAGTTGAAATATGTGTTTCAAAGAAGAATTGTCCTTGAAAGAGAATTGGGAGCAGGTGCACTGGAGTGCAAAGATATTATGGAGCTGATTCCTTTTACTGACGTGTGGTGATCACAGAAATAAGGAATATAGGAAGGTGTTTGTGTTGAATTTTCCCTTGCTGTCCTTAATAGTTATCTAGGTAGGTCTGAAGATAATTACAGTGAGTTGGAAGTGACTGATAATCAGGTGTGCAAAGCCATTACTGCAAACCAGAATGTAAAACATACAGGAACCTGTGCACCAGCTGTATGTTCTAATGGGAGCTTCTTAAAGAATTTATATGCAGAATGAGTTCTTTAAATGATTGAGAACCAGTTTAATTAGGTTCTGTATTATGAACTTGATGTACCATATGATGTCTTAACATCATGATTGTTGATGGCTATTTTTCTTGGGATTGTTCATGTGAAGTTGGATGCTTAAGAATTATTGTCAGAAGTGACATTTCTTACTATGTGGATTATAATATGGAGAGTCTAATCCTGTCTACAGTAGCATGCTTGATGAATGCATGACTATTTTGTTGAAGACTCCACTAGTATCGGCAACTACTAGTGGATATAAAGGCAGAAGGATGCTAACAAATACTTAAGGGGTATTTTTTTGCTGTAAATCATTCCAGAAAAAGGTTGGTGATGTGGTGAAACTAAGAGTTTTTGGAGTTTGTGAGTGACTTCACACCTAGTATACATGACATCTTACTTATTCAAAAGGTCATGATACAGAGTGTAGCTATGATGAGACAATGATAAATGTATCCTTATGTTGTGAAGAAGTTAGGGTTCTTGGAAGT
This sequence comes from Vicia faba, assembly GCA_948472305.1. Lineage (NCBI taxonomy): Eukaryota > Viridiplantae > Streptophyta > Magnoliopsida > Fabales > Fabaceae > Vicia > Vicia faba. The sequence goes on from OX451735.1 coordinate 246,054,014, forward strand.
ATTCTCAAGGAGTGAGAATATCTAACTCTGTTATGACTCTACTGAGGGAGTCAAGGTTCATAATATACAAGAAGTGTTGCAGTTTCTCATCTAGTCTTCACCTTCAGCTGGAGCATTAATTACTCGTGACAAAGGGAGTCATATGGATATCTGTAAATTGTTGTTGCAATGACGCAGGTATTATCAAGCCAGAATACTGTTCACTTTTGTAAAGGTTCTATGAGGAAATGATTTCGAAACAACATGTTGTGACATTATGAAGACATGGATAAACTTAACAAGACATGGTTGTTTCTATCTATGAGAAGCTTGGTGAAGATCAGAAGTTCACATATCTCTTAGAACTTTAATGGGAAGTCTGGGAGAATTTATTTTTCTCTATAGATTTCAAAAAGACTCCTTAAGGGTCTATATTATGAAGAGGTGTCACGAATGTGATATTTTGATATCTTAGTATATGTCACTAAGTCTAAGTAAAAGAAGAACACTTAGAATCAAGTATGAACAGGTGGATAATCTGGTGAAGCATCCCTGATTGGTGGGAGAATATGTGTTGATCACTAAAATAAGAAGACCATGTCTGACTAAGTGTCAGGACATTATACAGGACATGTTCCTGCATGGTCAACATAGGGTGGAGTGGCCTATGTGTTCAAACACGTGGCTGTAAACAGGGGGAGAAAATTTGTCTGACTATGCATGTGTATGTACAGGAAGTAGCTATAGCATTCAAAGCCATTATGGACGGTGCACATTGATACTTTAAGTTTTCTCCTTAAATATCTTTTCCCTTTGACCAAGATTGGTGCTACAATCTAGGATCATTATTTTCCAAGTAAAAATCCCAGTTATTTATAGAGAGTTCTCCACATCTCTGTAACCCCGTGAGCTTCTTGAGTCCATAATTCTTATGGATTTTATTCGAGTTTGGGTAAGTTGTGCTTGGGTCTGGTATTATGAAGGTCTCCTTTGCCAAGTTTTGGCTATAAATGGGGAGAAAGGAGAATTAGCTCAGCTAAGATGCTGCTGCTTCCACAAGTGGTTATTATTAATGTTCACAAATGTCAAAATAAGATTTCAAGTGGTTATTATTTATGTGACATATGTTTGTGACTTGTGATCTAAGTTATGAACATAGTTGTGACCTGTGTTCTGAGTTATCAGGGGCGGTGGTTGATTTGGTGTTAAGGAGTTATTGAGAGTTCTCTTATTCCACCATTGGTCTTCTATGTTTAGAAGATGTTCCTTCATTGAGGGGGAGTACAAGTTGTCTTCTGCTATCTTCTTCCTCGTGTGCATCAACCAAACTTCAGGACTCTCCTTCCTTTTATCTTGAAGCTGGTGTTAGTTGGTGCTGATGCAATTGAGTTCTTCAGAGTGCTGCAAAGAAGATGTCGAACAAGATGTTGAGACATTATTTTCAACTGAAGATCTACTGTTGTGTGCAGTAGATTCTGAACACTACTACTGAGGGTTCTATTTTTGTATTGATGTAATCTCCTAGATTGCAATTGTTTTTAGATTATTTGTTTTAGCCAAAATTTTCCAAAGGGGGATATTGTTAGTTCTCTTGTTTTAGGATTCGCTTAATTTTTGTAAAACAAATAATAGCAGCAATAATGTAATGTAGAATAGGACTTCTTGTTCTACCTGTTCTTCTTAGAAATTTTATGCAGTGAAGGGTCGTATATGCAGTGACTGAGGTGTTGACTGCTAGACATCATTGTGATGATTGGAAGTGGGATGGGGATATTCCATATCTAAGGAGGACCTAGGTAGAAGGGTTATTGGGTAGTGATTAAGTGATTAGATCGTAAACTGGTTGTTTACTGAGGGTCTATAAATTGATATTACTGATAGTGGACTTCATTCCTGGCTTGGTAGCCCCCAGAGTAGGTGTTGTTGTACACTGAACTGGGTAAACAATTCTGGTGTGTTCTTTATCTTTTTAGTACTATTTTATCTTGCCAGTGTGTTCATGTCAGATCAGATGTCTCGACATCCTTGTAGGACATCTGAGTCTGTTGTGCCATAATTTCAACCATCTTGAAACTTACATTTGAAAACTCATTAGAAGATTGATAAAATCAAAGCGTCTCAACAACAAGTTTCATTTGCTTTTTGTCAAGCATATCATTCATTTCAAAATCTCAAGGCAACAATAAACGACCAACGATGCTTAAATGATTCACTTAGTTCTAAAATTTATGAAGATTCATTAGAATATTGATAAGAACAAAGCCTCCTAACAATGAACCTCAAGGTTATTGGATCAAAGGTTTCAAATTAAACATACTTGGGCTTGCAAACATAGGTTTGGGCCATAAATTCTCATTTCTCGAATCAGGACAAAATTTAGCGCTATATTAAGCAATCGTAAGTGGACTTATATAGAAGTCGCACCTATTTTGAGGTCGGTCAATAGCAATCTATGTACCATATGTTTGGATAAATAATATGTTGATTATTCTCCAATAAAATGTAGCACAAGTGAGAAGAGGATGAGATGAAGAGGGAGGGGATGTATTTGAATTAAAGATTTTAATCAAACTATCATTAAAATCATTCATCCATTTTGGTGGAGTTAAACTCAACACCCAAGATCCAATGGTAATGAAGTTCATATCAAAAACACATGTCCATAATATATTCAAAAAATAAATTGCATTTAATAAATAAAGTAAAAAGGAAAAATAGTTTTTAAATAGTTTTTTAAAATGAAAATAAAAGGTAAAATAGTAAACTATATTCAAAGTATCAAAGAAAATTTTAAAAATATCATGGAAAAATCAGAGTTGACCTCAAATATTTTTATAATTTTTTTGGTAATTTTTTAAAACAGAAAAGTATTTTTAAACTAATTAAAATCACTCAAATAAGTGAAGAAAAAGATCAAAAATAGTAGAAGTCAAGATAAAATTCTAGAAAAATTACATAAAACCAGAAATGAGTAAAATGATTTTTATAAATTTTTTTAGAATTTAAAAATATTAAAAAGTATTTTTAAATAATTAGAAATAAGTCAAAAAAAAGGAAAGACTATTATCACTTGTCCTTATGTTACATTTGTCTATCGACGAATGTCGTTTGGACTATGTAACGCTCCCGCAACATTCCAAAGATGCATGATGTCAATTTTAGCTGATTTTATAGACAATGTCATGGAAGTATTTATGGACGATTTCTCTATTTGTGGACAAAGTTTTGAAGGATGCTTATCAAACTTAGAAATGGTACTTGAACGATGCGTAAAAGTTAACCTCGTATTAAATTGGGAAAAATGCCATTTCATGGTCTGGCAAGGAATCGTGCTTGGAAACATAGTGTCTGATAAGGGGATTGAAGTTGGCAAAGCTGAAATAGAAGTTATAGAAAACCTTCAACCTCCGAAAACAGTAAGAGAAATACGAAGTTTCTTAGGACACGTGGGTTTCTACCGACGATTCATTAAAGATTTCTCTAAAATTACCAAACCGCTAACTGGTCTGCTAATGAAAGACACTGATTTCAATTTTGATGACAAATGCTTAAAAGAATTCGAACAATTAAAAATAACTCTTATTACCACACCTATTATGCAACCACCTGATTGGAGATTACTGTTTGAAATCATGTGTGACGCTAGTGACTATGTTGTAGGTGCGGTTTTAGGATAAAGAAGAGATAAAAAGTTTCACGTAATTTATTATGCTAGTAGAACCCTAGATCCTGTGTAGATGAACTACGCCACCATAGAAAAGGAACTTTTAGCTGTCGTGCTCGCTCTAGATAAATTATGTTCTTACTTAGTAGGAGTGAAGATAATCATCTATACCGATCACATTGTAATTAGGTACCTATTAAGAAAAAAGAATGCCAAACCAAGATTACTCAAGTGGATCTTACTCCTACAGGAGTTTGATTTAAAAATCAAAGACAAAAAAGACACTGAAAATGTAGTAGTTGATCACTTATCTAGAATGGAAGGCATTAAGCCTAAACAAGTGCCTACCAATGATTATTTCCCTTACGAACAACTCACAACCCAGTTAGAAAATAATACCATTGAATGCTCTGTAACTTATAACGATATCGAAACAAATGAAGTTGTTGAGGCAATCTACACAAAAACCACACTGTCGTGGTATGTTGATTTGGTCAACTTCTTAGCAGCTAGAGTGCTTCCACCAGATCTAACTTACTAATAAAAGAAGAAATTCTTCCATGATCTTAAATATCATCACTGGGATAAACCTATGCTTTTCAAAAGAGGCGTCGATGGTATTTTCAGTCGGTGTGTCCCTGAAGATGAAGTAGGAAGTATCATTTCCCATTGCCATTCTGCCCCTTATGGCGGACACGTGAGCGCCTCAAAGACTTGCACTAAGATCTTACAAGCTGACCTCTTTTAGCGCAATCTATGGAAGGATGTCCATGTCGCAGTCACAAATTGCGACCGGTTTCAACACACTGGAAACATCTCTAGACGCGACGAGATGCGATAAAAAGGAATTTCAGAAGTAGAAGTCTTTGACATGTGGGGAATAGATTTCATGGGATCATTCCCATCTTCTTTTGGTAACCAGTACATACTCATTGTTGTTGATTATGTAACAAAATGGATTGAAGTTATTTCTTCTCCAACAAATGACACACGATTAGTAATCAAGCTCTTCAAGAATATAATTTTTCCTAGATTCAGTGTGCCAAGACTTGTCATCTGTGATGGCGGATCCCATTTCATTTTAAAGATCCTTGAAAAACTATTACTGAAAAATGGAGTCTGACACTGTGTAGCAACACCCTATCACCCACAGACAAGTGGGCAAGTAGAGGTCTCAAATAGAGAAATTAAGCAAATTCTAGAAAAAAATTGTTGCCACCTCTAGGAAAGATTGGTCTTCAAAGTTACACGATGTTCTATGGGCATATAGGATAGCCTATAAGGCCCCAATAAGAACCACACCATTTAAGCTAGTTTATGGTAAATCATGTCATCTGCCGGTAGAATTAGAGCATAAAGCTTATTGGGATATTAAGACCCTTAATATAAATTATACTGCCGCAGGTGAGAAGAGAATTTTAGACATTCATGAACTAGAAGAACTTAGATTAGACGCGTACGAGAATGTCCAGATTTATAAAGAAAGAACTAAAAAATGGAACGACAAGCGTATATCGAGGAAATAGTTTAATGACGGTGACATAGTACTTCTTTTTAATTCTCGACTTAAAATTTTCCCTGGTAAAACTTTGTTCTAGGTGGTCTGGTCCCTTTGGAATTACCAAAGTTTTTCCAAACGGCGCAATAGAAATAAAGGGGAAATCTAGTGAACCATTTATCGTAAAGGGATAATGCTTAAAACATTATCATTGCGTCAACAACATAGACTATTGTTGCAGTCTAAAGCTTACGGAGTTGTCTGGTAACTTCCAGAATTAATCTTTTAATTTAGTGAAGCTTACGGCATAAAACAAAGCACTTGGTGGGACACAACCCGCATTTTAACTTTAATTTTAATTTTCTTTTGTCATTTCTTACTATTTTCCATTTTCTTTTTCTTTTATCTACGGTATTATTCTTTAGAATTTGTCCTAACTGACTTAGTATCATCGTCTACTTACTTTCAGGCTAACTTAACTTTAGCTAACTACTAACTCTCACGATGTAAAAAGTAGACTATATGGATATCATTTTCAGAGGCAGAGCTGAGAGGCGATAATTTGAAGTTTTAGCTGAAAGAGAGATGGCGCTAACCATATGCCCCGATAGCCGCACCATGACCTCCCTAGGAATTAGAGATAGTGTCATGTTTTTGCTTGACCAAATAGGGTGGAGAAAGTTCATGGTAGGGGGGAGATTTAGTTCTTAACGTAGGCTAACCCTTGAATTCCTAAGTTTGCTAAATTTCATGCCTGACCATGGTTTAGGATTTAACCGAGGTCTAATTATTTTTAGAATGTTTAATTTACGATACAATAGCAGAGAGTTTGCTAGCCTTTTAGGAGTTCCTGGTGGCCCACATGTCTTTGCTAGTACCCAAGAAGACCGTCTTTTGGACCTTAAACTTGGATATTTTTGGGATAGCATAACTAGAGATAATAACCCCGAGCCTAATAGCATGTTTTATGAGAATATCCACAACTCTTCTATCCGTTATTTCCATAAGCTCCTTGCTCACACCCTATTCGGAAAAGAACAAAATATAACCTCTGTGTCCAAAGATGAACTCTTCATCATGTATTATGCTTCCCAAAACCGCCCCGTTAATGCTGCTACTTTTATGTTAGTCAATTTTACTCATCTTGCACAAGCTGACCATGAACCAATATTAATAGGAGGCTTAGTGACCATGATTGCAAATGATATTGGGTTAAGACAACCATTTTTCAGCCTAGACCCACTAGAAGTAATACGTCCCATAAACATCCAGTTCTATTTTAATACCAGCTTCATTAGAAACCTAGGCCCGAATGAGTTTGAACTTCTTATCAATAATCAAGTTCTACACCTTTTCACCTTGCCAAATCCCAGGATTAGCGTACATGACAAAAATAACTGGTTGTTTGAATTAGATGAACCTCGAAATGACCCACCAACTCCTCCTGAGACACCTCAAGTCTATGACCACTTTGATAATTATATCTCTGAAGCTGAAACCGATCATGCGACCCCTCCATTCTACCATAATCTTCCATCCCCAAATCATACCGACACTATGGGTATCCCTCCAATCATCACACCACTTCCACATGAGGACCATCTACCTGACACAACCTCTTGTACCTCTGATTCTCCTTTTAATCCACCTCCTGATCACACTGCTTCCATCAACTCCCTCTGGACTAAGATTGCTAACATTAGAGACGACCTCACTTCTCAACGCGTCGATTTTGATGGGTTTATGGATGTAGTGATAGAGCAATTTGATAATATCTATCAACATATTTCTCCTTATCTTGGACGTAATGGCTAATTCTTCTGGATAATACTAGTTTCTTAAATTTGATTTGCATGTTTTCTAGATTAGATTTGATGCTTTTTGGTTATTTTGTAATTTTTCCTGCACTCTTATGTTACAGTAGAATCTTTCAATTTTTAGTATTTAATTTTACTTATGGTATTTTATTATTTTATTTTACGTTTTTCCATTTTTATGTGATTTATCTGCTATTGCGTGCATGAAGAATGTTTTACGGTAGAAACATGTTTAAACATTCCAGTCTATTCAGGTTTTAAACTTGTTGCGCTCGCCACAGGTCTGTGGCCCTCACCACGGTATCCAAACTATGTGGCCCTCACGACGGTTTGTATGGACCTCACGAATAGAAATAAGAGTGTTTTTATGAGACACTCCTCGTTTCCCTCTTCTTCTAGTCGACCCACTCTCTTCCTTTTTCAGCCCTTTCCAAATTCCACTTAACGCCCATTAACACCCACTCGCGTTTCACATTCCAATTTCCTTTCACCCTTTAAATTTCGTGAATTTCTCTATGTATCACACCTCTCTACTCACAGTGACCTAAGAGAACTAAACCCTTTCCTTCTCAACTTATTATATTCATCATGTCTCATCTCACTTAACAACCAAACAGAACGGCAAGACCATTACCAGATTTATCAATAATCATTTTCCGCACTGAGGATTTCGGCTTACAGAGAGAGAAGTAACTTAAGTTTTACCAATGTTTTGTCATCCCCGTAAGGTACATGGATGCGTCCTATTTGCATGAATTAGGGCTCTTAGATAGTGTTCAACGGATGCTGAATAATTCAAGTCTAACTCACATATGTTCGTTGAACCACCCAACCTACGAAACCTTTAACTCTGGAGTTCTTGAGTTTGTTTATTTACGACACCCCTATGGCAGAACCATATCTCACCAGAACTGCCAAGTTTAGGATTTTCAACAAAGAATAATCATTAAACCAAGATACCATAGGTGATATGTTACATTTTCCGCCTTGAGAAGATATCGCCTGTAGAGTTCCTTTTGAAGCGGAATAGAAAACCGTGGCATTTGGTATTTCGGAAAAGGTAACATGTGAGTTGACTCTAAACTGGGAAGGACTTAATGCCTCCCTAATCCATAATCCAGCCATACACTACTTTCACCTCATTCTGGAAAGCACCATTTTTGGAAGGATTAACAACCACAAGGTTAACTCTAAAGAGTTTTTCTTTCTGCATTGTATCTTTGCACCGACCGGAATCAACACCACTCCCTTTTTATTGGCACACATTCATTACATTTGTGCAATAGGAACCAATCCTTTATATATAGGAGGGATAGTCACATCCATCACTCTTTCCTTGGGCCTAGACGACAAACTCAATGATTTGCCATCAATACTAGCCTTGTACCTTGACATCGACAATTGTCCATTAACACACTTGATTAAAGTTAGAGAAGACGACAAGTATTATCTAATGGTCTGAAATAAAGCAGTCAAGAGTGTTATTTTGCCTTGTAGAAATCACACTAATGCATAAAATATGGTTAATTGGATTTATGATCTATCTACCATTGAGCCCAATGCACCTACACAATATGCACAAGATGGCCATACTGATGATGAGTTAAATGAGATGGAGAAGGGTGCCCCTGACGTTGATCCGTAAACCACACAGGTTCCTTCTGAAAGCATTGTTGGTACATCATCAAGATGCCAAAGAAGATGTGAAGAAACTTCTATAACATCTGATGACATTCTTGTTGAAATGAGGCGGCGTAATAAATTTGATGCTCAGCAGGACTAAAGACTTCAAGATATACAAACTGAGCAAACTGAGATGTTGCATCTCATTCAGCAAATTCATTAAGATCAGCGTGATTATAGTGACAGGAGTGACCAAGGAGTGTCAGGCATGATCGACCAGATGACAGCTTTGACAGTGCGTGTGGACGGCTTACAGGAGTACATTTATCATGTGGGTATGCCACCTCACCGGCCTAGTAATGGTGGTCGTGGAAGAGCACGTGGCACAGGCCACCAGTAGTATAGATTACAGGTTCTAACCTTTCTTTTTCACCTTATTTAGAAACATTAGGGACAATGTTTGATTTAATTGTGAGGGAGAAAGCTTTACTGCTTTTATTATCAGTTTATAGGTGTTGTACCCCAATTTTCCCCCCTAAGATCCCTCATCATACTCTGTACATCTCACACATAGCATTGGTCTCATGGTTATAAGATCAAAGAGCTTTGGCATTAGGGTTTCTCTCTCTGAATGGAGGTTGGTCGCTTCAAATGCAAGGTGACTAGAATCTGTGGATTTAATTGAGATTGAGGTACATAACCTTCATTAGGTCATCTGACGCATCATGCATCATTAGTCAATAGTTTGGCTTGGGACCATGGATTTCGAGGAATTAGGTTTGTTGTATGGCTTTAAGGCTCTTATCTTTGCACAAGCTTGTTTCGGTTGATTTCTCAATCAATAATTTGTTCGAATTAGGATTGTATTTCCTGGACTTCTTTATCATCAAATTACAGGGATATTCTTTCTCCTTAGCATCAGGTTGCAATCTTTCTTCAATGATTAAGAATTAGGGTTTTCTTCTGTGGATCATTGGATTAGGGCTTGATCTTGTGGTTATCTTGAGTTTCTCCTTCTTCAACATTGTGGACTTGTTTTGAATGATACAGTTTTTGGTTCTCATCAAATACTTGTTACTTCCGTTGCAAGGTAACTTGGGCTATTGAGAGGGATTACTAGTGACTTGGATTCATTGAAACTTCTAATCATGCTCAGAGTTAATATTGATTCTAGGGGCTTATTAAGTTCATGACTTTGTTGACGGTTGATTCAAGATAGGGTCAGGAGCTTATTTAGCTCATTTTATCAAATGAAAGATGGTTGTTTTAAATGCAAGATGACTATAATTTATGGATTCAATTGAGATTAAGGTTCATTGACCAAGCATGCCATTTGAAGTCAACTGAGATTCGACTTGTCGTGAACGCTTGAGTTACATTAAGGATCAATTTAAGATGAATATGGAATAGAAGTTTTTAATGTTATTCAAGGATAAGTCATTTAACTTGCTTTAAGAACAAGATATATGCGAGAGATGTTACAGGGCTTGTGGATAATTTTCCTGGTTTTCTTGTACTCATAATATAAGTGATTCATCAATTGGCTTTGCTTAGAATTTGGATTATTTTTTAGATGCAAAAAAAATAAGATTTTGAACTTGAGGTTAAAGAAGGGATCGCGATTCATTCAAGATACATTTTGAGAAGATGTAAGCATAAGAGAATAAATTCAAAGACAAGTAAATTAATTCAAAGTCTCTTTTCTTGATTCAACCATGGTTATCAGATAAATCTCTAGACCAACCATAATCATCAAAGACTTCTTCCTCAAATACTAGGGTTTGTCCATGATATGAAGTGTCTGGTTTCATTGTGGCTTGTAATACAAGTCATTCGATTGAATTTCATTCAAAGGAGCTTGTAACATAAACGTGGAATTCTTTTGAATCTTGGATTGAGATGTTTCTTATACAAGTTTGCAAGTATAATGTGAGTTAGGTTTTATTTCCTCATTAATGTGATGGCCATGGAGTTTCTTTGGTGAGGTTTTACTTCTCTATAAGTTTGTTTAGTCAGACGACATACTTGATATCACTTGGGGTTGAGAGTTAAGTGGGTTTTGTTCATTGAGGTTGATATCATTTTACTTAGGATGCTAAGTTTTGTTTTGAAGGACTTCATTCAAAAAGAGGAGTTTGGACATGGAGTTCTGCATCAATTGAGTTTGATTATTTCAAAAAGGTTTTGGACTAAAATCATTCTTAATCCAAATGTTGATTCTTGATCTTATTGATAGTAAGGACTTGAAAGTGCAAATTCATTTGAAGGAAAGGAGTTGTTGCCTTACATCGCTTTAGTTAAGCAAAGTTCAAGGGGAATGGTGATTTGAGAACTTCAAGATCATCGGCAAGAAATGGCAAGTTATAGTATCACCACTCAAGATCATTATTAATCAAACACCACTCATAATTCATCATTCAAAACTCAAAGTGATTCAAGATGGTTGTCCAATCAAATTTCATTCAAGTATATAAAGTCCATACAGAGATTTCAAGATGCATTCACCAAGATACATTCAAGGCATTATGCACATTGCATGAATGAAGATTACATACGAGAATCCTATTATTATGAACCTATTCTAAATGGATTCACATTCCAAACGACCATGCTTCGTTGTAACTTCATATTTCTTTAATGTGTTGGACACCAGTACCTACTGTACAAAGAAATAGCCCTGCATTAGAAAATCCGAAGAGTTAAGAAGAGTCTGTCAAGCATTACAGCCTTTAGAATTCATCGCGATTTGTAATACTCCTTGCTCGTCATCTTCTTCCTTGTTATCTTCATCTTCTATGACCAAGCATTCCGCCTGAATGGCCAGACTGCAGGCATGGTTACTGTTGGTACCGTAACATTCACCAGCATCATCTGGGCTATCAACGGCCAGATTGCCTTGACAATGAGCCATTTTACATGGATACAACACCTATTTGTGTGGGGGAGTATTTCCAGTTGGTACCTTTTTCTCTTTTTATATGGCCTGCTTCCTCCACGACATTCCAACTTTCCATACCAAATATTGGTTGAAATGTTTGCTCCTGCTCCTATTTATTGGACAACAACCATTTTAGTAATAGTTGCGTGCAATCTTCCTTATCTTGCCCACATATCATTTCAAAGGTGTTTTTATCCCATGGATCATCACATTATCCGAGAAATCAAGTACTATAAGAAGGACACTGAAGATCAACGCATACGCACGGCGGGACCGGCCCCCCCTCAGTAGCAGGAAAAAAAAGGAAGTTGTTCATCTAATGACATTGAAGATGAGAGCTCAACAACCCCTTTACCGATCCTGCAAAACCACATCACAAAACAGTTTTTCAACCGAATTCACAACAGAATCATATAAACATTTTTAACAGGAAAAACTCCTAGCCTCATACCTCTAACCAACTGTTTTAACATCCCTAACTGTCAACAGAACCCAAACCAACCTCTAACTGAAAAAACAGAATCTCAGAACCATATTTTCTAACAGATTTTCTAACCGCTTTTCTAACTAACAAAATTTCAAACTACTTGTAACTAACTAACCTCTATATCCCAAATCAATCAAAACTCCACAACAGAAAAACTAACCTAATAACAGATTTTTCAGATGAATCTCCACCATCCATTTTTGTAACAAACTGTCTCATCCAAGGGCCCTAGTTCAATCTGATATAACAAAATTTTTGCAGCTTTAACCACCTATATAACAAAGACTTCACCATTTTTCACACGTTCAAATTCTCTCTATTCTTCAGAACCTCCATCTTTCTACACTCTCCTCTCTCTGCAATTCTCTACTCAGCTCCATAACCATCGTCTTCATCCACCTTTATTCAATTCGGCTTCAAACACAACAATACCTTCACTCTCATCTCCACTTCCTCCATCTTCACAACTTCAAGGATCGCGTGTATCTTCATCGCTCTTCATCACCATGCTTCAATCTTGATTAAACAACAAATCTGGATCAGTCTTCTTCCCCGATTCTGACGCAAGCTTCATCAAGAATTCACAACCGCAACAACATCACGACATTGTCACGCATCGGGGAATCAAAGCAGAAGAATAGAACAAGAAGAAAAGTGAAAGTGAAGAAGCAGACGGACGAAGTAACCTGAATCTCCGAATCTCTGGATTTCTAGTTACATTCGCTACACTTGAAGAAGCACTGGACAGACTCCGGAAGGTAATTGCTGCAAACTCCCTTCTGATGTAGCTTAAAACACTTGAAATCCATAGCGTGCAATGTAGTTTTACAGTTTCGATTACGGGTTTGACGGAGTCATTTTAGATATCAGTGCGAAGGTGGATGAAAATGAACGGAAGTAGATCGGAAACATAGATTTGGCGAAGGTGAGACGATGGAGGTGTTCGGAGTAGGAGAGAATTCCGTGTTTCGATCTGTGAAGGGAGAAGGTTGGTCTTGAACGGCGAAGCCATAGAGTCATAAACTCTGAACCCTACCTAATCGTTAAACACAACTATTTTGGATTATGTTTTTCCTTTTCTTATAACTTATTCTTTTTTTTATAGTCATAAAAATAAATCTGAGGGAAATTAGAGTAGTGGTGGCCATTGTTGGACCGGGCCACTCTTCCTTTGGGTCCATTAAGCATTTTTGGAAAACCTAAGTAATTGAGCAAAAAAATGCTTGTTGGACTGCTTCAGACATGGGCCAAAATATCAAGGCCTGTATGTTTTATATAATTGAAGATATACAAAAAGAGCTTATGGACTTCAACATTAATTGGCCAGTGCCCAAATTTTCTATACCATACTCCCTGTGCCAGTTTCATACCCCCTGGTCCTCATATTCTCCTTATCAGATTTAGGGCTTTTCTCTTAATTTTTCTATATTTTTCCTATGACAAAATTATAAAATTAATAAAACTTGTTAGATATTCTTAGTTGATTTTAGGAATTAATTCTTTAGTTTTTAATAGAATTTTCTTCACATAAAAACTAATAAAAAAGGCTTTTTTTAGTTTTTATTCATATTTTCATACCGTTGTGTCTCGTTATTTTTGACGCGTTTGTTCATGGTGCAAGGTGCATCATGTAACATAACAAGTTGTTATGTGATCAAATCATACCGCTTATGCTCACTTCTAATGTGACATGCCTTATTTTCTCATCATCTTGGGAAATTCATATCATATTATATGTTGATTCTGATACATGTGATATTTTGTGGGACTTTGTACAGGAACTTCTGGTTACGCATTGCATTCATGACACACATTTGCCTTTATATTAGTTAGATATTGTTTCTGACTCTGTTTGTTTCTTGGTGAAGCTTGCGCGACACATATTCCCTGCTTCTCTAGCGCTTTCGTCTACTCTTGACGACTTGCTCGCTTTGGTAGTCTCCGCTACTACCCTTGTACTTCTTCGCACTTTATTACATTTCATTATCGCTTTCTAGATATCATGTGAAGTAGGAAATAAATAGCGTGCGCTCGAAGTCGCTGTTTAAAGACCTGTAGCAGGCATTCCGCACTTCATTTGCTATATGTGTTGTGTTTGTGTTTGTTTACTTTCTTGTTGATCGATGAGCCACTCAATTTAGAAATTGAGATCACGACTTTGCTCTCAGTGCATGCTCCCTATAGGATTTTATCGCTTTCCTTTATTTCTTGTTGATCGATGAGTCACTCAATTTAGAAATTGAGATCACGACTTCGCTCTCATTGCATGTTCCCTATAGGATAGTTTTGTTAGAATTTCTTTGGAATTCTAACTTAGATAGGATCTCTCTAGGTGTGCTCTCTTGATCTTATTGGCTTGTTGGAAAATCCTCCACAGTTTGCGATGATTTCTCTTATGCCTCTTATGTTGTTCCAGACAACATCATAAGAAGTGAGAGCCATAATCCGTCGAGATCAAAGAAGAGTATCCATGGAATCGACAAATGGTCCCCTCGTGGGCATATGCAGTATAAACCATTTGCACAAGAGAGGAATGCAACAGAAAACACTTACCTTTTTTCCATGCCGAGAATGAATGGAATAATAAGTGTTGGCAAGAATCGTCGGCACTGAGTTTCCATTCATCAAAACACAAATTGCTGAGAAGTCCACAAAATTATCTACATTAGGAAATATAACTATACCATAAATCATGGCAGCCAACAGTGCGTTGTACGCAAATCATTCCTTGTTATTCACAAACTCTTTAGCTTTGGTTATCATAAATCTTAGATGAAAACCATATGTGCAACTATGTTCTACCCAATTGTTTTTTACATCGCTAAGGTTCAAATAAAGAGCCTTAGCGATAGCCATATAATCAGGAATCTCATGCAGACAGACGAAATGTGTGCAACTCGAGATCTCGATATCAAGGAGATAAGCATATTCCTCAAGTGTGGGTGCTAGCTGATAGTCCTGGAAAGTGAAACAACACAGCTGTGGATAATAGAATTTCATTCTCATACCCGTCATTCAACAATGGAAACAAATTCCCATAACGATCTCTGAAAATCTTCTCATTTTGACCGGTCACAAGCATCCCCACTTCTCTTAGCGGATCCAAAGCAAAGCCATGAAAATGGTAACGAGATGTCTTCCTAAGCAAATATTTGCCTATATTTGTGTTGTTATCCATCCCAAATGAAAATGACGATCTCAGATTAACCTGGAAATGGCATGCATATGCAGCTTAACTTTTTTTCTTACATATTTTTTATACAATTCTTGTGTAAAAAATAAATATGCTATGATGTAAGTGAAATAATCATGGAATAAAGGTTTCCACAATATTGGTTGTTGTACAGTCTCTAAACATGCCAAGAATACCAGAATCACAAATCCGGAACATAACCAGAAAACCACAGTCACCAACAGAACATACAGCCACCATCAGAACAAAGTCACCATTTGTATCTATAAAGATTATTCCCACCCCACTCACGGGTGAAATCTAGATCAGGGTAAAGCCAATGGTAACTCAAAATCTCGGTTTTCTTGAAAATGCTATCATCATACATCTATGTGATAATGATAGTACCTCATTAAAACTTCATCTAAGCATGGATGACATGATCGCACTAGAAAGATCTACATCCCCTAGCCGTCATGTTCCACTCTATTCCTATGTGTTCCTAAGAGTTTACAACTCTAGCTGGGGTATGGGGCCTTTTACATCAATAATAACACCCACACAACAAGGAAACACAAAATTCAGCACAACACCAGTATATGGAAAGCGTTAAAGATGCAATGCAAACATATGCTTAGATAAATATGTACAAATGCATGATCGTAAAGAATAAAAAATAAACACCCAAAGAAAATAAAATAAGAACTAAGAGCTGAAACAACCGGCAAAACAAATCATCGAGAGAAAATCAATAAAGTCGTCATCGAATATTTTTTATCCCACGGGAAGGGAAAGGCAAACATCAACTAAACTTAAGAAGGATGACATCAAGGTAAAAAGACCGAGAGATGTGGTTAAGGGAGTCAATTATGCAAGAGGAAGGTATTAGCGCCCCTCACGTTTGTGGTACTCCACGAGATCCACTCTTGTTGTTCTAATCAAAGGGTGTGTTCTAATCTAAGGCTTACAAGTTAAAGGGAAAATGCAAAGAGGGAATGCATGCACAAGAAAACACGGGGAAAATAAGGAATATTTACAAGGTTTCACTCGCCTGGGCTCCATGACTAAATGCCTACATATCCCTTTTAAGGAATAAGAGCGTCGTAGTTTAGCTCAAAAGTTTCCATTTTTTGTGTTTTTTATGGATAATGTTGCATTCGTATCCTTACGGTTAGGATTACAATTCGTGCTTGGTGTTGCAGCTTGTAAAAGACTCATGCTCGGCCTCTTGCACACTTAGCATTTCCAAGTTGTTCGAATTTGAAATAACACATCCTTATTGAAAAGGTTTTAAAGGGAAAAAAAGGTCCGAAGACAAAAAGTTTGCATTGGTTTGTACTTTTTATTGCGAAAAGAATTTGCGACTTGAACCGTAATAATGTCCAAAAGTGAAAATATAGTGAGGCTCAGTCTAAATTGATTCTCTCTACCCCATAAGACTCAACTGAATACAATTTGAATCTTCCTTTATTAAGTGTTTTAGAATTTTCAAAGAAAAAGAAAGAGGTTTTAGTTTTAAGGCTTCATAAAGAAAAGAAAACATCTAAGGGAGACTATCTAGCTTTGTCCCTAATATTATCATACAATGATGGCCCTAAGGTTGAGGTTTGAAAGGAAAATTTCTACCTATGTTAGCATGCATGGATTACAATCCTAATGTCTAACTTGTATCGGAAATGAAACTAGCGAATCCTAAGGGAGCATACAAAGGTTATAACCTAATGGAAAGCATAAGCACAAGGTGTGAACAAACAAAGACAAACCGAAGCCAAAACAAACATCGAGTACGAGCTAATAGCAAACAAAATATTCCAAAGGATCTCAAAGTGGGAGTAAGGAACTCTTTCCACTAGATTTGCTCGAGCACCGACATCGAGTAACAACTCGGAGCATCAACGTCGAGCGACGTGAGCTAAAATCATCGAAACGAATGACAAAACAGGGGGTTGATTACGAAGTCTGCTCCATATTATTCGACTCAAAGGAATAGAATAGGAATGGTTCAAAGAATCAACGCATGGCGCGAGCTAGGTACGAGACAAACTAGAATGCATGGGGGCTGATTGCGAGCCCTCCTCCATTTTAATGACTCGATAGCAAGCACAATGTAAAAGGGAAGGGGGGTTTCCTACTTCGAGGACTTTAGAAAAATGCCTCTTTTGAGGATTTTAAACAAACAACAAGTAATTTCTCCTTTTAGAGTCTTTTGCAAACAAAAACATAGTCTCTTCAAGGACTTTAACATAATAAATGTCGCCTCACTTAAGGACTTTAAACAGATTTCCCACCTAAAGTAGGGACTCCCAGTCATGCATCTCTATTCCTACTTCTCATGGCAAGGAAACTAGTAAACAATGCGGAAACATAAACCAGAATTAGTATAATACCAAACGAACAAGAGTTCGTAACAAGCAAGAAAAAGCAGAATAACTCCGAAAAACTTCGCACAAGCTAGCATCAACAACACAATGGTCAGAAATGACACGCTCAACATAAGCATTAAAATATCGCATGTGACATGTGCATCAGACACATCTGCATAATAAACAGTACACCTGCACAAGATACACATCCAGACAAACAAACACAAGAAGTGTATATATCTCATAACATGAGAATCAATAAGCAAGCACGTCGGGAGTGTAATCAATCCACAAATAAAGTGGCATAGCATGTTTTTTGATCGAATGATCAATACATTAACGAAATGATCGAAAGCTCTCAAAGTACCTTGCACAAGTCAATAAACACGTTAGAAATAACAAGGAAACGAAATCGGAGTAATGCATTCTCATCACAATTAAATTTGAGATTAAATCATGAAGAAAAAGAAATTAAATGCACAATGGAAGCACAAACATAAACTCTGGGCAGCAACTTATTACAAATGCGAGTGCATGAAAATTCATAATAAAAATGAACGAAAACGCTACTGGTAGCCACCAAACTTATCAACAAGCTCAAATAAGCCAAGACCATGAATTAAATCACTTTGCAAGTGATATTTACCATTCCCCGGCAGAAACTCCATAAACATGTGAATCGTGCAAAATTTTGATCCTAAATCGAGGAAACTCTACACAAATGCCATCCAAGTACCAAAACCAAGTACCATGAGCATTAACCATCAAAG
This sequence comes from Vicia faba, assembly GCA_948472305.1. NCBI lineage: Eukaryota > Viridiplantae > Streptophyta > Magnoliopsida > Fabales > Fabaceae > Vicia > Vicia faba. The sequence continues at coordinate 246,072,325 of OX451735.1, forward strand.
AAATGTCGCCTTATGCTCAACTTACCATAAACGGGCAGCATTGCGCCATAACAAAGCATTGCTCGGAAAATTGTAACAGAAATGGTATAATTCAACCATAATGGTCCATAAATGCATAAGCAAGCATGAATAAGCAACAAACAACAATTGAGAAGCCATTTGCAACATATTTATAGTTTCTGGGAAGCAACACACATATGAATCGATATCGGTAAAAACCAGATTTAAGAATCACCAACTGACACATAAAAGCATTTACCGATTCAAGTAATGTCGCTTAGAAACTATAACTACTTTGCAACAGTTAATTTCGCATATTCCAAGTCAAAAACAACACAATTCAAGTGTTAAAGAAATTTCTGGATTTGGGGTTTTTTATGTCGAAAACTTGAATTTATCTACAAATTGACACGAAAATTACATTAACTCATGAAAACACAATTAAATATCCTCAAAACTCCATAATCGATATGTAGATCTAAAATTCAAAATCCAAAAACTATCAACAATTTTACCGAATAAAATCAATATCTATATCTATTATGTCATTAATAAACCAATTCCATACCTCAACACTATTGGAATTCAAGAATCAAGTTTAATTCAACAATTAAACCTCAAGAATCACAATCCAATATTCAATTCAATTCCATGTGATAATCAATTTCTCAATTCACCAAATTACTTATGCAAATAAACAATTAAATGCAAGAGAATTCAAGAATTACCAAAAATTGAATCGGAGAATCTGAATAGAATATCGAAAAACATGATCAAAAAAATGGAGTATGTCTGTGGAATCATGACCGGAGAGGCTGGGAGAATCGCGCAAGGAAGCAAGGTGCGACGGAGGGGGTCTACACGTGAAACAAAGGTGCACCGAAGAACGAGTCGTGTAGGTTGGAGCGCACGGAAGAGGGTGATCGGTGATAGGCGGTGCGTAATTGAGCTTGTGGAGGAGGGGCATATGCTTGCAGAAAATTGAAGGAGAAAGATGAAGATCTTGATGAAGTTTTTGAGTTTTGGTCTTGAAGCTTCTTGAGGAAGTTGAGAGAGAAATGAGAGAAAAGGTGAGTTTGATTCTTGAGATGTGAAATTATGAGTGCTCTTCTTGTTTTAAATTTGAAATTTAAAATATATAGCTTGGCTACAAAACTTGAGTTTTCAAATTATTTTGTACACTGTCGATATCGAAACCACAAGCTCATAATAATCAGTGTGAAATCTTGACGCATGACTTGAAACAAAAATGTTGATGACGATATTTGTGACGCGATGCCAAAAGAATCTTCTTAATATGATAAAATGAGCAAGTTATGTCTCCCTGAACAGAGAGAAGTGCATTGTAAAAATTCACTATGCAGAATTTTACAACTTATATTATGTACAACACACAAACAAACCACAAGCTCATGATGTTTAATGCAAAATCCGTATACGAACCCAGAAGCAAAAATGTCAGCAATGAGATTTGTGACGCCTTGCCGAAACAAACACCGTGATACGATAAAAATCGAACAAGATATGATTTTTCGAATGGTAAGAAACAGTGGACTTATTTCACCATCTTGAAATTTTTAGCTTATTTATGTGCGCACTTTTGAATGCGAGCCATAAACTGAAACCTTCGAAGCACAATCTAAACTCGGGCCATAAATCAAAGTTGAAGCTTACAAAATTTTTGATCTCACACTTCAAGATTCATCGTAATATGATAAAAATCGAGAGAGTTATGATTTTTACAATATTGAGAAACATTCCAGTAAAAACAGTTTTGGCATGCAATATTCTCTAGTAATTGGCACTTTTGGAAATATTCTACAAAGAATTAGCTCCTGGCCCGAACATATGGATCGAAGATAAAATCGAGATAGATATTTCACTAAAAGAACCATCTTAAAACACCAAACCGGGTGAAAGTTATGAAATTTTGAACATCTGAAAAACAACGGCTCAACACATTATTTTCACTATTTTTACACTGTATAACTTCTGAATACTCGCACATTCGGAGATCTTCCTCAAAGAATTGGCTTCTGAGCCAAACACGAAAGTCTGACGAAATAACAAGAAGGTTCCAATTCTCCAAGAGGCACTCAAATATGATTTTCTAGTCATAAGTTATGGATTTTTAAGCATCCTAAAACCGGTGAACTGGTAAATCCACAGTATAACACATTTCAAGTATTTTGCGCTTTAGAAAATCTTCCTCACAAAATTAAAATTTGACATGAACAGATGAAATGAAGAAAACCTCAAGACAATTATAATGACTGAAGAATCATTCCCAAACCATTTTTTGATCTCAATTTATGAGTTACTGAGCTTGAAACGCACAATACTGAATTTATGTCAACACTGTCTCAAATCAAATGAAACACACGACTTTCTGCACAATTCAAAGCGCGTTAGAATGCATAAGAGCTTGATGTGATAATGAATTGCTTGGTTGTTAATTGGAAATCTTGGAAACCATGCAGAGTGCATTTAAATGCAGAAAACCCTGAGTTCTGCTTCACAATGTTGTTTAACGAAACAGTCAATTTCACAATCTTTTCTTGCAAAGAAATGACTTGATTCCATGAGTATAGGCCCAATGACATGTATGTATGCATTTGAAGATGAAGTATAAGCAATTTTGGGTTAAAATGAAGAGGGAAAAGTTTGGGGTACAACACCAATACAAAGGTGTGTTACACCTCCTACCATACAATGCCTCGAAAGGTTCCATTCTAATACTAGAATAAAAACTATTATTGTAAGTGACCTATATCAGTGGAAGATGACTATCGGAAGAACCACCTTACTCAAGGACACAGGATCTCAACAAATCCTCCAATGATTGAATAGTTCTCTCTATCTGAACATTTGTTTATGGATAATAAGTAGAACTCAAACTCAACATAGAACCCAATGATCCCTGCAAACTCTCCCAAAATCCTGACATAAACCTTGTGTCTCTATTAGAAACAATACTCAATGGAACCCCATGCAATTTCACAATCACACGGATATAAATCTCTGCCAACATCTGCAAAGTAAAATTGACATTAATCGGAATAAAGTGAGTTGATTTTGTCAGCCCATCGACAATCACCCAAATTGCAGCATGCCATCTCAGAGTATTCAATAACCTGGTCACAAAGTCCATTGAAATGCTATAACATTTCCACTATGGAATTTACAAAAGTTGCACCAATCCTACAGGCTTCTGCTACTCAACTTTCAACTTTTGAAAAGTCAAACAAGCATACACAAAATGTGCCACATCACGCTTCAACTTCAGCCACCAAAATATATTTTTCAGACCCTGACATATCTTAGTAGCTCCTAGATAGATACTCAAGCTACTCCTATTACCCTCTTTTAAGATCGTCTTCTTCAGCTCAGGATTATTAGGTATACAAATTCTACCTCGGGATCTTAACACACCATGCTCATCTACTTTGAAATCACTTTCTTCATTCTGATTACCCGTGACGATTAGATCCACTTATTTCACATCCAATTTCATCATACCCAACATCACACTTTGTGGTGTTAGATCACATACCAAACTCAAATCTCTGAATTGTTCAATAAGTTCTAACTCTCCAACCATCGATGAAAACATATGCAAAGACTTCTAACTTAAAGCATCAGCCACAATATTAGCTTTTCTGGGGTGATAATTCACACCAAAGGCCTAGTCTTTAATAAGTTCCAACCATCTTCGTTGCCTCATATTCAAATTCTTCTGATTGAATAGATACTTCAAAATCTTATGGTTGCTAAACACCTCAAATCTGGAACCATAAAGATAACCACTGCAACCAACTTTAAATCATGGGTAGGATAGTTCCTCTCATGAATCCTAAGTTATCATGAAGCATAAGCCACGGCCTTACCATCTTTCATTAATAAACCACCAAAAACCATCATCGACGCATCATAATACACTACAAACGGTTCATTTGGTTCAAGAAAAGTCAGAATTGGAGTTATAGTCAACCTCTTCTCAGCTCTCTAAAATTCTTTTCACTTTGGATAGATCCACATCAATATAATTACCTAAAATAACATGTCCAAGAAAACTAACCTCTTGCAAGCAGAACTCACACTTCGACAAATTTGCATACAACTTCTTTTCTTTCAACAATTGCAACACAATTCACAAATGTTCAACATGTTCTTTTGTTATACCCAAAAATTTGCCATCCCATTTTTTATTCAAGACATGCTCCTAGGGTTCTCAATTGCTCAAGGCTACTCAAGAATTGATCAGGTGAAATATCCTCCTAAGCAATGGCCTACAATTAGGGTTTTGGTTTTCTCATAGGAAATTGGACTTCTAATACTCCAAGTGGATTCCATGATTTATCATATGCTTCAAAGAATCCTCATACCAAGTTTGCTCAGTCAATTGCTCAGATGACTGAAAATCAACTATATTGGACAAAAAGTCAATTATGGTCAACATACAGTCAAACCTCAAGTTTTTTGTCAAAAATAAGACTTGGAAGTCACATTCATCATTTGGTCAAGGGTTGATCATGATTCATCAAAAAAACCCAAGATTCATCAAAAGTCAAAAATTACCAAATTAGGGTTTTCTTCAGGAGAAGTCAACTAAACTTTGACCAAGCATAACTTCCACATGCTTCATCATACTTTCCTAAACCAAAGCTCATTTTGAAGTAAATTCAATTCTCTACAACTTTGTCTCTCTAAGCTCAAGTCCAAAAAATGCTTCATTTGAGAGATATGGGCCAAAACATTATAGGTCATTTCAAAAGTCAACAAAAAGAAACTTCTTGTCGAGGAAAATTACATCAACATAAAGTCTTCAAATAAAAAATGATCAATATGGATATTGTAGAGGACATCTTGAGATTTCCAAAAAGTCCAAGATCATCTTCATATGGTAAAAATTGAGATATTTATGATTAGTGCATGTTGGGAAATTTTGAGCAAATGTATGAAACCTAAAGTAACCAAACTTGAATTTTTAGGCTAATGGGATATTGTTTCAAGGTCCATGCATGTTATATACTTCATAGTAAACCTCAAAACTTACTCATGCACCCCTTAGATTTTTTTTTGTTGTTAATTTAAATTCAAAATTAAACAAGATAAGGTCAAGCTTTCTTACAAGTTCCAAGCCCAACATGTTTGACCTAATTTCAAGCACTATATATCTTCATTGTTTCATACATAAGCAGCCACGAAAATACTTGCAAGAAGAAACACTCCAAAATTCCAAAAGAAATCTCAAAACATATCAAAACAAGGGCAAGTTATAAATCCTACTAGCAGCCACTTTCAAAGCCTATCAACCCTTCCAATAAATCTCTGAGGTGGTATACGGTAAGAACGGATCAAACTTGATGATCCAAAGCATACAAAAAATGATATGCATGCATCGCCGGTTGTGTTTTTCTCATAAAATTCATGATGTCGTTTTTATTGTGTTTTATCGTGTTCTAACTCTACTAATGTGTTTCTGAGATGTACCTATGCAGATTTAGACCATCGTGTGAGCCCTATGCTACTGGAATCGTGCATCACCATGTTTGCACCGATTCATTTTATTCTGGCCATATCTCATTATGCTGCGTGTTTTAGCCCAAAATAATACTTCCGTTGAAATCGCAAGGCTTGATTTAGGGGGGTAGGGTCCCTTTGGATCACTAATAATTGTTGTTTTACAAGTTGGAGAAAACATATTCGTCGGAGAAGATGACTGGAGCTAGGGCTTCGGCGCTCTCAAGTCCAGATAATTGGTTTTATTACATAATTATTTGGTTTCACCAATGATACCAGATGTACAGCCACCCTGGTAGCAAGGACGCACGCACTAAGACATTACTACACTAGGGTGTGGATTTGATCCCTGCTTTTGGTGTTTTGGGAATTTTTTTTCTCACATTTTCATGTTTTGCAGATTTAACATATGGCGCACTAATTCCATTCCCTTGACAAGAACGTACGCCTGGCACAATGGCAAGACTTGGGGGAGAAAAGGAAAAGGGCGTGGGTTCAACACCCACCCCTGGAAGTTTTCTTTTTAAATTTCTTTTTTCCCTTAATTTCTCCCTTAAACCCTAAATTCAATTAACTATAAAACCTTTTCACAAACCCTAATTAGGTTTTAGTTTCTTTTAATTAACCTTTTTTAATTAACTTTTTTTCTTAAATAAAATTAATTAATTTTTAGGTTTTTCATCATTAACCTTTTTTATTAATTTAATTAATCAAGTATTTTTGTTAATTAAAATTAATTAGTTTTTAGGTTTATTTTAATCATCATTAAAAAACCTTTTCCATAAAAGTCATCAAAAACATTTCTTATTCCCTCTATTTCAATTTTATTTTCATATATAAAGTGTATAGGGTTCTCAATTTGTAATAGCTTAGATTTCTCGCTTTCCTTTTTTCATTATTATGTAACTATTTTCCAGATTGTAATAGCTTAGGGTTTTTAACTTTCCGCTTACTATTATGTATCTTCCCCAAAGAAATGTAATAGTTTAGGTTTATCTTTTATTCTTTTACATTTCGCACCTTTATTGTCTTTACTTTTTTATATTCTACATTACTGCTTAGTAACTAGGGTTGTATGGAAAGACTAAAACGAATTGTTAGAAAACCCTAACTTCAAAAGATAAAATAAACTAATACAACACACTTGCACACTCGAACCTCTAAGGTAACCTCCCTTGTTGCCTTCGGAATAAAGACAATCATGTCCCTCGAAAGTGGGGATGCTTTAGCAAAGTCCCTCGAATCAAAAATCATAGTCCCTCGATGACCCTTTAGGTGCTGCCTTTCGGTAAATGATCTAGTCCCTTACAAGAATTGCTAAAGCGTCCTTACCAGTTGCCTTCGATTACTGTATGATGACCCTTGCATGTCCCTTCACATCCAACGATGGGGATTCCTACTAACTAATGGTATGGATAGAACTATCTTAAGGAGGATGAAAGTAAAAGAACGACCTTGAGTGGGTAGATACTCTTAATCGCTTGCTCACAAAACTCTTCGGAAAAAAACATTTTACACAAACACTTTCAAAGATATTGTCAAAATACTTTGTACGCATTCTTGAGGACCGGTACAAGAATCGTTACAAAGTTCAAATTTCAAAATATTTTTCAAACACTTACACAAAAAATAAAATTTTCAAAGTGAGCTAAGCGATTAAGAGCCTGTAGATAACTACGGATGAAAAAGGTGCTAACACCTTCCCTTTTTATAACCTACCCCCCGAACTAGAAATCTTCGAGGTCTTTCCTGTTCTTTTCACCCTTTCCTTATTGGATAAAAGAAAATTCGATGGCGACTCTTACTATCCGCAACATTTGAGATAAAATACAAAACCAAGCCAGTTCTCCCACCATATTACAGAACTGGCGACTCTGCTGGGGAATTGAAACATAAAAAGAGGGGTTACCTTAGAGTTATATCACTTTTAATTAAAATCGTTTTCCTTTTCTGCTTTATATTTGAGGGTTACTCGGGTTTATTTCTTGTAAAGATCCTACACTCGGATCTGGGGATACCTTAGGTATGTAGAAATAGATCATGGAAATTGTACGGTGTAGACTGATATGGTTGAAGTGATGGTTACGTTAGTGTGACACTTTGGTTTATACTGGTGTCCCTTGAGTCAGTCAAAGAGAACATTAGGCTGCCGTGTGGTGTCATAAGAACTAACTAACTTTTAGAACCTTAATTGACCCAAGTTGGCCATTATAAGGTAGTGAGATGGCCGACTTTGGTGCAGTCCAAAGTTGGTTGATACTCGATGCTACACTCATTGAGATTCGACTCCCAGGATTTTTTGGTGGAAAGTCAGTTGCTCTGCTAAAATAAAACCTGTGAGAAAGATTGGTGCTATAAGACTCCTAGAATCCGATTACTATTCTTAGGACAGGTTGAGCCAACTAAACTTCAAGAGGGTACTTACCTATGAACCTCATGCAAGCCTTTAAACATAAGGCTATTGTGTGCTTTGTTTGTGTCTGTTATTTGCTCAAACATGACATCATGACATCATAACATCATACCATAGCATTGTTACTAACCATTTCAAGGATATCAGGGACCTGTGATGCAGGCTTATATGAATTAGACGTCTAGAAAAGGGAAAGAGGATTTATTTTCCACTAAATAGATGTCATCAAAGACCGAAGTTCATTCTTTTGAGTCAAAGGCTAAGACCCACTCGAGATGGTGAGCTTGATTCTCGTTGAAGGAAATTCAAAAGCACAAAGTTCTTTAGTCAAAGCTGCAGCCAGACTCAATTTCTAACATTTCATTTTTTTTATCCCGTGAGATCTCTGAAAATATTGCTTATGCATTCACATACCATACACATCATATCATAGCAAGTATTCCCGAGACAGGTTTTCTCATCTTCTTGTTGTTTATTTCAGTAAAAGATGGCTCTCGAACAAACCGTGAAAGAAATTCAAGCTCAAAACGCTCAATTCCAAGAGACGCTCCTGAACATAGTCAAGGGGTAGAAAGAACTGATGGAACTCATCGCCAAGAAGAAAAATACTAAGAAGCTAGCTATCATCCTTAATATGGGTAGAAGATTCAATGGTTCGGTAAAGAGGGATCTATATTTTGAGGCCCAGCCAAATAAAGATGATAACCAAGAGGAAGATGATAAGAGTGTGAAAGTTGAGGAGAATAACAACCAGGGTTCTGATGAAGAGAAAGCAGACTATTCAGTTGAACAGTATCCTCCGGCTGATGACAAATACAAACAGTTGGAAGATCGTCTCAATGCTAGGAGATCCAGAGAGTTCCTAGGTTGGATTTTGAAGATTTGGGTTTAATCTCGGGAGTCATAATTCCTCAAAAATTCAAGGTTCCTACTTTTGCGAAGTATGATGGTGTTTCCTGTCCAAAGCTTCATTTAAGGTCGTATGTTCGGAAGATTCAACCCCATACTGCTGACAGGAAGTTATGGGTGCACTTATTTCAAGAAAGCTTGGCAGGAACACAGTTGGAGTGGTTATATTAGTTAGAAGGGACCAATATCCGTACTTGGGAATACTTGGTTTCTTCCTTTTACAAATAATACCAGTACAATGTTGATCTTGCACCAACCCGTGTGCAATTACAAAGTATAACCATGGGCTTGAACGAAGGCTTTAATGAATATTCCCATAAATGGAGGGATCTAGCTGGAAGAGTTCAACCTCCTTTATCTGATAGGGAGTTGGTTGATATGTTTATGGGAACTTTGACAGGTCCTTTCTTCAATCATCTGATCGGAAGCTCTTCAGCTAGATTCACCAAGCTGATATTAATAGGGGAACAAGTTGAAGGTGGAATCAGGAGTGGAAAAATTCAGGTGGTTGCATCTCCGAGTACTGTAAAGAATACATTTAATAGGAAAAAAGAAACTAATGTTGTGTATGGCCAGAAGGGTCATGCTAGAAATGACCGTAACTAGTATGTGGGAGTTATGTTGATTTCTAATCCTGCACCTGTACAACAACAACAACAGGGAAATTAGCATAGGTCAGACACACCCAGGAGACGGTTTACAAAGATCAACATGCCATTTTCTCGGGCATTACAACATCTATTGAAGGCATAGCTGATAACGTTAAAGGATCCTCCTCAGAATCCCAACACCTCATATCCCAAGTACAGTCCTAATATAAGATGCACTTATCATTCCAATAGTCTCGGCCACGACATAAATAGTTGTTGGACTTTGAAAAATAAAATTCAAGATATGATTTACAGCAAAAAGATTGAATTCGATCCTCCTGAGACCCCCAATGTGATTACTGCACCTATGCCTAAGTCCGACAAAAGCTTCAGTGCTATTGATGATGTTTCTTATGTTTCTGTTGTATGTGACTTGGTTACTCCCCTCGTGATTATTAAGAAGAATCTGTTGCAAGCCGGTTTATTTCTTGGTTGTATTGAAAGATGATATTGTTGCGTAGCCCAACTCAATGGTTGCAAACTACGGAAAGAAGGAGTTCAGCGCCTGATGGATAACCACATAATTCTAGTTGAGAAGACTCATTATATGGAGAATTCATTTCAAGACTTGGAGCTAGAAGAGGTATCTGTAATTTTGGGCACTCCTATCAAGATCACTGCCAAAGGCCCCGTGAAGATTAAGGCTGAACCTAGAGTCGCTCCTCTGATAGTCACCGCACTCGGACCTATACCATATTCCTCAGATAAAGCTACCCTTTGGAACTATGGAGTCGACGTCTACTACCATGGTATCAAGCAAGAACCCTTGACTAATGAAAGTGAATATACTAAAGTTACTGATCCCACTGCTGACAATATTGCCGGGACCAATAAAGTTACTAGAAGTGGAAGAGTTTTCTCTCCTGAAATATCTCCAAAGACTGTTGCAACACCAGTTCGTGTTACTGCTACCGAGATAATTAATGAGACTGAAGGGGTGAAAAAACACAAGAAGGGGGGGTTGAATTGTAAAAACTGAAATCTAAAGCAATTGATAAGATATTTTTATCCTGGTTCGTTTGATCTCAAACTACTCCAGTCCACCCGTCAAGGTGATTTCGCCTCTCTCCAACGAGGTCTTAATTCACTATATTCAACTGAATATTACAGACTGCTTTAACAACTACTAAAGCCTTCTTGATTCAAACCACAACCCGGTTTGTCAAGGCAACACTTTCTTACAAAGGTATAAAATAATGTGTGTGAATGTTTTCTACAAAACTTGATCACAACTGTGATGTATACACAAAATGAAGCTTAGAAACTAGATTGCTAAACAGTAATGAAGTATCAGAGTTTGTGGTTTAGCAAAACTGGTAGAATGAAGATTATGGTTCAGCTTTGTGCGTGTAGAGATTTGGAGAGCATTAGCCATTATAATCTTCAAAGCCTTGTTTATATAGCACTTGAGAAGATGAACGTTGAATGCAATATTCTTGATTCAATGCTAATAACAAGCTTTCCTTTTTGAGCAGATCTTGTCTGGAATGAGGCCGTTGGAATTGATTAGCTTTCAATGCACAGTACCGTTGCTTCTTTAACGTAAGTTCTGGCTTGGCTCATTCTGATTCTGCTTCGCTGCTGATGAACTATTGTGTTTCTGTATCAGAGTGTTTGAGCGCAGTTCTGTTCATCAAGCTTCAGCATGTACGTGAGTTGATTATCTGATCTTGACGTTCTGATGTAGCAACTTCTGATGCTGGTGTATGAAATCAAATTCTGATGCTGAAAAGACGTGATCTTGCTTATACCAATCAGAGTATCTGCAAGTCAGAACATAATAATTTTAGGCAGCATATAGTTCATTCATGAAACTTATAAATACTATATCTTTTCACTTTGTTATCATCAAAACTCAAAAATAGGGTAGTAGATTCAAACATTGTTCTAACAATCTCCCCCTTTTTGATGATGACAAAAACTAGATATTTTAAATGAAAAATAACGTGAAAAGGTATCTGGATATGTATCAGAATAAGAAGTACGGAGAAGTCAGAGTTAAGAGATACTCCCCCTGAGTTTATTACTTCCCTTTGATATACGTGTTCTTCAGGATCAGATCTTTTTCTTTCTTTGAACATCAGATTATCAGAGTCTTTGACTTATCAGAGAGCAGAGCTTCAGAGCTTTTCTTGTCAGAGATTTGCTTTGGATCAGAGTATTAAGTCGATCAGAACTTCATATTGATCAGAGCTTCTACATTTTGATCAGAGCTTCTAGTCTTCAGAGTGTCCAGGAGCTTCCTTGAGCCTGTAGACTTTAAACAAAACAGAAAAACATTTCAAGTAATAGAGTTAGAATGTTTGAGAGTTTCTGTCTAGTTAGCCGTTATTGATTTAAATATCATTCTTGTTCTCCCCCTTTTTGTCAGCAATCAAAAAGTGTTGGTGATGTGCTAAAACAATTTAGATCAGAAAAACAAATTATATTAAAATAGTTCAGAATCAGAGGAAGAAAATATTACAAAGCATAGTCAAAACAGTACATCAAAAAATCAGGAAAACATGAGACAAAGTTATGCATGAAAAAGATTTAAGGTTGAGGGGGCATGCGTGAGAACAGGCTCTCCAGCATCGCTTGAATCTTTTCAGAAGTTTCATTCTGCTTCTGAACCATGTTGACAACAGTGTCAATCTTGCTGTCCTGCACATCCATTCTTGCTTTCATCTTCTGATCGTTCTCATCCATCCGCTGCTGAAGACGCATGTCATTTAGCCTTAGTTCTTCCAGAGTCTGCCTGTCCAAGGCAGCTTGAGAAGCATCAGAAGGAGGAGGCTTCTCAGAACTTTCAGCAACATCTTTTGTTTGACTTTCATCCTGAATGGTCTTGTCTTCTTATGATGGTTGCACCTTTTCAGCTTGCTGTTTCTCAGACCAAGGTTCACTGTCCAGAGGGAGCACAGCTTCCTGAGGCAGCTGACTTTCAACTTCCTTCAGCAGCTTGCTGAAGTTCTGTTGAGCCTGCTCATAGTTGACATCCTGCAACTTGAGGGCTTCAGCACGTACCCATAATCTGAACTGTGACCAGAGCTGATCAGAAGCAGCTGGGTCAATCATCCCAGGACAGACTTGCTTCAAAGAAGCTATCCATTGCAGCACACCTGTTTCAAAATTCAAAATACCAGAGCCAACATCTGGTTGCTTTGGTTTTGGGATAGCAATTTTGTGTCTTAGATCAGCAAGACGTTCAAGACTTGTTAAGTCAATGAATGTCCTGCTGGGGTTTTCAGAGGTTTGCTGAGGGGCTGTTTGTTTTGGAGGAGGGGTATCAGAGTCAGATATTTCGATTGGAGTGGATGGAGGTTTGGGAGTATTTGGAGGTGTTGATTCTTCTGAGGATGGTAACTGGGGCATGACAATAGTGGTTCCACATGGCAACTGGATTGCCAGCGGTGAAGGTTGAGGTGAGTGAGGGTCAGATTTATGAGGAGAAGGGGTTTCAGAATGGTGAAACTTTGTTTGTGGTGAAGGTGGATTAATTTCTGGTTGGGGAGATGGAGGTGGAATCTCTGATTGCTCAGGGATCAGAAGTTCTTCTGTGAGAGGTTGTTGTTGTATTTCTGGTTCAGGTTGTTGTTCTGGTTGTGGAGGAGGAACATTTTGTGGTTTTGGTTGAGCAGAAGCATGTTCACGCTCAATATCAGCTAGCACTTGGTCAAGTGCTGGTGTTGTTGAAATTGTTGGTTGTTTGGGGATTTTGGTTCTGGGTCTTCTGAGTAGTAAGGCCTCAGAAGGGTCTTCTGGTATGGTTTCATCAATGGTAGGGATTGGAATTGATATTCTATGGGGGGCAGCAGATGTTGGAATAGTAGATGAAATTGAAATAGGGGCAGCAGATGAAATACCTCTTTTCTTTGGAGTCTGATGAGATGATCCTTCTGATGGCGCTTTCCTCTTCTTTGTCTTCTTCAGAGTCACTTCTGCTTGGGGTTGACTCAGATCTTTGATCTTCAGCTTTGAACCTGTATCTTCTGCCTTGTACGCATCTGGGTACCTAAGAAACATCTCTGGTTTGGATTCCATTTCAGAAAATACCGGAAAATCACTCAGAGGCACTCTTCTGCTGGAGATATCAGCAGTGGAAGTAGCTCTGGGTTCCTTCTGAATATTTTCTATCAGCTTCATCTTTTTCAGATTCTTAGCGTTCAGCGGTTTCCCAATAGTTGGTTCAATAGTGCTCAGCTCCTGAGCTTCAATCAGATGTTCAATCAGCCTATTCTCTGTCAGAATATCTGATATAAGCCTTCCAAACGGTATCCAGTCTCTCTTGGTTCTTTCTTCTTCTCTTGTTTCTTTCACACTGGTCTTGAGATGGTTGAACAAGAAGTGAGCCAGATTGATCTTAATCTTCTGATCAATAAAGTAGATCAGAAACTGCTGATCCACGTTTATATAATCAGGAGAACTTGTTGGTTTCCTGTGGTTGAAGCAGCCTAGAATAATATTAGCCCATACTCTGCAGTGATCCTTCAGATCCTTAATCTTGCTGCTGGGCATTCCAAGAGTGAAAATCCTGTTGGCTACCACACCTACATCAGGGCATCTTTCAGCCATGTCCACACAACGGACTCCACCACCACTTTGACCGATTAGCCTTGCAATGAGATCTTCAGAAATCACAATCTTCTTTCCCATGACAGAAGAGATGACTAGATGTTTAGAAACCTTGGCGTGAATCCAAAATTCCTTGACTAGCACTGGGAATGTTGGTCCAACCAACCTATCGAAATACCTCTCCCACTTTTGAGCCCTAATTTCTTCAGTTAGGTCAAAGCCATTTTCCTTCAAGCTTTCAAAGTCGATGATTAACTCAGAAAGCACTTCAAGGTTCTTTACCGGAGTGAGAAGAGTTCTGATTGGCACTTGATATTGCTCAGAGGTTCCTTTCTTCTGATTGCCTGCAGAAATGCTGGAGGATGCCATTGTTCACACTAAAAGGGGTTTTGAGAATGATTTGAAGAAAAGGTTTGCAAGGGATGAACTCAGAATTATGCAGAAAAAGCTTGAGTGTTAATGAGAAAGCGTAAAGAATAAATGAGAGATTAATGTGCTTAAATAGAGTTTTCAAAATTATTTTGAAAATATAAACGTTTTTAAGAGAGAGAAAAATAATGATTGCCATTTAAAAAGCGTGATTACTTTTCATTAAATGCTTGCTGATTTTGGGGGATTTGAGAAAGATACTTAAAAACGGTTACCAGACATGTGTCTCAATGCACCCAATCAGCGCTTTGCCTTCTCAGAAGCGTGCACGCGTTCTGCTTCAGAGATTTGCTGATGATTGGATGACACTTGTTTGATGTAGTGATCAGCACGTCTGTCTTTGAGATTAGACTCTCAGATCTTTAGACTTGCATCTGATACAATCTTCATGTTCTATCTTTCTGAAAGGAGATTGATCAGAAGTTCACAGTAAAATAATTACATTCTGAAGATGAATATATGGAATTAAAACATTTTCATTCTGGGCATACTTTCATGCTGAGATGTTTCAGAATGAAATTAAACCTATCTTCTGAAAGGGGTTTAGTAAAGATATCAGCCCATTGATGGTCTGTATCTATAAATTTTAAGTTTAAAATACCTTTCTGAATATAGTCCCTAATGAAATGATGTTTTATTTCTATATGCTTAGCTCTAGAATGTAAAATAGGATTCTTACTTAAGCAAATAGCAGAAGTATTATCACAAAGTATAGGAATGTTACTCTCAAAAATCTGGAAGTCTTCAAGCTGACTTTTCATCCAGAGCATTTGTGTGCTACATCCTGCTGCTGCTATGTACTCAGCTTCTGCTGTTGACAGAGCAATTGTTGATTGCCTTTTGCTGGACCACGAGATCAGATTTTCTCCCAGAAACTGGCAGCTTCCAGAAGTACTTTTACGTTCCACTCTGTCTCCAGCAAAATCAGCATCACAGTAGCCTACTAAGCTGTAATCACTAGATTTTCTATAAAACAAACCCAGATTAGTAGTACCTTTCAGATACTTGAAAATTCGCTTAACAGCTGTTAAGTGAGATTCTCTAGGATCTGATTGGAATCTAGCACAGATACAAACACTGAATAATATGTCAGGTCTTGAAGCAGTCAGATAGAGGAGAGAACCAATCATACCTCTGTAGACTTTCTGTTCTACACTTTTGCTTACCTCTTCTCTTTCCAGAATGCACGTGGGATGCATTGGAATCTTTGATGGCTTACATTCTGAGAGATCAAATTTCTTCAGAAGATCTCTGATGTATTTGCTCTGATGAATGTAAGTACCTTCTGGAGTTTGATTGATCTGAATTCCTAGAAAGAATTTCAGTTCCCCCATAAGGCTCATCTCAAATTCTGCCTGCATACACTTAGCAAATTTTCTTCCAAGAGAAGGATTAGTAGAACCAAAAATGATATCATCAACATAAATTTGACAGACTAAAATGTCACTCTTAACTGTTTTACAGAATAGAGTAGTGTCCACTTTCCCTCTGGTGAATTCATTTTCAAGCAGAAAGTTACTTAGCCTTTCATACCAAGCTCTGGGAGCTTGTTTCAGACCATACAGTGACTTCTTTAGTTTGAAAACATGTTCTGGATGTTTTGTATTTTCAAAACCTGGGGGTTGGTGAACATAAACTTCTTCTTCTATATAACCATTTAAGAATGCACTTTTGACATCCATCTGATACAGAGTGATGCCTCTATTAACAGCAAATGAGATTAAAAGTCTGATAGATTCTAACCTGGCGACTGGGGCAAAGGTTTCTGTATAGTCTATCCCCTCTTGCTGACTATAACCTTGTGCAACCAGTCGTGCCTTGTTTCTGATGACTTCACCTTGTTCATTTAGCTTGTTTCTGAACACCCATCTTGTTCCAATGACGTTGAATCCTTTTGGTCTGGGAACGAGATCCCATACGTCGTTTCTGGTGAATTGATTCAGCTCTTCTTGCATTGCCAGAATCCAGTCATTGTCCAGAAGTGCTTCATCAATAGAAGAAGGTTCAATCAGAGACACAAGTCCCATAAGAGTTTCTTCAGAGTTTCTGAAGCTTGCTCTTGTTCTGATTGGATCTTCCTTTCTTCCTAGGATAGTCTCTTCTGGGTGATCCAAGCTGCTTCTGGGTAATCTCTTCTGAGGTTGATCAGCAGCTGTTGAAGGATTTCTAGCAGTTCTCCTTTCAGACGTTGAAGGAATGTCTGTGTTGAGAGCTTCTGATGACTTGTCTTCAGAACCTGCAAATGCAATTTCTATACCTGCAAAAATTTCATTCTGCTTTGACTTTTCAGAGTCAAGCTTATCATCAAAACGAACACTGATTGATTCTTCCACAATCTGTGTTTCTGTATTGTATACTCTATACCCTCTTGAGCGTTCAGAGTATCCTAACATAATACACTTCTGTGCCTTAGAGTCAAACTTGTTCAAATAATTCTTTGTATTCAATATAAAGCAAGTACATCCAAATGGATGAAAATACGAAATGTTGGGCTTTCTGTTCTTCCACAATTCATATGGAGTCTTTTCCAGAATAGGTCTTATTGAGATTCTATTCTGAATGTAGCACGCTGTGTTTATTGCCTCTGCCCAGAAAGTCTTAGCAACGTTTGTCTCATTGATCATGGTTCTGGCCATTTCTTGCAATGTTCTGTTCTTTCGTTCTACAACTCCATTTTGTTGGGGAGTTCTAGGACAAGAGAAATCATGCAGAATGCCTTTGTCATTAAAGAATGACTCAAAATCTTTATTTTCAAATTCTCCACCATGATCACTTCTGACTTTAACGATTCTAAGATCTTTTTCATTCTGAACTTGGTTACAGAAGGTAACAAACACAGAGTGTGACTCGTCCTTGTGTCTTAATAACTTTACCCATGTCCATCTGCTATAGTCATCTACGATTACTAACCCATACTTCTTACCACTGACTGAAGCAGTTTTAACTGGTCCAAATAAATCAATGTGCAGAAGTTCTAATGGCTTAGAGGTGGAAACAACATTTTTGGATTTAAAAGAAGGTTTTGCAAATTTGCCTTTCTGACATGCTTCACACAGAGCATCTGAATTGAACTTCAAATTAGGAAGTCCTCTGACCAGATTGAGTTTGTTAATCTGAGATATTCTTCTCATACTAACATGCCCCAATCTTCTGTGCCAGATCCACTGCTCGTTGTTAACAGACAGAAGACATTTTACATTCTGACTCTTTAGTTCAGAAAGTTTGATTTTGTAAATGTTGTTTTTCCTCTTACCATTAAACAGGGTAGTCCCATCTTTCTGACTAACAGCTTTACATGATTTTTGATTAAAGATTATATCATAACCGTTATCACTTAATTGACTTATGGATAACAGATTATGCATCAATCCATCTACTAGCAGAACATTATTAATAGAGGGAAGATTTCCATTACCTACAGTTCCAGAGCCAATTATCTTTCCCCTCTGATTGCCTCCAAAGCCAACGTGGCCTCCAGGCTTAAGTTCCAGGCTTTGGAACATATGCCTTCTTCCCGTCATGTGTCGTGAGCAGCCAGAGTCCAGGTACCATGACTGGTGTTTCTGACTTGCTGCTAAAGATATCTGCAACATGTATTATTTTATCCTTAGGTACCCAGATTTTCTTGGGTCCTGTCTTGTTAGTTTTACCAAAACTCTGGTTGAATTTTGGTTTCACAGAGTGCTTACTGCTAGTATATTTGATATCATGTGTGTGACCATACACAAAGTGTGAATTTAGAGGAGTGTGTTTAATGGTCAAGTCCATGACATTCTTTGGTGTAGGAACCTTACCTTGGTATCCTATACCTTTCCTGCCGTTTCTGCTAACTCCATAGATCATTGAAGCCATTCTGCTTCTATCTATGCTTTTAGCTAGGAACTTCTGGAAACTGTGATCATACTCCTTGATGATCTCATCAGCGTTGCTGGGAGTTTCATAAATTGGTTCCTTCTGAGAGTTTTGTAAAGAGTTTTCTAATTTTGAAATTTTATCTCTCAGCTCAGAGTTTTCCAATTTGAGACTCTCAGACTTATTAGAGTCAGATTCAAGATTCCTTTTCAGGTCTCTGAATTTAGCTCTAATCTGCTGATAACGTTCCAGAATTTCATTAAGGCTTTCAGCAAGTTCAGCCTTTGTAAAATTAACAGCGAAGTTAGGAAATACCTCTTCTGTGTCTGATTCTGAGTCTGATTCAGAAGCTTCACTATCTTCTGAAATGTTAGCCATGAGCGCTATGTTTGCCCTTTCATCATCTGATTCTGAGTCAGCTTCAGATGAGTCAGAGTCATCCCATGTGGCCATGAGACTTTTCTTCTTCTCTCTTCCAAACTTCTTTTTGGGCTTTTCCCTCTGAAGCTTTGGGCAGTCACTCTTGTAGTGTCCTTGCTCATTGCACTCGTAGCAGATGATGTCTTTGGTGTTTGGCTTCTTGCTACTGGAGGAGCCTTCAGATCTTCTGTATCCAGAGGAAGAATCTGTCCTTCTGTATCTGGAAGAAGACTCGTTCTGATCAGATCTTCTGGGATTCCTGAACTTCCTTTGTCTTTGCTTCCACAGTTGATTTACTCTTCTGGAGAGAAGGGAAAGTTCGTCTTCTTCTGATGAGGATCCATCAGATGTTTCTTCAACTGCCTGCAAAACTTTAGACTCAGATTTTCTGTTAGATTTTAAAGCTAAAGGCTTACCTTGCTTCTGAGGCTCGTCAGCTTCTAGCTCTATCTCATGACTTCTGAGGGAGCTTATAAGTTCCTCCAGAGTGATTTTGTTGAGATCTTTAGCTAGTTTCAGAGCAGTAACCATAGGCCTCCACTGCTTGGGTAAACTTCTAATTATTTTCTTGACATGATCAGCAGTAGAGTATCCTTTGTCCAGAACTTTGAGACCAGCTACCAGAATCTGGAATCTAGAGAACATAGTTTCAATGGATTCAGATTCTTCCATTTTGAACGCCTCATACTTCTGAATGAGCGCCAGAGCTTTTGTTTCTTTGACTTGAACGTTGCCCTCATGCGTCATTCTGAGAGAGTCAAAGATATTCTTTGCTGTGTCTCTGTTGGAGATCTTTTCATACTCAGTATAGGAGATGGCACTGAGGAGGATGGTTCTAGCCTTATGGTGATTCTTGAAGTCACGCTTTTGTTGATCAGTCATTGATTTTCTATCAATCTTCTGACCACTTGCATTCACAGGGTGCGTGTATCCATCTGTCATCATATCCCACAGATCAGCATCATGTGCTAGAAAGAAGCTTTCAATTCTGTCTTTCCAGTAATCAAAGTTTTCTCCATCAAAGACTGGAGGTTTGCCACTGAATCTGTCTCTGTCCTCATTGTTGTCATTGCTGAAGTGAGAGTTGTTTCCTGCCATTGTGTTTTTCTGACGCTGGATCTTGTACTGACACGGTTAAGTGTTTTAGCTCAGAACCAGGCGCTCTGATGCCAATTGAAGGGGTGAAAAAACACAAGAAGGGGGGGTTGAATTGTAAAAACTGAAATCTAAAGCAATTGACAAGATATTTTTATCCTGGTTCGTTTGATCTCAAACTACTCCAGTCCACCCGTCAAGGTGATTTCGCCTCTCTCCAACGAGGTCTTAATTCACTATATTCAACTGAATATTACAGACTGCTTTAACAACTGCTAAAGCCTTCTTGATTCAAACCACAACCCGGTTTGTCAAGGCAACACTTTCTTACAAAGGTATAAAATAATGTGTGTGAATGTTTTCTACAAAACTTGATCACAATTGTGATGTATACACAAAATGAAGCTTAGAAACTAGATTGCTAAACAGTAATGAAGTATCAGAGTTTGTGGTTTAGCAAAACTGGTAGAATGAAGATTATGGTTCAGCTTTGTGCGTGTAGAGATTTGGAGAGCATTAGCCATTATAATCTTCAAAGCCTTGTTTATATAGCACTTGAGAAGATGAACGTTGAATGCAATATTCTTGATTCAATGCTAATAACAAGCTTTCCTTTTTGAGCAGATCTTGTCTGGAATGAGGCCGTTGGAATTGATTAGCTTTCAATGCACAGTACCGTTGCTTCTTTAACGCAAGTTCTGGCTTGGCTCATTCTGATTCTGCTTCGCTGCTGATGAACTATTGTGTTTCTGTATCAGAGTGTTTGAGCGCAGTTCTGTTCATCAAGCTTCAGCATGTACGTGAGTTGATTATCTGATCTTGACGTTCTGATGTAGCAACTTCTGATGCTGGTGTATGAAATCAAATTCTGATGCTGAAAAGACGTGATCTTGCTTATACCAATCAGAGTATCTGCAAGTCAGAACATAATAATTTTAGGCAGCATATAGTTCATTCATGAAACTTATAAATACTATATCTTTTCACTTTGTTATCATCAAAACTCAAATATAGGGTAGTAGATTCAAACATTGTTCTAACAGAGACTTGGGTCAAAGTAAAAATGGCAGAGCCTTCTCTGACGGAGGCACCTAAAAAGGTTACCAATGAATATACTTCCAGGAAAGAAATGGAGGAAGTACTCAAAATTATCCAAAAAAGTGATTACAATATTGTTGAACAGTTGGGGCAGACTCCCTCTAATATATCCATGTTGTCCCTATTATTGTGTTCGGAAGCCCATGCCCAGGCTTTGGTGAAGTTCTTGAAATCTGCTCATGTACCACAAGAAATGTTTGCTGATCAATTTGAAAATTATGTTGCTAGCCTGATGACTGATAATGGGCTAGGCTTTTCTGATGCTGATTTGACTCCCGAAGGAAGAGGCAATAACAAGGCCCTGTATGTCTCTATTTAATTCAAGGTCACTACTTTAGCTCATGTGTTTGTTGATATGGGTTCCTCGTTGAATGTCTTACCAAAAGGTGCTCTGAACAGGCTTAATTGTGAAGGGGTTATACTGAAACCCATTGATATTGTGGTGAGAGCCTTTGACGGTTCAAAAAGGATGGTGCACGGAGAGGTGGATCTTCCAATCATAGTAGGTTCATAGGTATTCGACTCTACCATCTATGTAATGGATATTAGACTGGCATATTCCTGTAGTTGTACCCCAAAACTTGCCCTCTCTTTTCTCAAGACATCTTCTCACAAGGATTTTCAAAAATTTCAAGTTTGCACAAGTACATTTGGATTTTTAATGCCCCACATAGTTTCCATGGATCATATTGGATTTTCAAGTAACAAGTCAAAGAGGAAAATGTTGAAAAGGGAAAGAAGGTAAATTTGATTTTTGGCAAAATTGAAGAAAATAAAGCTTGCTTCGATTCATACTAGCTTCGACTGGGCATTGCTTCGATTCATGTTGGGCATTGTTTCGATTCATGCTTGCTTCACAAGTTTCGATTGGGGCATTGTTTCCTTCGAAGCAACCTGCTTCGAATCCACCTTAATGCCTGCTTCGAATCCACCTTAATGACTGTTTCGAATCCACCTTCAATCTTGCTTCGAATCCACATTAATACCTCTTTCGATTGGGCATCTGGCCTCTTTCGATACAAGCATTCCCAATCTTTAATTAGAATATGGTTTCTTTCAAACTCGCTTCAAATTCCTAAGTTTTGATTGAGGCAATGGCCTCTTGCATGATTTCTTCATGCAAGGCTTCGATTGAGCAAAATCTTCTTACATGTTTGCTTTAATTCACAAAGTAGTAACCTCCTGTATACAAGATTCGATTAGGCATCTGGCTTCTTTGAGCAAGCTTGATTCATATGCTTCGTTTGGGCATTTGGCTTCTTTTGGTGAAGAAATAAATTAATCCAGAATTCCCTTTGTTTTGACCATGCCATTGAGATTTTCTTGCCTACTCAAAGTATCAGCTGAATATGGCCCAATCGAAAGACATGCCATTATTGGAGACATTCAATTTCGTTTTCTCTTGAGTTTGGTCGAAGGTTGGATCTGTATGGCCAAAATGAAAGATAGGGTATTCGATCCAAGGCATCAAGTTGAAGACGGAATCCATAGGCCAGGGCTACATGATCTTTCTCTTCAGGCCTCAAACCTATGTCTCACTCCATAATTAATTGCTTACACAATTAATTAAACTATTACCCAGGTTTTTAAAGTATTGTCCAAAAGGTCTTTCTGTATATGGCATAAAGTTATCATTGCCATTTCAGGAAAATAGGCTTTATGCAAATTATCAATGCATTGAGCCTTGTAACCTTTATATCTGAGTGCAAGTAACATCAATAAGCATGATTCAAGTCTCCTGCAAACATCAGGCCCCCACTTGTACTTGAACTTGGGAACCATGAAAACCCATTAAACTTGATTTCTTTTTGTTTTTACACAAAATAATAACATGTTATCCTGAACGTGAAAGAACCCTATGCTCTTTAAATAGAGAGACTCTTTACAAATTAAGGAGGAGATAAAAAAAGATCATCAAATACTCTCAAACATTCAAACTCTCAAGAAAAAAAACTCAAATCCCTTCTGTTGTACCCCAAAATTTGCCCTCCCATATTTCTCAAAATATTTCAAGAAAAATTCACAAGCCCAACCCACTCGCACTTTGAAAAGCAAACACATTTTGAAAATACAATGAGCAAGTATCTAAGAGCCCATGGATAACCATGGATAGAAAGGGTGCTAACACCTTCCCTTTCTATAAATCTACCTCCCGAACCGAGAAACAATCTCATAAGGAATTTTGCTGTGCTTTTGTCCTGTCCATGTTGGAGAAAATAAAAGACGGTGGCGACTCTTACTTACCGCGACATTTCGCGAACCAGCGTTAAACAGTCAGTTCCAGATCCACCGATCACAGAACTGGCGACTCTGCTGGGGACTACTTTAAAAGTGAGGTGTACCTTAGGACTAAGATCACTTATGTTTTCAATTGTCTGAATTGTTTGCTTTAAATTGTGGGACTGTCTCGGGAGTTCTATAGATCCTAACTCGGATCTGGGGGATACCTTCTTAGAAAGTAGCAACAAGACTGTGAGGGAACTGTGCGGGGTATACCGACATGGTTGAAGCAGTCTGCTACGTTGATGTGGCACTTTGGTGAGTACCGGTAACCCTTGAGTCAAGTCAAGGAGAGTACGGGGCCGCCGTGTGGTGTCGTGAAGCATCAACTGACCTTAGGAACCTTACTTGACCATCCTGGCCTCTTTAGGGTAGTGAGATAACTGACTTTGGTGCAGTCCGAGGTTGGTTGATACTCGATACTACACTCAGTTGAGGGTTGTTTTCTTGGAATATTTCGGTCGCCAGTTCAGTGGCTAAATCGAAACGATGAACACAGAAAACAATCCAATGATATTGGGATCCTTAGAACCCGGTTACTTCTGATAGGACAGGTTTTGAGCCCACCAACTTCAAGAGGGTAGTACCCCAAACTTCATGTTGGCCTAAACTCTAAGGGCTCTTTGTGTGACTTGTATGCTTTCAAACTTGACTACTTGCATACTTGTCATCTGACACTTGAGTTTCTTGCAGGTTTTGTTTACAGTCCTTAATCTGGACTCATAACAGGGTTTACCTACATTACTCCATGCATAGCATAACATCATACCATTGCATGCATCCTACATAAGGACTAACCCATTTCAAGGATCTCAAGGGCTTGTGATGCAGGTCATGATGAACCAACTGTCCAGCAAGGGGCAAAGGGGATTTATTTTCCTCTAGACAAGGTTGTCAGGGGCTATGACCCACTCGATATGGTGAGCCTTGACTCTTGAAGAAGGCCTCTCAACAATACGCAGTGCCTTTCATCAAGCTACAAAATTCAAACTCTAACGGTTTCTTGTTTACCCCGCGAGATCCTTGAAAACATTGCATGCATACATACATATCATTGCATTACAGGTATCCCTTTTACAGGTTGCTTACCTTCTTCGCTGTTTATTTCAGCTCGCCATCATGAATCCTGAATCATCTACTGAGCAATCCATCAAGGCCCTCCAGGCTCAGAACGCCCAGTTCCAAGAGTTGATCATGAGTCTGGCCCAGGGGCAACAGGATTTGAAGACTCTGCTCTCGAAAAAGAAGAAGAAGAGGACTGTGTTGTTCAACCCTAGACGCAAATCTGGGAATGGATCACGAAATGAAGTTGAGCAGACTACCCCATCTGTTGGGAAAGACAGTCCCCAAGAAAGGGAAGTTCCTAGTCCAGTGGTCTCCGACAACGAGACCGATTACAATGATGAGCAGTACCCTCCGGCTGAGGACAGGTATAAATAGTTGGAAGACCGGCTAAGTGCCATGGAGATACAAAAGGTGCCCGGCCTGGACTTCGAGGATCTAGGTCTGTCTTCTGGGGTAGTAATCCCGCGCAAATTCATGGCACCTGCCTTTGCCAAGTACGACGGGGCATCCTGTCCTAAGCTGCATCTCAGGTCTTACATAAGGAGGATCCAGCCCTACACGGCTGACAAGAATTTGTGGATTCACTTTTTTCAGGATAGTCTATTGGGAACTTAACTCGATTGGTTCTATCAACTGAATGGAGCCAACATCCGCAGCTGGGAGGACTTGGCCACTGCATTCTACAAACAATACCAGTATAACACCGACCTTGCTCCCACGCGTACTCAGCTTCAGGCGATGTCTATGGGTACAGGCGAAGGCTTCAAAGAATATGCTCAAAAATGAAGGGACCTTGCTGGAAGGGTACAACCACCTCTGACTGACCGCGAGCTCGTCGACATGTTCTTAGGGACCCTGTCTGGTCCATTCTTCAACCATCTGATTGGGAATTCTATTGCTGGGTTTACAGATCTGATCTTGACTGGGGAAAGAATAGAAGCTGGCATCAAGTCAGGGAAAATACAGAATGGTGACTCCTCGAACATTGAGAAGAAACCATCCAAGAGAGAATCTAGTGCTATCAATGCGGTAGCTATTGCAAAGCCGGCCGGTGCTCCTCAGCGTCGCAATCAACAAAGGGAAGAAAGACCTAAAAGGCAATTCACTCCCCTCGGCATAACTTTGTCACAGATATTGCCACAGTTGTTGGAAACCAAGTTGGTAACTCTCATGGACCCTCCAAAGAATCCTAACATGACACCTTCAAGGTACAACCCCAATGTTCGCTGCGCCTATCATTCTGACAGCTCGGGGCATGCTACAGATGACTGTTGGACTTTGAGAAATAAGGTCCAGGATCTAATTGACGCGAAGGAAGTCCAGCTCGACTCTCCAGAGACTCCCAATGTGATCACTGCTCCCTTGCCAAAATATGGCTAGGACTGGATTTTTGTTCATTCGAATGTTCAATTTGTAATTTTCTTTTGGTTGTTCAAACATTTATTCATGTTAAACATTGTTATTTCATTAATGCACTACACATGTCTGTTTTGAAGTAATTATTTCGTATTCACTATATGCAAACTGTTTTCATTTTTCTGTGATGATCAATTCTTGGTTAATAATTCTAAGCCTCTTGAGGGAGGATGACGAAAACGATACCACAATCTACAGTATGCTTTTGAACAGACCCCTTTGAGCCTAAGAAGTTGGAGTTTTTCTTTTCAAAAAATTAAAACCCTTAATCATAACCTGGGGCAGGGTAGTTCTCTTAGTTGATCCAGGTGCACAACGAATGGCACCAAAGAAGTCCTTACAAAACAAAGGACAGTGATGGTTCCGAATGACCATAAAAACAGGCAGTCATTACCAAAATCAAAAAGCCCATTAAGTCAAAACCTATGAAGGAGACTTACAAAACTGGGGCATCCCGATGGACTGAAAACCCAAAAGAAACAGTTCAGGCAAAAGACAGGGATAACAAAATCAAAAAAGAAAGAGGTCATACAAACCCTCGACAAAAAAAGAAATGACTACCTATTCAAAATAAACTGTCAATATCCGAACCATCACTGGAATTTCAGAGCAAAGACTCAAACAAGGTCTAACGCACGATCAACTGAGTTTAGGTTTGAAGAACATCACAAAGAGCGGGTGGGTACAAATAATTTGAGCCTTTATCCTTTGTTTCTTAAACCGTGAACCAGGCCACGCTACAACCCTTAAAAGTCCTAGCTGAAGCATGGGTTAGTTCGAAAGCATACTATTACCAAAGGTATCCTGACTCCTTAAGGCTTGCTATAAAATATTGAGTTGACATTACATTTTACAAAATTTGCTGGTTTTACTGAAAAATGCATTTTTCAAAAACTTCAAGACAGACATAAGCTTTGCATTTTTAACATAACTTTGTTTGCATATGACTTTTTGTTTGAACAGCATAGAAATTCGCACGACGAATGCCTAATGAACAAAAGCACCTCCAATCAAGGGGCATGGCCTGATCATTGTCCATCATCTGGGGCAGTCCAGTCAAGATTCAAGGAATCTCTCAAGATGCCAAACAGCCAGGGGCAAACCTCCGCCTGAGCCACTTGGGGCATTGGACATGAATTCCCAGCAACAAATCTTGCATGACCAAACATCTTCTGGTAGCGTGGCAACACAATAACAGGGGCACCTCCCTACATCCTGAGAGCATGGACATAATCGGAAAAAATACTACGCGTAATCAAAGACCCGCTAGGTTGACACACCTAGGCAAAAATGAGGGCTTCCCGGCGAACCAAAAGGGTTCGGGCAAAAATGAGGGATGAAATGAAAAAATCTGTATACCCGGCAAGTCGAAAACCTGAAAAGGCGGCTTGGGCAAAAATGGGGTATCCCGGTGGACTGAAAACCCAAAAGGGCGGTCCAGGCAAAAGTTAGGGATCAAAGCGTACGACTATGTCCTGTCATCTCGTCACTTGCCTACCAGAAGAAGATTTGTCAATTGGCAGTCATCAAACACCTTCACAGGTACCTTCTTCTCCAACAGAAACTGGGGCAATAATGAGTTGTCTAAATGACCCGGTTGCCCTGTCCACCGAAGTGCCAAGGTAAGTTCAGCTGAAGAATGCGACCAAGATACCTTCATTTCCAACAGAGCACAACAACGAAATCCCCAGCGGAGTTATCATCAAATCTCAGCGAAGTATCTCTTCCCAGAGTAATTCCCCGCAGAGTAATCTCTTCGCCAAGTTTATTCCCCAACGGAGTTATCTTCTCCGACCGGTATTCTTGCAATCATCATCCCCAACGGAAACGAAGAATCTCACTCTTCAACATCAGCCCAGGATTTGACTTCCCGGCACCCGTCAAGGATCTATTTTCCCAGACGAAGATACATTCATAAACATCACATTGTTATACATCATAATACATGCATATACGCATCATATCATACAATCTCATGTGTTGAAAAATATTATTGCTTGATCCATATCATGCATTGCACATGACTGACCTTTACCTTTCAGGAAGGATACAGTTAAAAGATCAGCTATGTAGACGAATACAGTCAAAAGAGACCAACCCAGTCAAAGAATACAAATCCAGTTAAATCAATGCCGAAAGATTTCTCTGATCCAACTCGTCGTTATAGACACTCGTCGTTATAGACACCTGTCGTCATAGACACTCGTCGTTATAGACACTCGTCGTTATAGACACTCGTCGTTATAGACACTCGTCATTATAGACACCCGTCGTCATAGACACTCGTCGTTATAGACACTCGTCGTTATAGACACTCGTCGTTATAGACACTCGTCGTTATAGACACTCGTCGTTATAGACACTCGTCGTTATAGACACTCGTCGTTATAAACACTCGTCGTTATAGACACTCCTTGCTATAGACACTCGTCGTTATAGACACTCGTCGTTATAGACACTCGTCTCTATAGACACTCGTCGTTATAGACACTCGTCGTTATAGACACTCGTCGTTATAGACACTCGTCGTGATAGACACTCGTCGTTATAGACACTCGTCGCTATAGACACTCGTCGTTATAGACACTCGTCGTTATAGACACTCGTCGTCATAGACACTCGTCGTTATAGACACTCGTCGTTATAGACACTCGTCGTTATAGACACTCGTCGTTATAGACACTCGTCGTTATAGACACTCGTCGTTATAGACACTCGTCGTTATAGACACTCGTCGTTATATACACTCGTCGTTATAGACACTCGTCGTTATAGACACTCGTCGTCATAGACACCCGTCGTCATAGACACCCGTCGTTATAGACACCCGTCGTTATAGACACCCGTCGTTATAGACACTCTTCGTTATAGACACCCGTCGTCATAGACACTCGTCGTTATAGACACTCGTCGTTATAGACACTCGTCGTTATAGACACTCGTCGTTATAGACACTCGTCGTTATAGACACTCGTCGTTATAGACACTCGTCGTTATAGACACTCGTCGTCATAGACACTCGTCGTCATAGACACCCGTCGTCATAGACACCCGTCGTTATAGACACTCGTCGTTATAGACACTCGTCGTTATAGACACTCGTCGTTATAGACACTCGTCGTTATAGACACTCGTCGTTATAGACACTCGTCGTTAAAGACCACTCGTCCATGAGGATAACCTGTCAGTAGAGACAACTCACCAACCTTTCTAAATTCCAGACTCGATTCCTGTATCCTGCCAGGGCACGTCTGAAGAGTTTGAAGATCTGATTCCTGTATCTTGCCAGGGTGTATCTGTTGACTACTAACATTACCAGACTCGATTCCTTTATCTCGCCAGGGCACGTCTGAAGAGTTCGAAGATCCGATCCTTGTATTTTGCCAGGGTGTATCTGTTGACGACTATTTTTCCAGATTCGATTCCTGTATCTAGCAAGGGTGCATCTGTGAGTAGCTGATTGTAGACTCGATACCTATATCCGGCCAGGGCACATCTACGTGAAGAGTTTGAAGATCAACCCCTGTAACAGGTCAGGTAATTATCTTTCTTTCTCAGGTACGCAAGTTCTCGCTAAGGAATCTCTTACGCAATCGACAACCTCTCGATGGCATCTATAAGCCCATCCATATACCAACAGTCTCTAAATGGCATCCATAAGCCCATTCCCGACAAAGCTCCGTCACAGCTCCAGATGGCATCTATAAGCCCATCCCCCCATCCATCACTTCCAAATGGCATCTATAAGCCCATTCCCCCTACATCACATTGCTGATACTACACCATGCGAGTGCAAATTTCTGGGCACTTTAGTGTTCAATCATCTTCCACCTTCGGATCACGAAAGGCACGCAAGCCAATCTACATCCTCAGGTTTAAGAAGATTGAACAGGGGCAAATGTTGTACCCCAAAATTTGCCCTCCCATATTTCTCAAAATATTTCAAGAAAAATTCACAAGTCCAACCCACTCGCACTTTGAAAAGCAAACACATTTTGAAAACACAATGAGCAAGTATTTAAGAGCCCATGGATAACCATGGATAGAAAGGGTACTAACACCTTCCCTTTCTATAAATCTACCTCCCGAACCGAGAAACAATCTCATAAGGAATTTTGCTGTGCTTTTGTCCTGTCCATGTTGGAGAAAATAAAAGACGGTGGAGACTCTTGCTTACCGCGACATTTCGCGAACCAGCGTTAAACAGTCAGTTCCAGATCCACCGATCACACCTTCACACGTTAGAGCCTTTCAATTCACCCTCTAACTTCCACACATCAGCCTTTTGATTCACTCCCTATAGCTTTTATATACTAGCCTTGGAACATTTCCAAAGCCTTTAAAAAAGAACACTCAAGGAAGTCAGGGAATTCTTAGATTCACTCCTAATCAACCTTCGATTCAAGTGATTTTTCAAAGCAAAGTAACAATTGGAATATCCTTAAGGAGTTTGAGACAGACTTGATCAAATATCAAATCATTCTTGGAGGCTATGTCGAAGTACTTCAAGTTTCGCTCCAAGAGGTAAACTTTCTTAAACTTGGGACTTTTCATTCAAATATCATTGGTATATGCATTAAAAATAAGAAATGTAGATATCATGTCTAGGAAGTTAGCTATGTTCTTAGTTTCAATTATCATGGCTTATATGTTGAGAACTGCAACTCTGACTAGTTAGGCTTCGATTTTGGCATCAAACAAATTTGTGCTAACCTTTGGTTTGTGGCTTTCTAAAGTTACCTAGTTAGATGTGTATTTAGATTTTAGACAGGTTTTTTATTTGTACTGTTCGATTTGGTTGAGAATCGAAGCTTTCAAAAAGCTTAACATGGTGATATACATTCCTGCGCTCGAAGGAATGAGATGACGCCATGAGTTCATTTTATTTTTAGTGCAAGCTGTATAACCAACGGATGAAACAGACCATCCCAATGGTACAAACAACGCGCGCGAAAGGCATTTCTGTGTAGGGTCCTGAGTTCAAACCATGGCAGGACCAGAACAGTTTTCACCCTTTATTTGTTTCCTTTCTCTTTTTTTTTTAACAAATTTCAAACATTATTCCAACCAATCAAAACAACTCCTTTTGAGTTGATTTTTTACACACTATTTATTTACAAGTTTTATTTTATGAATGCATAAAAATATTACAAAAATGTTATATTTTCATAATTATTTTAATTAATCAAAACCTTTCTTTAACAAAAATCAAAACAAAGTTCATTTTCTTTTCATTCCAATTCTCGTACATTTATTCACATTCAATATGGTTGTAATAATTAATTATGATTTAATTTCTTGCAATCCCCATTTGAACATTTGTATCCCCATCCCAAAGTGATGTAATAGCGTAGTAAATTTACTTTTTGCAATTTACCGCTTTCATATAAATGTTAGTAATTAGGTTGTGTATGGCAGGATTAAAACCAGTGTTTAGAAAACCTTAATGCAACACAAAATACATGCAATCCAACACACTTTGCACATATGCACCTCTAGGGTAATCTCACTTGTTTCCTCGGAAAATAGTTATGTCCCTCGAATGTGGGTGTTTTAGCAAAGACCCTCAGTAAAAAGATCGTAGTCCCTTGATGTCCCTCGATGTTGCCTTCGATAAACGATCTAGTCCCTTACGAAATTTCTAAAACGTCTTATAGGTTTCCTTCTATGACTATACAATTGACCCACGCCCGTCCCTTCACATCCAATGATGGGGCTTCTTATCAATCAATGGTAAGATAACAACATCTAAAGGAGGAGGAAAAGAACATTAGACCTTTTGAGTAGGTAGGACGCTCATAGTTGCTTGCTCTTGAACTAATACCATTTTTCCACACTTACACTTTCAAAAACATCTTCAAAAATAAACATCTCTTTGAACTATTTTCAAAACCAACACTTTATACGCATTCTTATAGAGATGAGAATCATTACAAAGTTCGCCGCAACAAAGGAATTTTGCAAAATATTTTCAAACTTACACCACAAAGCACATTTTTCAAATAAAGCAAGTGATCTAGCAAGCAACTAAAAGCCCTTAGGTAACTACGGATGAAAAGGGTGCTAATACCTTCCCTTTTCACAACCTACCCCACGAACTAAAGAAAACATCTCTAAAGGTATTTCATGTTCTTTTCATCTTTTCCATATTGGATAAAAGAAAAGTCGGCGGCGACTCTTGCTATCCGCAATAATTGCGACCAAACACAAAACACTCAAGTCAGTTCTCCTACCGTATTACAGAACTGGCGACTCTGCTGGGGATTAAAACTTAAAAGTGGGGTTACCTTAGGGTTAGATCACCTTTAATTGCTTTCTTTGTTTGACTTGCTTACTTTAAATTTTTGGGTCTTTGTTTGGGTTATTGTTAAAGATCCTACACCCGGATCTGGGGCACCTTTTTAGGTAAGTAGAAATAAATCATGGAGGTTGTACGACATAGACCGATATGGACAAAGTGATAGCTACGTTAGCGTGATATTATAGCTTGTACTAATTGTTATACCCCAAACTTTTCCCTCTCATTTTCTCAAAACATACTCCTAGGGATCCTCAATTTGCTCAGGGTTGCCCAAGGATGGACCAGACAAACTCTCTCCTAAGGCAGTGTGTCTCAAATTAGGGTTTCCATTTTCATCAAGATAGGTGAACTCCAAATACCTCATATTCTCTCAATGGTCCTAATATGTTCTCAAGACCCTCCACGTAAAATTTCAAGCACTGCATAAGAAGTTTGCTCAGTCAACTGCTCAGATGCTTGAGAATCGACTATATTAGGTCAAAAGTCAATTGTATCCCACATACAGTCAAACTTCAAGATTTTTGGTCAACATCAATATTTCGAAGTGATATCCATCATTTGATCAAGGTTTGATCATGATTCTTCAAGAAATTCCCTAAATTCATCAAAACCCAAAAGTTTCTAAATTAGGGTTTCCTAGGAAAAGTCAACCAAACTTTGACCAAACATAACTTCCACATACTTTATCAGAAATTTTCCATCCAAGGCTCATTTTTAAGAGGATTCAATTCCCTACAACTCATCTTCAACCTACAAGTTCAGAATATGCACTCATAAAAAGATATGAATTTCTACATTATAGGTCCTTTTGAAAAGTCAACAAAAAACACCTTTTGGGTCAAAGCTTCTTACATGAACATGAAAGAACCAATTGAAATGAGATAAAAAGGGTTGCTTAGGGGACATCCTAAGCTTTCTAAAAAGTCCAAAAACACCTCTCTAGAGTTTAAATTGGAGGAGATATGCCTTGTCAAAGTTGACCTTTTTTACAAAATTGCCAAAAGTCAACTATGCTCAAAAGTGCATTTTTTACCAAATGGGCTTAGAATTTCATGATTGCACCTCACTTGTAGCATGGTCCACGACCAAAATGTTCACTCACATGTTATTTGCTTCATTATTTATTTTATTTTGATTTTTTATTTATTAAAAATTGAACAGAATCAAATAATTGGTAAATAATATCAAAGATATATTTTGATATGATTTTTGGACAAGATCTCAATCAAATTATGCTGAGATATCAAGACCAAATCTAATCAAGCATGATTGGTACAAAAATGGGATAATTTGGCTCAATATAGAAGGTTTGCATATGGATGAAAAATCAAATCAAATCTTCCAAAATTCCAAAGATATCATCTGTTTTTGCAACCCTAATTCGCTCTAGCATATATAATGAACAAGAACCAAGGATAAAACAAGGGTTGGCACTCGTGAAAGAGCAAGAACAAACTCAAAAATCTTGACAAAAAGTGTGAATCGGTTTCAGTCATACAGGCCATTTCAAGCCATCCTAGCATTGCCAATCGATTACTGGACGTCTCATGAAGCTATCCCAGTCATTTGCAAGGTCTGGAACACCAAGAAATGCGCGCTACAACACACCCAGTTTGCCCTGTTTTTCCAAATTCGTTTACTATGATTCATGCATCATGAACATGTTTTAATGGCATATATGTGTTTGTTATCATGTTTGCAACGTATTGGTTATGTTTGATTGATGTTTTAGCGCATATACTGACAATTGTCATGGCTAGGGTTTGAAGTCACGTTTTAGGGGTTCTCGATACAGGAAAAATTAGGCCACAAATAAGGTACCATGATGCTCGTGAGACCAAGACGAGTTCATTGGTATAGTCACAACTAATGTATCATGCTTGTGCTAGATTTTTGAGTTTTGCAGGTTTATAGCTACAGACTTTTGTTTGTAGGTAAAGGTGCAATGGTCTATGGCGACGGAGGAGGAAGAAGATGGTGGCGTGGCAACCATATATTTGTCCGTTTAAATCTCGCACGTTTTCTGATCCAATTATCTTGTTTTGTATATTGTATTTTGTTTTCATTATACTAATAACTAATTAACGTAGCACAACTGGAAAGGGCATTCGTTGGTAAGTGAGAGGACCTGGGTTCGGTCCCAGGTCCAAGCAAAAGATATTTTCTCATTTTCTTGCTGCAGATTCTATATGTTGCAATCTCAGGCGCCTTCCATACACCCTTGCATCCCGCCACTGGATCAACATAGCATCATATCTAACGCTTCCATCCTGAAGGACCATGGTGCACGTCTAAGTCAACGTCACACAAGATCCAGCGCTGACTGGGCTTCAGTACTAATGGGCCTGGGAACTTCAGCTTCACACCCCCTCCTTTCAATTCAACACAGGCCCAAGTTGTTCTCTTTTCTACTTTTTTTTAATATTTATTTTCTTTAGTTATTTTCTTTTTTTCTTAATTAATACAAAAATTATTTTTTTATTAAACTAAAAAATCACAAAACTACAAAAATATTTTTTAATAAAAATATTTCTTCTTAATTAACTAGTTTAATTAATTTAGGGAAAAAATTTTTTTATATAAATTAAAAACAATTAGAAATTAGGGTTTTAATTAATTTGCAATTAAATTCTTTTCTCAAATAAAAAATATACAAAAATATTTTTCTCTCAATTAGGGTTTTAGGTTATTTTTTAAGCATCCTCGTACTTAATTCGCCACGCGTTTAATTAATTATTTTCGTATTTTTGTAACTGCCAATGGTTTGTAATAGTTAAACTAGGGTTTTTATTTATCGCTTTGTTCCTGATTTTTAGTTATGTAATTAATCCCTATCCCCGAAGCCTTGTAATACCTAGGTTTATTTTCTTGCACTTTTAATTTCCGCAACCTTTAACTGTTAGATGCATGGTTAATAGGATTGTATTGAAAGATGTTTGAAAAATTAAAACGGTAGCTCACTTAATGTGTAAAGACTAATTAACTGAAAAAATCATGTGCACATATTTCACTCCTAGGGTTTGCCTCACTTCGGTTGCCTTCCGTAAAATAGTCATTTAAGCATAGGATATTTTAGTGGTTGCCCTCCTGTCTAAAAGATCAAATGTCCCATTCGAATGTTGCCTCGAAAATGTTTCCTCGGAAAGATCTTAAGACTCTAGGGTTACTACTAAGGTTTCCTACCCATTGCTCTGGTGATTGTACTTGTCCCTTTCGAACGTCCCTTATAAACTCCAACGACGGGGCTACCTACTCCTTAATAGTAGGATAGCGCTGTCTAAAGGAAATAAGAACAAACAACCTTTTTTCGAGTAGGTAGAATCTTAAGTACTTGCTCAACAAAACTTTTCACACAAACACTTCTCAAAACAATTTTCAAAACAAACTTCGTCACACCCTTGAAGACTGATACAAGGGTTATCACGAAGTAAAACATTTTTTTAAAACAAGCACACACAAGCAATTTTAAAAAGATGAGAAAGTACCTAAGAGCCCATGGAAAACCATAGATAGAAAGGGTGCTAACACCTTCCCTTTCTATAATCTACCCCCGTACTCAGAAATATTCTCGAAAAAGGTTTTTTCTGTTCTTTTTCCTTTTCCGGATTGGATGAAATAAAAGTCGGTCGTGACTCTTACTTACCGCGACATTTGAGAATACAAAATGCAAACCAGTATAACAGTCGGTTCTGCCACCGTATCACAGAACTGGCAACTTTGCTGGGGAAAAATGTATAAAGTGGGGTTTACCTTAGGATCTAGGTCATTTCAAAAATTGCTTTCTTGTTTGTTTGCTTTATTCTTAAATGGTTTTGCTTGGGTTACTATAGATCCTACACCCGGATATGGGGGCACTTATTAGGTAAACAACAATAGATCATGGAGATTGTACAGTGTAGACCGATATGGTTTAAGCGATGGTTGTGTTGGTGTGACACTTTGGTTGGTACCGATATCCTTCGTGGGGAAACAAGGAGAATACGAGGCCACCGCCTGGTGTCGCGAAGCACTAACGGACCTTAGAACCTTAGTTGAACAAACTTGGCCATTAGAAAGTAGTGAGATAGCCGACCTTAGTATGGAGCTAAGGATTGGTTGATACTTGAAATTCTGGCTGCAGATACTCAATGTCACGTTTAATGTTATGACACCGTATCTGACTTACTATATGACAGTAAATACAAAAGCAATAAAGAACACAGTCAATTGTTTACCCAGTTCAGTGTGCAACAACACCTACTCTGGGGGCTACCAAGCCAGGGAGGAAATCCACTATAAGAGATTTTAATTCAGGAATAAACCAACCAGTTTATCTCCTTCACTTAAGACCTACCCAATGCAATTCCAATCTAAGTACAACTTAAACCTGAGTTCCTACTCACCCCCCCTCAATCACAGCAGTGATACATAAACCAATTTGACTTAAGAATTGATGAAGACACTCTTCAAAAAACAAACACTTGATTAAGCTTCACAACTTTTTAATCAAGCAACACAATCACTCGTGCTTCACAGCTTTGAGTGATGCACACAACTAACTTGACTCTGCTTCACAGCTTTAGTCAAGGAACATTCAAACACTCTTGCTTCAGAGCTTTGAGTGCTACACAACCCTTACAATTAGAAACCTATTCCAAGGCACTTATCACAATGATAATTGCTTGGAGTACAATAATCAAATCTATACAGATTACAAATGATCTTCTAATCAATACATGCGATCCTTGAAAAACAGCAGCTCTGTTGAATATATAGCAGCTACAACTTCAGTTAGGGTTTCCAAAAACCTAGGGTTAATTCCGTTTGACCTAAAGACCAGGTCACAGGACTTTATTAACCAGGTTAGGGTTGAGCTAGGTTACCCCTCAGAAAACGCAGGATTCTGTTCAGGAAGGACTGAGTTATTTCCTGAAAAAACTCAGACTTATCCAATCCTGCAATCCTGTTAGTTCAGAACAGGATGTCATAACATCTGTTATGACATCTGAGAAAACATGTCTACTGATTTAGCAAAGTGTGATCATTTTGCAAAATGCTCAGATACACACTTATAAACATCAGTATTTGAATTACAATATTTTTCTGCAAAGGTACCTAATGAGTCAGTACAAACTGAACTAGAATGTTATGACACCAGTCATGACATTCACACATACACTTGGGATTTACCAAAAATGCAAGCCAATACCTAAACACCTACAAACTCCCCCTTTGGCAGATTTTTGGCTAAAGACCCTAAACAATCAGAGATAGATAGCAGCAGAAATAAGTGACAGCAGAAAAATAGAATGTCAAGTACTAATTAAGCAAGTACCAAAATATTCTCCCCCTCTTTAGCCACAAATGGGCCAAAGATACATGTTCATAAAATTATACAGTTATCCAAAGCAAAATAATAAGAGCAGCAGCAGAAAACAACTGAATACACTTCCAAACTCCACCAGATATCAGCACCAACCAGCAACACCACCAAACAGCAATCAACCTTCAAGCACTGTCATCAGACTCAGAGGAGCTAGTTTCTTCAATGTTGAGATGTCCTTCAGCTTCTACACCTTCTTCCCTTCTGTTTTCTTCAGCTTCCTCCTTTTCTAGCCTGGCAATTAGAATTTCTAGGGTCCTTTTTCTAGCATCCAGCTCTTTGCAAGTTTCTTTTAAAATAGCTATGACATCTGATGTCTTGGACTGGGTCTTTACAGACGATGTCTCAGCTGATGTTATGACAATGTCTGGAGCATGAGATCCCTGAAACAGTTTGTAGTGCAGGCCAAGGGCAGGAGCTCTTTTGCAGACTGTATCTCTTGCCACAAGGATATCAGGGTATTGTGCAAGGATGATTCCACAAAGGAGGGAGGGAAAGGCAATTGGTCCTTTGACAGCATAACTGCCAGCATGCTTTAAGGTTTGTTCAAAGATGTACCTCCCATAGTCAAAAGCAGTCTTGGTTCCCACAGCATAGATAAATCTCCCCAATCCTGTGGAGATAGTTGATTTGTGATTTATAGGCACCCAGTTGGCTGCACCTATTTTATGCAAGATGGCAAATTTCATGCTGAGTTTACTAGCATTCAACTTCCCTTTCAAGGGCCAGCACTTTACTTGCCTCGCTGTGATGGTTAGACAAACTTCATTGTCAGTTGCCTCTAGATCAGGACAGTCCTTATTTGTTCTTCCAAGAAACTTGTTGATTTCTGATGGAGAGAACTTGACCCTTCTTCCTCTAACAAAAACACTGTCAAAGTCAGCTGACCTTCCATCAGCACAATCATTTGACAAGTTCACTACAAACTCCTTGACCAGATTTTCATAACATTTGTTAAACTTTATCACTGTCTTCATTAGCCCAGCATTCTTGATCAGGTCCATGATGTCTTTGCACTCCAAGGCATCATTGTTGAGTTCTCTCTCTAAGGCTATTCTCTTTAAGCAAACATACTTCCATCTGTTTGCATTGTCAGGATGATGAAAAGAGATGTTGTCTGTTGGCACTTCAGGCACTCTAGCAATCTTGCTGGAAGGGAGCTTCCTTTTGATGGGAGTTTCTTCAATATCAATCTCAAATTCTAATTCCTCATCAGAATCAGAAGTTTCAGGTTCTTTACTCTTCTTAGAGATTGGTTGTCTAGAAGTATGCACCTGGGCCTTCTTCCCTTTTGTCTGAATACTTTTCTCAGCCATGCCTTCAGCCTTGGATTTCTTAGCATCAGGTTTATCATTCTGACTACTCTTTCTTTTCATCAATCTCCTAGCTATGCTAGGGTTCACATTAGCAATCAGTTCATTATCTGAGTAATCTTCATTCACATCAATGATAGGTGGATCAGCAGCCTTTTCAGAGGGGTTCTGAATGTTGTCTTTTGGTGTCACAACATTCTCAGTGACATCTACATTTTCAGAAACTTCCACATTTGGACTTTCTGATTGATTTAAAGGGATAGAAATCCCCGGTACAGATTGGTTGCCACTCAGTATACTAGTGACCAGCCTAGCAATAGCTTGGTGAACTTGAACTGATCCTTCTCTATTAGGTACAGAAGACGAAGGATGAGAAGAATTACCAGAGGCTGTAGTTTGAGCTCTTCCTGCATGTCTGGTTCTGAGCTTTTTGACTCTGGCTGGGTCAGTTGCCATCTCCCTGAGAGGAGTGACCTCAAGAACTTCAGATTCTATGCATGTAGTGATTGCCCTAGAATCTTGGTCAGATGATGACGATGATGAGGATGACGAAGTCGCCATGGTTGAAGACGATGTCTGAGACATTTTGATTGACTTTGAGTAATGGTAGCAGTTTGAGAAAAATCTTTGATTGGGAGGAGGAAACAGGTTGCAAGGATGAGAGAGGTAGGGGGTAAAAGGGAGTCTCTTCAACTTCTTAAAGATTTTGAAGGAATTGTGAAAGAATATGATTAACCCACTAAATATAGACTTAATAAAATTAATCCCTTCAACCTTTGTTTTAAGCAAAATGAATTGCTATAATTTCTCATGTTGGTGAATACCCAACCTGCCCCTCAAATTTTCAAGTTTATTTCCAACAAGAGCCTTGGTAGAAGAATCAGTCAGCTGAAGCTTAGAGAAACTATGTTCCAGTTTAAATGACTTCTTCTCTTCAAAGTCAATAGGGTTCAAGGAAATGTTGATTGTTTTCAATTGTCACAACACAATGTCACAACATCTTGTGTAACATCGTACTCAGGGAGCATCTGTTTTGACCAGATGTTTTGAGAACAGAATTTATTAGACTTGTTATTTCCAACATCCTTGTCAAGATGACTTAAGGTTCTGACAACACATCCTTCTTCAAGTTTATTTGCCACATCACAGATATTATCAACATGTAGTTTTGGAGTTCTTCTGACAGCTTCCATAGACATAGCTCTTTTCATTCTTCTTGGATGAAGGAGACCAAGCTTATGCTGCCACAGTTTCATCTCTTTTTCTTCTTTGATGATTTGACACATAGTGGAGATATCAGTGTTCTCAGGCTGCCACACGTAACAGTTATCTTTGGATTTGATTCCTCTCATTACAACTTCTAGTTTTTTATTAATTACTAGACATTCAGATCTTGAGAAGTTGACCTTGAATCCTAGATCACATAATTGACTGATACTAATGAGATTAGCAGTCAACCCTTTTACCAGCAGTACTTTATTCAGACTTGGAACTCCAGGGCAGTCCAAATTACCAACTCCTTTGACTTCACCTTTAGCACCATCTCCAAAGGTCACAAAACTGGTGGTGTGAGGCATAACATTATTGAGGAGATTTTTGAATCCAGTCATGTGTCTGGAACATCCACTGTCAAAGTACCAATCTTCCTTTGCAGAGACCCTCAGGGAAGTGTGAGCTATCAGTGCAGTAGCCTTTTTCTTCCATTTAGGAGCATGTGGTACCTTTTTAGACTTAGGTTTGACACCTGAGTTCTGATTAGGATATCCATGTAGTCTGAAGCAGAAGGGCTTTATGTGACCATATCTCCCACAATGATGACATTTCCATCTTTGGTACCTTTTCTTCATATGTCTCTGTTCCTGATGTTGAGAGTTGTGTTGAGACATCTGTTTTGACATTTGCTTACCAGTACCAGATTTCTTTGCTTCCATAAATCCTAGTCCAGATTTATTTCCCACATTTTGTCCAACCTAAAGGATCTCTTCCAATTTGTCTGTTCCATTAGTCAACATCTTGACAGATTTGGTCATTTGATTCAGTTGTGAGTTTAGCAATTGAACTTCTTCTTCTAGATGACTTATAGTTTCAAGATTTACCCTTTTTTCAGCCTCCAGCTTTATAATGAGTTTTGATTGTTTCTCATTCTGCACACAGACTTCAGCACTTCTGATACACAATTTCTTGTAGGTATCAGCCAGTTCTTCAAATGTCACTTCTTCATCACTAGTGTCACTTTCAGAAGTACAAACACTAGTTAGGGCAGTAACTAGTTTGGCAGATTCTTCTTCAGAATTACTTTCTGAATCATAGTCAGACCAAGTAACAGTCATTCCTTTCTTTTGTTTCTTAAGAAAGGTAGGACATTCAGCTCGAATATGTCCATATCCTTCACATCCATGGCATTGAATACCTCTGCCTTGGTTTCCCTTATCTTCTGACCTTGGTCTTCTACTGGAACTGTCAATGTCAGAGGGAATGTTATGAACATTAGACCTTGACTTTGGGTCCATTCTTTTGATGAGCCTGTTGAACTGTCTTCCAAGCATGGCAATAGCTTCTGATATGTTTTCTTCTTCATCCTCCTTGTATTCAACATCAGTGTTGGATACAAGTGCTATGCTTTTGTTCTTCTTGTCACCATTATCAGTGATCCCCATCTCAAAAGTCTGAAGAGACCCAATAAGTTCATCCACTTTCAACTTGCTAATGTCCTGGGCTTCCTCTATGGCAGTTACCTTCATTGCAAATCTTTTAGGCAAGGATCTGAGAATCTTCCTCACCAGTTTTTCTTCTGACATCTTTTCTCCCAGTGCTCCTGAGGAGTTGGCAATCTCCAAGATGTTCATGTGAAACTCATGAATGGTTTCATCTTCCATCATTTTTAGATTCTCAAATTTGGTAGTCAACATCTGAAGCCTTGACATTTTTACTTTGGAAGTGCCCTCATGAGTAGTTTTGAGAGTGTCCCAAACTTCCTTGGCCAGTTCATATTGATGTACTAGTCTAAAAATGTTTCTATCAATTCCATTGAACAAGGCATTTAAAGCTTTTGAATTTCCCAGAGCTAACTCATCTTCTTCTTTACTCCAATCTTCCTCAGGCTTCAGACTGATTGTCCCATCTATCTCAGTTATGGTGGGATGAATCC
Source organism: Vicia faba (assembly GCA_948472305.1). NCBI lineage: Eukaryota > Viridiplantae > Streptophyta > Magnoliopsida > Fabales > Fabaceae > Vicia > Vicia faba. The sequence goes on from OX451735.1 coordinate 246,114,153, forward strand.
ATCCTTTGTCAGCAGCTCTCCAAGCCTTTTTGTCCAGAGATTTTAGGAAGGCAATCATACGAGGTTTCCAGTAGTCATAATTGGTTCCGTCCAGAATGGGTGGTCTATTTCCAAAAACTCCTTCTTTGTCCATAGTGCCAGAAAGTGATATCCCTAGATCTCACCCAGTAATACAGGCAGGGTGCCTGCTCTGATACCAATTGAAATTCTGGCTGCAGATACTCAATGTCACGTTTAATGTTATGACACCGTATCTGACTTACTATATGACAGTAAATACAAAAGCAATAAAGAACACAGTCAATTGTTTACCCAGTTCAGTGTGCAACAACACCTACTCTAGGGGCTACCAAGCCAGGGAGGAAATCCACTATAAGAGATTTTAATTCAGGAATAAACAAACCAGTTTATCTCCTTCACTTAAGACCTACCCAATGCAATTCCAATCTAAGTACAACTTAAACCTGAGTTCCTACTCACTCCCCCTCAATCACAGCAGTGATACATAAACCAATTTGACTTAAGAATTGATGAAGACACTCTTCAAAAAACAAACACTTGATTAAGCTTCACAGCTTTTTAATCAAGCAACACAATCACTCGTGCTTCACAGCTTTGAGTGATGCACACAACTAACTTGACTCTGCTTTACAGCTTTAGTCAAGGAACATTCAAACACTCTTGCTTCAGAGCTTTGAGTGCTACACAACCCTTACAATTAGAAACCTATTCCAAGGCACTTATCACAATGATAATTGCTTGGAGTACAATAATCAAATCTATACAGATTACAAATGATCTTCTAATCAATACATGCGATCCTTGAAAAACAGCAGCTCTGTTGAATATATAGCAGCTGCAACTTCAGTTAGGGTTTCCAAAAACCTAGGGTTAATTCCATTTGACCTAAAGACCAGGTCACAGGACTTTATTAACCAGGTTAGGGTTGAGCTAGGTTACCCCTCAGAAAACGCAGGATTCTGTTCAGGAAGGACTGAGTTATTTCCTGAAAAAACTCAGACTTATCCAATCCTGCAATCCTGTTAGTTCAGAACAGGATGTCATAACATCTGTTATGACATCTGAGAAAACCTGTCTACTGATTTAGCAAAGTGTGATCATTTTGCAAAATGCTCAGATACACACTTATAAACATCAGTATTTGAATTACAATATTTTTCTGCAAAGGTACCTAATGAGTCAGTACAAACTGAACTAGAATGTTATGACATCAGTCATGACATTCACACATACACTTGGGATTTACCAAAAATGCAAGCCAATACCTAAACACCTACAATACTCGATGCTACACTCATTGAGATCAGACTTTCAGGATATTTAGGCCCTAAGAAAAGATTGCTTGAGCTGAGACAATGCCTGATAAAGGATGGTCAGTGATATTGAGATCCCTTAGAACCCGATTACTTTTTAAGACAGGTTTGAAACAAACTAAACTTCAAGAGGTTATGACCTTTAACCTCATGCAAGCCTTAAACCTAAGGACTTGGTGTGATTTGACTGTGTTTTTTATACCTGTGGTTTATCATGACATCATGCATCATAACATAGCATCCATTCTTATTGCACTAACCATTTCAAAGACCAAGCGAATTTATCTTTGTATTATTTTGCAGATTATGGCTTCCGTTTGTAGAAACACTATCTGAATCAGCTTTGTGAAGATACCTTCCCAACTCAAAGAGCTAGTGTCAAGGGTTTCTGAAACTTCTGCGTTCACTAAGAGACATGACTATCAGTTGGTGCCTACCTTGGAAGAATTCTCTCAGCTGTTGGATATACCCATTCTTGAACAGTTGCCCTTCACAGGTCTAGAAGAAGTTCCTAAGCCAGAAGTCACTGCCTCAGCTTTGCATCTGAAACGGGATGACGTGGTATCCAATTGGGAAACAAGAAGCGGAGTCAAGGGTTTTCTAGCTACGTTTCTGATAGAAAAGGCCCAACTATTTTGGGATGATATGGATTTTCAGGCTTTTGAGGAGGTTTTGGCTCTTCTAATCTATGGGTTAGTCCTATTCCCTAATATGGACTCATTCGTAGATGTGAATGATATCAAGATCTTCCTCTCCCGCAACCCTGTGCCTACCTTGCTCAGAGATATTTTGCACGCTCTCCATACTCGTACCATGAAGAGAAGAGGGGTTCTTATGTGTTGCATGCTATTGCTGTTGAGGTGGTTTATTTCTCACCTCCCTAAGTCTGTACTGAAGAATGAAGAAGGTTTGGTTTGGTCACAAAGGATAATGTCACTCGCTCACATGGATATTCTCTGGTGTTCCCGAGCTATGGAAAACACTTCTATTATTGACCTCTGCGGGGAGTACCCTAATGTCCCATTACTTGGTATCAAAGGGGGTATAACCTAAAATCCTTGTTTAGCTCTGCGACAATTTGGTTACGCTAGAAGAGATGGTCCCCATGAGTTACTTATCGAGGGCATTATATTCAACTATGAGGATGATGTTCAAGAGTATTGCCGGAGGTTCATACGAGCTTGGGGCATGGTAAACAGGACTGGCGCCAAGGCTTTGGGGCCAAAGGCTTCCATTCCTATGGAACCTTACCTCCAATGGGTACGAGCTCGCGCTCAGAAGCTTATGATGCCCTATGTGGCCGTTTTACCAGTGATTGTGGAACTCACTACTGAAGGGGGGTATTCCTTACACGGTTCTCTATCCTTATATGCCCACTGATCTTGGGGAATTACAGAGGTCTTGGATTCAGTTGATGAAGGAGCGGGATACTTACAGGGATCAGTTCCATGCTCAGGAGAGGAAGGTTTTAGAGCTCACAAAGCAGCTCCACGAGGAAAAAGGACTCAATGATTATCTCGGCACAAAAAGGAAGCATCCATGGGAATTTTGATTTCTTTTCTAGTTTTAGATTTGTTTTTAATTGTAACCCCAAAAAGGGCATTTGAACCTTGAATTCATCTAATAAATTTTTTGTTTTACTTTGGCTCACAAATTTAAATTTCTCAAAGTCTTTGAAATCATTGCATACGCATCACATTCATAGCATTGCATGTACATGTACCATTACAGGTTTCTCATCTTCTTTGCTGTTTATTTCAGCAGAAATGTCTTCCGAACAAAGCATCAAGGACCTTCAGGCACAGAACGCCCAGTTCCAACAAATGTTCATAAGTCTGGCAAAAGGGCAGGAGGATCTGAAAGCCATCATCCTGAAAGAGAAAAAGAAAAAGATGAAGTCTTCCGGTATTCTGAATATGGGCAGAAGGTTTGGAGAGCGGTTGAAGCGACAAGTCGATTTGACCTCTTCATCCAAAGAAGGGGAGAATCAAGAAGAAGAGACAAGGGAAAAGGATCCCAGTCCTACAGTTTCTGACAATGATACCGACTATAATGATGGGCAATATCATCCTGCTGAGGATAGATACAAGCAGTTGGAAGATCGTTTTAGTGCCATGGAAGTTCAGAGGATACCTGGACTGGATTTTGAAGAATTGGGATTGGTGTCGGGAGTGGTCATTCCGCAGAAGTTCAAAACTCCAGTTTTTGCTAAGTATGATGGGTTGTCCTGCCCAAAGCTCCATCTCCGTTCTTATATCAGAAATATCCAGCCCCACACTGCTGATAGAAATATGTGGGTTCATTTCTTTCAAGATAGTCTATCAGGGACTCAGCTTGAATGGTTCTACCAGCTGGAGGGAGCCAATGTCCGAAATTGGGAAGATCTGGTTGTTGCTTTCTACAAGCAGTATCAATACAACATCGACCTTGCTCCTACTCGTACTCAACTCCAGAGTATGTCCATGGGTGCAAGTGAAGGCTTTAAAGACTATGCACAAAAATGGAGAGACTTGTCTGGAAGAGTTCAACCCCCGTTGTCTGATAGGGAGTTGGTTGATATGTTTTTGGGGACGCTATCTAGTCCATTTTTCAATCATTTGGTCGGCAGCTCGTCAGCTGGTTTCACCGAGTTGATTCTAACTGGAGAAAGAGTAGAAGCTGGGATTCGGAGCGGCAAGATACAGAAGGATACCTCTTCGAGCTCAGTAAAGAAGCCTTTTGCTGGTAAGAAGGAAGCCAGTGCCATCTATAGCCCGAGGGGCCAAAGCAGGGCTGAACATCGTCAGACAGTAAGTGTCGTAATGATATCTAGGCCTGCAGTTGCTCCACAATGCAACAATCAACAAAAAGTGGAAAGACCATAACAGCAGTTTACCCGAATCAACATGATATTGGCTGAAGTTCTACCTCGTCTGCTGAGATCCAACTTGGTAACCTTGAAAGAGGCTCCCAAGAATCCAAATACTATATCTCCCCGATATAATCCAAATGCTCGGTGTGCCTATCATTCTGAGAGTCCTGGCCATGATACCAATGACTGTTGGGCTCTAAGGAATAAGGTACAAGATCTGATCGAAGCCAAGGAAATTGAGTTTGATGCTCCGGAGAAGCCCAATGTCATAACAGCTCCCATGCCTAAGCACGGTAGTGGAATTTATGTTGTTGATACAGACTTGTTTGTGACCTTGGTGGATGAAGTTTCTACTCCTCTCATGACTATGAAGAATAATTTGCTGTTGGCCAGTTTATTTCCGGGTTGTGGTGAAGGTTGACACATGTGTTCGTTTCTACCTTCTGGTTGCCGTTTGCTGAAGTTAGGTGTTCAACGCCTGATGGACAACAAAGAAATTTTGTTTGAGAAAACTTTGGTTCCTGTTGTTCCATCAAAAGACATTTCCATTATAACCATTTCTGCCAATCCTTCCAAGGTCTCCTCGAGAAGACCTGTTAGGATTACATCTGCTCCAAGAATTTCTCCGCTGATAATCACTGTTCCAGGTCCTGTCCCGTATGTCTCAGACAAAGCAGTCCCCTAACATTATGGTGCCGATATGTACTATCATGGCATCAAACAAGATTTGAAAGATGAAGAGGTTGATCCTGATATTGGTAACATTGTCGGAACCAGCAAAGTTACCCGAAGTGGAAGGGTCTTCTCCCCCGAGATTTCCCCTAAGACCATCAACAAGCCTATTGTCATTCCATCTGTTTTTCCTGCTGGTACATCAACTACTGCTCCTGTTCTTACTCCAGTTATTACCCCTATCGGAGAATCGTCTTATACCCGCGGAAAAGAAATTATAGGTGAGCCTTCCCGGACGAAGGCGCCTAGGAAAATTGATGTGGAAGCCTCTAAGCAAGAGATAGAGGAAATATTGAAAATAATTAAGAATAGTGACTACAATGTGGTCGAGCAGCTGGGGCAGACCCCATCAAAGATATCCATGTTGTCTTTGTTGTTGTGTTCCGAAGCCCATGCGAAGTCTTTGATTGCATTCCTCAAGACTGCACATGTGCCGCAAGAAACTTCAGCTGATCAGTTCAAAGATTGTGTGGCCAGCCTTACTACTGATAATGGGTTGGGTTTTACAGATGCAAACTTAACACCAAAGGGAAGGAAGCATAATGATGCCCTGCATGTCTCGATTGAATGTTGGGGCACCACTATGGCTCATGTGTTGGTAGATATTGGGTCTTTGCTGAATGTTCTGCCGAAGAAGGCATTGGATCGGTTGGATTGCAAGGGTTTGACTCTAAAGCCTAGTAACATTGTGGTAAGGGCTTTTGAAGGATCAAAGAGAATGGTGCACGGGGAGGTGGACATCCCTGTCAAAGTGGGTTCTCAAACTTTTGGATCCACATTTTATGTGATGGATATCAGGTCGTCGTATTCCTGTTTGATGGGTCGCCCTTGGATCCACGAGGCTGGGGCAGTTACTTCCACACTACACCAAATGCTGAAGTATCCGGTGAAAGGGAATATTGTCACTGTGCAGGGTGAAGAGGAGTATATGGTGAGCCACCTCAATTCCTTCTGGTACATAGAGATGGAAGGGGAATTCATAGAAACTCCTTGTCAGAACTTCGAAGAGGTCCCTCAGATCTTAGCATCGACTGAAACTACTACCAACAGCAAACCTCCTCTGAAGATGGCTTCCCTCAAGGACGCTAGGGTCGTGGTTGAAGAAGGTGGGTGTGCCAATTGGGGTCAGCTCCCTGATTTCACTCACAAAACTGACAAATTTGGTTTGGGCTTTACTACAGGGGCTCAAAGGGCTGTTCGACGCACTCGGGATGGAGGACCTCCCCTACACATCAATAATTGGGGAATTAATGCCATTGAAGACAGCAAGGAAGACTCAGACATTGACAACTGCATCTACCTAACTACCAATGGTGGACCGAGTAACTGGACGGCTAGGGATTTTATACCAGTTTCTTTTATTCCGCAGTAATTGTCTTACTTGTTTTGAGAGTTTTAATAAACAATTTAAAACTTTACGGCCTTGTGCCTTGCCCGAGGCACATTGGTTTTGCTTGTGAGGGCTATTATTTGTCATTTCATATATCATTAATAAAGCATTAGATGTTTCTTGCATACAAATTTTGCGCTCTCTATTTTTCTTTTCTGTTTTCCACTTTATCCAAACAACTTTTCTCTTACACACACTCACGTATCATAATGCAGATCCATGTCCACTCTAGATCCCATTGATAGCAGCTCTGCTATTGCCAGTTATGACTTCAAAAATCCGATCAACCAAGCCTAGGATGAAGGTGAGGATGATTGTGAGGTGCCTGGAGAACTTGCTAGACTATTACAGCAGGAAGAAAGGGCCATACAGCCTCATGAAGAGTCAGTTGAGATATCGAACTTGGGTACTGAGGAAGACAGAAAAGAGGTTAAAATAGGTGCAAATCTGGAGCTTAGCGTCAAACAGAGGTTGATACATATGTTGCACGACTATGTTGAGATCTTCGCTTGGTCCTATGAAGACATGCCTGGTTTGGACACTGATATTGTGGTACATCGCCTGCCGACTAAAGAAGACTGTCCTCCGATTAAACAGAAGGTTCGTCATATGCACCCTGAAATGTCAGAGAAGATCAAGGCAGAGGTCATGAAACAGTTTGACACAGGATTCTTAGCTGTCACTTCATATCCACAGTGGGTTGCTAACATCGTTCTGGTACCTAAGAAGGACGGTAAAGTACGAATGTGTGTGGATTACAGACATTTGAACAGGGCAAGCCCCAAGGATGACTTCCCACTTCCTCACATTGATGTTCTGGTCGACAACACCGCACAAAATAAAATCTTCTCCTTCATGGATGGTTTCTCTGGCTACGACCAGATCAAGATGGCTCCTGAAGACATGGAGAAGACAACCTTCGTTACACAGTGGGGCACCTTTTGCTACAAGGTGATGCCTTTTGGATTGAATAATGTTGGGGCAGCTTATCAGCGCACCATGGTCGCTTTGTTCCATGATATGATTCACCATGAGATCGAAGTTTATGTTGATGATATGATAGCCATGTCTCAGACTGAGGAAGAGCACCTTGATCATCTCCAAAAGTTGTTCGACAGGTTTAAGATATATAAGCTGAGGTTGAATCCGAACAAGTGCACCTTCAGGGTAAGGTCTGGTAAGCTTCTGGGTTTCATTGTCAATGAAAAAGGCATCCAAGTAGATTTTACAAAGGTAAAAGCTATAAAAGAAATGCAAGATCCCCGTACAGAGAAGGAAATTAGAGGTTTCTTGGGATGCCTGAATTATATCGCCAGGTTCATTTCACATCTGACTGCTACTTGTGAGCCAATCTTCAAGCTTATGAAGAAAGATCAAGTGGAAAAGTGGAATGATGAATGTCAGACCGCTTTCGAAAGAATCAAGGAATATCTTCAAGAAACACCAATTCTGATGCCTCCAGTTACTTCTTACCCACAGTGGGTGGCCAATGTGGTTCCTGTGCCAAAGAAGGATGGTAAAGTTCGAATGTGTGTTGATTACATGGATCTGAACAGGGCAAGCCCCAAGGATGATTTCCCTCTACCTCATATCGATGTTCTGGTTGATAACACCGCACAGCATAAAGTCTTCTCCTTTATGGATGGTTTCTCCGGTTATAATCAGATTAAAATGGCTCCCGAAGACATGGAGAAGACAACCTTTTTTACTCAATGGGGTACCTTTTTCTACAAGGTCATGCCTTTTGGATTAAAGAATGCTGGGGCAATGTATCAGCGCGCCATGGTCACTTTGTTCCATGACATGATCCATCATGAGATTGAGGTATACGTTGAATACATGATTGCAAGATCCCATCCTGAGGAAGAGCATCTTGACCACCTTCAGAAGCTATTTGACAGGTTGAAGTTGTACAAGCTGAGGCTAAACCCGAACAAGTGCACCTTCGGGGTGAGATCTGGTAAGCTGCTGGGTTTCTTCGTAAGCGATAAAGGTATTCAAGTGGATCCTGCAACGGTGAAGGCTATACAGGAAGTTCCAGCTCCCGAACAGAAAAAGAAGTCAGAGGCTTTCTGGGACGTTTGAATTACATCGCCTGATTCATCTCGCACCTAACTGCTACTTGTGAGCCAATCTTCAAGCTATTGAAGAAAGATCAAGTGGTAAGATGGAATGATAAATGTCAGACCGCTTTCGAAAGGATCAAAGAATATCTCCAAGAACCACCTATTCTGATGCCTCCAGTGGAAGGGAGACCTTTGATCTTATACTTGACAGTACTCGACAACTCAATGGGGTGCGTGTTGGGGCAGCATGACGAGTCTGGCCGAAAAGAGCATGCTATTTATTACCTTAGCAAAAAGTTTACCGACTGTGAGACCCTACTCACTGCTCGAGAAAACTTGCTGCACTTTGGCATGGGCTGCTCGCCGACTGAGACAGTATATGCTGACTCACACTACTCTATTGATTTCAAAAACAGATCCAATCAAGTATATCTTCGAGAAGCCTGCCTTGTCCGGAAGAATAGCAAGATGGCAGATGATATTGACCGAGTATGACATCCAATACACGACCCAAAAGGCAATCAAGGGAAGTGTGTTGGCAGATCATTTGGCACATCAGGCAATGGACGATTACCAGTCTATGAACTTTGAATTTCTGGATGAGAATATCATGTTGGCAACTGACTGTGAGACACCTGGACCGGATGAAGGACCTGAGGAAGGATCCCGATGGCCTATGTACTTTGATGGAGCTTCGAACGCTTTGGGTAATGGCATTGGCACCGTGATCATATCTCCTAAAGGCTCTCATACTCCATTTAACGCCCGACTATGTTTCAACTGCACCAACAATATGGCGGAGTATGAAGCGTGCATCATGGGTCTTCGAGCAGCAATTGACCTAAGGATTAAGTTCTCGAGTGTTTTCGGAGATTCCGCTCTCGTGATCAGCCAGATCAAAGGCGAGTGGGATATGAAACATCCTAATATTATTCCTTACAAGGAGTATGTGTTTACATTGCTTCCGCACTTCAAAGAGATAACCTTTGAACACTTCCCTAGAGAGGAGAATCAGTTGGCGGACGCGCTGGCTACGATATCTTCTATGTTCAAAGTCAATTGGGACAACGAAGCTCCCTAGATTATCATTGAAAGGTTGGATGAACCTGCACATTGCTGTGACATTGAGACTGAAGAGGTAGCAGATAAACCCTGGATTCATGAGGTGAAGAGATACCTTGAGGCTCAGGAATACCCCGAGGGTGCATCTGTTAATGACAAGAAGTTTCTGAGGAGGTTCGCGGCGAAGTTCTTCATCAGCAATGGCATTCTTTACAAGCGTAACCATGATACGACCTTACTGCGATGTGTGGATAAGAACGAGGAAGAAAGGATCATGGCAGAATTACATGAAGGCACTTTTGAAACTCATTTCAGTGGACATACCATGGCAAAGAAAATCCTTCGGGCAGGATATTATTGGTCCATAATGGAAGTCGACTATTATCAGCATTCTTAGACCTGTCACAAGTGCCAAGTCTATGCTGATAAGGTGCACATACCTCCAGTACCTCTGAATGTCTTGACAGCCCCGTGGCCTTTTGCAATGTGGGGCATTAATATGATCGGCAAGATCAGACCTACGGCATCCAACGGGCATCGTTTCATCCTGGTAGCTATTGATTACTTTACGAAGTGGGTTGAAGCAGCTTCCTTTGCTACTGTAACCAAGAACGTTGTGGCATGGTTCATTCGACATAATCTGATTTGTCGATATGGTGTACCCGAGAGGATCATTACAGATAATGGTACAAATCTCAACAATAAGATGATCACCGAGCTCTGCAAGCATTTCAAGATGCAGCATCACAACTCTTCTCCCTACCGGCCGAAGATGAATGGGGTTGTCGAAGCGGCTAATAAGAACATTAAGAAGATTGTGCAGAAGATGACAGTGACATACAAAGATTGGCACGAGATGTTACCATTTGCTCTTCATGGGTACCGCACCTCAGCGCAGACGTCAACAGGGGCAACACCCTATTCCTTGGTATATGGTATGGAGGCCGTATTACCCATTGAAGTTCAGATACCCTCTCTTCGGATTATGAAGGATGAAGGTTTGAGCGAAGATGACTGGATTCAGACTCGGCTTGATCAACTGAACTTAATCGATGAGAAAAGACTTACTGCTATCTGTCATGGTCAGACGTATCAAAATCGGATGATCAAGGCATTTAATAAGAAAGTTAGACGACAAGAGTATCAAGTTGGGGACCTTGTTATCAAGCGCATTATACTGCCACAAGGTGATCCCAGGGGCAAATGGACCCCTACTTACGAAGGGCCATTTGTGGTTAAGAATATCTTCTCAGGAGGAGCTATGATTCTAACCACCATGGATGGTGACGACCTTCCTCATCCCGTCAATATAGACATAGTGAAAAAATACTACGCATAATCAACGACCCGCTAGGTCGACTGGCCTAGGCAAAAATAAGGGCTTCCCGGCGAACCAAAAGGGTTCGGGAAAAAATAAGGGATGAAAATGAAAAAATCTGTACACCCGGCAAGTCAAAAACCTGAAAAGGCGGCTTGGGCAAAAAAGGGTATCCCGGTGGACTGAAAACCCGAAAGGGCGGTCCAGGCAAAAATTAGGGATCAAAGCGTAACACTATGTCTCATTGGATCACCTTGCAACCAGACTTCGATATCGACTATCAAGCTCGGATGACACTAATCAATCTGATCCACCTTCAACCAAGTAGCAAAGTGATGAGATGTTCGAGGACATAAAGGAAATAGCAGAGTTGGAACCCAGTGGAATTATTCACATAGCTGTTTTGTTTAATTTTTCACAAAATTGTATAAATTCTATTTGTTCGGCGGCGTTCTCTTAATAGGACGTCAGCCTCTTGTACAAAAACGCCTATTTACAGGCCAAACTCCAAAATCAATACAATTCATTTTCAAAGAAATTTCAAACTGTTTTTCCCTTATCTGTTTTGTTTTGCAAAGAACGTCCATTGTTCATTTTTGATATATGCATTTGACATTAATTGCCGCTCATAAATATTTACATGCGAAAAAAAGACGATTACTGGTAATGTCAGAAACAGGGGAAAATGAGAAATGTCCAAACTGTACAATTGCTCTATCCACCAGGTACAAAGGTAGATTCAGCTGAAGAATAGGGCTAAGGTGCTTTCACTCCCCGTAGAGTAAGACAGTAATGTTAACTCTCCCCAGCTGAGACTTGCAACTATGAATGAATCGGTAATATTCTCCCCAAGCAGAGTTTATCTACCATCAGCACTGAAAGGTCTTAATATTCCCCAATGGAGTATAAGAATATTCCCCGGCAGATTACAAGATATCCCCAGTGGAGTTAAAAAATTTCCCAGCGCAGCCTGAAAAAGCTTCCCCAGTGGAATCTGGAGAGTCATCCCCAGTAGACTTTGGAAGATTTTCCCCTGAAGAACTCAAAGGATTATCCCCATTAGAGTCTAAAAGGTTATCCCCAGCGAAGTCGAAACTGAAAGATCATCCCCAGCAGAGTTCTTTCCTTTCCCAGACAGAATTCAAATCCCCGGCAGGATCCAATATCACCAACAACGGTAATTCATCCCCAACGGAATTTATCGGTGGAATCCTCAATAGAGCATCTCCTCCCCACAGAGTAATTTCCTCATCAGTTTATTCCCCAACGGATTTATCCTCTCCTGCAGGTTTATTCTCGCAATCATCTTCGTTCACCATCCCAACAGAAACGAAGAATTCAGCTCTTTTCTCCAACAACTATCCGAGATTTATTTTCCCCAGCTAAAAACATTACATTTCCATACATCATGATACATGCATATACGCATCATACAGCACAATCTTATTTATTTTGAGAACATCATTGCTTGATATATCATGCATTGCATATGACTGATCTTTACCTTTCAGAAAGGATGCAGTTAAGTTCTCAGCTATGTCGAACTACTGACCGGTTCTTAAATCTCAACTGAATTAGTTTTGGTTGAATTACAGATAAGGTTCTAAATCTAGACAATTTTCCTCCGTCGAAGTGTGGACGAGTTCTTAAATCTTAACAGAATTATCCTCCGTTAAAGTATAGACAGTCCTAGATCTCGATGAAGATGTTTCCCTCAGTCGAAGTACTGACCGGTTCTTAAATCTCAACTGAATTAGTCTCGGTTGAATTACAGATAAGGTTCTAAATCTCGACAATTTTCCTCCGTCGAAGGGTGGATGAGTTCTTAAATCTCAACAGAGTTATCCTCCATTGAAGTACAGACAATCCTAGATCTCGATGAAGATGTTTCCCTCAGTCGAAGTACTGACCGGTTCTTAAATCTCAACTGACTTAGTCTCAGTTGAATTACAGATAAGGTTCTAAATCTCGACAATTTTCCTCCGTCGAAGTGTGGACGAGTTCTTAAATATCAACAGAATTATCCTCCGTTGAAGTACAGACAGTCCTAGATCTCGATGAAGATGTTTCCCTCAGTCGAAGTACTGACCGGTTCTTAAATCTCAACTGAATTAGTCTCGGTTGAATTACAGATAAGGTTCTAAATCTCGACAATTTTCCTCCTTCGAAGTGTGGACGAGTTCTTAAATCTCAACAGAATTATCCTCCGTTGAAGTAAAGACAGTCCTAGATCTCGATGAAGATGTTTCCCTCAGTCGAAGTACTGACCGGTTCTTAAATCTCAACTGAATTAGTCTCGGTTGAATTACAGATAAGGTTCTAAATCTCGACAATTTTCCTCCGTCGAAGTGTTTACGAGTTCTTAAATCTCAACAGAATTATCCTCCGTTGAAGTACAGACAGTCCTAGATCTCGATGAAGATGTTTCCCTCAGTCGAAGTACTGACCGATTCTTAAATCTCAACTGAATTAGTATCGGTTGAATTACAGATAAGGTTCTAAATCTCGACAATTTTCCTCCATCGAAGTATGGACAAGTTCTTAAGTCTCAACAGAATTATCCTCCGTTTAAGTACAGACAGTCCTAGATCTCGATGAAGATGTTTCCCTCAGTCGAAGTACTGACCGGTTCTTAAATCTCGACTGAATTAGTCTCGGTTGAATTACAGATAAGGTTCTAAATCTCGGCAAAGTTCCTCCGTCGAAGTATGGACGAGTTCTTAAATCTCAACTGAATTATCCTCGGTTGAATTACAGACAGTTCCTAAATCTCGATGAAGATGTTTCCCCCCAGTTGAATTACGGACAAGTTCTTAAAACTCAGCAGAGATTTTCTCTCGGTTGAAGTACAGGCAAGTTCCTAAATCTCAACAAAGATTAGGCTCCCCAGCGAAATCTTCTACAACAACAGGTATGCAAGTTCTCGCTAAGGAATCTCTTATGCGATCAACACCCCTACAGATGGCATCTTTAAGCCCATCCTCTTCACCAATCTCCAAATGGCATCTATAAGCCCATTTCCGACATCACAAGGCTGATACCACTTCATGCGAGTGCAAATTTCTGGGCACTCTAGTGTTCAATCATCTTCCACCTTTGGATCACGAAAGGCATGAAATCCAATCTACATCCTCAGGTTTAAGAAGATTGAACAGGGTCAGCTGTTGTACCCCAAAATTTTCCCTCCCATATTTCTCAAGACATTGCAATAAAAATATCCAAGTGGCTCAAGGAAGCTCAAGAGTTGGTCAGACAAGCTATCTCATAAGACAGTCTACCCCAAATTAGGGTTTGTGTTGCATCAAGATCCTTGAGTCCAAATGACCTCAAGTGCTCCCCAATGTACTAATATGCTCTCAAGATCATCCATGTCAAATTTCAAGCCTTGCAGAGAAAGTTTGCTCAGTCAATTGTTCAAAGGGTCCAAAAATCGACTATGCTAGGGCAAAAGTCAACTGTGACCCAAATACAGTCAAACTTCAATATTTTTTGCCAACATTCTCATTTTTAAGGATATTTCATCATTTGATCAAGGTTTGATCATGATTCATCAGGGATTGCTCAAAATTCATCAAGACTCAAAAGTTGCTAAATTAGGGTTTTGTAGGAAAACTCAACTCAACTTTGGCCAAGCATAACTTTCTTATACTTTATGAGAAATGAGCCATCCAAATCTCATTTTGAAGAGGATGAAATTTCCTACAATTCATCTTCATACCCCAAGATCAAAAAATGCACTCACAAGAAGTTATAAATTTGGACATTATAGGTCATTGTTGAAAGTCAACAAAAACACCTTTTTTATGAAAGCTTATAACTTGAGCATAGAATATCAAAATGAGATGAGACCAAAAAGGTTGGTTAGAGGACATCTCAAGCTTTATAAAAAGTCCAAGAACATTTCCAAAAGTTCAAAATTGAAAAAGTTATGCGTTTTTGAAGTTGGATATTTTTGCAAAATTGCCAAAAGTCAACTATCCCCAAAACTTCAAATTTTGTCAAATGGGCCCATTCTTTTCCACTTGATTTGAGCTTGCATCATTTTCCACGTGTCCTAGCTTCAGCCATGAGCCCATATTTCATTTTTATTATTTAATTTGATTTTTAATTGAATTTATTCATTTTAAATCAAATAAAATCATATAAAATCCAAAAACTTTGATAACATAAGATTTTTTGGCTGTTTCAGGCTTTGATTGCAATCATTATCACCATCAAATTCGTATCAAGCCAAACCATGTGCAAAAATATTGAATCAAATCAAATTTGGAAGGTTTAATAATGGAGAATCAAATCAAATTGGCAATCATTATTGGAGCAAGATTTGAATCAAATTTGTTACCCTAATACAAAGGACATTACATAAGCAAGCCAAAGGGGACGAGATCAGGGTTGGAAAGTGCAGAGAGAGGCAGGACAAGATTGGAAAAATTCACTAAAAAGCTTGAGATCAAAATCATAGTTAGAGGTGATTCCTGGGCGTTCACTCAAGCTATTTGGATCCAAAGCAAGCTTGTTCAGACATCCAAACACGTTGTAAGTGTCACGAAACATACCCCTGTTCTTGAATTCGGTTTGATTTATTCTTGCATCTATAACGAAAACTAACTACATATTTGTAATCCTCACAACATTTCCAAGCTATTTGCATCATTCAATTTCATTTATATGGCTTGTATGGCAATTCGCCATAGCTAGGTTTTGCTTGGAGTTTTTGGGCGTTTTTATTTCAGGAACAATTGAAGCACATAATGGACATGGTTGTGACTGGGAGGATGAGACGAACACAACCATGCCTTTGGAATTCGTTTTTGTGACATGTACAGGATTTGGGAGACGGACATGCCTATAGCTACGGACTTCTGTCCGTTGGTATAGGTGTTTGAGGTTTTGGCCACAGACGAGAGGTTGTTGATGATGCGTGGCGTCCCATCATTGGGTCTTTCAAACCACGCGCGCGTTTTTTAATTTATGGCAATAGTTTTGTTTTTTTATATAATATATATTCTTTGCGTTTTATTAACAATTGAATCAACACAGCGTAGTGGCAAGGCAAGCGTGCATTATCCTTCAGGACCTGGGTTCGAATCCCAGGTCCCCCACTTCCTTAATAATTTTGTTCTTTAGGTGATCCAGTGCAGGCTCTATCTTACAACCCACCATACGCCATCATTCATCCAATTTCCAGATGGCCAAAGGCCAAATCTGAGAGTCCAAAGCTGAAGGTCCACCATAGGCAAAATCCAGGCGTGCACACTAGATCCAGAAAGTCAACAAAGGCCAGCCACTAATGGGCCTTCCAATTGTTACTCACACCACTTATTCAGGCCCATACTCCCCTCTCCTTATTTATTTTGTTTATTTATTTTAATTGTTTTATTATTTTTATTTAACTTCTAACCAATCACAAAATCCTTTTTTTCATAAAATAAAAATCACAAAAAATATTTTTTATTTCAAATCAAATTTTAGTCTTTTATTTTTATTAATAAATCTATTAATTAATTAGGTTTTAATTAGAAAATTTTTAATTCCTTTTGTAAATAAATAATTAATTAGATTTAATTAGGTACTAACCATTAATTTAATTAATTTTATTTTTCTTTCTTAAAATAATAAAAATCAAAAAAATATGTCATAATTAATTTTTCATTTAATTAATTTATTAATTTAATTAAGTAATTAATTTAGATTTAGTTTCTTTCTTAAAATAAAAACAAAAAAAATATTTTCTTTAACCAAAAGGGTCAAAACCCTAACCATGCGCCCGATTTAATTTCCCGCACACGTTACTTATTTTTATCCAATAATGTACTTGCTCCCGGATTGTAATAGTTAATAGGACTTTTATTTATTTTTATTGCTTTATTTTATTTTTTTCAAAGGGTTTGTCTTTGGCGATGTAAATACCCAACGCCTTGTAATTTAAATTCCGCATTTTATTTCCGCAAATTATAACGGTTAGATGTTTGATAATAGGGTTGCATGACAAGACTGAATGTTAATCTTAAAATCAATTTAGATCACCCTTCACATGTACAAAGATAAAAATAAACTGAAAACAACACACTCGCACATGCGCACTCTTAGGGTACATCCCACTTTGTTGCCTTCGTACGCGGTCATTGATTATAGGTAGTTTTAGAGGTTTCCCTCTTGTCTAAAGATCATAGTCACCTCGAAACGGTTGCCTCGGAGATTGTTGCCTCAAACAAATGATCTAAGACATTATGGTTATCGCTAAGGCGTCCTAACATTGCTTTAGTGGCCACACGTCCCTCATTCGAATTGACCCTCAAACTCCAACGACGGTGCTACCTACTCATTAATAGTGGGATAGCATTGTCTAAATGAAATTAGCATAGAACGATTCCTTTTTCGAGTAGGTAGATGGTTCTTAGATACTTGCTCTTTCAAAAACAAAACTTTTCACACTTACACTCCTTTTCGAACAAAGTTTTCAAAAACACTTCATTACCCTCTTGAGGACAGAAGCAAGAGTTAAATCAAAGTTTTAAAACAAAAACTTTTTCAAACCCACAAGCACAAAGAAAACAATTTTGAAAACAAATGAGCAAGTATCTAAGAGCCCTTGGATAACCACGGATAGAAAGGGTGCTAACACCTTCCCTTTCTATAATCTACCCCCCGAACCCGAGAAATATCTCGAAAAAGGAATTTTTCTGTGCTTTTTTCCTTTCCTTGTTGAATAAAATAAAAGTCGGTGGCGACTCTTGCTTACCGCGACATTTTGCAAAAACAAATGCAAAACGCAAACCAGCATTCCAAAAAATAGTCAGTTCTTTCCACCGTATCACAGCATGTTTCACCATCCATTCTCGTACTCTCTCTTATGACAGTATGACTGCTCTTGCGTCTCTTTTGTGAGATATTTGCCATGATCCCTTAGGATTGCTCAGATAGGATTATTCCTCGAGCTAGACATTAGGATAAGTTATCAGTGTATGTCCATTTAGGTAGATACTTCCCTTTAAACACTCGACCATAGGACCATCTTTGCATGATAACATTAGGAATTAGATTCTAGATAGTCTCCCTTAGATGTTTTCTTTCTTTTTGCATCCTTGCATTGAAAACTAAAACTTTCTTTTCCCTTAAACTAATAACAAACACTCTCTAACAACTTAAACCCTTTCTTAAGGTAAAAAAACACTAACCAACTACTTTTTTTTTGCCAATCGGCTTTTCTCTTCTAAGAGCGTGTTAGTTCCTTTCTACTACACGTCGTAAGTCTCCAAAGGTCGAGCAACGGTGGAATGATTGAATTTAACATTGTTCGACTAAAAACCACAAACAAACCAAAACTTGTGAGCCGAAATACGACTGCTCTGATTCCTTAAAAGGGATACATAGGCGGAGGCTTTTTGTTAGGCCTAATTGAGCATATCTTTGTAAATATCCCTTTCTTTTTCCCACATTTTCTTTGCATGCATTCCCTTTTCAACTTTAAGCCTTAGACATAGATTTTGACCACACTCTTTAGATTAGAATAACAAGAGTGGATACCATAGAGTACTACGGATGTGTGGGGTGCTAATACCTTCCCCTCGCGTAACAGACTCCCTTACCCGATCTCTACGGTTGCAAGATCGTGATTTCTCCCCTTCAGGTTTACTCGATGTTTACCTTTCCCTTTCAGTGAGATAAAAGACGTTCGATGGCGAATTCATTGATTTTATATCCGATGACTGGTCGGCCGGTTGTTTCAAACACCAAATATTTTTTGTATAATTTAATTAAATCCAAAAAAAAATTCAAAAAGCATTACGGAAATATTTTAATCGACTGCGAACTTCGTCTAACAACTCCGCTATTCACACACCCAGACTGAGTACAAGGGAAATTCAAAACATCTTCGTAATCCATAAAAAACACCAACCAACTGCGAACTACGAATTGGGACTATGATTTCTTATAAGAGGATACGTAGGCATACGACTAAAATCGTGGCGAGTTCCCCTAATAAAAAATTAAAATCTTATTTCTCAAAGATCGCGTTTCTAAACTCTAGTATGCTTGTGAACAAGGTAGATGAGTTGTGCCTAACACCTTCCCTTCGTCTAAAACGAGTCAAACGATTTAGAATCTCTGATATAATTAAGGTTATCCTTTATATTCCCTTCCTTAGGATAAAAATTAAGGGGGACGGCTCTCATTTTAAAACCGGTTACAACACCTTCTTTGGTCTCCCATGAGCAAAAAAGTTTTGTTAATGGTAGAAACATTAAAGACAACATATGCCTTACATCTGAAGTTATCAATATTTTAAAGCAAAAAAATTGCGGTGGAAATGTGGCTCCTTAAAGTTGATATATCTAAAGCCTTTGAAACTTTAAGTTGATCCTTTCTCCTTAAGACTTTAGATGTCTTTGGGTTCAATTGGAAATTCTGCAATTAGATAAAAGTAACTCTTCAATTTGATTATCTCTCAATTGGTATGAATGGTAAAAAAAGTTGTATTCTTCAACTTCTCTAATAGAATGAGACAGGGTGGCCCTCTTGTTGGAAATAATTTATATTTTAGTAATGTCTTGTTGACTAAGTCTGTTAGAGGGTATTTTAGTATTTTATTATACCCTAATGTTTTGTATAAATAGCCTAGTAGTAGGAAGGTCAATGTATTTATTACTCCTTATTTCGTAACTGTCATTTAATATATTCCTTTTGTCTTTCATCTCTCCTTGTGCACCAATAATTGGTATCTAGAGCTCTAGTTCGAAATCCATAGGGAAACATGGGAAACACGAGTGAACAATGAGGTGTTGTGTGATTGAGAATCACATTTTTCTGATTATGTGGGATTTGAGAAACATTGTGTGTTAGTGAATTTTTGAGTGAACTGCACAAGGTTGAAGATGAACGGGAACGAAGATATCAGTTCCAAGCTTCCAGTGTTTGATAGTAAAAATTGGAATCGTTGGAAGATCCAGATGCGTGTGTTGTTCAGTTCTCAAGATGTGTTAGATCTTGTCACTGATCATTATGCTTCATTAGCAGCAGACGCGACGGAGGCACAGAAGACAACACAGAAGGTGATAAGGAAGAAAGATCAGAAAGAATTGTTCTACATCCATCAATGTGTGGGTACGAATGTATTTGAGAAGATTGTTAACTCTGAAACAGCAAAGGCTTCGTGGGACACACTAGTCAGATGTTATGGTAGGACGCATCAGTGAAGAAGGTGAAGCTTCAGTCCCTAATAAAGCAATATGAGAATCTCAACATGAAGGACAACGAGAAAGTTTCTGAGTACATCTCTAGAGTGATTCTGATCACTAATGAGATAAAAGCATGTGGAGAAACTCTTTCTGAACAAGTAATTATAGAGAAGGTATTGAGATCTTTAACTTCTCAATTTGATTAAATTGTGATAGCAATTGAACATTCTAAATATCTGGACACCATGAGAATAGAAGAGTTGCAAAGCTGTCTAGAGGCGCAAGAGTTGCGTCTGACTAAAAGAACTCCTGAGAGAAAAGTTGAGCAGACTCTGAAAGCTTCTTTTGTCAAGAAGGACCAGAAGTAGAGAAAACATGGTAGGTCTCAAAAGTCATAATTCTTCTATTCTAATGAAAAGAAATATCATAAGGAAAAAAATAACTATGACAAGAGAATGGTTCGTTTTTACTGTTATAATAGGTTTGGCCACTTTGCTAAAGATTGTTGGTCAAACAAAGAAGAAGCAAAAATAGTCAGAGGAGATTGAGATGATGAACTTGTGCTATTTATGGCTTATGAATCTGATGAGGGACCGGTGCGATTGTCATTTTCTAATTTTGAAGTGGAAGAAGATGACTCTGAATATTCTGACTCTGAAGGAGTGTTTGGATATGGGTCAGAATCAGAAGATGGCACTGAAGAATCAGAAGATGAGTCAGACTATGAAGAAGATTCTACTTCTAAAGATGAGTCAGAACTTGAAAGTTCTGAAGGTAAGTCAGAGCCATAGGATGAAGAATCTTCTGGAGACTCAAAAGATGAGTCAGATGGTGAATCTGATTCTGATCCAAATTTTGAATCTGGTGGTGACCATGCTTCTAGAAGAGAAAACAATGAAGATATAGGTTCTAGAGGACAAACTTCTAAAGATGATCATGTTTCTGGTGGAAATCATGTCTCTGAAGGTGTACCTTATGAAGTAGAAGCTTCTAAAGGTAATCTAGCCTTTGACAGTGATCATGATTCTAAAAGTGGAAATTCTGAAGGCAGAGCTTCTGAAGGTGATCTAATTTTTGAAGATGGTATTTCTGAAGGTAGTGATTCTGAAAGAGGTCCAGAAGCTAACAAAGGTGGAGCTTTTGGTGGTTGTCAAACTTCTGAAGAAAGTTCAGAAGGAGATTCTTCTTCCCTCTCAAGATACTAAAGGGACTCTGAGGTATGGAGTGTTATTCTCTTCTGGTGTAAGATCAGATGCAGAGCTGATATGCTATCCAGACTCTGATTTGTATGAAGACATAATTGACAGAAGAAATACTTCTGAATATTTTTATTTGTATCTGGAAAGTCCTATTTCTTGGTGCTCTAAGAAGCCACTGGTGGTTGCGTTGTCAACCTATGAAGCTCTCAAGAAGAAAGTGTGGCTTAATGCCATGACAGAAAAACTTGAGACTTTAGAAAGAAACAAGATTTGGGAGTTAACTGAGCTTTCAAAGGAGAAGAAAGTCATTAGCTTCAGATGAGCTTTCAAGCTGAAATCTGTTTTTTTGAATAGGATTGCATTGTAGCATTCAGAAATAGCTGACGGACGTTCTAACAAAGACTATCAAGACTGATCAATTTCTTCGTTTGAGGGATGAAATTGGTGTTGTCAGTTTTGTGTAAATATAAATTAAGGAATGGTTTTGGAAATAATTTATATTTTAGAAATATCTTGTTGACTAAGTCTGTTAGAGGGTATTTAAGTTTTTTATTATACCCTAATATTGTGTATAAATAGTCTAGTAGTAGGCATGTCAATATATCCATTACTCCTTATTTTATAGCCGTCATTTAATATATTTCTTTTGTGCACCAACACCTCTTTCTCCTATTATCTTCTGACTTGCTAATGAAGTCTTAAGTAGAGGAATTTCCAAGTTGGTTGTTGATAAATAAGTTTCTGTTATCAAATGATCTAGATATTATAGTGAGTCCTCTCACACTCTTTACGCCAATGACATCATGATTTTCTATAGAGGGGATTTAAAATCAATAAAAGATCATTGTCGATCTTCTAATTATGTGTGCACAATGTTCAAGTCAATCTTACAATGCCTCTAAGGCTTAAATTTATATTGGAGCTATGAGTACCACCGAGCACAAGATGTTGGTTGATCTTCTTGGTTTTACAATGGTCTACCCTCCTTTTCTGTATCTTGGAGCTCCCATCTTCATTGGTAAACCAAAAATATTCACTTTCAATCAATAGCTGATAGGATCAGATTGAAACTTGCAACTTGGAAGACAAGTCTCCTCTTTATGACCAGAAGAATCTAATTGATTAAATCAGTGTACATGGTATGCTTGTTCATTACTTGTCCATTTATAACTGTCCTAGTAGCATCATCAAAAACACAATATTGGATGAGAAACTCCATAAGAATGGTGACTTGGATAAGAGGAAAGTGGTTGCAATGGTATGGAAGAAATGTTGCAAGAGTTATAAAGAATGTGGTTTTGGCTTAAGGTTTTTAATTATGCAAAATGAAGCTTATAATCTTCACTTATATCGTTCTATGTATCAAGTTAATAAAACTTTAATCCTGAAGAAGTTCAACATATCCATTCACCTCCTATGGCAACCACCTCTTTCAGGTTAGCTCAAATGCAACATTGATGGCATGACAAAGGGAGTTACTTCTTTATGTTCTTGTGGGGATAATTTTAGAAATGAGGAAGCAAATCATGTTGAAAGCTTTGGCTTTCTTTTTTGGGAGAAGGAAATGCTTTGGTTTCCGAATTGGATGCAACAATGTTGGCAATAAAACTTGCTTTTGAGAGAAATTGGAAGTGGCTTTGACCCAAGACTACTTTATGGTGAAACTTTTTTCCAATGCTAACTTGGTGCCTTGGAGAATTAGAACAAGATTGTTAAACTGTTTGACTATTTTTTTTCTTCTGAAATTATGAAATATGAGACAGAAAACTAAATTTAAAAGAGAAAAATAAAAAAATCAAAAATCCTACTAAGAAACTCTCTCAAATATTACACTATAGTGTATAATGGAATAATATTTAAATGAGAAAAGTGTAGGAACAATTTTTTATAATCTATTATCAAAAGATAAATTTAATGTGTATGCAATTCACATTAAAATATTCAAAACTTGTCGCCATCACAACTTCATTCTAAAACTATAAACCAGTTCCAAACATAATTAAAACAGGGTGACGGTTTTATTAAAGTTTTGACTTTTCAAAAGAAAATCACAACAGGACAAGCACTAAACAGGACAATCCTAAGAGAGTACTATCAGAATCCCTTACATTATTTTTCCAACCACAATCGTTTACCAATTAAATAATTTCATACTAGTAGCATTCATTTGTGAACATGCTCACAAGCATTTTACACCTAACGGCAACCTATTTTCTACATCACAAAAATGGTATTGGACATATACCCTGCCTCAGTTTACCAATGTTTATAAAATAATATTAATTATGAAAAAATATTTTATTTGGTACCAGTACAATTTTCTAAAATATATTTTGCATCCGAAAAAGTCAAAGCAAGTTTAAATTTTATTTTACTCATAAAGTCTTCAGTACTTATCATAAACTTTATAAAAAGTTAAAGAAAGTAGGTATTAATTTTCACTTAGAAAGGAAAAAAATCATATCAGAAATGACAAAAACAAATCCTTGGATTTGTCTGCCTCATTTTTAGTTTATCTGATAACATAATATCTCATCAATAGAACAGAGACACATTCATCACCACCCAAAAAAACTGGGAATTTTCTTTTTCATCAAAACCGAAATTCAACACAACAAAAACTGTTTCCAATGCAGAGATCAGGCTACGGTTCGGATGGAATATACCGTTCTCTTAGACCTTCCCTCACCTTACCAAAAAACCCGAACCTCTCTCTCGTCACACACCTTTTCAACAACGTCGCTTCATCCCAAACCAAAACCGCTCTTATAGATGCCGACTCTAATCAAACACTAACCTTCGCTCAATTAAAAGCCCTCACAGTAAAACTCTCACGCGCTCTATTCAACACCGGCGTAAAAAAAACCGATGTCGTTCTCTTCCTCGCTCCAAACAGTTACCTCTACCCCGTTCTCTTCCTCGCCGTCACCTCCATCGGCGCAATCGCCTCCACTGTCAACCCCGCTTACACCAGCGCAGAAGTCTCCAAACAAGCTAAGGATTCAAATCCGAAACTCATTATCACCGTCGCTGAGTTATGGGAGAAAGTACAACACCTCAACCTCCCCGCGGTTTTTCTCAATTCCGATACCAGGAAATCGACACCGAACTCGAATATCACGAGTTTCGAATCTTTTATCAAACTCGGAGACTCCGGTACAGATTTTCAGAAAATTGACGTGAAACAAACCGATACAGCGGCGCTATTGTATTCCTCTGGGACCACTGGTTTAAGCAAAGGCGTGATTCTGACTCACGCGAATTTCATTGCTTCTGCGAAGATGATTACGATGGATGATGAACTGAATGGGGAAATAGACGATGTGTATCTCGTTGTTCTTCCGATGTTTCATGTTTTTGGGCTTGCGGTTATTACTTATTCGCAGCTTCAGAGAGGGAACGCGGTGGTTTCGTTGAAGAGGTTTGAGTTTGAAGTGGTGTTGAAGACGATTGAGAAGTTTAGGGTTACGAAGTTATGGGTTGTGCCTCCTATTATACTTGCTCTTGCTAAGCATAGTTTGGTTGATAAGTATGACCTTTCGTGTTTGAAGTATGTTGGTTCGGGGGCTGCGCCTCTTGGGAGAGAGTTGATGCAAGAGTGCGCCAAGCGATTCCCTCGTGCAATTATTTCTCAGGTCGATATTTTGATCATGACAGGAAGTGGTTTGAATGTGAAATAAGCTGATTATAAGTTATTTTATGTGTTAGTTGTTTGTTGTTTTTGTGGTTTCAGGGGTATGGTATGACTGAAACTACTGGGATTGTTTCTGTGGAGAACACAAGGATGGGGATTAGGCACACTGGCTCAACTGGAATGCTTGTTGCTGGAGTTGAAGCTCAAATTGTCAGTGTGGATACATTGAAGCCACTCCCTCCTGGACAGCTTGGGGAGATATGGGTTAGGGGTCCGAATATGATGCGAGGTATGTAGCAATGTAGTATTTAGGCGTAAAACTCGCACCTTATTGATAAGAAATGCTTATTTTGTTTAGTGTGTTGCCAACGCGGAAATGATATATAACTGAATTGACTTAGGCTAGACAGGTTGAACTGCGGGATAATATAATAACAATACTTATAAGAGGCCTAACGATCGCAAAGACCATGGGTTCCAACCTACGACATCTCACTAATTCATCTTTAAGAGATGAAATTCCGGCTATTAGGCTATTAAACCAAAAATGAATACATAAGAGGACTAATGAAATGTTATGAATTGTATTGGCAAGATTAAGCATCTGATATTTGAACCACACTTCTGCTTACAGCTTTGCCTTTCTTTTCTTTTTGGTGTGCTAAGATGTTGGAAGTGATTAAACCACCTTGTTTCCATTTCGTGTTTTTGCCTTCAAAATGTAGTGTAACGCAGCTGCTGATACATGTTATGATTAGCCCTTGATGTGCTCATCAATTGAATGATTCTTTTTCGTAAGTACTTGTTGTTGGCTTATACAATAACAAATGTCATGAATTTAAGTGCCGTCTTTTAGGAGACTCGTTTTATATTTACAAGTTGTTTTCATTTAAGCACCGCATAGCAAACACCAAATTCGAAAGAAAAGAATCAAAGTATGTCACCATAGTACTGGAAGGAGATTTCTTCTGTGATGTATGGAAATGCATCACAATAGCTTTAGAAGTCATGGTGCTGTTTCTTATACTCTACATTGTTTAAAGTATAGTTGAGATTCCTTTCTTTACTTCACATGTAGTTTGTTGTCAATTTATATTCTGTAGGCTCTTTTCCAAAATGCAAATTATTGAAACTACTACTTAAATTTTCAGGTTATCATAACAATACACAGGCCACAAGATTGACTATAGATCAAAAAGGGTGGGTACATACAGGAGATCTTGGATATTTTGATGAGGATGGCCATCTTTTTGTCGTTGATCGTATCAAAGAACTGATCAAGTATAAAGGTTTTCAGGTATGTAATTCAATGTCATAACCTTTTGTTTATAGCCTTCTGCTTATACTTGAGAAGAATATTTTTTATCTGCGCATTTCGTCTGTCTAAATTGTTTGCAATAATATTCTTTATCCTTCTATCACAGGTCGCACCAGCAGAACTTGAAGGGCTTCTTATTTCTCATCCTGAAATACTTGATGCTGTTGTCATTCCGTAAGTCTCACAAATGTCATCTTTATGCCATTCTACCATCAGAAAAAACACATCGTATATCGTCAGTAATTGGAATTCTTAGTTGAATTACTTTCATTTTGTAGATATCCTGATGCCGAAGCTGGTGAGGTTCCGGTTGCCTATGTTGTGCGATCACCTAATAGTTCATTGACCGAGGAAGATATTAAAAAATTTATCGCTAATCAGGTATGATAATGAACAAACTTGGTCTCTGCCCATTCAAGAAATTACGAAATCTTTGACTGAATCTATCATATAGTCGAAATCATTAGAGTTATTGATAGACTAACACCAAATCACTAGAAAAACAATAATAAGAGACCAAATACTAAGAGCTTATACGTAAGCCTTTTTAGCTTAATAGTAATCTTGTTTGCTTGCTTAACACTGATGAAGCCTGAATGTAACATTTGTTATGAATTATGTCTGATCTACTTGTGTCTGCATTTTTTCTGTTATCACTTTTGTCTGCAGGTAGCGCCTTTCAAAAGATTGCGAAGGGTTACATTCATCAACACTGTTCCAAAAACAGCATCAGGAAAAATTCTGAGAAGAGAGCTTATCGATAAAGTACGATCCAAAATATAAGTTCATAGGCTCTTTCCTATTTTTAAAACCATTTTAAAGGGTTAAGTTCTGTGATAGAATGCATGTTTTTAATTGTATATCTATAATAAAAAGCATTGGTTTGTTGGAGTCAATACTTTTATTTGATAACTATGAAAACTGAATAATATATTTCAGAGTATTGCACCTTTCAATAGATCCACAGTATCTTATAAAGATACATTTTAATGTTTTATGATCAAATTTTCTTCTGACATCGTAAACAAATGACGTATACTAAATATATTAGGAGTGAGATTATTAGAAGTGGGAATTTGAGGATAAGACTTCCATATGAATTTTGGATACAATTACAATATAAGGTAAACAATTTATGAAATGTGATGCAGTTAAGAAAACTTCATCCAATTCTTTTAGGAATCTTATTTTGAAATATCATATAACATGTGTTTGGTTTAACAAGTGTCATTCTTTCTCTAAATAATTTCATTTTGTCAGAGAATTTTAACACATGAAGACTCATGAATGAATTTTTTTTTATTAAAAAATTAAAATTGTGTTAAGGTAACCTTTGACTTTATTGAACTTAATTCCCTTTATATGCACACCAAACTAATTTTTAACCATATAGGAGATGTGAGGAACATATATCAGAAAAATAGATCCAAATAACTTGAGTATAATCATCGATAAATGTTACAAACTAATGATCACTTGGTATATTTGAAACAACTATTGGATCCCACATATATTAAATAAGACAGAAAAGTATTTCGAAGGTTCAATGAAACATAAGAAAAGAGGTTTGAATTTGGTTTATAGTAAGAAAATTTCCGCAGACTCAAAAACTAATACAACGATGATAAAAAGAAACACAATGATTTTTACCATGATTCACTGTTAACTAAGTTAATCCAATCCATTCGTCAGAGAGATTTCTCATTCTCAATAAGGAATTAATCCACTAATCAATCATATTACAACTCAAAGACCAACTGTCAATGACTTCTCGAGGCTACAGACTAAACTTAGTCCTTCAAGGAATACAATCTCAAAGAAAAATGGTCAATGACTTCTCGAGGTTACAGTCTATACCTAGTCCCTCATGGAATTTAATCAGAGTAACAAAACAAAGATTGTGTGTTTACAATCATGCTTTTAAACAAACAGTTACGCAATGTGAATTACAGACTTTACACTTAAGGAAATATCCAATGAAAAGCTCAAGTGTAATGAGTATTGTTTCTTTTCTTTTTCTCTTGTTTCTTTTCGATTCTCTTTGTTTTCACCCACAAATCATCTTGGTATACATTATGATACATTGGAAGTCCACTTCCCTTGAAAATTTCTTGTCCTCTTTACATAGATGATGAATAGAATTGTTGGAGGATGGAATTGGAAGGTGATGAATAGTATCATTTGAGGGTGAAAATGGAAACTTTAACAATTTCGCAACTGCAATAGTGGTGCGAGGTTGAGCCACAAAATATGGAAATTTGTTGGTAGTATAGTCCTTTAGGAATTTCAACACATTTGTCCTTTTTAAGGAATATTTGATTTTGTCGCTTGAATGTACTATCTTCAGGATTATTATTTCAATATTATTCTCTCAATCGCTGGCTTTGCATTTCAGATGATTTGAAGTTTGATCAGAGTTCAGAGCCTTGTAGATATAACTTTAGAGTCTAGTGAAAACGAGACTTGAATTATCAAAGGGAATCTAGATTGTTTGATACAGAGTGTTGTCTTGATTATCCAGATGATTGACTATTATAGAAACACTTCTTCAGATTTTAACTTTGTTTTAGAATATAATGAAGTTCAGACTCTAGAGTTCACATTGTTCAGAGTTTGCATTATTCAGACTTCAGAGTATGCTTTCTTCAGAGTATGTTTTGTTTAGATTTTGCTTAACTTCAAATTTGTTTTGATCAGAGTCTGCTTGACTTTAATTCTACACACTTAATAAAACGATCAATGTACAAAATTGTTCTTTATACTTTGTTATCGTCAAAACTTAAGGATTATAGATATATAACCAAACTTGTTCCAACAATGCTCCCCTTTTTGATGATGAAAAACACAAGTATTTTGATGAACACTTTTTACTCAATAAACAATCAATAAACTTGTTCCAACAATGCCCCCGCCCCCCCGCAGATTTTTAGAATTTCAAAGTTTTCTTAGCTTTTGCAAGTTTCTCCTGTATCTTGAAAAAAATTTGATTTTAGCAAAAAATAATAAGCACATTAATTGCATAAATAAATCTATGGAATTTGTTCAAATATTTGGGGTTTATAAATGGATAAAAATGAATCAAAATCATATTTGTTTCTCCCTCTTGTCATCAATAAAAAAATAGATGGATAAAACAAAGATTCATTGAAAAATTATATTTGATTTTTCAAAGTAACACAACATATAGTGGATAAAAAATACAAATTTAAGAAGGGGTGAGAGTTTTTCTAGGATAGCTGACAACATCTCTTCAATTCTATTGTTAGTCTGAGCTTGGGTTTGGAACATTTCATCTTGTCGATCCAACCTAGACTTGACTTCTTCGTTCTCTTTCTTCAATTCATCCATAGTTTTCAAGATTGTAGAGGGAACAAAAGATGACTCAGAGGCACACATTCTAGAAGATGTTCTAATTTTATTTGGTCCTTCTGTCATACCCCAAATTTTTCCTACCTGTTTTATTTTTGTCTGGCTTAGGCTTCGCATTTCATCTACATCATCTTCACTAGTTCATTTGCATATCATGCATTTCATTGAATAAAGACACCTGAGGTCCAATAGTTTAGTGGTTGTGCAATATTAAAGTTTCATCTTGTTTTCAGGAAACTAGAATTTTTTCTTCAAGGTCAAATTGAGCTTTATCTCCTTCTACAAGTCAATTGCTTATCAAGAGGTTTAAGGAGTGAAACCAAAGAATTCTTCTCACATGGTGTTGTACCCCAAAATTTACCCTCTTTATTTTCATACACGCATATCATTGGTTTTATTGTTATGAAATAAAGGTATATTTAGCAAGCTTTGTCAGGTTACAAGTGACGTTTATTTCGTCAATGGATGTTTTCAGAGTATTTTTCGTGCTGAAGATCGGTTCGTCGTTTTACAACGATTCGGGGTTCAAAGATTCACAAGTCCAACCCGGCGCGTCATATTCAGGTGTTCTTTCACCAACATATCTCTGATAACGTATTCTCAAATTCAGGTTCGGCTCGAGAGCCAATTCTTTAAAGAAGGTCTCTGAATGTGTAAGTTTTCTCGAAGAAACATGGTGAAAAAGTGTGCTGAAAGTGCAGTTTTTACGCACTAAAAAATTCATAACTTGAAGATCGTGGCTCGTTTTGAACCCGTTCCGTTGGCAAAAATTCCGCCTTGACGTCATCTACATTTTCATCTCTCACGGATGGAAGACAATTTCGACCAGAAGGTCTTCAAAAATGCGGATTTATCGAATATTTTTGTACAAAAAATTTGTGACAAAAGTTTATTTGTGTCATGTTCAGAAAATCATAACTTGGTCGATTTTCATCATATCGAGCTGGTTCCGACGCCAAAGTTTTACAAATTGAGTTGAATACACTTTCACAAGAGGTATCGAGTTTGAACGGTATTCAAAAGGCCTTCGCTTTTTTCCCAGAGTGCATGTGACGCGTCAAAAATCCTGAATGTTGAATATTATTTCATCTGGGTCGAAATTTTGAAAATTCATAACTCGGTCAATTTTTATCGGATCGAGACCATCTTTTTACACAAGGTCACTGACTCAGAGATCTATAACCTTTCTTCCAAAGTCGAGACCGGATTCTGCTCCGATCAATACCCGTTTTTTATTGAAGAACGTGTCAAAATTGACACTGGAGCCCAAAATAAGTTTGTCTGAGGCGAAACTTCAAAAATTGATAACTAATTCACCGTTTATCCGATTGAGCTCATTTTCGGACAGGAGTTATTTACCGATGTCCGATACATTTTGTTTTCACATTTCAATTTCAAAAATTTCACTTAAGTCCCTGCGATTTAGCCTGGAACGTGTCAGACTCAAGTGAATAAAAATATGCACTATTGCTTATGGTTATTGGAGGCCCAATTGCACATTCAAAGTCCATATCTTTGCTCTAATTTCCATTATATAATCTTATTCTTTTCACACAAACAGGACACGAAAAAAACCTTTGTCACAACCCTGTCAAAATATCAAATTCCTTCAAGAACACTAAAAATCTTAAAATCCTTGTTACAAACCCCCATCTCACTACAAACAAGTCATCCTTGTTACAAACCTCCATCTCACTACTTCTCCAGTAAGGGTAAGGCTGGTTTGATCTCCATGATCAAAAGGGTGTAGAAGCATTCATACATGCCATATCGGTTTTAACATTACAAAATTTCATATATTTGCTTTATTTGTATTTTATGATATAGTAATTTATTTAATGTGTTCATGAGATTCAACACTGCAGATTTAGACACGGTCCCTACAAAACGCTGAGGTCAAAACAGAACAACCATCAATGCATGGCGAGGCAGACATCCTGAGAAGGTTAAGGGTGTGGGTTCAACACCCACCCCTATTGGTTTTGGTTTTCTTCCTTTTTATTTATCCTTTTACTTATTTCCATTCTTTCTGTTTAAAACCTTTTTCGTAAAACTTAACATTTTTCACAAACCTTTAATTTTTCATAATAAACTTGAATAATTAATTTTAAATTTTTTTAAATTTAATTTTAGGTCTTAAATTAATCTTTGGTTCAACACCCACCCCTGAAATTTACATTATTTGTATTTCCTAACTCTATTTTTCATTGATGTTTCTTCCCCTATCTATTTTTTGGCAAACTTAATTCTTTCTTGTTAATCATTACACATAAACTTTTTTTAATTAAAATTAATTAGGTTTTAGGTTTTTTTAATTAATTAACCCTTTTTTCAAAATTAACTTTTTTTATTAATTAAAATTAATTAGGTTTTTATGTTTTTTTTATTAAACTTTTTTTTTTTAAAATTAACTTTTTTTATTATTAATTAAAACTAATTAGGATTTAGGTATTTTAATTAACCTTTTTCAAGGTTAACATTTTTTTATTAATTAAAATTAATTAGGTTTTTTAGGTTTATTTAATTAATTATCATAAATCAATTTTTTCATAAAAAATCACCAAAACATTTTCTTTTCTATTGTCCTCTTATTTTTATTTTCCTATATAAAGTGTATAGGGCGCGTTCAACTGTAATAGCGTAGCTTTATTTTTCACGTATTTTTTTTATCATTATCATGTAATTGCTTTCGGGATATAATAGTTTTAGGATTTCTTTTCCACACTCTTCACTATTATGTAACTGTCCCAAAGCTCTATAATAGCTTAGGTTTACATTTCCGTCTTTACCTTCTGCTACTATATTTTATGCAATGCTTAGATTAATAGGATTGTATGGAAAGACAAAAATGAACGATAGAAAACCCTAATTGCAAGATAAATATAACTGAAAAAACACACTGTTGCACACTTGCACCCCTAGGGTACTCCTCACTTGATTTCCTCGGAAAACAATGGTCATGTCCCTCGAACGTAGGGATATCTTAGCAAAAGAACCTCAATCTAAAAGTCATCATAAAGATCATAGTCCCTTAACGTCCTTCGAGTTGCCTACGAGAAATGATCTTGTCCCTCGATGTTGCCTATATGATGACAGTCCCTTCGAACTGCTAAGGTATCCCTATATGTTGCCTTCTATGACCATAAAGATGACCCGCGCTTGTCCCTCATACATCCAACGATAGGGTTACCTACTCACTAATAGTAGGATATCACTATCTAAAGGATAGGGAGAAAAGAACGACCTTTTCAAGTATAGTAGATAAGTTCTTAGATGCTTGCTCAAAACAACTTTTTTCACCTACACAAAAACATTTTTCACAAACACTCTTGAAAAATATTTTCAAATAAAACACTTTGTACGCATTCTCGAGGATAGATATGAGGGTCATTACAAAGTTGCCTTACACTTTCACACTCTTTTCAACTAAAGTTTTCAAAAACACTTTATCACACTCTTGAGGACTAATACAAGAGTTACCATAAAGTGAACCACCGCACTAAGGCAATTTCAAAACTTTTTAAAAACATACAAAAAAAATTAAAAAATGAGCAAGTACCTAAGAGCCCGTGGAAAACCACGGATGGAAAGGGTGCTAACACTTTACCTTTCCATAATCTAACCCCTTACTCAAAAAATCTCGAAAAAGGTCTTTTTCTGTTCTTTTCACCCTTTCCGTTGTTGGATAAAAGAAAAGTCGGTGGCGACTCTTGCTTACCGCGACATTTTTGAACAAAAAACGTAAACCAATATTAATAGTCGATTCTGCCACCGTATCACACATGGGTTAAAATTTTATTTGAGGAGTTTTTTTGAGGGACTAAATTTTGAACTAAGATGGTATCTATCATTTTCAAAGTGGTTTGAGTTTGTCATGAAGATTCAAAATTGAAAGAGAAAGAAAACTTGGATTTGGATTGCAAATTGGAAATAATGGAAATTGGATTTTCATACAATGTCTTTTGGTTCACAAGTCACTGATTCCTTACATCACAAGTTACTATATTCAAGATTCAAGCCACTATTGATTATCTTGCAATTATTTTTGGATTCATTCCATGACCACTTGAGATAATACAAAGGAGTTTCTCATTATACAAGTCCAAAATTTCCAAATATAAAGGCTCAAAACCAGTCCAAACTGCTGTTGGCTGAAGATTTTGATGATACAGTTCGAAACGAAGCCAGTTGGATGTTTCGTTGGAATAAAGCAAGATGTCATGGTTTGGAATGGTAGAAGCAGTTCTTCGAATGAACATGTCAAAGCTCGAAGCTTCGAGTGACAGTTGTGGAGATATATCCAAAAGAAGTCTCGAAGTGGTAACGAGACTGTGTCCAAGAAATGAGTTCGAAGCGAAGAGTGCCAAAACATTTGAAATTCAAATGCAAGCGGGATGTTCGAAATTTGAAATATATGCGCTGGAGCATTTGAAGACGCGTGGAAGCTAGAGAGGGGCAGTGCTCTGCATGTTCTGAACGTGGCAGAATCTTATAGGCAAGACCGTTATGGTCGAAGTAGTATAAATAGAAGTCTTAGCGTTAGGATTTGGTGTGTCATATCTATTGTACAAAATTTAGTAAACATTCAAAATACCACATGGCTAGGGAAACGAATGCTCGAACAATGTACGTATGATAACACCAAATATTTATGATTCAGTAAAACTCTTTATCATTTCCAGTTTATCTTCTATCTTCATGTCAATATCATTCAAAAGCCTTTACATTAAAGTTTTTTCCATTCAAAGTCATTTACTGATTTCTTGCATTTGAAAGTCTTTCCTTCTATTTCGAGTACTTTACATTACAAAAACTCTTGTACATTTCATGCTTTTATCTTCATGCTTTTGTCATTCGAATACCTTTTCATTCAAAGTCATTTACTGATTTCTTGCATTTAAACGATTTCTTTTTAGTTCTAATATTTTACATTTCAAAAACTCTTTTACATTTCATGATTTTGTACTTCAAAGTTATTTACTTGTTTCTTGCATTTTTATATTGCTTTACAATCGAATCTTTATTCATGCAATTTAGTTTCACACATCTTTACTTGATCATGTCATTAGATCTTTTTAAGATAGTAATCGAAGTAAGTTGAACATCTATAAACATTCTAAATACCAACCATGAATATCAGTTCTACAATTAGAATTATCCAAACGACCAATACACCATAGGATCAATCTAGTCGATCCTGCAAGTTACCAGAGAGATTAAATAATAGTCATTAAGATTATTTGATAGTTTGGAGGACTAGCGGTTGTTTACTAGAAATCACTGTAAACAAATTGGCACACCTGATGGGACAGTCATTGGTCATTACGAAATTTAGAACAAAGTAAAGATTGTTGAGACATAACCATTGTAAAAGTACTTTCTGAGTGATAAGTTCGTTGTTTTATGAACCTTAGAAGTGGTAGAATAACCAATAGCAATCAACCCTTACCCAGAAAACGCATTAGCAAGATGTCTAATCCAAACAATCAACAAGGGGAACAAAATATCCCACATGCAACAGGCACTAATATGTCTGCTTCGACGGGAACATATAATGCGATCCCTTCGAACACACAGTCTGTTGCATCTGCTACCAGTAGTGTAGCCACGAATGGAACAAGTGGCGTGACGACTAACAGTTCGATCCTGGGCAATACAGGAACCACTGGTTATCCTGGGGGATTCGTCCCACCATCAGGGACACAAACCCATTTCGCCACCCCACTAACTAGACCACCCAGTTTCGATGGTAACAGACACAGAAATTCCTCTTATGGGATGCCAACATCTTTTATGGCGGGTCTGCACGCTTCGACATCGAATACGTCACCACAATTGGGGTCTGGATCTGGGACTAATCAATTTATGACAAATAACCAAGGGTCAGTGGGTTATAGTGCAATGCCTATCTTAACCACAGAAAATCAGTTGGCCTTTAGGCAATTAATGGATGACAGTAACCATAATATGATAGGAGTGTTAGCGCAAACTATGCAAGAGATCTTTGCCCCAATAGTATAAAATGTAACTGTGACAAACAGAGAAAAAACGGATAATATGAGTCGAATAGCAGATTTTTTCGCTCCCCCAGAAAGGCGTAGGCAGAATTAGGCGGGAGTTCGAGCAAACGTGCCTATCATAGGACAAGTTGCTGATGACCCACCCTATAGACCAGCCAGAGAGGAGGTTAATTTGGGGGCAAGGGCACAAAGGTTAGAAGCCCCAATGATTCAAGGCCCACAAAGGGAAATTATAGAACCAGGGGCAAGAATCGGAAGGTTAGAAGTCCCATAGTTTCAAGAAGAACAACCTAGAGGAGTTGTCATGGTGGGTCGAAATCAAGATGCTGATGCAGTCGTTCACAGAATTCGAAACGATAACATCTTGGCAGAAAATAATTTAACCACCATGATAGAGAGAATCATGGCCCAAAATGGCCTCAACACAGGAATTAGAAGGCCAAATTATGCCTCTCCTATATTAGATTACATAATGCATACTGATTTACGAAGAGGATATAAAGTCCCTAAGTTTACAAAGTTTGTTGGAGATACCAACGAATCAACAGTAGAACACATAGCCAGGTATCTAACCGAAGCGGGATATATAGCGAATAATGAAGACCTTAGGATCAAATATTTCCCAAGTTCCCTAACTAAGAACGCTTTCACATGGTTCACCACTTTGCCTCCTGGGTCCATAGACACTTGGGCTCTGTTGGAGAGATTATTCCATGAGCAGTTCTACATGGGGCAATCTAAAATAAGTCTGAAGGAACTAGCCAGTGTCAAGAGGAAGTTTACTGAACCCATAGATGATTATCTGAATAGGTTCAGACTTTTGAAATCTAGATGCTTTACAGTAGTTCCTGAACATGAGTTAGTCAAAATGGCTGCTGGCGGCCTGGATTACTCTATTCGAAAGAAATTAGATACACAATACTTGAGGGACATGGCTCAATTAGCCGATAGGGTTCGACAAGTCGAAAGGCTAAAGGCCGAAAAGGCCAGAGTTTTTAAAAATAACAAGAAAGAAAGGGTCTCCTATGTTGGAGCTGAGGAAGCTGAAGATTACCCTGAATTCGAAGAGGTCGAAATTGATCTCGCTGAATTGAAACAGGCTCCACCTTACTCTTGTAAGTTATTAGTTCCCACAAAAGGGAAAGAAATTGTTGAAAATGAGAAAAGTGACGAATTCCCAAAGAAGGTTTATACCTTCGATGTAACTAAGTGTGACGAGATTTTTGATTTACTTGTCAAATATGGCCAACTCATTGTGCCATCAAATGTCAAAATACCTCCTTTAGATCAAAGGAAGAAAAGAGGATTTTGCAAGTATCATAGTTTCCTAGGCCACAAAACCTCAAAGTGTTTTCTTTTCAGGGTTCTAATTCAAAATGCAATTAAGGATGGCAGATTGAAATTCACTGACAAACCAAAAATGAAAGTAGATGAAGATCCTTTGGATGTCGCAGACACCAATTACTCTGAGCATGTATGCATTGGAGAAATCAACATGGTGGAAGCAGATCAAAATGACACTCCATTAGGAGAGAAAGGCACTGAGAATGAAGGTTGGGTGTTAGTCGAAGTCAACAAGGGGGTCACTGAGGATGCCCACAAGCAACCAGAGGCTTCGATCGAAGCAGTACCTTTGGCTGTTTCAAAAGAAATCCAGGCTACTGAAGGCCAGGAGAACCAAAAGCAAGAATTGACACAGGTCACTGAAGGCCTGAGGTTAGAATTGGAGAAAGTCAAGATCACGAAGCCACCTTCCCCTCAGAAAGAAATATGGGATACTTTAGGGGAGCCCAGTGGAAAGTTTGACTACTTGGTTAAGTATTCTGCCCCAGAGAGTTCAAAAATCCAAATTGAAGATATAAAACCTACAGGATGGGGAGATGATGACATTAAGGGGGAGGATGTAGATGTAAACATGGTGGATATGGAGAGACCTCGTTCTGAAATGGATGAGATGGAGAGATACTTAGAAAAAGAAAAATACAAAATGGAGGATAATTATGCTGGGGATGCCAGTCTTAAAGATTACCTCATGTCGTGCCACAAAGGAGATACGAGAATGATACTATGCCCTAGGTGCAGCATCATTTACAACCAGAGAATTGTTGCAAACTTCGAGAGGATACAAAGGGCACGAACTGGCGCCAGGATAACCAGTTATTCAGGTGTTATCCTAAAGCTGGAGAAAGTTTGTTGGAGTTCTTGGTTCGCTGTTACAAAGGAGCAACGAAATGCCTAGTATGCCCAAGGTGTTCTGCTGTGTATGATCAAAGCATGGCCAGAGCCTTCGAAACAATCCATTTCGCCCCATGCTGGAACCACCAAGAGATTGGTCAGATGGACCAACGTTTCGATACCAAATACACTCAACGAAGGCCTGATAGTCCTCATCCCAAAGGCGCACGGAGGGTAACGTTCAAAATTCCTGCTGAAATACCAACAGACAAATGGCTGCAAGTCAGAACTGACAAGGGCAAAGACAAATGGAGAAACAATGAACGAAACGCACGCCACGCTATGACATATAAAAGGCAGTTCAACATAGCGAAGAGGGAAGAAGTGAGGTTAGAAAACTACAAAGGAAGAAACCCCATGTCAAGATCTCAATGGCGAAGGCAACAAAGAATTCGAAAGGCTGAAAGGGAAGCTATGGCAAGTAAAGGAGCAACTTCGATAAAAAACCAAGGTGAATCAAGCACCAACAAACCCACACCAAATAATCCGCCTGAGGACAAACCCCCAGTTAGTAGGAGACTTTTCTATGAAACACAACCAAATGAATCGAAGGAATACACACCAGGTCCAGAAGAAGACGAGGATATGCTAACGGACAACTTCGAATCAGAGGGGGAGTCTTCACTCAATATCAATTGCAATGTGGTATCTGTACTTCCTTGTGAGTTTGGACAGGAAACTGAAATCGAAGAGTATGAGGAAGAAGATACAATAGATCTGATGAAGCATAGGCCTGTGTGTTGTACCCCAAAATTTTCCCTCACATATTCTTCAAGATTTGCAAAGAGCATGCTTCAAAATCTCTCAAGGGTTGCACAATTCAAGGGCCTCCTAACAGTCAAAAACTAGGGTTTTGGTTCTGGCAAAGAAATTGAAGTTTCCAAGGGTCCAATCAAGTCCCATATTCCTACAAACATAGTCAAGCATCCCCATGCTAAGTTTCAATACTTACAGCACAAAATTGCACTGTCAAATGCCCTAATTGCTCAATAGTCAACTGTAGGGGCAAAATGGTCATTTGACAGTCAAAAGTCCAAATTTTTGGTCAACATCTTATTTTGAAGCCACAAACATCACTTGATCAATTCTTGATCATGATTCTCAAAGCATGGCTCAAAAAGTCTCAAGATGCAAAAGTTTCCATATTTGGACAGTTGAAAAAGTCAACTGTAACTTGACCAAGGCATAACTTCCACATGGTTTATCAGAAAAATCCCATCCAATGCTCATCTTGAAGGGGAATACATTTCCTACAACTCATCTTCACACTCCAAGTCCAAGAAATGCTCTCACAAAAATTTATCAATTTCAACATTATAGGCCATTTTCAAAAGTCAACAAAAAGGGACTTTAAGTCAAAGACCATAACTTGAGATTGGTAAATCAAAATGACATGGGACCAAAGGCATTGGTTAGAGGACTTCAAGACCTTTCCAAAATGTCCAAGAACATGATCAAAGCTTAAAAATTGAGCAAGATATGCCTTGTGGAAGTTGGGAAATGTTTGGGAATTTTGAAAAGTCAACTTTAGTTCAAATGCCTCAAAATTGCTAATGGGCCACAAATTCTTCTAAGAATCATCATCCAAAAGCTATGCACGACCCATTGACCCAAAGGGGAGTTATTTTCTTATTTTTAATTAATTAATTGAATATTTAATCTATTTAATTCATTTAATCAAAATTAATTACAAGAAAATACTAAAATAAGGTTTTCAAATCTTTTTGTGCAGTATAATCTCTCATCAAGGCCTAAGGATTTCGTGCATGCCCAAAGAAGAAATATTCCATGCAAATTGGCTAGGTTTCATGATAAAAAGATTGAAAAAGATTTCATTAAAAATCAAATATTTGATTCATCAAAACATTGATTTCTTGGCTTGAATTTTCACCCTAAAACATTCCCATACATAAACAGAAGGCAACCCTAATGCATAGAACCTTCAAGCCGCGCCTCAGACCATAGACACACTTTGAATTTTTTGTCAAAAAACTCAAAACTGTTTTCCTAGTTTCAGGGTGTTTCAAAGCAAAACAACTATTCCATTGCACTCCTGACACGTCCAGGAATCTTCTCCAATCAAATTCAGACCTTTGCACGCAAAGAACTGGTAGAACCGTGTTGCATATTTCATGAAAATACTCATAATCGTATCTTGAATTCCATGCATTTTTCATGTGTTTTTGATGTTGATTTATACTAACGTGCATCTCCTGAAGCTAATGACATAACTTAATTGAGTTGTGAGGCCCTGTATCAAAAAACGCCATGGAAGATGCTTAGGGTTTCAGAGTTCTAATTTTGAGGCTTTGCACATAGGGTAAAATCAGACCTTCAAACCAACACCAATGGATTCTTGACATCCCAACGATGATAACTCACACCTCGCGCTCAATTTATGAGCAACCATACGCTAATCGCTATTTTTGAATGTTGAAGTTTGTGGGGGTTTAAAACCCCCGCTATCCTTTCTCTTTTTTTTTCCAGGTCAAAACAAAGAAGTGGAGAAGAAGATGAGTTGTAAGCGTGTGATTGGCTTATTTGAAATTCAGCGCATTTTTTATTTGATTCCAGCATAATGTTTATTTGTTACATATATTAATTCCATCCTATTATACTAACGAATACGCGTGCATAGCTCAGTTGGTGGAAAGCATTGTTGGCAAGCCTTGGGACCTGGGCTCGATTCCCAGGTCCCCTCCCTTTCTCAATATATTTTGTTTTAACCTGATTCCATGCAGTGTACGCCCAGAAATCCACCATGCACCCACTATCAAAGCTTGCCAAATGTCCTGGAAGATGAATCTGAAGGTCAGGATGGGAGGTCCAGGGAACACTCCAGTCAACGCATGTGCACACGCGCCAGAAAGTCAATATGGGCCTGCATTCCATGGGCCAAAATACTTCCTATATACCTCCATAATTGGCCAGAAAACCCCATTGGTTTGCATTTCATTTTCATTCTTTTTATTTTTCTATTTATTTGTTTTGTTTATTTTAGTTAAAACATCAAAATTAATTTTCATAAAAATACCAAAAAATCAGAAGCTATAAAAATAAAAATATGTTTTAATGTTTAATTCACTAACATTTTTGTAAATAAATTTTATTAACTAATTTAGTTTTTAATTCTAGGTTTAATTTTAAGGTTTTCTTTAATAAATTAAAAAATGTAGAATTAGGGTTTTAATCACTTTTATTCTTTTTCTTTTCTTTTACCATATTTAGTTATTAATTATTTTGTAAATAAATTGCCATGTAAATAATTAGGTTAAAATTAGGGTACAAACTTAAACATTTTTTTTAATAAATTAAAAATAGTTTAGAATTAGGGTTTTTAATTCCATTAATTTTCTTAGCTCCATAAATACAAAAACTTCAAAAATAATTTCTGTTTTTCTTATTTAACTTAATTAATTTCATTAATTCCAATTTAATTTCCTTAAAAGGGTCCAACGCCCTCGCATTCCCGACTTTACTTCTTCTCGCATTTTACTTTTATTTCTTTTTGTGAATATAATGTATTTATCCCAAAGCCGTGTAATAGATTAATTAGACATTTATCTTTCCGCATTTTATTTTATTTCAAATCGGGTCTTGGATTTATTTGGCGATGTAGACTCGCGCCTTTGTAATAGCGTAGGACTGTTAATTCCGCACCTTTTAACTGTTAATAACTTGCATGAAAGAATGAATGCCCAAAATAAAAACAAAGCTTAGATCACCAATGCATGAACAAGATAAACATAATCGAAAACGACACACAAATCACACACCACCCCTAGGGTACGTCTCACTGTTGCCTTGCCCCTCGAAAAGTGGTCGTCGAGTAGAGGATGTTTTAGTAAGTCCTCATGTCCATGAACATGGCATGAGGGTAGCTTCTAAGGTGTCTTCCTATTGCTCTGGTGACCACACTGTCCCGAACCCTCGAATTGACCCGAACACCTCCAACGGTGGTGCTACCTACCTCTCAATGGTGGGATGGCACTACTTTAAGGACATTTACACAGACAAATTCCTTAGGGTAGGTAGAGAACTCGTAGATACTTGCTCTAATTTCAAAACAAAATCAAAAACTCTTTTCACACCGACACCTTTCAAAAAGCTTTCAAAAAGCAATTTCTCAAACACTCTTGAGGACTGATACAAGAGTCGAACTGAAATTTTCAAAGAAACTTTTTTAAAAACCCACAGTTGAAAAGAAAACAAACACAAATGAGTAAGTATCTAGGAGCCCATGGATAACCATGGATAGAAAGGGTGCTAACACCTTCCCTTTCTATAAATCTACCTCCCGAACCGAGAGCAATCTCTATAAGGAATTTTTCTGTGCTTTTGTCCTTTCCATTTGGAGAAAATAAA
The DNA here is from genome assembly GCA_948472305.1 of Vicia faba. Classification (NCBI taxonomy): domain Eukaryota; kingdom Viridiplantae; phylum Streptophyta; class Magnoliopsida; order Fabales; family Fabaceae; genus Vicia; species Vicia faba. The sequence goes on from OX451735.1 coordinate 246,156,225, forward strand.
AGACGGTGGCGACTCTTGCTTACCGCGACATTTCGCGAACCGGCGTTAAACAGTCAGTTCCAGATCCACCAATCACACTGTGTGTTACTATGTGATGGATAACGGAGCTGTCGAGGAGCAGAATGCGTTCTTCGAGCGCCCATAACCAGCTATGAAAAATCATCTGAAGCCATTATTCATTCAGACAAAGGTTGGTGCCCATGGCGTAAATAAGGTTTTAGTGGATGGGGGCGCTGCAGTTAACTTAATACCCCATTTCATGCTGAAAAAGTTAGAAATACGCGAAGGTGACATCAAACCACACAACATGGTTCTGTCCAATTATGAAGGGAAAGTAGGCAAAACATTGGGGGTAGTTCAATTGGACTTGACGATAGGATCAAGCTGTAGGCCCACCATGTTCATGGTGATCGAAGCCAAAGCCAACTACAACTTGTTGTTGGGAAGAGAATGGATCCATGGCGTAGGAGCAGTTCTTTCGTCAATGCATCAGAGGTTGGTTTTATGGAGAGAAGATGGGATTATGGAGAACATTGAAGCGGACCAGAGTTACTTCATGACAACAGTCAACTTAGTGGACAAGAGGAGTTATGACAAACATCTGGAAAAGATTTCTCCTTGTGTCCCTAATGATGAAATCAACGAAACCAGAAACGCACACTATTATATGACCCTTCGCCATGATGGCATATATTGGGATAGAAGAATAATCAGTGAAGATGAAGGAGTCGAAGGTACCATGCAAAGACGGCCAGCAGGCTGGGAATTCGACAACCTTACTCATGATTGAGTCCTTCTTCTTCGAAAGGATTTCGGCCTATATGGCTGAGAACGAATCAAAGGCGGCTTTAGAGGCTGAACTAAATAAATTGGCTGTAAAAGTGAACGAAATAAATGGGGATAGCTCGAAAGGATCACCCTTTGAAGAACACGAAATAGATCAAAGGCTGGATGCCATCTATGATAAAGAACCTTTAGGCTTCGAAAGGGACCCCATAGACTCAGGTGCCAAAATGTTGGCGCAGGATCCACTCGAAGAAGTGAATTTAGGGGATGAGAACACAAAGAGAATAACCTACATAAGCGCAAAACTTAACCCAGGCCTCAAGCAGGAGGTGGTCGAAGTCCTCAAGAAAAACAAAGATTGCTTCGCATGGGACTATGACGAAATGCCTAGTTTAAAGAGGGAGTTAGTGGAACACAGACTTCCAATCAAGGATGGCAATAAGCCCATCAAGCAAACTCCTAGAAGATTCGCACCAGCGGTTCTCACAAAGATCAAAGCTGAGATTGAAAGATTGCTGCACTGCAGATTCATCAGAACCACAAGGTATGTCGAATGGTTAGCAAATATAGTGCATGTTATTAAGAAAAATGGCTCTCTAAGAATTTGCATAGATTTTAGGGATTTAAATACTGAAACCCCTAAAGATGACTACTCCATGCCTGTGGCAAAAATGTTAGTAGACTCTGCTGCAGGATTCGAATATTTAAGTATGTTAGATGGATACTCTGGTTACAATCAGATTTTTATTGCTGAAGAAGACGTTGCCAAGACAGCATTTCGTTGCCCAGGAGCCTTAGGCACCTACGAGTGGGTGGTGATTCCTTTTGGTTTAAAGAATGCTGGGGCAACTTATCAAAGGGCAATGAATTCGGTTTTCCATGATTTCATTGAAACCTTTATGCAGGTATACATTGATGATATAGTCATCAAATCTATATCTGCAGAAACCCATTTGCACCATTTGAGCCAATCATTCGAACGAATGAGAAAACATGGCTTAAATATGAACCCCCTTAAATGTGCATTTTTTGTGCAGGCTGGAGATTTCCTTGGCTTTGTGGTTCATAAAAAAGGAATCGAGATCAACCAAAATAAAACCAAAGCCATAATGGATACGAAAGCGCCTACGTCAAAAAGGGAGCTGCAATCTTTGATAGGGAAGATTAACTTTCTCAGAAGGTTTATTTCGAATCTAAGTGGAAGAACCCAAGCTTTCTCTCCGTTGCTTCGTTTGAAGCAAGGCCAAGTCTTCGAGCGGAACGAAGCCCATCAGGAGGCATTTGACAAGATAAAAAGATATCTCTCTCAGCCTCCCATCTTGTCTCCACCTTCATGGGGAAAGCCCATGAGATTGTACATATCTGCCTCTGAAGTTAGTATAGGTAGTATGTTAGCACAAGAAGACAGCAATGGCATCGAAAGAGCCATATACTATTTAAGTAGGGTATTGAATGATGCAGAGACTAGATATATAAATATAGAAAAGCTATGTCTCTGTTTGTAGTTTTCTTGTATGAAACTTAAGTATTATATAAACCTTGTTGATGTTTATGTTTCATCTCATTTCGATGTTATTAAACACATGCTTTCGAAACCAATAATGCATAGCAGAGTTGGTAAATGGGCTTTAGCCTTAACAGAATATTCTTTGACTTTCATGCCTTTAAAAGCTGTGAAAGGCCAAGTGATTTCTAATTTCATTATGGACCATTCACTGGTTGAAAAGACTGTCATGGGTTACGTTGAAATGCAACCTTGGAAATTATACTTTGATGGTTCGACCCACAGGAATGGTAGTGGTGTTGGAGTTCTTATAATTTCTCCTGAAGGAATTCCAACAAAATTCAAGTATAAATTAGATGGTCCTCGTTGCTCGAACAACGAAGCTGAGTACGAAGCGCTTATTGTTGGACTTGAAGCTTTGTTGGAATTGGGGGCAACTAGAGTCGAAATTAAAGGAGACTCAGAGTTAGTGGTCAAGCAAATAACAAAGGAGTACAAATGCATAAAGGAAAATCTGATGATATACTTCGTCATAGTTAACAGGCTACTTAGAAAACTCGAATACATGGATATTCAACATATACCAAGAATAGAAAACCAAGAAGCAAATGACTTAGCACAGTTGGCTTCAGGTTATAAAGTTTCTGCCAAAAACTTTGAGGATCTGGTCGAATTAAGAGGTAGAATTATGGCTACTAGATTCATACCATCAGATCTAGAGAGTATAAAATTAGGGTATGCTGAGAAACAGGGATTCGAAGTACTAGCCATAGATACCTTATCAGATGCAGATTGGCGAAGTCCACTTGTGAGTTATTTAACAAATCCAACATTGAATGTTGATAGGAAGATAAAATATAGAGCATTATCATATGTCCTCATGGGAAATGAATTGTTCAAAAAGACCCAAGACGGTGTATTACTGAAATGCCTAGGAGAAAGTGAGGCATACTTAGCATTGTCAGAAGTCCACAATGGGGCATGTGGGGCACATCAAGCAGGTCATAAAATGAAATGGTTGTTATTTCGATATGGCATGTATTGGCCCAGCATGCTCAAAGATTGTATAGACTTTGCTAAAGGGTGTGAAGAATGCCAGAAACATGCAGGGATTCAACATGCCCCTGCAAGTGAGTTGCATTCGATCATTAAACCATGGCCCTTCAGAGGTTGGGCATTGGATTTAATAGGAGAAATAAATCCTGCTTCGTCTAAAGGACAGAAATATATCTTGGTAGGAATAGATTATTTCACCAAGTGGATAGAAGCAATACCATTAGTAGCTGCTGATCAAGAGGCTATTATTGAGTTCATACAGAAACAAATTATCTATAGGTTCGGATTGCCAGAGAGCATAACCACAGACCAAGGTTGTGTTTACTGGAAGGAAGATGCAAGAGTTTTCTCAAGAGATGGGGTTTAGATTACTGACATCAACACCATATTATGCTCAAGCAAATGGTCAGGTCGAAGCAACTAATAAGGTGCTAATAGGGTTAATCAAGAAACATATTGGTAAAAAGCCAAGGAACGGGCACAAAACTTTGGACCAAATACTATGGGCCTGTAGAACATCTCCTAAAGAAGCTACTAACACCACGCCCTTCCAACTAACATTTGGTCATGATACAGTTCTGCCAGTAGAAATTCATCTAAAATCAGTTCGAATTCAAAGACAAAGCGAAATCCCATCTGCATTATATTGGGAGATGATGATGAATGAATTAGTTGAGTTAGATGAAGTTAGATTGCATGCATTGCAAATCCTAATGAGACAAAAGGAAAGGGTAGCCAGGGCATATAACAAAAGGGTGAAAGGAAAAGCATTCACTATTAATGACTTAGTCTAGAAAGTCATATTGCCCATGGACAAGAAAAATAAAACATTAGGTAAATGGTCACCTCATTGGGAAGGACCTTTTCGAATAATAAAGATATTTTCAAACAATGCATATGAAATCAAAGAGTTGGCTGATGATAAGCGAATCCTAAAGGTTAATGGGAAATATTTAAAGAAATATAAGCCACGCCTGCAGGAGATTCGAATAATAACAACGTAATCAAAACATCATAAAGGAATGCCAAAATGGTAATATGGGATTGCCAAAATGGCGTTGTTCGGATATTACAGACCAAAGCCAAATTTCAAAACTAATTAAAACTAAGATTTAAAAATAAGCATTATTCCTCAATATATTAAAGGTACTCCAAAAGGACTCAAGCCTTTGTTGAGTAAAACGCCTTGCTCCTTCTAGGGTAGCTACCTCTCCTTTAAGTTGCTCTGCTGCCTCCATTTCTGCAAGTCCTTTGTTGAGGAGCTCTTCGAACTGATCGCCAGCAGTATTGGTTTCGTAGGCCAATTGTTGTTGTTTAGCCTCCTTAACCTTTTGTTGAAGTTCTTGAATTTGCTTTTCCCAGAGAAGAATAGACTCAGCTCGAGCTTCATAGTCAGTTTTGGCTTGCTTTATGTGCATGGCTTGATCTTCAGCTTCTTTAGAGAGCTTCGAAGCATGCTCATAAGCAGCGTCCATGGCAGTTCGTTTCTCTTGGACCTTTCTGGTAGCAAATTCGTCTTGGAGAAGACACCCAGTCACGTTGTCTAACAGAGATTGAAGATCGAATAAGATGGTGCTGACTGGCAAAGAGCAGGTGGCGAGGTTAACTTGCGTAAGTAGCTCCTTCATGGTATAGCAAGCTGTACTATCCTGTTTGAGCACTTCGAACAAGTCCACATCAAGAATTGTTCTCCTGATTTTGTTAAGGAGTACAACTCTATCATCTGAGGGCAACGGATTGCTAGTCGAACTAGTACCAGCCCTAGCAAGAGGAATATTTCTTTGAGCTAGTTTTGCCTTCATGTACCCAATTGGGTCATTCCGTCTTAGGAGAGCTAGCTCCTCTTCGGTCATTTGAGTTTGAGACGATTGAGGCAGTTCCGTGTGCAAAGGAGTCACATCCATTTCGACTTCCATAGGTTTATTGGTCTCGTCACCGTCACCTTCACTCGTTTCCTGCTCATTGCCTTCTTCATTATCAACCAGATCCACCACTTCGATATCATTGTTCTCACTGCTATTGGCATTTGACTCTGTTCCAGCAGTTGAACCATTGTGGGCATCTTCTTCCTCAGACCCTTCCTCTGCAGATTCTTCGTTTCCTTGATCAGAATCAGCCTTCTCTTCTTCAGCATGAATGTCCTTTGGATTCTCTTGAAGGGTTTCAAGAGGGGACTTTTGAAGAGAAGTTTTTTGTAAAGTCTCTGCAGATTCATGAAGTGTTGCTTCATTTGTTTCTTTCAAAGGAGGAGAAGTACTCTGGTCATCTTGTTGCTCTGAAGCCCCAGTCAGAACCGCCATGTTGGAGGATCCTTTGTTTTGCACCAGGTTACTGGAGTCCCCATGAGGAGAAGAGTTGATAGGAGCAGCAGTCTTTGATGGAGAAGTCGAAGTGGTAAGTGTTGGGTTCAAAATGTCCTACAGAGACAAAGGATGTTAAGAGCACGAACCAAGGTAATGAATAAATATTTTTTTTTTGTTAAAAATTCAAATTCGATTTACCTGTGGATTCTCAGAAGAGAGGTTGCTATCTATATGTTCCAACATTACGTTGGAGGTCGAAGGTGGATTTTTGGATTTAGTTGAGGGAGCAGCATCTCTGGAATCGAGTCCAGAAATGCCAGTTGGTGCAGCGCCTTTAGAAGTTTCTTTCTTCTGCTTCTTCTTCGAAGCAGTTGGTGAATTCCCTCCAGCATTGGGATTCTTCCCAGTAGTGTTTGTTTTTCTTTTCTTTGGAGTGGTTGGTGGGAGTTTGTTGGTCTGAAAAGATTTAAACATGAGTTAGATCCAAATCATGAAACTCAGTGTATTCGAAACATCAGGGATAATTGATTACCTGTGGAGTTGGAGCAGTTGTTATTATTGGTGTTGTTGTTGTTGCAGTAGTTGTTGTTGGTTTGGATAGAGTCACATTATCAATGGTTTCGATAGATGTTTGGGAGGCACTTCCCTCTTTAGACTTTGAAGCAACGGTCTTTATCCTGATGGCTGAAAATCGAAACAATTAAGATAAAAGTTAAAAATGTAGAAAGTGAGAAACATTTGGGATTTTCCCAAGCATTCGCACCTGCGCCTTGATCAGATTTAATCGACATGGCAGAAATGTCATAGCAAAGATGTCCTGGGAAATCGTGGAGCCAATGACGAGCCCATGTCACAGTCTCAGATGGCTTTGGTTTCTTTTGAAGATATTTGAACATTTCTTTGCAAGTGAACCACCAAGTGTATGGAGGAAACCAAGCCAGAGCCAGTTCTGAGGTAGGAAATCTAGGGAATTTAGGTGGATGCATTTCGAATGCCAACCTATACCTATCCTCAGGTGACAACCCTGAAGGAAGTTTTAGCTTAGAAATTTTTTCTTTAAATTTTTCCTTCAAGGTCTCAACCGCTTGATGCACAGTGTATTCCAAGTGTGTGGGATCATAAGTGGTTTCGAAATAATTTGGAAAAGCCCTAATCTCTTTGGCGTGAGTGAACATACCTTTCTTGGAGTGTACCTTCACATCGAACGCATCAGTTAGTTTCTGTTGAATGGAGAGGGTATCGAATGTAACACCCCAGTTTCAATTATTTGATTTATTTAAATTTGGGAAATTATTTTATTAGAATTAATAAAATAAAAAGGAATTATTTATTTTGAAATATGGAGGAAAATAAAAGAAATAAGAAATATGGATTTCTTTTAAGTTATTGGGCTTGGATGTTGTTAGTAAAGAGTGGGGGTGCAGGAGAAATAAAGATGTGTTTTGGAACTCAAGTTATTTTTTTCTCATTATTCACGATAACACAGAAGTTGGGATTTTGGGAAGCAGAGCTCTGAAGGTGAGAAGAACGAAGAACATCGCTCAAGAACTCAAGCTGCTAATTGATAAGGTAAGGGGGGCTATTACTCGATTTACCTTTGTTTATGGGTTTATGTACGGTTGATTTGGGTAATCGTAGGGAAAAACCCCAATTGTTAGATGTTAGTAGGGATCGATACCCTTAGGATTGAACTTTGTTAAAGAGGGTTTAGGTTCTCAATTTTATGAAATTAATTAACGATTTTAGGTTCCTAATGGTGGATTGGGAGTATATCTGCATGATCGTGAATTTACCTTAGAAGTTATAGGGATAACCCCAATGTTAGCAGATTTCCCCAAAATGAACGACTAATCACTTCTAAGGTTACTATAATGATTGTTGGTAATTAGGAAATTGAGGTGTTGTTTTGAATTATACAAAATCGATGTCGTTAGGTACCGAAATGCGCGTTTTGGCTGGCATTTTCCCGCGTTTGGCTGCTGTTCTGAGCTGCTACAGGTACAGGAAAATTCTGTACGCGCTCAGCAACACGGGCCGTGTTGCACAACACGGGCACCCGTGTTGCTCTTCTGTGTTGGTAAAGTAGCGTGTTTTCTGGACACATTACAACACGGGCCGTGTTGCACAACACGGGCACCCGTGTTGGTCCCTTGTAATGAGAAAAAAAATGTGTTTTCTGGATATGTTACAACACGAACACCCGTGTTGAGGCTACTGTGTTGATTTTCTGAACTTTGTTTTCAGTGCTTGATTTTGGATTTTATTGCCATGCTTTTGGATAATGTTATCGAGCATGAATTATGATATGACTTGATATGATTGATGTTTAAATAGTATGCTGAGTGATTACATGCTATCCGTATCTTGTTATGATTTGATGTTGTTGATGTCGCATGATATGTTGATTGATGTTCAAAGTATGCTGAGTGTTACATACTTTACATATCATGTTGCATTTGTTAATTCCCATTGTGTGGAATTAACATGGTGGCCAATATACGTGTCCGCGATTTAATGGAATGTTGAGGTGGTAGCCGTGTCCGCGATATAATGGAACGGTGAGTTATCCGTGACCCAAGATTTAATGGGGCGGTAAAGTGGTACCACATGCATGGGTGTGTTGCATTACCTTGAATATAACATGAATGGATGATTTTTCCAATGTTGTATTTGATTGTTTGTAGGCGCGTATGGTGGCTAAATTGTTGACGATATTTGATGTTAATTGCAAATATGAAAAATAATATATATGGGTATATGAACTGTAAAGATTTTTGTAAACTATGAAATATGCTAATTGTTGGGTGATGCTTATGGTTTCCTGAATTGGTTGTTATGAACGTATAATCAAATGTATAATTGAGATGCTCACCCTTACTGTTGAATATTTCAGATTGAGGAGCTTCGTTCAGGTGCTTGGCGAAGACTCGTCGTTTCTAGTTTATTTTCGTTTTAGTATTGTCCGGGTCATGCTCTGATAGTTGTAACTCCGGGAACGTTTGTTTGTCGAGCTGTTTTAATCAGACTCGTTTAATTCCTTATGTTTGGTTATAATATGACGTTGACATTTTCCAGGTGTTAATCCCTGATGATTTTGAAAATATTATAACATTGATTTTATTAATTGAATTATTCCGCTGTGTAAACATGTATGAGTTACTACTACGTTATGCATGACAGGAATTTGTTTTATTAAAAGAGAATTGTAGCATCCTCGATTATACATGTACTCTGATATTATGCTTTTAGTGTTTGTGAAAATTTATTCGGGGTTTTTAGAGGGTGTTACAATAGTGGTATCAGAGCATAGTCGGTCGTTGCGACCAGAGTCTTGAGTCAGTCATTCCTTTTGTATGCGACTAGTGCAAGGTAACACTGTCGATACTGTATTCTAATGTGGAGTATGTTTTAATTCTCAGGAATATGGCTGGAAGAGGTAACGGACGAAATGATGCTGCACTCGCTGAGGCTTTGGGGATGTTAGCTGGTGTACTTGCTGGAAACCCAACTGGAGGCGTGATTGGTGCTGATAGGCAATTGGGAAATTTCCAAAGGAACAATCCTCCGTTGTTCAAAGGTACACATGACCCTGAAGGTGCTCAGAAGTGGCTGAAGGAAATCGAAAGGATTTTCCGTGTGATTGATTGTGCTGAAGATCTGAAGGTCAGATATGGTACGCATATGTTGGCAGAAGAGGCCGACGACTGGTGGGTTGCCACAAGGACCGAGATGGTTCAGGATGGAGAGGCACTGACTTGGGCTAACTTCAGAAGGGCTTTTCTGAGGAGGTACTTTCCTGAAGATGTTCAGGGAAGAAAGGAAATTGAGTTTTTGGAGCTTAAGCAGGGCAATCTGACGGTTAGTGAGTATGCTACTAAGTTCACTGAGCTGGCAAAGTATTATGCTCACTACAACAATGATGAGGCTGGAGAATTCTCTAAGTGTATCAAATTTGAGAATGGTCTCCGAGATGAGATTAAGCATGGAATCAGGTACCAGCGTATTCGTAGATTTTCTGATCTGGTGGATTGTAGCAGAATCCTGGAAGAAGATATTACCAAGAATAGGTCGTCTCACTCTCGTGGGGCTGTTGATAAAAGAGGAAAGCAACATATGGACCGTGGCAAGCCATATGGTAGAGATAACCAGAAATCAGGTGGATGGAAAAGGCCTAGTGGGGGAGATTCTAAGGCTCCTATCAAATGCTACAGGTGTGGTGAGTCTGGTCATCACATTCGAGATTGCAAGAGTGATGAGAAGAAGTGCTATAAATGTGGAAAGGCTGGTCATTTGTCTATTGATTGCAAAGGGAAGTCTGTTACTTGTTACAATTGTGGCGAAGAAGGTCACATTCGTCCGCAATGTCCTAAGCCTAGGAAGGATCAGTCAGGTGGAAAAGTGTTCGCTTTGTCTGGATCTGAGACTACTCCAGAGGATCGATTGATTAAAGGTACGTGTTTTATTCATGGCACACCTTTAGTTGCAATTATTGATACTGGTGCAACTCATTCTTTCATTTCTTTGGATTGTGCTGAGAGGTTGAAACTGGACATATCTGGTATGCGAGGTAGCATGGTTGTTGATACTCCTGCATCGGGTTCAGTGACAACTTCACTTGTATGTTGGAATTGTCCTATTGAGATTTTTGGTAGAGGTTTCGGTATGGATTTAGTGTGCCTACCGCTTGAACAAATTGATATTATCCTTGGGATGAACTGGTTGGAATTCAACCGGGTTCATCTGAACTGCTTTGCTAAGACGGTGATTTTTCCAGAAGCAGTTGGTGTCGAGAATTTGACTATGACTGCTAGGCAGGTACAAGAAGCAATGGAAGACGGTGCTAATGTGTTTATGTTACTTGCTTCGTTAGATGCAACAGGAAAGGTCAGGAGTGGTGAATTGCCAGTGGTGTGTGATTTTCCAGAAGTCTTTCCTGATGATGTTGGTGAGTTACCTCCTGAGAGAGAAGTGGAATTCTCTATAGATTTGATTCCTGGTACGAGACCGGTGTCGATGGCGCCATATCGTATGTCTGCGTCTGAGTTGGATGAATTGAAGAGTCAGTTGGAAGATTTACTGGAGAAGAAGTTTATTCGTCCAAGTGTTTCGCCTTGGGGTGCTCCGGTATTGTTGGTTAAGAAGAAAGAAGGTTCTATGAGACTATGTGTTGATTACAGGCAATTGAACAAAGTAACCATTAAGAATCGGTATCTGTTACCGAGGATTGATGATTTAATGGATCAACTAATTGGAGCTAGTGTATTCAGTAAGATTGACTTGAGATCGGGATATCATCAGATTCGTGTGAAAGCGGAAGATATTCAAAAGACTGCTTTTCGAACGAGGTATGGGCATTATGAATATTCTGTTATGCCGTTCGGAGTTACTAATGCACCTGGTGTTTTCATGGAATATATGAACAGGATTTTTCATCCGTATCTGGATAAGTTTGTTGTGGTTTTTATTGATGACATTCTGATTTATTCCAAGAATGACAAAGAGCATGCGGAACATCTCAGAATTGTGTTAGAGTTGTTGAAAGATAGGAAGTTGTATGCAAAGTTGTCCAAATGTGAGTTCTGGCTGAGTGAAGTTAGTTTTCTTGGACATGTGATTTCTAAGAATGGTATTGCAGTGGATCCTACAAAAGTAGAAGCAGTATCTCAGTGGGAAGCGCCGAAGACTGTTTCTGAAATCAGAAGTTTCCTTGGTCTTGCAGGTTATTACAGAAAGTTTATCGAAGGATTCTCAAAGTTAGCATTGCCATTGACGAAATTGACTCGTAAAGGACAAGCGTTTATTTGGGATTCTGATTGTGAGAAAGGTTTCCAAGAATTGAAGCGGAGATTGACTAGTGCTCCTATTCTGATTTTGCCGAATCCGGTGGAATCTTTTGTGGTCTATTGTGATGCATCTCTGTTGGGTTTAGGTGGTGTTTTAATGCAGAATCAACAGGTAGTTGCGTATGCTTCGAGACAGTTGAAGGTTCATGAAAGGAACTATCCTACTCATGACTTAGAGTTGGCAGCAGTTGTGTTTGTCTTGAAATTGTGGAGACATTATCTGTATGGTTCGAGATTTGAAGTGTATAGCGATCATAAGAGTTTGAAGTATCTTTTCGATCAGAAAGAGCTCAATATGAGGCAAAGAAGGTGGTTGGAATTTCTCAAAGATTATGATTTTGGTTTGAATTACCATCCTGGTAAGGCAAATGTGGTTGCAGATGCTTTGAGCAGGAAATCCTTGCATATGTCTATGATGATGGTTCGTGAATTGGAGTTAATTGAACAATTCCGAGATTTGAGTTTAATTTGTGAAAGTACTCCGAAGTGTGTTCGTTTGGGTATGTTGAAACTTACTAGTGGTATTCTAGAAGAGATCAGGATCGGGCAGAAATCTGATGTTAATTTAGTTGATAAATTGACATTGATCAACCAAGATCAAGGTGGTGAATTTAGAATTGATGAAAATGATGTTATGAGATTTGGCGATAGAGTTTGTGTTCCTGATGTCGCAGAAATCAAGAAGAGTATATTAGAGGAAGGACATCGCAGTGGGATGAGTATTCATCCGGGTGCCACGAAAATGTATCATGATTTGAAGAAATTGTTTTGGTGGCCGGGAATGAAAAAGGAAATAGCTGAATTTGTGTATGCATGTTTAATCTGTCAGAAATCGAAGATTGAACATCAGAAGCCGTCTGGATTTATGCAACCAATGTTTATTCCAGAATGGAAGTGGGATAGTATTTCTATGGATTTCGTATCTGGGTTGCCGAGGACTCCTATGAATTGTGAAGCGATATGGGTCGTTGTGGATAGGTTGACTAAGTCTGCTCATTTTATACCGGTGCGAATGGATTACTCAATGGAGAGATTGGCACAGTTATATATTGAGAAAATAGTGAGTTTGCATGGAGTTCCTTCTAGTATTGTGTCAGATAGAGATCCGAGATTCACTTCGAAATTTTGGGAAGGATTGCAGAAGGCTTTGGGTACTAAATTGAGGTTGAGTTCAGCTTACCATCCTCAGACTGATGGACAGACGGAGAGGACGATTCAATCGTTAGAAGATTTATTGCGTGCTTGTGTTTTAGAGAAGGGTGGAGCTTGGGATAGCTATTTGCCATTGATTGAATTTACTTATAACAATAGTTACCATTCGAGTATTGGTATGGCTCCGTTCGAGGCATTGTATGGTAGACGGTGTAGAACACCTTTGTGTTGGTATGAATCTGGAGAGAGTTCGGTAATTGGGCCAGAGATTGTTCAGCAGACTACTGAAAAGATCAAATTGATTCAAGAGAAGATGAGAGCTTCTCAGAGTCGTCAGAAAAGTTATCATGACAAGAGGAGAAAGAATTTAGAATTCAGTGCTGGAGATCATGTGTTTATGAGAGTTACTCCGATGACGGGTATTGGTCGAGCGTTGAAATCTAAGAAGTTGACTCCGCGTTTTATTGGTCCGTTTCAGATTACGGAAAGAGTTGGAGAAGTTGCTTATCGTATCGCTTTACCTCCGAGACTTGCGAATTTGCACGATGTTTTTCATGTTTCTCAGCTGAGGAGATACATTCCAGACCCATCTCATGTAATCCAAATAGATGATGTACAGGTGAGAGATAACCTGACAGTAGAAACATTGCCTATGAGGATAGAAGATCGGGAAGTGAAACAGTTAAGAGGTAAAGAGATAGCATTAGTGAAGGTTGCTTGGGGAGGTCCAGCAGATGGAAATATCACTTAGGAGCTGGAGAGCCAGATGAAAGAGGCTTATCCGGAACTGTTCGTCTAAGGTATGTTTTCGAGGACGAAAACTCTTTTAGTGGGGAAGAGTTGTAACACCCCAGTTTCAATTATTTGATTTATTTAAATTTGGGAAATTATTTTATTAGAATTAATAAAATAAAAAGGAATTATTTATTTTGAAATATGGAGGAAAATAAAAGAAATAAGAAATATGGATTTCTTTTAAGTTATTGGGCTTGGATGTTGTTAGTAAAGAGTGGGGGTGCAGGAGAAATAAAGATGTGTTTTGGAACTCAAGTTATTTTTTTCTCATTATTCACGATAACACAGAAGTTGGGATTTTGGGAAGCAGAGCTCTGAAGGTGAGAAGAACGAAGAACATCGCTCAAGAACTCAAGCTGCTAATTGATAAGGTAAGGGGGGCTATTACTCGATTTACCTTTGTTTATGGGTTTATGTACGGTTGATTTGGGTAATCGTAGGGAAAAACCCCAATTGTTAGATGTTAGTAGGGATCGATACCCTTAGGATTGAACTTTGTTAAAGAGGGTTTAGGTTCTCAATTTTATGAAATCAATTAACGATTTTAGGTTCCTAATGGTGGATTGGGAGTATATCTGCATGATCGTGAATTTACCTTAGAAGTTATAGGGATAACCCCAATGTTAGCAGATTTCCCCAAAATGAACGACTAATCACTTCTAAGGTTACTATAATGATTGTTGGTAATTAGGAAATTGAGGTGTTGTTTTGAATTATACAAAATCGATGTCGTTAGGTACCGAAATGCGCGTTTTGGCTGGCATTTTCCCGCGTTTGGCTGCTGTTCTGAGCTGCTACAGGTACAGGAAAATTCTGTACGCGCTCAGCAACACGGGCCGTGTTGCACAACACGGGCACCCGTGTTGCTCTTCTGTGTTGGTAAAGTAGCGTGTTTTCTGGACACATTACAACACGGGCCGTGTTGCACAACACGGGCACCCGTGTTGGTCCCCTGTAATGAGAAAAAAAAATTTGTTTTCTGGATATGTTACAACACGGGCCGTGTTGCACAACACGGGCCGTGTTGCACAACACGGGCACCCGTGTTGAGGCTACTGTGTTGATTTTCTGAACTTTGTTTTCAGTGCTTGATTTTGGATTTTATTGCCATGCTTTTGGATAATGTTATCGAGCATGAATTATGATATGACTTGATATGATTGATGTTTAAATAGTATGTTGAGTGATTACATGCTATCCGTATCTTGTTATGATTTGATGTTGTTGATGTCGCATGATATGTTGATTGATGTTCATAGTATGCTGAGTGTTACATACTTTACATATCATGTTGCATTTGTTAATTCCCATTGTGTGGAATTAACATGGTGGCCAATATACGTGTCCGCGATTTAATGGAACGTTGAGGTGGTAGCCGTGTCCGCGATATAATGGAACGGTGAGTTATCCGTGACCCGAGATTTAATGGGGCGGTAAAGTGGTACCACATGCATGGGTGTGTTGCATTACCTTGAATATAACATGAATGGATGATTTTTCCAATGTTGTATTTGATTGTTTGTAGGCACGTATGGTGGCTAAATTGTTGACGATATTTGATGTTAATTGCAAATATGAAAAATAATATATATGGGTATATGAACTGTAAAGATTTTTGTAAACTATGAAATATGCTAATTGTTGGGTGATGCTTATGGTTTCCTGAATTGGTTGTTATGAACGTATAATCAAATGTATAATTGAGATGCTCACCCTTACTGTTGAATATTTCAGATTGAGGAGCTTCGTTCAGGTGCTTGGCGAAGACTCGTCGTTTCTAGTTTATTTTCATTTTAGTATTGTCCGGGTCATGCTCTGATAGTTGTAACTCCGGGAACGTTTGTTTGTCGAGCTGTTTTAATCAGACTCGTTTAATTCCTTATGTTTGGTTATAATATGACGTTGACATTTTCCAGGTGTTAATCCCTGATGATTTTGAAAATATTATAACATTGATTTTATTAATTGAATTATTCTGCTGTGTAAACATGTATGAGTTACTACTACGTTATGCATGACAGGAATTTGTTTTATTAAAAGAGAATTGTAGCATCCTCGATTATACATGTACTCTGATATTATGCTTTTAGTGTTTGCGAAAATTTATTTGGGGTTTTTAGAGGGTGTTACATCGAACATATAAGACTGGTAGAACTTTGTCCACCATTCCAGAAAACCCTTTGCTGTGAAGTGTGTGGGTTTAAAAGGTATTAGTTCAAAGTGGGCGAAGCCTTGATATTGTTCCTGTTGTAGTTTGGCTTCTCTTGCTTTGAAGGTTCACCCAGAAGTGATGGCACTTTCTGTTTGGAACAGAGGTTCAGGGATTAGTTGGCACAAGCCAAATTGTCTAGAAACGAAGTTGGGTTGATAGGCAAAAAGGAAGATTTGATTCTTGGAAGGAGTGATTCATGAGGAGATTAATCTGGGAAGCAAAAAGGCTTTCCAAATATCTTGAATTTATTTGCTTTTAACTGCTTCTGAGAGAGCCATGGTGAACCATGATGGTCCATGAGTCCTTGAAGCAAAGGGCGCCATGGTCTCTTCAAATTTGTGTCTCTTGGAGAAAATCATGATATAGTTTGAAAAAAGGACTTTGAAGTCATCTTTATCATCGTTTGGGGTAAGTTTTCGCAGCCTCGTACCTTCAATGATTCTATCCGCTATCTTCGGATCTTGTTCAACATTAGTGTTGGCTGTTGATAGTGAGGGTTCAAACATGGCATTAAGCCATAACTGGAGTAACCAGAAGGGGCCAGCTAGAAGGATGTTTTTGGGAGTGTGGGATTTCAAACTCGAAATGGCTGATCTTAAACTTTCGTAAAGATCAACAAGTAACAGTTCACTTAAACACGCCCTCCTATTCTCATGTAAGTCTCTAGCTAGAGGGATGAACCTGCTGGCTACCTGTAAGGACCTGCTGCAGAATACATACCTTGATAACCATAAGGTGAGGAAAGCAATGTGTTCCACATCTGACACACTATCTCCTTCAGTGTGGTAGTGGCTAATGAACTTTGAAAAGCTGGCTAATTTGACTTCGAAATCAATAATGCTCGAGTGCTCTTCATTGTCAGGAATGTAGGTTTCTCCTACTGGTGACAAACCAGTAATGGCTGCTATATCGAAAAAGGTGGGTGTGATCATTCCCCCAGGGAGATGAAAGGTGTTGTAGGTGCTGTCCCAGAAATATAAGGATGCAAATAATAATGGATGACTATAGGTGAAGCCCGATTTCGATAACTTAATCAAGTTGTAAATTCCTAATTCCTCCCATTGCTGGGATTTCTTGGCTTCTACTTTGGTAAACCAGTTTCGGTAAGCTGTGTCAGAGGTAGGGCAGGATCGAAATGGTTTAAAATTACTCTTTACATAGTCTAGCACAAAGGGGTCTTTTGGGGGAACGATTGGAGTTTCCACGGCTGTCGAATCAGAAGACTCGCCTGTCTTAGGGATATCCATTTTATTAAACAAAGGCTTAAAATTATAACAAACATGGAAGATTTTTCTAGTATCTTTTAAGATTTCAAAGACTGTAAGAGGACCCATTAGAGCAAGTCTCTTTCCAGTGGCGTTAGTTGGAATTAGTACCTGAGATGCGTAGAGCATTTCCTTCTCTTTGGAGATCATTTGGGGGATAAGCACAGATTGACCTTGATAAGTACCAACCTTGCTTTCCATTATTGTTCCTGTGTTCTTTCCTTTCTTTTTGGAAGTTTTCTTCAGTTGGGATGATGTTGTAGAAGACATTGTTGAAGATTGTTGGAAGTTTTAGGGTTTCGGTGAGAAGAGAGGAAGAAAAGATTCAGAATGTGGAAAAGAAAAAAAGACTAAGTTGATGGGTTTTTATAGTGTGTAAGTTTAAACATCCACTGAGTAAGACTAGGATACGTGGGAGTCGTGGGTTGGATTGAGAAGGAGGTGGCGTAAAAGTTGATATTGGTAATAGGCGTGATTAATAATAATCATTGTTTTATAACTGCACCATGCTGTGAAATACTGGTTCAAGACGGTTAAGGAATCCAAAAGGCGTCGTGATTGACGTGACTGAAGTCATACACAATAAATGCTACGATTGCTCAAAGGTCACATCAAAATCTTGCATATATATTTAAAATAAGTGTTTCTCAAGGGATCGAAATACATATTTTAAAGGGGCATTTTGTTGGCTGAAGATTTTGATGATACAGTTCGAAACGAAGCCAGTTGGATGTTTCGTTAGAATAAAGCAAGATGTCATGGTTCGGAATGGTATAAGCAGTTCTTCGAATGAACATGTCAAAGCTCGGAGCTTCGAGTGACAGTTGTGGAGATATATTCAAAAGAAGTCTCGAAGTGGTAACGAGACTGTGTCCAAGAAATGAGTTCAAAGCGAAGAGTGCCAAAACATTTGAAATTCAAACGCAAGCGGGATGTTCGAAATTTGAAATATATGCGCTGGAGCATTTGAAGATACATGGAAGCTAGAGAGGGGCAGTGCTCTGCATGTTCTGAACGTGGCAGAATCTTATAGGCAAGACCGTTATGGTCGAAGTAGTATAAATAGAAGTCTTAGCGTTAGGATTTGGTGTGTCATATCTATTGTACAAAATTCAGTAAATATTCAAAATACCACATGGCTAGGGAAACGAATGCTCGAACAATGTACGTATGATAACACCAAATATTTATGATTCAGTAAAACTCTTTATCATTTCCAGTTTATCTTCTATCTTCATGTCAATATCATTCAAAAGCCTTTACATTAAAGTTTTTTCCATTCAAAGTCATTTACTGATTTCTTGCATTTGAAAGTCTTTCCTTCTATTTCGAGTACTTTACATTACAGAAACTCTTGTACATTTCATGCTTTTATCTTCATGCTTTTGTCATTCGAATACCTTTTCATTCAAAGTCATTTACTGATTTCTTGCATTTAAACGCTTTCTTTTTAGTTCAAATATTTTACATTTCAAAAACTCTTTTACATTTCATGATTTTGTACTTCAAAGTTATTTACTTGTTTCTTGCATTTTTATATTGCTTTACAATCGAATCTTTATTCATGCAATTTAGTTTCGCACATCTTTACTTGATCATGTCATTAGATCTTTTTAAGATAGTAATCGAAGTAAGTTGAACATCTATAAACATTCTAAATACCAACCATGAATATCAGTTCTATAATTAGAATTATCCAAACGACCAATACACCATAGGATCAATCTAGTCGATCCTGCAAGTTACCAGAGAGATTAAATAACAGTCATTAAGATTATTTGATAGTTTGGAGGACTAGCGGTTGTTTACCAGAAATCACTGTAAACAACTGCCCAAATATAACATGCCAAAAAAAAACATGTCCAAACTATCAAAACTTGCATAATAATGTTGTCCAATTGGCTGCAGTATAAGGCCTAAAGTTTGCACCAATCAGCCCCACAAAACTATCCAAAACTGCTGATGTCTATCCTGCTGTATATCAGTCCAAAACCTGTTGTTCCTACACAAAAACAATCCATGCATAATAGTCCAAAAACCTGTAAAGGTAGCCTTCTAAAACTGTCAAATCTGCTGCAAATAAAGGCCAAACATTACACAAATTTGGAATCACCAAATATGTAATGACAAAGTAGGAAAACAGCATGTCAAAAGTGTTCAAAAATCCACCAACCTTTCCCCCCAATTTTCACCTCTCAGCTGATATACAAACAATAGAATGGGCAGAGAAAAGAGGGCGAACAAGGGAAATATTAAGACAAGAGAGAGAAAAGGGCAGCAGAGAAAAGAAAAAAAAGCATTGTGAGAGGGAGAGAAGAAAAACACTATAAAACCAGGAAATCAGCAGCAACCATGAAACTATTTTGAACCATGAAATTATGTTGAACCGTGAAAATATTTTGAACCATAAAATAGCAGCAACCCAAAGGAAAATAGAAACAGAAAAAACCTTCAACCCTTTATACAACCTTGCAGCTCTCAGCACAAAGTGAGGGTTGGAGAAACTTTCTGGAGGTTCACTGAAGCCATTCTGATCATCACAACCTCTTGAAAGTTGTTCAAACTCAAAACACAAATTTCAGTTTCAAGATAAGTCTTCTTGACTTTGAGCTATTCATTTCAAGCATCATTAGTGATTCATTTTTGAAGATAAATGTAGATATCATACCCTTGAAGCTAACCACATTCTTACTTTTCATTCTTATCAATTATATGTTGAGAACTGATTTTTACATGTAGTAGAACAATGTTAGAAATTAAAAAAAAAGTAGTATAAGTCGACACATATCTCTATGAGTCGATGGATATCAGGCACAAAACATGGTATGAGTAGACACAAAATGCGCATGTGTCGATACAAAACAGAAATGAATCGACACAAGACATTATGCATCGATGCGTACTGTTATCCAGACACAATATAGAGAGACAAAAGGTGTATGAGTTGACACCAAACACGAACGTATCGACACAAACCAAAAATGAGTCGACACATACCATTATGTATCGACTCATACTGAGTTGATTTTGACTTTTCAGAAGCAAGAAGTGGCATGCATCGATGCATAAGGATATGTGTCAATTCATAAAGTTTGCTTTTTCTTTGTACACTATTTTCCTGTTTATATTTTTTATTGCTATTTTTTGTATCCCAAAATTTCCCCTCCCGTATTTCTCAATACATGGCAAGTGAGGTCCCCAAATTGCTCAAGGAAGTTCAAGAGTTGACCAGTCAAACTCTCTCCTAAGGCAATCTATCTCAAATTAGGGTTTCTATTGTCATCAATATGTGTGGACCACAAAGGACTCAAATTCTCACCATTGTCCTAATATGTTCTCAAGATCATCCATGTCAAGTTTCAAGCCTTGCAGAAGAAGTTTGCTCAGTCAATTGCTCAAATGCCTGAAAATCGATTGTGCTAGGTCAAAAGTCAATTGTGGCCCACATACAGTCAAACTTCAATATTTTTGGTCAACATCCTCATTTTGAAGTATTATTCATCATTTGATCAAGGGTTGATCATGATTCCTCAAGGATTGTTCACAATTCATAAAAACCCAAAAGTTGCTAAATTAGGGTTTTGTAGGAAAAGTCAACTCAACTTTGACCAAGCATAACTTTCTCATACTTCATCAAAAATGACCCATCCAAAGCTCATTTTAAAGAGAATTCAATTCCCTACAATTAATCTTCATCACTTAAGTTTAGAATATGCACTCACAAAAAGATATGAATTTTGACATTATAGGTCATTTTGAAAAGTCAACAAAAACACCTTTTGGGTCAAAGCTTCATACATAAACATGAAAGACTCAATTAAGATGAGACCAAAAGGGTTGCTTGTGGGACATCCCAAGATTTCTAAAATGTCAAAGAACACCTCTCTAGGGTCAAAATTTAGAGAGTTATGCATTGGCAAAGTTGACCTTTTTTGCATTGCCAAAAGACAAATATGCTCAAATTTGCATTTATTGTCAAATGGGCCTAGGTTTTCATGATTTAGTCTTGCTTATGACATGGTCCACGATCCAAATCTGAACCCACACACATTTTGCCTTATTTATTTATTTATTTTATTTTGATTTTTATCATTTAAAAGTCAAATTAAATGAAATAAATAGCAAAAAATATCGAAGATTTGTTTTGTGATCAGATTTTGGGTGGAATCAAATCTAATTATGCTGGAAAATCATATCCAAAACGTGAAAAACAAATTGAACCAAAATTGGAATTATTTGGATTGATATAGAAAGATATCATACAAAGATAAAGACCAAATCAAATCTTCATAATGGACCAAGATTCAGCTCGTTTTTGTTGACCTAATGTGTTGCATTACATATACATAACATGGCCAAGGCAAGAAAGAGAGGTGAGAGGTCGTACAGAGCCAAGAGCAAAACTGAAAAAGTTCAAGAAAAGTGGTGATTCAATTTCCATCCTAGAGGCCAATCCAAGCCATTCAAACGATACCAACAGACTCCTGGACATCTTCAGAAGGGATCTCAATCACGTGCAAGCCTTTTCATGCCTGGAATCATAAATACAGAGGCCACAGTTTGTCCCAAAATTTTGATTTCAATTTCATTGATTTACTCATCATTAGCATGTTTGATTCATATATTCTTGTTTATCATTGAGTTTGCAAGTTATTGGTATTGTTTAATTGCGTTTTTAGTACAAGAATCAAGATATGCCATAGTTAGGGTTTCGTGTTCTTGTTTAGGGTTTTCCAATGCAGGCAAAATTGGGCATTGATTCTGGTACCATGATGCTCGTGAGGATGAGACGAGTTGATTGGTACCATCCATGGTCATTTATCTGAAGCATATGCAATTTTTGAGATGCACATGTTTGTACCTACATCAAGGTGTCTGTAGGTAAAAGTATCTTAGGCTAAAATGACGGTTTGAGGAAGAAGACAATGCGTGGCACTCACTGGTTAGGTGGTTTGAATTTTAGCGCATTTTTTGAATACGTTATTGGTTTTTGATTATATTATTTTACTTCCATTATGTGTACAACAAAAACGCGTGGCTCAGTTGGCAGGAAGGCATTGGAGTTGGATATAAGGGCCTGGGTTCGATCCCCAGGTCCCAACCTTTGTTCATATTATTTTGTTTCATGAGATAAGGTACACCACATATCCTCACTTCCATCACACGCCACCAATATCTGGCCATCAAATTCACCAGCGATCTAGATCCAATGGCTCTCTACTAAAGTTCCACCATGTACCCCAGGTCAACGTATGCATCAGATCCAGCGAAGTCAAAAGGGATTAGATTTGTTGGGCCCATAACTTCAACAACATACCCCCCTCTTCAGCCTTGTTATCAGGCCCATCATCCTTTTCTTATTTCTTTTATTTTATTTAATTCTTTAAATATTTCTTTTATTTATTCTTAATTAACAAATTAATCTATTTTTTTTTTATAAATATCATAAAATCAAAAGTACATAAAAAAATTAGAATTAGTTTTTTTTTATATTATCAAAATTAATTTAATGTAGTGTTAACTTAGGGAAATTGTAATTTATTTTCACAAATAAAATCAAATAGAAAATTAGGTTAAACTCTTGATTTAATTTTGTTTTTTTCTCTTTTTCTCAAGTAAATAAAATACAAAAATAGGTTTTAGATTGAATTAATTTATTTTTCTTAATTTAAAATTAATTAGAATTAGGATTTTCTTTTTTAAATTAGTTCATTATTTTCTTAAGTAACAAAACATGACCAAAAAACATTTTATTTACCAATCGTCAATAGGTTTAGTCAAGGGTCAAAACCCTAGTCGTTTCGTATTTGATTCATCGCGCGCTTATTATTTATTTTGACAATATTTTTGTAACTGTTCATGGTTTGTAATAGTTTAATTTAGGGCTTTTACTTATCGCTTTTTCCCCGGGTTTTTGGCTATGTAATTAATCCCTCTCCCCGAAGCCTTGTAATAGCGTAGATTTACTTTCTCGCATTTTTAATTCCCGCAAATATTTAACTGTTTAGATGTATGCTAATAGGATTGTATGACAAGAATGCATGACAAATTAATACGGTTAGAAAACCCTAATGTGCAAAGATTAAATAACTGAAAACAGACCACTCGCACATATCATCCTTAGGGTATACTCTCACTTCGGTTGCCTTCGGCAAACGATCATTAAGTATAGGATACTTTAGTGGTTACCCTTTTGTCTAAAAAAGATCAAATGTCCCGTTCGGATGTTGCCTCGGAAAGATTGCCTCGGAAATGTTGCCTCGAATATGATCTTAAGACTCTAGGGTTATTACTAAGATGTCCTAGCATTGCTTTAGTGATTGTACGCCCCTTTCGAAGTGACCCTTACAACTCCAACGATGGTCCTACCTATTTCTCAATAGTAGGATAACGCTGTCTAAAGGAAACGAGAATAGAAACAATATATTTTTCCGAGTAGGTAGATGCTAGTAGGTACTTTCTCAAATCAAAGCTTTTTCACACTTACACTTTTCAAACAAATTTTCAAAACAACTTCGTCACATTGAGGACTGATACAAGGGTTATCACGAAGTCAAACTTTTCAAAAACAAAGCACATACACAAGCAATTTTAAAAAGATGAGAAAGTACCTAAGAGCCCATGGAAAACCATGGATAGAAAGGGTGCTAACACCTTCCCTTTCTATAATCTACCCCCTGTACTCAGAATATCTCGAAAAAAGTTTTTTTCTGTTATTTTTCCTTTTCCATGATTTGATGAAATAAAAGTCGGTGGCGACTCTTGCTTACCGCAACATTTTGCGAACAAAAAACACAAACCAGCATCAAACAGTCGGTTCTGCCACCGTATCACAGAACTGGAGACTCTGCTGGGGACTTAATAAGTGGGGTATACCTTAGGATCTAGGTCATCATAATTGCTTCTCTTGATTGCTTTGTTTTACTTTTGAGGGTTCTGTTTGGGGTTACTATAAATCCTAACCCAGATCTGGGGAATACCTTTTAGGTAAGTAGCAATAGACTGTGAGGGAACTGTACGGTGTAGACCAATATGGTTGAAGCAGTAGCTACGTTGGTGTGGCACTTTGGTTGGTACCGGTATCCCTTGTGGAGAAACGAGGAGAATACGAGGCCGCTGCGTGGTGTCGTTAAGCATCAACTGACCTTAAAACCTTTAAATCGCCCAACTTGGCCATTAGAAAGTAGTGAGATAGCCGACCTCGGTGTAGAGTTGAGAACTGGTTGATACTCGATGCTACACTCATTGAGACCATACTCTCAGAATAATTTTGGCTGCAAGAAAAGATTGCGTGAGCTGAAACCATGACCGATGGAGGATGGTCAGGGATATTGAGATCCTCTAGAACCCGGTTACTTTTCTAGGACAGGTTTGAACTGACTTAACTTCAAGAGGGTATTACCTTTGACCTCATGCAAGCCTTAAACCTAAGGGCTTTGTGTGATTTGACTATGTTTGCAATACCCGTTGTTTGTTATACCTGTGATTTATCATGACATCATGCATCATAACATGGAATTCATGTTTCATTACACTAACCATTTCAAAGAACAAGGGAATTTATCTTTGTTCTATTTTGCAGATCATGGCTTCCGTGCGTAGAAATACCATCTGAATCAAATTTGTGCAGATACCTGCCCAACTTAAAGAGCTAGCATCAAGAGTTTCCGAAACTTCTACTTTAATCAAGAGACACGATCAACTTCTCAGCCTGGTTACTTCAAATCTTGATGAACAGATGATGAACGTACCCTTCACAGATATGGAAGAAGTTCCTAGGCCAGAAGACATTGCCTCAGCTTTGCATTTGAAATGGGCCGATGTAGTATCCAATTGGGAAACTCAGAGCGGAGTCGAAGGTTTTCTAGCCAAATTTCTGATAGACCAGGCTCAGCTATTTTGGGATGATTTGGATTTTCAGGCTTTTGAGGATGTCTTGGCTCTTCTTATCTATGGTTTAGTTCTCTTCCCTAATCCGGACTCCTTTGTAGACGTGAATGCTGTCAAGATTTTCCTTTCTCGCAACCCTGTGCCTACCTTGCTTGGAGATATCTTGCATGCCCTCCATACTCGTACTATGAAGAGAAGAGGGACTCTTATGTGCTGCATGCCATTGCTGTCGAGGTGGTTTATTTCTCACCTCCCTAAGTCTGTACTGAAGAATGAAGAAGGTTTGGGTTGGTCGCACAGAGTAATGTCACTTGCTCATACATATATTCTTTGGTGTTTCCGGGATATGGAAGACACTGTTGTTATTGACTGCTTTGGGGGATACCCTAATGTTCCATTACTTGGTATCAGAGGGGGTATAACTTACAGTATTTGTCTAGCCTTATGAAAATTTGGTCGTGCTCGAAGAGATGGTCCCCATGAGCTACTTCTCGAGGACGTTGTATTCGACTATAAGGATGATGTTAAGGAGCATCGTCGGAGGTTCATACGAGCTTGGGGCATGGTAAACAGATCTGATCACGAAGAGTTGGGACCGAAGACTTCCCTTCCTATGCAGCCTTACCTCCAATGGGTCTGAGCTTGTGCCCAGAAGCTCATGATGCCTTATGAGGCCGTATTACCAGTGATTGTAGATCCCACTAACGAAGAAGGCATTCCTTACATGGTTCTCTATCTTTACATGCCTACCGATCCTGGGGAGTTGCAGAGGTCTTGGATTCAGCTAAAGAATGAGCGGGATACTTACCGGGAGCAGTTCCATGAGCAAGAAAGGAAGGTTTTGAAGCTCACCAGGCAACTCGAGGAAGAAAGAGTGATCAATGACTATATCAGCACAGAGAGGAAGCGTCCATGGGACTTTTGATTTTGCTTTTTCTAGTTTTAGATTTGTTTTATTTACTTCTTTATAACGCCTTAAAGGCATTGTTGAACCTTTCAAAGTTAAGCTAATAAAGTTTTATTTATTTTTGGTTTGCAAATTTAAATCTCCCAAAGTCTTTGAAATCATTACATGCGCATCCCATTATCATGCACATCATTACAGGTACCACTATAGGTTTCTCATCTTCTTCGCTGTTTATTTCAGCAGAAATGTCTTCCGATCAAGCCATCAAAGATCTTCAGGCACAGAACGTCCAGTTCCAACAGATGTTCATAAGTTTGGCTAAAGGACAAGAGGATCTGAAGACCCTTATTCTGAAAGAGAAGAAGAAGAAGAAGAAGAAGAAGGTCAGAATTCTAAATATGGGCAGAAGATTCGGAGAAAGGTTGAAGCATCAAACTGATCTGACCTCTTCATTCAAGGACGGGGAGAACCATGAAAGGGAAAAGGACCCTAGCCCCGCAATTTCTGACAATGATACTAATTACGACGATGAGCAATATCCTCCTGCTGAGGATAGGTACAAGCATCTAGAAGACCGGTTGAGTGCTATGGAAGTTCAGAAGGTACCTGGTTTGGATTTCAGAGAATTGGGACTGGTATCGGGAGTGGTCATCCCTCATAAGTTTAAAGCTCCGGTTTTTGCCAAGTATAATGGGGTATCCTGCCCAAAACTCCATCTCCTCTCATATGTCAGGAAGATTCAACCCCACACAGCTGATAGAAATTTATGGGTGCATTTTTTTCAAGATAGTCTGTCAGGGACTCAACTTGAATGATTCTATCAGTTGGAGGGAGTTAATGTCCGAAACTGGGAAGATCTTGCAGCTACTTTCTACAAGCAGTATCAGTATAATGCCGACCTTGCTCCCACTCGTACTCAGCTCCAGGGTATGTCCATGGGTGCATGTGAAGGTTTTAAGGACTATGCTCAAAAGTGGAGAGACTTGGCTGGAAGAGTCCAACCCCCGTTGTCTGATAGGGAGTTGGTTGACATGTTTCTAGGGACGCTATCTGGTCCATTTTGTAATCACTTGATCGACAGCTCGTCATCTGGTTTCACTGAGTTGATTTTGACTGGAGAAAGAGTGGAAGTTGGCATTCGAAGTGGTAAAATACAGAAGGATACCTCTTCGAGTTCGGTAAAGAAGCCTTTCACTGGTAAGAAGGAAGCTAGTGCAGTCTATAGCCCGAGGGGCCAAAGCAGATCTGAACACCGTCAAACGGTAAATGCTGTAGTGATACCAAGACCCGTAGTTGCTTCTCAATGCAACAATCAACAAAGGGTGGAAAGACCACAACGAAAATTTACCCGCATCAACATGACTTTGCCTGAAGTTCTGCCTCATCTGTTAAAATCCAACTTGGTGACCTTGAGAGAGGCCCCCAAGAATCCAAACACTAGCTCTCCCAGATACAATCCCAATGCGCGGTGCGCCTACCATTCTGAGAGTCCTGGCCATGTTACAAATGATTGCTGGGCTCTGAGAAACAAAGTACAAGATTTGCTGGAAGCTAAGGAGATAGAGTTTGATGCTCCAGAAAAGCCAAATGTAATAAATGCTCCTATGCCCAAACATGGTCGTGGGGTTAATGCTGTTGACATTTATTTGTTTGTGACCTCTATTGAAGAAATTTATACTCCTCTAATGACTGTTAAGAAGAATTTGCTGTTGGCCGGTTTATTTTCAGGTTGTGGTGAAGGTTGCCACATGTGTTTGATTATACCTTCTAGTTTCCGTTTGTTGAAGTCAGGTGTTCAGCGCCTGATGGATAATAAAGAAATTTTGTTCGAGAATACTGTGATCCCTATTTTTCCTATTGAAGACATCACTATTATAACCATTTCCGCCAATCCTTCCAAGGTTTCCTCGAGAAGACCTGTTAGGATTACACATGTTCAAAGAATTGCTCCACTAATAATCACTGCCCCTGGTCCCATCCCGTACACTTCAGATAAGGCTGTCCCATGGCATTATGGTGCTGATGTGTACTATCATAGTATTAAACAAGATCTGAAGAATGAAGAAGCTGATACTGATGTCAGTAATATTGTCGGGACTAGTAAAGTTACCCGAAGTGGAAGGGTCTTCTCTTCCGAGATTTCCCCGAAGACTATCATCAAGCCTACCGTTATTCCAACTGCTGCTCTAACCAGCACTCCTAACATTTCTCCTGTCCCTACTCCAATTATTACACCTGCTACTATTCCTATTCTTACTCCAGTTATCACCCCTGCTGCTGAGCCATCTGGGACTCGGGGCAAAGAAATTATAGGTAAGCCTGCCCGGACGGAGGCACCTAAGAAAGTCATTGTGGAAGCCTCTAAACAAGAAATAGAGGAAATATTGAAGATTATCAAGAAGAGCGACTACAATATGGTCGAGCAGCTGGGGAAGACCTCGTCAAAGATCTTCATGTTGTCTCTGCTGTTATGTTCTGAAGCCCATGCGAAGGCTTTAATTTCATTTCTCAAGACTGCGCATGTGCCGAAGGAAACTTCAACAGATCAATTCAAAGATTGTGTAGCCATCCTGACTGCTGACAATGGGCTAGGTTTTTCAGATGCGGATCTGACCCCTAAGGGGAGGAATCATAATTATACTCTTCATGTCTCGATCGAGTGCAGGGGCACCACTATGGCTCATGTGATGGTGGATACCGGATCCTCACTGAATGTTCTGCCAAAGAAAGCGTTAGACCGTCTGGATTATGAAGGGTTGATTCTAAAGTCGAGTAACATTGTGGTAAGGGATTTTGATGGATCAAAGAGAATGGTGCACGGGGAGGTGGACATCCCCGTCAAAGTGGATTCCCAGACCTTTGGGTCCACCTTCTATGTAATGGATATCAGACCATCATATTCTTGCTTGTTGGGTCGCCCTTGGATCCATAGGGCCGGGGAAGTTACTTCCACACTCCATCAAATGCTGAAATATCCGGTGAAGGGGAAGATTGTCACGATGCGAGGTGAAGAAGAGTATATGGTGAGTCATCTCAATTCCTTCCGCTATGTAGAAATGGACGGGGAATTCATAGAAACTCCTTGTCAGAATTTCGAAGAGGTCCCTTAGTTCTCGGCATCAACTGAAGTTACTACCAGCAAACCTCCGCTGAAGATGGCTTCTCTCAAGGATGCTAGGGCTGTAATTGAAGAAGGTGTGTGTACCAATTGGGGTCAGCTCCCTGATTTCACTCACAAAATTGAAAAATTTGGTTTGGGCTTTACTATAGGGGCTAAAAGGGCTGTTAGGCGTGTGCGGATTGGAAGACCTCCTATACACATCAACAATTAGGGAGTTAATTCAATTGAGGATAGTGAAGAAGATTCAGACATCGACAGTTGGATCTACCCAACAACCAACGGTGGACTGAATAACTGGACGGCGAAGGACTTCATACCTGTTTCTTTTATTCTGCAGTAATTGACTTTTGTTTTAAGATTTGTAATAAACAGTTTGAAACTTTACGGCCCGGTGCCTTGCCCGAGGCGCCTTGGCTTTTCTTGTGAGGGCTTATTAGTTGTCATTTCATATATCATTAATAAAGCATTGGACGTTTCTTTCATTACAAATTTTGCGCTCCTTGTTTTTCTTTTCTGTCTCTCACTTTATCAAAACAGCTATTCTCTTACACACACTCACGTATCATACTGCAGATCCATATCCACTATGGATCCCATTGATAACAACTCTGCTACTTCTAGTTATGACTTCAAAAATCCGATCAACCAAGCCGAGGACGAATGTGAGGACGATTGTGAGGTGCCTGGAGAACTTGCTAGACTATTACATCAGGAAGAAAGGTCCATACAACCTCATGAAGAGCCAGTTGAGTCAGTGAATTTGGGTACAGAGGAAGACAGGAAAGAGGTTAAAATAGGTGTGAATCTGGAGCCTAGTATCAAACAACGGTTAATATAGATGCTACACGACTATGTGGAGATCTTTTCCTGGTCTTATGAAGACATGCCTGGTTTAGACACTGATATTGTGGTACATCGCATGCCGACTAAAGAAGACTGCCCTCCGGTAAAGTAGAAGGTCCGTCGTATGTGCCCTGAAATGTCATAGAAATCAAGGCAGAGGTCATGAAGTTGTTCGACGCATGATTCTTAGCTGTCACTTCCTATCCGCAGTGGGTTGCCAACGTTGTTTCAGTACCTAAGAAGGACGATAAGGTACGGATGTGTGTGGACTATAGAGACCTGAACAAGGCAAGCCCCAAGGATGACTTCCCACTTCCTAACATTGATGTTTTGGTCGACAACAACATGCAACACAAGATCTTCTCCTTTATGGATGGTTTTTCTGACTACAACCAGATCAAAATGGCTCATGAGGACACGAAGAAGACAACCTTCGTTACACAGTGGGGAACCTTCTGTTACAAGGTAATGCCTTTTGGGTTGAAGAATGCTGGGGCAACTTATCAGCGAGCCATGGTTGCTTTGTTCCATGATATGATTCATCACGAGATGGAGGTTTATGTTGATGACATGATATCCAGATCCCAGATTGAGGAAGAGCACCTTGATCATCTCAAGAAACTGTTTGACAGGTTGAAGACGTACAAGCTGAGGTTGAATCTGAACAAGTGTACCTTCGGGGTAAGATCTGGTAAGCTTATGGGTTTAATCGTCAGTGACAAAGGTATTCAGGTAGACCCTGCAAAGGTAAAATCCATACAAGAGATGCCAGCTCCCCGCACAGAGAAGGAAGTTAGAGGTTTCTTGGGACGTCTGAACTACATTTCCAGGTTCATTTCATATCTGACTACTACTTGTGAGCCAATCTTCAAGCTGGTGAAGAAAGATCAAGTGGTAAAGTGGAATGATGAATGCCAGACCGCTTTCGAAAGAATCAAGGTATACCTTCAAGAACCACCAATTTTGATGCCTCCAGTGGAAGGAAGACCTTTGATATTATACCTGACAGTGCTAGACAATTCAATGGGGTATGTGCTGGGGCAGCATAACGAGTCTGGCCGAAAAGAGCACGCCATTTACTACCTTAGCAAAAAGTTTACCGACTGTGAGACCCGATACTCATTGATCGAGAAAACTTGTTGCGCTTTGGCATGGGCTGCTCGCCGGTTGAGACAGTATATGCTGACTCACACCACTCTGTTGATATCAAAGATGGATCCGATCAAGTATATTTTCGAGAATCCCGCTCTCTCCGAAAGGATAACAAGGTGGAAAATGATCTTGACTGAGTACGACATCCAATACACAACCCAAAAAGCAATTAAGGGGAGTGAATTGGTGGATCATTTGGCGCATCAAGCTGTGGATGACTACCAGTCCATGAATTTCGAGTTCCCGGATGAGAATATCATGTTGTAACTGACTGTGAAGAACCTCCACCAGATGAAGGACCCGAGGAGGGATCCCGATGGTCTATGTATTTTGATGGAGCCTCAAACGCATTGGGTAATGACATTAGCGCTGTAATTATATCTCCCGAGGGCTGTCATACTCCGTTCACTGCCCGATTATGTTTCAACTGCACCAACAACATGGCGGAGTATAAAGCGTGTATCATGGGTCTTCGAGCTGCTATTGACCTGAGGATTAAGTTCTTGAGTGTATTCAGAGATTCCGCTCTGGTGTTAAGTCAGATAAAAGGCGAGTGGGATACGAAGCATCCGAATGTTATTCCTTACAAAGAATATGTACTGACATTGCTCACACACTTTGAGGAGGTAATCTTTGAACATTTCCCACGAGAAGAAAACCAGTTGGCGGACGCGTTAGCTACCATGTCTTCTATGTTCAAAGTCAGGTGGGACAATGAAGCTCCCCAGATTACCATTGAGAGGTTGGACGAACCCGCACATTGCTGTGACATTGAGACTGAAGGGGGAGTAGATAAACCCTAGTTTCACGAGGTAAAAAGGTATCTTGAGGCTCAAGAATACCCTGAGGTGGCATCTGTTAATGATAAGAAGTTTCTGAGAAGGTTCGCTGCAAAATTCTTCATCAGTAATGGAATCCTCTATAAGCGTAACCATGATTCAACCTTACTGCGATGTGTAGACAAGAGAGAGGCAGAAAGGATCATGGAAGAGTTACATGAAGGCACTTTTGGAACCCATTCTAGTGGACATACCATGGTGAAGAAAATCCTACGGGAAGGATATTACTGGTCCACTATGGTAGCCGATTGTTATCAGCACTCTCGAACCTGTCATAAGTGTCAAGTCTATGCTGATAAGGTGCATGTACCTCCGGTTCCCCTGAATGTTTTGACAGCTCCTTGGCCCTTTGCAATGTGGGGCCTCGACATGATCGGCGAGATTAGACCTACTGCGTCTAACGGGCATCGCTTCATTATGATATCCATTGATTACTTTACAAAGTGGGTTGAGGCAGTTTCCTTTGCTACAATAACCAAGAACGTCGTGGCGCGATTCATCCGACACAATCTGATCTATCGATATGGTATCCCAGAGAGAATTATTACTGACAATGGCACAAATCTCAATAACACAATGATCACCGAACTCTGCAAACAGTTCAAGATTCAACATCACAACTCTTCTCCCTACCGGCCGAAGATGAATGGGGCTGTTGAAGCGGCTAACAAGAACATCAAAAAGATTGTACAGAAGATAACTGTGACATACAAAGACTGGCACGAGATGTTACCATTCGCTCTTCATGGGTACCGTACCTCAACACGGACATCAATATGGGAAACACCCTACTCTTTGGTGTATGGCATGGAGGCAGTCCTACCCATCGAAGTCCAGATACCCTATCTTAGGATTATGAAGGATACGGTTTTGAACGAAGATGACTGGATCCAAACCCGACTTGATCAACTGAATCTAATCGATGAAAAGATACTTACTGCTATCTGTCATGGTCAGACGTATCAAAAGCGAATGATCAAGGCCTTTAACAAGAAAGTCAGACGTCAAGAATATCAAGTCGGGGATCTAGTGATCAAACGCATCATACTACTGCAAGGTGATCCCAGGGGAAAATGGACCCCTACATACGAAGGGCCATTTCTGTTTAAGAACATTTTCTCGGGAGGAGCTATGATTCTAACCACCATGGATGGTGACGACCTTCCTCACCCCGTCAATGCAGACACAGTGAAAAGATACTACACATAATCAAAGACCCGCTAGGTTGATTGGCCTAGGAAAAAATAAGGGCTTCCCGGTGAACCAAAAGGGTTCGGGCAAAAGTAAGGGATGAAAATGAAAAACTATACACCCAGCAAGTCGAAAACCTGAAAAGGCGACTTGGGCAAAAAAGGGTATCCCGGTGGACTGAAAACCCGAAAGGGCAGTCTAGGAAAAAATTAGGGATTAAAATGTAACACTATGTCTCATTGGATCATCTTGCAACCAGACTTCGGTATCAACTATCAAGCTCAGACGGCGCCAATCAATCTGATCAACCTTCGACCAAGTAGCAAAGTGATGAGACGCTTGAAGATATAAAGGCAATAGCAGAGTTGGAACCCAATGGGGTTGTTTCATATAGCTGTTTTTCTTTCTTCTACACAAATTGTAATTTCTATCTTTCGGCAGCGTTCTCTTACTAGTAGGTCAGCCTCTTGTACAAAACGCCTATTACATGCCAACTTTAAAAATCAATACAATTCATTTTCACAAGAAGTTTCACTTTGTTTTTCTTTTTATGTTTTGTTTCGCAAGAACGTCCAATGATTTATTTTTGATATATGTATTTGAAAATGATTGCTACTCATAAATATTTACACAAGAAACAAAAGGCAATTACTCGTAATTCTAGGAACAAGGACAAACAAGGGGTGCCCAAACCCTACAGTTACTCTGCCCATCAAGTATAAGGATAGAGACAGCTTGAGAACACGAGTAGTGGAACATACACTCCCCACAGAGTAAAAAGTATCTGAAGACAGTGATGTTAGCTTTCCCGAACAGGACATAACTCTCCCCAGCTGAGGTTCACAATCGCGAGTGAGTCAGTAAATTTTCCCCCAAGCAGAGTTTATCTCTCTCGCAAGCAGATCTCCAACAGAATTCATTATTACCAGTAACGAAAATTCATCCCCGGTGGAGTTTATTTCTCCAAGTTAGTAGGTCTATCAACAGAGTATCTGCTCTCCAACAGAGTTATTCTCCTGCAGAGCTATCCTTATACAGGGTCTCTTTCGGCAGGATACCCGTAAATGAGGGGCAAATTCCCAACATGGTCATCTTTGTTTACCATCCCCAATAGAAGTGGAGGAACTATGGTTTTCTACAGTAGTCAAGAATACCATCTCTCATACTCTCCAAATAGCAGTAAGGGATTTATTTTCCCGGATTCAGATTATTATGTCAGCATTTCAGGTTCATACATCATGACATGTGCATACATCACATATAACATAGTCTCATTTATTTTGAGAATGTCATTATACAATGCATCTCATGCATCACACATAACTAACCCTGTATTTCTTTCAGGAAAGACAATTATTATCAACAATTTCCAGCAGGTCCATGATCAATACTCAAAGCTAAACAGAGTAATCATCAGTGTGACAAGAACAACCTTACCCAAGTTCCCTCTGCAGTTTTACCCAAACTCATTCCGAAGCATCCCTACTATCTTGGCTTTCATATCGAAGTAACCCTACCATCCAGATTCCTTCTCACAGCCCTACTATCAAGGCTTTCATATCGAAGTAACCCTACCATCCAGGTTCCTTCTCAAAACCCTATTATCCAGGATTTCATCTCGAAGTAACCCTACCATCCATGTTCCTTATCACATCCCTACTATCCAGGCTTTCATCTCGAAGTAACCCTACCATCCAGGTTCCTTCTCACAGCCCTACTATCCATGCTTTCATATTTAAGTAACCCTACCATCCAGGTTCCTTCTCACAGCCTTACTATCCAGGCTTTCATCTTGAAGTAACCCTACTATCCAGGTTCCTTCTCACAGCCCTACTATCCAGGCTTTCATATCGAAGTAACCCTACCATCCAGGTTCCTTCTCACAGCCCTACTATCCAGGCTTTCATATCGAAGTAACCCTACCATCCAGGTTCCTTCTCACAGCCCTACTATCCAGGATTTCATATCGAAGTAATCCTACCATCCAGGTTCCTTCTCACAGCCCTACTATCCATACTTTCATATCGAAGTAACCCTACCATCCAGGTTCCTTCTCACACCCTACTATCTAGGCTTTCATATCTAAGTAACCCTGCCATCCAGGTTCCTTCTCACAGCCCTACTATCCAGGCTTTCATCTCGAAGTAACCCTACCATCCAGGTTCCTTCTCATAACCCTACTATCCGGGTTCTGCCTCTCTTATCCCCAGACAGAAGTCCATAACACTGTAATACCGAGACCCGATCAAACACGATTGGTTTCACATTTCCCCAGTAAGTCGCAGTGCAACATATACCCCGACCAAACACACAATTCACTTTTGCTTCCCAAACCAGAATTATTCCCCAGTAGAGTAACGGACAACTGAAGCTCCTAAAACTCTATTTATCTCAAGACAGAGACCAGTATTCCCCAACGAAGTCCTCCTTAACAACAGGTATACGGGTTCTCGCAAAGGAAATTCTTATGCGATCAACACCTCTTCGGATGGCATCTTTAAGCCCATCTTCCTTCATCAACTTCCAAATGGAATCTTTAAGCCCATCTTCCTTCATCAACTTCCAAATGGCATCTATAAGCCCATTCCCGATATCGCAAGTCAAGTATCACTTCATGCGAGTGCAAATTTCTGGGCACTCTAGTCTTCAATCATCTTCCACCTTCAGATCACGAAAGGCAGACGAGCCAATCTACATCTTCAGGTTTAAGAAGATTGAATAGGGGCAGCTGTTGTACCCCAAAATTTTCCCTCCCATATTTCTCAACACATGGCAAGTGAGGTCCCCAGATTGCTCAAGGAAGTTCAAGAGTTGACCAGACAAACTCTCTCCTAAGGCAGTCTATCTCAAATTAGGGTTTCTATTGTCATCAAGATGTGTGGAACACAAAGGACTCAAATGCTCACCATTGTCCTAATATGTTCTCAAGATCATCCATGTCAAGTTTCAATCCTTGCAGAAGAAGTTTGCTCAGTCAATTGCTCAAATGCTTGAAAATCGACTATGCTAGGTCAAAAGTCAACTGTGGCCCACATACAGTCAAACTTCAAGATTTTTGGTCAACATCCTCATTTTCAAGTATTATTCATCATTTGATAAAGGGTTGATTATGATTCCTCTAGGATTGCTCACAATTCATCAAAACCCAAAAGTTGCTAAATTAGGGTTTTGTTGGAAAAGTCAACTCAACTTTGACCAAGCATAACTTTCTCATACTTCATAAGAAATGACCCATCAAAAACTCATTTTAAATAGGATGCAATTCCCTACAATTCATCTTCAGCACTCAAGTTCAGAATATGCACTCACAAAAAGATATGAATTTTGACATTTTAGGTCATTTTGAAAAGTCAACAAAAACACCTTTTGGGTCAAAGCTTCATACATGAACATGAAAGACTCAATTAAGATGAGACCAAAAGTGTTGATTAGGGTACATCCTAAGCTTTCTAAAAAGTCCAAGAACTCCTCTCTAGGGTCAAAATTGAGAGAGTTATGCATTATCCAAGTTAACCTTTTTCGCAAAATTGCCAAAAGACAAATGTGCTCAAATTTGCATTTTTTGTCAAATGGGCCTAGTTTTTCATGATTGAATCTTGCTTATGACATGGTCCACGATCCAAATCAGCACCCACACACCTTTTTCTTTACTTATTTATTTTATTTTGATTTTTATCATTTAAAATTCAAATTAAATCAAATAAATAGCAAAAAATATCAAAGATTTGTTTTGTGATCAGATTTTGGGTGGAATCAAATCCAATTATACTGGCAAATCATATCCAAAACGTGCAAAACAAATTGAACCAAAATTGACATGATTTGGCTTGATATAGAAAGATATCATACAAAGATAAATACCAAATCAAATCTTCATAATGGACCAAGATTTAGCTCGTTTTTGTTGACCTAATGTGTTGCATTACATATACATAACATGGCCAAGGCAAGAGAGAGAGGTGAGAGGTCGTACAGAGCCAAGAGAAAAACTGAAAAAGTTCAAGAAAAGTGGTGATTCAATTTCCATCCTAGAGGCCAATCCAAGCCATTGAAACGATACCAACAGACTCCTGGACATCTCCAGAAGGGATCACAATCAAGTGCAAGCCTTTTCACGCCTGAAATCGTAAGTATAGAGGCCACGGTTTGTCCCAAAATTTTGATTTCAATTTCATTAATTTACTCATCATTAGCATGTTTGATTCATATATTCTTGTTTATCATTGAGTTTGCAAGCTATTGGTATTGTTTAATTGCGTTTTTAGTACATGAATCAAGATGTGCCATAGTTAGGGTTTTGTGTTCTTGTTTAGGGTTTTCCAATGCAGGCAAAATTGGGCGTTGATTCTGGTACCATGATGCTCGTGAGGATGAGACGAGTTGATTGGTACCATCCATGGTCATTTATCTGAAGCATATGCAATTTTTGAGATGCACAAGTCTGTACCTACAACAAGGTGTTTGTAGGTAAAAGTATCTTAGGCTAAAACGACAATTTGGGGAAGAAGACAATGCGTGGCACTCACTGGTTGGGTGGTTTGAATTTTAGCGCATTTTTGAATACGTTATTAGTTTTTGATTATTTATTTTACTTCCATTATGTGTATAACAAAAACGCGTGGCTCAGTTGGAAGGCAGACATTGGAGTTGGATATAAGGGCCTGGGTTCGATCCCTAGGTCCCAACCTTTGTTCATATTATTTTGTTTCATGAGATCAGGTACACCACAAGTCCTCACTTCCATCATACGCCACCAATATCTGGCCATCAAATTCACCAGCGATCTAGATCCAATTCCTCTCCACTGAAGGTCCACCATGTACCCCAGGTCAATGTATGCATCAGATCCAGCAAAGTCAAAAGGGCTTGGATTTGTTGGGCCCAGAACTTCAACAACATACCCCCCTCTTCAGCCTTGCTATCAGGCCCATCATCCTTTTCTTATTTCTTTTATTTTATTTAATTCTTTTAATATTTTTTATTCTTAATTAACAAATTAATCTTTTTTTTATAAAAATCATAAAATCAAAAATTCATAAAAAAGTTAGAATTAGTTTTTTTTATATTATCAAAATTAATTTAATTTAGTGTTAACTTAGGGAAATTGTAATTTATTTTCACAAATAAAATCAAATAGAAAATTAGGTTAAACTCTTGATTTAATTTTGTTTTTTCTCTTTTTCTCAAGTAAATAAAATACAAAAATAGGTTTTAGATTGAATTAATTTATTTTTCTTAATTTAAAATTAATTAGAATTAGGATTTTCTTTTTTAAATTAGTTCATTATTTCCTTAAGTAACAAAACATGACCAAAAAACATTTTTTTTACCAATCGTCAATAGGTTTAGTCAAGGGTCAAAACCCTAGTCGTTTCGTATTTGATTCATCGCACACTTATTATTTATTTTGACAATATTTTTTTAACTGTTCATGGTTACTAATAGTTTAATTTAGGGCTTTTACTTATCGCTTTTTCCCCGAGTTTTTGGCTATGTAATTAATCCCCCTCCCCGAAGCCTTGTAATAGCGTAGATTTAATTTCTCGCATTTTTAATTCCCGCAAATATTTAACTGTTTAGATGTATGCTAATAGGATTGTATGACACGAATGCATGACAAATTAATACGGTTAGAAAACTCTAATGTGCAAAGATTAAATAACTGAAAATAGATCACTCGCACATATCACCCTTAGGGTATACTCTCACTTCGGTTGCCTTCGGTAAACGATCATTAAGTATAGGATACTTTAGTTGTTACCCTTCTGTCTAAAAAAGATCAAATGTCCCGTTCGGATGTTGCCTCAGAATGTTTCCTCGGAAAGATTTCCTCCGAAATGTTGCCTTGAATATGATCTTAAGACTCTAGGGTTACTACTAAGACGTCCTAGCATTGCTTTAGTGATCGTACATCCCTTTCGAATTGACCCTTACAACTCCAACGATGGTGCTACCTATTTCTCAATAGTAGGATAGCGCTGTCTAAAGGAAACTAGAATAGAAACAATTTTTTTTCCGAGTAGGTAGATGCTAGTAGGTACTTGCTCAAATCAAAGCTTTTTCACACTTACACTTTTCAAATAAATTTTCAAAACAACTTCGTCACACCTTTGAGGACTGATACAAGGGTTATCACAAAGTCAAACTTTACAAAAACAAAGCACATACACAAGCAATTTTAAAAAGATGAGCAAGTACCTAAGAGCCAATGGAAAACCATGGATAGAAAGGGTTCTAACACCTTCCCTTTCTATCATCTACCCCCGTACTCAGAATATCTCGAAAAAAGGTTTTTTCTGTTCTTTTTCCTTTTCCATGATTGGATGAAATAAAAGTCGGTGGCGACTCTTGCTTACCGCGACATTTTGCGAACAAAAAACACAAACCAACCTCAAACAGTCGGTTCTGCCACCATATCACACTATTCAATATAGTTGTAATGATTTAATTAGGCTTCTAATTCATCCCCATTTATGAACTTGTACCACCATCCCCATATGATTGTAATAGCTTAGGATTTACTTCTTTGTATGTTTTAATTGTTGCTTAATTATGCATATGTCATTCAATTAGAACACATGGCCCCCTCTTGGGCTCATCCTCAATGAAGAGGTATCCGCTTACAAATTCACACTTGCACACATTTCATAGCTTAGTCCTGGGCTTTCTTATGGTGACAACTATTCGATTGATTTTTTTCAATTGGTCATTTAGAATACTAGCAACACGCTAGTACCACTTTCTAGGAGCATGCATATGGCCACCTTGTATGGGCTTTTGATTTTCATCTTATCTATTGAAGCAACTTCTATCCCCTTGGTTTACATACTAAGCAATCTTATTAAAGGGTCTCATAGTTAAGTTTGGGCATGGCCATTCTCACGAGATTAATCAAGTCTTGCCCTTGGTAAACCATAACCCGAATCAACCACTTTGGTCCATATACCAAGTGTTTCCACGCACAAAGGGTCTCATAGTTGAGGGTAAGAGCACTTGTCAGGGCAAGGTCCCTATATAATTATTTTAATGATGTCAAAAAGATTATTAATCTTTCTCTATTTGGGTTGGTCCTATGAACAATCTTACAATGGAATGATTGGAATGAAGATCTTTAGAAACACTTATTTTTGAGAAAATTCAATCTGTGCGTTGATTCAAAGATATGTGCGATCGACTCATCACGTTCAATCAAGCCCTGGATGTGACAGGTCGACCCTTCCGGTTGACTCCACCTGGAAATCAAAATATTAAACTATTGCGATGATGCAAGCCCTGTAGCGGTCGATGCACTGCACTTCATAATGTATTTCCCTCAAACTGCTGGATGTGTCACATCGACCCATCCGGTCGACTCAACCTGGGAATCAAAATATTCAAAGTTTACATCGACGCAAGTCCTGAAGAGGTCGACGCATTGCACTTCAAAACAATTTTTTTCTTTGTCTGCGGGTTGTGTCGCACCGACCGCCGCTGGCTTCATCTGAATTTCTGCTATGATTGTGGGTCTTGGCTATTAGGTAACACACACACACACACACACACACACACACACACACACACACACACACACACACACACACACACACACACACACATATATATATATATATATATATATATATATATATATATTCATTATGCATCATTATTTGAAGTTAACAAGAAATAGTGAAAGATACACATAGTTCTCATCATATTCATCCCCTCTTCTCAAAAATCAATATCTACACATAATCAGGGTTATTGATTCAAGAAAATTGTTGTGGTGATAACATTCAAATCAAGGATTCAGTTTAGATTTGGGTTGAGCAATTATGGGTTGTTCTTGAATAAAACCATTTGGATTTTCTCCTCCAAGATTCCTATTGGTGCG
The DNA here is from genome assembly GCA_948472305.1 of Vicia faba. NCBI lineage: Eukaryota > Viridiplantae > Streptophyta > Magnoliopsida > Fabales > Fabaceae > Vicia > Vicia faba. The sequence continues at coordinate 246,196,957 of OX451735.1, forward strand.
GGGTTTTTGCACAAGTCTTTGTTTCATTGAATTCAGCCGAGTGAAAGGATTAAGAAAACGATGGGTTTGCTTAATCAAGTAGCGGTAACCGGAGGATTGTGAAGATTGATTTGAGGTCAAATTGCTTGCGAACAAAATCAGTCGAGTGAAAGGATTAAAAAATGGTGATTTTGCTTAATCAAGTAGCGGTAACTAGAGGTTTGTTCGAACAATTTGACACTTGGTTTTGCTCAAACCAAGGAAAGGGAAGAAGACCGTTACATCAACAACATTAGTTTGTTTGTATTGTGAACTATCTCTTCTTTTGTATCATTTTCAACTTAGTATTAAATATCTCAATTCTAGATTCTAGAACTGGGGGCAAACGTATCCTACACGAGGACGACAAGGGGAACTGCCTTAACAAATCGTGTGTTCTTCTTCTTTTTCTTTATCTTCATACTTGATTAATTTAATTTGTGAAAATTAATTTGTCAAATCTGCATGTACTGAAATTATGGTGTGTTGAGATCATTTTTCAACATTGGTAACAATCATTTTGATTGATACCCAAGAAAACTCACCACTACAGTTTAGTGAAATCAAACCTAAGGTGCTTTGCTCATAAGGTGTTTGACAAATTGACTAATTCACAAATTATTCATTGTGTATAGTTTTATCTCATTCAACTCATTAGAAGTAATTCATATTCATTGAGAGTGTATAAGTGATTGACCAATTGAGTAAAATGAATTGTTTCTTTCTTTGTCATTATATCCCATACGGTTTCGCATATCCGATCTTTTCAATAGAGGATCGTTTAGACGATTGGAGATTCTGGAAGCTTTCGCATAAAGTTATTTAAAAAAAATTCAAAAACCACAAATTATTTTAAACAATCTATTCAACCCCCTTCTAGATTGATCACATCATCTAACAAGTGGTATCATAGCACCGATTCATCTGGTGCTTCACATATTACTCTGTAGAATATGGAGAACGATCCAAAAGGGGCTTATACGAGAGCTCCTGTTTTCACCGGTGAAAAATATAGCTATTGGAAAGATTGTATGCGTGTGCATATTAACTCTGTTAATAGAAAGATATGGAAAGTTATCGAGGATGGTCCTATGCAAATAACCATGACCAATGAGGATAACATTATAATACCCAAATTGGAAGCACTATGGGATGAGGAAGACGAGAAAAAGTATAACTATGATTGGAAAGGTAGAAATATGCTTATTGCTTCTTTAGGTGTTGATGAATATTTTAGAGTGTCACATTGTACTACTCCTAAGGCAATGTGGGATGCTCTACAAATTGCCCATGAGGGAACAAATGATGTTAAACTTGCTAGAATCAATACATTGACTCAAGAGTTTGATCTCTTTCACATGAAGCATGGTGAAACCATTGTTAATATGTAAAAGAGATTTTCTCATATAATCAATCGCTTACACACTCTTGGTCATGTTACTCCCAATGCTGTTGCTACTAACAAAATTTTAAGATGTCTTAATAGGGAATGACAACCTAAAGTTACAGCAATCAAGGAAGCCAATAATTTAGCTACACTCGACATAAAAAAAATTGTTTGGGAAGCTTCAAGAGCATGAGCAAGAGCTCATAAATCTCAATAGGATTGAAAAAAAGGAAAAGAAGGAAAAACCAAAAGACACGGAAAAGAAGTCTATTGCATTAAAGGCTTCAAGCTCAAAGTCCTCCACCAATAACTATTGTGTGAGTGATTCTAGTGATGATGATGAAATCTCAAGTGAAGATATGGGGTTGTTTGTAAGAAAATATCATAGATATCTCTGAAAGAATGAAGTCCAACACTCAGACAAAAATCCCATCAATTATAGAAGCCAATCAAAACCTTCAAGACAAGATGAAGGTAAGAATTATAAATCAAGAGGATCATATTTCAACTGTGGAAAACCCGACCGCTACAAACCGGAATGCCCATTGCTCAAGAAAGACAAAGGAAAAGACAAATTTCAAAAGCGACCTAACAAAGATAGAAGAGCATACATTACTTGGGATAGCGATAGTGAAGCCTCAAGCAAAAGTGACTCTAGTGACGAAGAAGAAACAGTCAACCTTTGCCTCATGGCTCATCAAAAGAAGAAAAGCAATGTAAGTCACTCTAAATATGATCATATTGATAAAATGTCTCCTAAAGAATTGCAAAGAGATTTTGATACTCTACAAAATGAGGCTAAGGAAGCTTTTAAATGATTAGCCTCAAATAAGAAAATTTTTCATACCTTGAGCACAAAGTGTCCAAATCCCAAAAAGAATTGGAAGATCTCAAGGCATCCATGGTAGAGAAAATCAAAACTAATATAAAAGATGATAAGTTTTCTTGGTATGATTGGGTTTGATGTGAAACTTGTTATATTTGGCAAAGAGAGGTCAAAAATCTTAAAGCCAAACTTGACAAGGCTTTACAACCCAAAATTACTTTTAGCATTGATAGATCAAATTTCAGAAGTAGTATGATAAATCCATATCAAAAATAAACTTATGAAATAAGAGATCCTCCAAGAAAAAGCAACTTACCCAAAACTCTAACTTGTTTATATTGTTGCAAAAGGGGGCGCACCATTGGCAAATGTCATTTTAGGAGGTTTTTGGTTCCTCAAGGCATTTTAAAATGGTTTCCAAAATGCAACTCAAGTATCACTCACACACAAGGACCCAATAAAAATTGGGTACCTATTTCCCTTGTTTAAATTTGTAGGTGGAATGTCTTAAGACTAATGATAAAAGATGGTTTCTCGATAGTGGGTGCTTAAGACATATGACAGGCGACATCTCCCTATTTTTTGACTTTGTGGCGAAAAAGAAAGGATTTGTCACCTATGGCGAGAATAACAAGGGAGTAATACTCGGTAAAGATAGTGTAGGTAATCCCTCTTCTACTACTATCTCAGATGTCCTATTTGCTGATGGTCTTAAACACAATCTTATTAGCAATAGTCAATTATGCGACAAAGGATACAATGTATCGTTTTCAAAAGATTGTTGCATAATTGAACACAATGATAAGAAAGTTGATGTGTTCAAAGGCTTGAGGGTAAACAATGTATACATGCTTGACTTGAATAATGTGTCCCTAACCGGAGCTAAATGTCTAGTCACCTTAAATGAGGATTTATGGTTGTGGCATAGACGTCTAGCTCACTTGAATTTTGATTTGTTAAATAAAATTGTCTCAAAATATTTAGTAGTTGGCCTACCAAAACTAAAATTTTCCAAGGATCACTTATGTGATGCTTGCCAAATGGGGCAGCAAACTAGAATCTCGTTTAACTCTAAAAACATTATTTCTACAATGAGACCTCTTGAACTTCTTCATATGGATCTTTTTGGACCATCTAGAATTAAAAGTCTAGGTGGTAACTACTATGGATTCGTTATTGTAGATGACTACTCAAGATTTTGTTGGACAATTTTCTTGGCAAATAAAAGTGACACCTTAGCGGCATTTGAAAAATTTCCTAAGTTTTCTCAATACAAATTGAACACTAGCATAGTTACTATTCGAAGCGATCATGGTGGTGAATTTGAGAATGATATCTTTGATAAATTTTGTAAAAAATACGACATTGATCATAATTTTTCCGCTCCATGTACTCCTCAACAAAATGGAGTGGTGGAACTTAAAAACCGTGTTTTAGAAGAACTCAGAAGAACTATGATCAATGAATATCATCTTCCAAAATACTTTTAGGCTAATTCCATTAACACAACATGTTATGTGTTGAATAAGGTTATAATACGTCCTATTCTAAAACAAACTCCCTATGAACTTTTGAAAGGAAGAAAACCAAATATTTCTCATCTTCACGTCTTCATATGTAAATGATTTGTGTTAAATAACGGCAAAGAAAATTTAGGTAAATTTGATTCAAAAGCTGACGAAGGTATCTTTCTCGGATACTCTCAATCAAGTAAAGCCTATAGAGTATTTAATAAAAGATTACATATAGTTGAAGAGTCTGTACGTGTTTACTTTGATGAATCCAATCTGAAATTAGTCGAAAAGGGTAGTGTTTATGATGGTGCATGTGTATCTTCGGAAAGTATACTACTAGACACCAAAGAAAAGGACTCTGAATCTACTAAAATTGAAGAAGAGTTGGATCAAGTATCCGAAGAAAGAGAGGACGATCATCCAAGCAATAAAAATGATCTTCCTTTGTGTTGTACCCCAAAATTTTCCCTCCCATTTTCCTCAACATTTTCTCATCACATGACCCTTGGAGCTCAAAATCAAGTTAGGGTTTGCTCTGCTCAAGGCTCCTCCTTGCACTGTTGACCCAAATTAGGGTTTGAGTTTGCACAAAGATGTTTTGACATAAAAGGCCCAAAATGACTTTCATGCTTCATGTTGGACTCACAAGTTTATCCATACCAAGTTTCAAGCCTTGATTCCAATCTTTGCCCAGTCAATTGGACAGTTGACCTAGAAATCAGCTGTATTGGGGAAAAAGTCAACTGTGGCCAATTGACAGTCAAACCTCATGATTTTTGACCCACATCAACATTATAAACTCATATGGACCATTTGATCAAGTTTGGATCATAATTCCACAAGAAATTTGATCAGATCACCAAAAGGGCAAAATGGTCATTTTTAGGGTTTTGACTGCACAAAGGCAATTTTTGACTGTTTGACCTAGCCAATGGAAAACCAAGCTCACATATGGACTCAAGGACCCAATGGAATTGTCTTGACATGTTCAACAAGTTCAAAAGATCCCAAATGCACAAGATTGACAGATGAATTTTCCAGTCAATTGAGCCAAATTTGACTATATACTGAAAAGTCTAACTTTGACTTTTTGGTCAAAATCAAGTGTCAAGATTCATTTTTCATCAAGACATGTCAAATTATGAAACTTGTTCATCAAGAAATCAAAATTTACAAATTAGGGTTTGAAATGAAGAAATTTCATAACTTAGAAATTTTCTAAGTTATGAAATTTCCTAATTTTTTCCTAAATTTGTCCCATTTTTTCATCAAGATAAATTTGGATTCAAACAAAACTCAAAACATGAAAGTTATAGTCCATTGCAAAATCTACAACTTTGATTCACAAAGTTTCCTCAAAAGAAGCTTGTAGCTCAAGTTATGATTTTTGGAATAGGGGTGCAAAACATTCTTAACTTAGAAATTTTTTGACCTATTTTAGGCAGGATTTTTGCCTAACTTCATGACCATTTTTCACATACTTCCACTTGGAATTTCAACTTTCATTACAAATATGGATTGTAGTACTCATTCCAAGCTTTCCAAATTGTCCAAGAACTTTTGAAACACCCTTGTGGTTAGGGAGAATCGAATTTGTCAATATGGGCAAAAGTCATTTTGATTCATGGCCAAATGCATGTTCATAACTTGGGCATTTTTGAAATCAGCATGTGCAAGCTACATTACAGGCCTCTAATCTCATTTACACTCAATAATTAAATGCCAATCCATTGTGTTCTAGCATTATTTTGTGCATTTGGTCATTACATGAAGAATTAAGCCATAATTAGAAAAAGCAAGTTATCCATTCTTGTAAAGTTACACTTTATGTCAAGTTTACAATCCAAGAAGTACAAAGCAAATCTCTGAGGCACAAAGGCATGGACATATCCCACTGATCAAGACTAACATTTGCAACATGTTTAGGGGGCCTGCATAAGCTTGTAAACCAACTTGGCATTTTTGACTTAAGATAGAAGAAACTTGGCATTTTAAAACACAACTCTCATTCCTGTAACAACAAGCCTAAGCAAACTTATTGAACACATTCCAAACATAAACCTGACCTGAAACACGACCAAACCACCTCCAATACCTCCTCAAACACAGAAACACCATCCTCTTGCAAAAAACAGGGCACCTGCTGCAGATTGAGGTCCACAACTCAATCCACTCGTGCACTTTGGCTAATAACCTTGCAAACACATTCCATACCATCCCTTGAAACTGTTCGAAGCCCTAAACACCAGCTGTAACACTCATAACCCCATCTGCCATTTTTATTTTTCAGTTTTGCAGGTGAACTTCCATAGCTCGTTTCAGTTAGTTCCAAAGCAAGCTAGAGGTTGGAGAAGCATCCCTGGACCTCAAGCAAGCTATTCAAGTCCTCACATTGCATTGAAAGTACCTCCATTGTCATACACGAATCAAGCTGAACAGGTAAGTTTTTGAACTTCTATCTCTCTATACAGGCATAGTTAGGCTTAAGTTTGTGAAGAAAGCATGTTATAATCATAGCCCTGAAGCCATCCATATATTTACTTTTCATTTATGTTGTGTATGCTGAGAGAATTTTGAAACTGAATATCTAAAAAAAGCTAGGTCAGGAATTGGGGGAAGAGAAATTCTCTCTCATTTCTAAGAGTTAGATCAACTTCTTTACATGTTTAGAATCGTGACATGATGCTCTATAACATTGCTGTTGTGAGTTTTTGTTGAAAATCAAGGAATCAGAAGATAGCAGGGAAGGAAGAAAACACGCGTTTTTTGTTTTGAAAATGTCTGGAGGTTGAAGACAAAGTTCTTTTGGGCTGGGCCTGTTTCATTTTTCTGTTTGCACCACCTTTCCACATTCACACCCCTTGGCCCATTGTGTGATTTTTTAATCATTTTTGACTTTTTCTTTTTTATTCTGACTTGTTATTTTTTGACAAAACATAAAAAATATTAAAAATATTTTTCCATACATTTTTGCATTTTATTTTGAATTTATTTGCTTTGTTTACATTTGTACATATAAATAAATATAATGCTTTTATTTAAAACTTTAGAAATAATGTGAAAATACATACTTTTAGTTATTATTTTTATTTGCATTTTCTGAAAACATTTTCTAAAAAAATATACTTTTTTTTTATAAATAACAAATATTTTTATTTTTGTACATATTTAATATATTTAGTAAATAATATAAATACTTATATATTTATTAGAATATTTAGGATAAAAATACAAAATAATACATTTTTATTTTTATTAATATTTAACCTCAAAAATACTTTTTTTTACAATATACTTTCTTTTTATTTATTTTTTGTACATAATTAATAAATATTGCATATAATAAATAATAAATACTTCTTACTTAGAAAATTAGGGTTTTGCCCTAAAACATGGAAAAATATCAAAAAATTATCCTTTTTATTTTTGTTTATTTGTCACATGAAAAACACTTTTACATACATATAAAAATCATTTTTTGCATCTTGCATATTTATTTTATTTTATTTAATTATTGTACAATTAAATACCTTGTAAATTCCATTTGGATCGTAATAGCTTAGATTTAAATTTCTTGCTAAATATCCCAATTTAAACATTTGTACCCCCCATCCCATAATTGTGTTGTAATAATTTAGGATTTTATTTTCCGCACTTTAAAGCTTTCTAAATATGCCATGTTAGACTTAGGGTTTTGTATGCAAAAATCAAATAACAAATAGCTTGACCTAATTCAAAGACAAAAAAGCATGAAAATGAACAACACCAATCACACTTGCACCCCTAGGGTTACTCCACTTGTTGCCTTCAATAATGGGCCATGTTGCATGTTGAGTCTCTTTGGCAAAAACAAAACAATATCAAATGATCATAGTCCCTCGATGACGCTTTCGAAAGTTGCCTAAAAATGATCAAGTCCCTTAAAGGAAAAAGTTGCCAAAGACACTTGGCACCATTGCAATCATGGTCTAAACGATGACCCGTGCCCGTCCCGTTCACATCCTAACACAAGATTGTCCACCAAATACAATGGTGGAATAAAATTGTTAAAAGGGTTAAAACATAGGAAAAATCTTTGAGAAATTTAGGGGTAGACAAAACTCTTAGTTACTTGAATCAAACTTGCAAAGAACACTTGCCCACTTTTCAAAACCACACATCACAACACATTTTTCAAAACAACTTTCAAAAACATTGAAAACTTTTCAAAAGACATACACCTTTGTATACATCCACACATGGATCATTGAAAAGGTTGCCACCACATTGGCCTCTTTTCAAAACATTTTCAAACCCACACACAAAGCACTATTTCAAACAATTGAAAATCAAAGGCAAGTGATCTAAGCAAGTAACTAAGAGCCCATGGATAACCATGGATAGAAAGGGTGCTAATACCTTCCCTTTCTATAATCTACTCCCCGAACCCAAGAAAACATCTCAAAGGTTTTTGCTGTGCTTTTTAACCTTTCCTTAGGATAAAATAAAAAGTCGGTGGCGACTCTTACTCAACCGAAACATTTGCAAAACAGACGCAAAACCTCAAGTCAGTTCTCCCACCGTATCACAGAACTGGCGACTCTGCTGGGGAGTCTTTTTAAAGTGGAGTAACCTTAGGGCTTAGATCACCCTCTTGCATGACTAATTGTCTGCTTTGATTGCTTTATATCTTGGTTCTCTTGTTTGGGCTTGAAATCCTACACCCGGATTTGGGGAAACATTCATAGATAGCAATACGTTGTGGGAACTGTGCGGGGTATACCGACACGGTCGAAGCAATAGCTATATTAGTGCGACATATTTGTGAGTACCGGTAACCCTTGAGTTCAATCAAGGAGAGTACGGGGCCGTTGAGTGATGTCACTAAGCACTAATGACCTAGAACCTTACTTGACCATCTTGGCCTTTCATTAGGGGTAGTGAGATGACCGGCTTTGGTGTAGTCCGAAGTTGGTAGATATTCGATACTACACTCATTGAGGGTTGTTTTCTTGGAATATTTTGGTCGCTAGTTAAGTGGCTAAACCAAAACAATAAACATGGAAAACAATCCAATAATATTGAGCTCCTTAGAACCCGGTTACTATTTATAGGACAGGTTTTTAAGCCAACTACACTCAAGAGGGTACTTACCTATGAAACCCCATGCAAGCCTGAAACTAGGGTTTTGTGTGAATTGCTTGTACATATGTTTGTGCATGCATCATGAACATCATAAAGCATCATATGCATTCACTAACCATTTCAAGGGTTTGGATCTTCATCTTTGTTTTTGTTTTGTAGGTCATGGAAATTCCTTGCAGGAAAACTATCCAAGTCAACCTTGTGAGAATCCCTCCTCAACTCAAAGAGCTCACATCCAGGATTCCAGAAAGCTCTCCCTTCAGTGAAAGACATGGTAGACTGCTCAACCTAGTCAACACCAGCTTTGAAGAGGACATGATGAAGGTGCTGTTCCAGTTCTTTGACCCCTTTCACCACTGTTTCACATTCCCCGACTACCAGTTGGTGCCCAATTTGGAGGAATTTTCTCAACTCCTGAGAATTCCTATTCTTAATCAACTACCCTACAACGGTACGGAAAAAGAACCAAAGCCTGAAGATGTTGGTCAAGCACTACACTTGCAACCATCTGACATCAAGGGGCATTGGGAAACTAGAAGCGGTGTCAAAGGCTTATTGGCAAAATTCTTGTTTGAGAAAGCACAAGAGTGTTGGAATTCATTGGATCTACAAGCCTTTGAAGAAATTGTGGCACTCCTCATTTATGGGTTGGTCTTGTTCCCAAATCCTGACCAGCTTGTAGATGTCAACGCCGTCAAAATCTTCTTATCTAGGAATCCAATACCAACATTGCTTGGGGACATTCTTCACTCATTTTACACACGAACAATGAGAAAGAGGGGTGTCCTCATGTGCTGTACTCCTCTCCTTGCAAGGTGGTTTATTTCGCACCTTCCACAATCTATCTTGAAGAATGACCAAGGCTTAAGGTGGTCACAACGGTTGATGACCCTCACTCACTCTGATGTACATTGGTGTTCTCGGTCCAGAGAAAATGTCATCATCGTCGATCGTTATGGAGAGTTCCCTAATGTTCCATTACTTGGAATTAGGGGAGGCATTACTTACAACCCTTGTATAGCTTTGAGACAATTTGGATATGCACGGAGGGATGGCCCTCACGACATGTTGATTCCTGACCTAGTTTTTGACTTCGACAACGATGCGCAAGGACTTCGCCAAAGATTCATCAGAGCTTGGAGGATGCCCAACAAGGTAGACAGCAAGACACTGGGGCACAAAAACTCCATCCCTCTTGAGCCTTATCTCAAGTGGGTACGAACCCGAGCCCAAAGTCTAATGATGCCTTACCCTCATGTTCTCCATGTGATTAAAGAGCCCGTTGAGGAAGGAGAGGTTCCCTACACCGTCCTATATCCTGACATGCCAACATCATGGGAGGAGATGCAGAAGAGTTGGATCCAACTCAAGGAGGAACGGAATACTTTTGAAGCCAGCTTCTACGCCAGTGAGAAGAAGGTTCTGGAGCTTACCCGCCGACTCCATGAGGAAGAGACCCTCAACACCTACATCGCACCAAAGAGGATGCGCAATGTCTTTTTACCTTGAGAAGTTTTTTTGTAATATTTGGCCCATGGGGCATTTATGTACTGACAAATTTCTTCTTATTAATATGATGTGCGTTCTTTTTGTTTGCAACAATTTTGAATTTTCTAAATCCTTGAATGCATTTCATAAATAAGCATATCATGCATCATATGCATAACAGGTACCCTTCTTCTACAGGTTGCTTAATCTTCTTCGCTGTTTATTTCAGAACTCAATCATCATGTCTTCCGAGCCTACTACCGAACAAGCTATCAAGGCCCTCCAGGCCCAGAACGCCCAGTTTCAAGAGCTGGTCATGAGCTTAGCCCAGGGTCAACAAGAGTTGAAGACTCTGCTTTTGAAGAAAAAGAAGAAGAAGAGAATCGGGGTGGCTACGCTAGGAAGAAGGTTTGAGGGTGAAGCCAGAAGAGTTCTTGAATTTCCCCCTACTTCTGAAGAGGGAACCAGTAAAGGAAAAGGGGTTGCGGTACCTTCCGAATCCGAAGTTGAAGAAGAAGAGGCTGAAGAAGACGAAGACTACTCAGAGCAACAATACCCGCCCGCCGACGATAAGTACAAGGGCTTGGAAGACAGGTTGGCAGCTATGGAGCTGCAGAGAGTTCCCGACTTAGATTTTGAAGATTTGGGATTAGTTGCTGGAATTGTGATCCCCCCGAAGTTTAAAGTGCCCATTTTTGCAAGATATGACGGGCTGTCCTGCCCGAAGATACATCTCAGATCATATGTAAGAAAGATCCAACCTTACACTGCAGACAAGAACCTGTGGATCCATTTCTTTTAGGATATCCTTTCAGGGGCTCAACTCGAATGGTTCTATCAGCTGGATGGAGCCAGTATTCGAAACAAGGAAGACTTGGCTACTGCATTTTATAAACAGTATCAGTATAATTATGACCTCGCTCCCACGCGTACCCAACTTCAGGGTATGTCACTGGGGACGGGCGAAGGATTCAAGGAGTATGCACAAAAGTGGAGAGACCTGGTTGGCAGGGTGCAGCCACTGCTGACTGACCGTGAACTTGTGGACATGTTCCTAGGGACCCTGTCAGGTCTGTTCTTCAACCACCTGATTGGTAATTCTTCTGCTGGGTTTACAGATTTGATCTTGACTGGTGAGAGAATAGAAGCTGGTATCAAGTCGGGGAAGATACAGAAAGGTGCCTCCGCGAGTACTGAAAAGAAGCCCTTCAAGAAGGAAGCCAGTGCTGTTTATAGTCCCAGAAGACAAATTAAACCGGAACGCCGCCAAGCTGTCAACGCGTTGGTAATTTCAAAGCCTGTTGCTGCTCCTCAGCAATACAACCAACCAAGGGGTGAGAGACCCAAAAGACAGTACGCTCGGCTCAGTATGACCCTGTCTCAGATTTTGCCGCAACTACTGTCAACCAATCTGGTAACTGTCAAAGAAGCTCCGAAGGTAGTGAACACAACTTCTCCAAAATACAACCCCAACGCCCGTTGCGCTTATCACTCTGATAGCCCGGGGCATACCACGGACGATTGCTGGGCTCTGAGGAATAAGGTTCAAGACCTTATTGATGCTAAAGAAATACAGTTTGAGGCGCCCGAAAGGCCCAATGTTGTGACTGCTCCTATGCCCCAACATGGAGTGAATGCTGTGGAAGAAGACCGGTATGTGGCCTCCGTGGAAGAGATTGTTACTCCGTTATTTACCGTCAAAAGGAACCTGTTGCTAGCCGGTTTATTTCCGGGATGTAGTAAAGGCTGCCATCTATGTGCTGTTTCACCTGTTGGTTGTCCTTTGCTGAAATCAGGTATCCAAAGCCTGCTGGATAGCAAAGAAATCTTGTTCGAGAATATTGCCATTCCTGCTACCCCTACTGAAGAAGTTTCTATTGTCACTATTTTCAACAAACCTCCTAAGGTTCTCTCAAAGAAGCCTGTCAAAATCATGTCTACTCAGAAGATTGCTCCTATCATCATCACTGTTCCGGGGCCTCTCCCCTATACATCCGACAAAGCTGTCCCATGGCACTATGGGGCAGATGTTTATGTGCTTGGAGTTAAACAAGAGTTTGATACTAGTACCGGCATCAATAACATCACCGGGCCTGCCAAAATTACTCATAGTGGTAGGCTGTTCTCACCAGATATTGCGCCACCAGCTATTCAGAAACCTCTTGTCATCACACCTGCAAGTGTGCCTGCTCCCCTTCCTGATAAAGTTCCTGTTTCTACCCCTGCTTCCGAGTCATCTGACACTCGAGGCAAAGGGATTGCTACTGATTTGCCTGCCCTGACGGAGGCACCAAAGACAACCAATATTGAAGCTTCCCAGCAAGAGATGGAAGAGATCCTCAAGATTATCAAGAAAAGTGATTTCAATGTAGTTGAGCAGTTGGGGCACACCCCATCAAAGATTTCTATGCTATCACTGTTGTTGTGTTCAGAGGCCCATGCCAAGGCCCTGATCTCCTTCCTAAAGACGGCCCATGTGCCACAAGAAATGTCTGCTGATCAATTTACCGATTGTGTGGCCAACTTGACTGCCGATAATGGATTGGGCTTTTCTGACGCCGATCTGACTGCCAAAGGAAAGAACCATAATGACGCCCTTCATGTTTCTATTGAATGAAGGGGAACTACTCTTGCCCATGTGTTGGTAGACACCGATTCTTCATTGAATGTATTACCCAAGAAGGCCCTAGACAGACTGGATTGTGAGGGTTTAGAGCTCAAGCCTAGTAACATTGTTGTCCGAGCCTTTGACGGGTCGAAGAGGATGGTACATGGAGAAGTTGACATTCCAATCAGGGTTCGTTCTCAAGTGTTTGATTCTACTTTCTATGTGATGGACATTCGTCCATCTTATTCTTGTTTGCTGGGTCGTCCATGGATCCACAAGGCTGGAGCTGTGACCTCCACACTACATCAAAAGCTTAAATACCCGGTCAGAGGGAAGATTATTACAGTGCAGGGGGAGGAAGAATTTATGGTCAGCCACCTCAACTCATTCCGGTACATAGAAATGGATGGGGAATTCATTGAGACTCCATTCCAGCACTTTGAAGAGGTGCCTCAGACACTGGCGTCAGCTGAGACTGTAATTGAAGACCCTCCTTTGAAGATGGCTTCCTTAAAGGATGCCCGAGCTGTTATTGAGAAGGGTGAGTGCGCAAACTGGGGTTGACTTCCTGATTTCACTCCGAAGACCGACAAGTTTGGTCTGGGTTTCACTGTAGAGGCTCAGAGGGCTGTGCGTAAGGCAAGGATTGGAAGACCTCCTGTGTTCATCACCAACCCGGGAGTGAATGCTATTGAAGACGACGTGGAGGAATCTGAATTTGACAGTTGGATCTACCCAACAACCGACGATAGACCAAGCAACTGGACTGCCAAAGACTTCACACCTATTACTTTTGTCACTCAGTAATGAACTCTTTTGTTTTCAATTTGTAACAGACAATATTTTGAGACTTTTATGGCTCAGTGTCTTACCCGAGGCACCGTGGCTTCATTTGTGAGGGCTTTTGTGTGTCATTTTCATATATCATCAATAAAAACATTGGACGTTTGTTGCATTTCAAAATCTTGCGCTCCTTTTCTTTCTTTAATATATATTGCAAAACAACTATATTTACACACACTCACCTATACAGGTTCCAATCCACTATGGATCTCACTGGTAACGACTCTGCTACTGCCAGTTATGACTTCGAAAATTCGATCAACTTAGCCGAAGACGAAGGTGAAGATGATTGCAAAGTGACTGGTGAGCTCGCAAGACTGTTACTCCAGGAAGAGAGGGCCATTCAGCCACATGAAGAGCCAGTGGAAACGGTAAATCTGGGTACTGAGACAGACAGAAAGGAAGTCAAGATTGGTGCCAATCTAGAGCGCAGTGTGAAACAACGGTTGATTCAGATGCTGCATGACTATGTGGAAATCTTTGCTTGGTCTTACGAAGACATGCCTGGGTTGGATACCGACATTGTGGTTCATCACCTGCCTACCAAGGAAGGCCGCCCTCCGGTAAAATAGAAGGTCCGCCGTATGCGTCCAGAAATGTCCGAGAAAATCAAAGCTGAGGTTATGAAACAATTTGATGCCGGATTTCTAGCAGTGACTTCTTACCCTCAGTGGGTTGCCAACGTGGTTCCAGTGCCGAAAAAGGATGGTAAGGTCCAAATGTGTGTTGATTACAGGGATTTGAACAGGGCCAGCCCTAAGGATGATTTCCCTCTGCCTCATATCGACGTTCTGGTTGACAACACTGCCCAGCATAAAGTATTCTCCTTCATGGACGGTTTCTACGGTTATAATCAAATCAAGATGGCTCCTGAAGACATGGAGAAGACCACTTTTGTCACTCAGTGGGGCACCTTTTGCTACAAGGTCATGCCTTTTGGGTTGAAAAATGCTGGGGCAACCTACCAACGTGCCATGATTGCTTTATTTCATGATATGATCCACCATGAGATAGAAGTATACGTCGACGATATGATTGCAAGGTCCAAAACTGAGGAGGAGCACCTTGACCATCTACGGAAGCTGTTTGATCGTCTGAAGTTGTACAAGCTGAGGTTGAACCCAAATAAGTGCACCTTTGGGGTGAGATCTGGAAAATTGCTAGGCTTCATTGTAAGCGACAAAGGCATTCAAGTGAACCCTGCCAAAGTGAAAGCCATACAAGAGATGCCGACTCCCAAGACAGAGAAAGAAGTCAGAGGCTTTCTAGGACGATTGAACTACATTGCCCGATTCATCTCGCATCTAACTGCTACCTGTGAACCGATCTTCAAGCTGCTGAAGAAAGATCAGGTAGTACGTTGGAATGATAAATGTCAGGCCACTTTCGAAAAGATCAAAGAGTATCTCCAAGAACCACCCATTATTATGTCGCCGGTTAAAGGGAGACCTCTAATACTATACTTGACAGTACTTGACAACTCAATGGGGTGTGTGTTGGGGCAGCATGACGAGTCTGGCCGAAAAGAACACGCCATTTATTACCTTAGCAAAAAGTTTACCGATTGTGAGACCCGATACTCACTGCTCGAGAAAACTTGCTGCGCTTTGGTATGGGCTGCTCGCCGGCTGAGATAGTATATGTTGATTCACATTACCCTATTGATTTCAAAAATGGATCCGATCAAGTACATCTTCGAAAAGCCCGCTTTGTCCGGAAGAATAGCAAGATGGCAGATGATCTTGACGGAATATGACATCCAATACACGACTCAGAAAGCAATCAAGGGAAGTGTATTGGCAGACCATTTGGCACACCAGGCAGTGGACGATTACCAGTCGATGAACTTTGAATTTCCAGACGAGGATATCATGGTAGTGACTGATTGTGAAGTACCTGGACCGGATGAAGGACCTGAGGAAGGATCCCGATGGTCTATGCACTTTGATGGAGCCTCAAACGCTTTCGGTAATGGTATCGGCGCTGTGATCATATCCCCTAAAGGCACTCATACTCCACTCACCGCCCGGTTATGTTTCAACTGCACCAACAACATGGCAGAGTATGAGGCATGTATCATGGGTCTTCAAGCTGCAATTGACTTAAGGATCAAGTTTCTGAGTGTCTTCGGAGATTCTTCTCTCGTGATCAATCAGATCAAAAGCGAGTGGGATACGAAACACCCAAATCTTATTACTTACAAGGAGTATGTGCTGACATTGCTTCCCCACTTCGAGGAGATAACTTTTGAACACTTCCCAAGAGAGGAGAATCAGTTGGCGGACGCGTTAGCTACGATGTCTTCTATGTTCAAAGTCAAATGGGACAACGAGGCTCCCCGGATCATTATTTGGAAGTTGGATGAACCTGCACATTACTGCGATCTCGAGACCGAAGAGGTAAAAGAAAAACCCTGGTATCATGAAGTGAAGAGGTACCTTGAAGCTCAAGAATACCCCGAGGGCGCATCGGTTAATGACAAGAAGTTCCTGAGAAGGTTTGCGGCAAAGTTCTTTCTCAGCAACGACATTCTCTACAAGCGAAACCATGATTTAACCTTACTGCGTTGTATGGATAAGACTGAAGCAGAAAAGATCATGGCGGAGCTACATGAAGGTACCTTCGGAACACATTCCAGTGGACATACCATGGCAAAGAAAATCCTTCGGGCATGATATTTCTGGTCCACAATGGAAGCCGACTGTTATCAGCATTCTCGAACTTGTCATAAATGCCAGATCTATGCTGATAAGGTACACATTCCTCTGGTTCCTCTGAACGTCTTGACAGAACCTTGGCCTTTTGCAATGTGGGGCATTGATATGATCGGCGAGATCCGACCTACGACATCTAACGGGCACCGCTTCATCCTGGTAGCGATTGATTACTTCACAAAGTGGGTTGAAGCAGCTTCCTACGCTACGGTAACCAAGAACGTCGTGGCATGTTTCATTCGGCACAACCTGATCTGTCGATACAGTGTACCTGAGAGGATCATTACGGATAATGGTACCAATCTCAACAACAAGATGATCACTGAGCTCTGCGAGCAATTCAAGATACAGCACCACAACTCTTCTCCCTACCGGCCAAAGATGAACGGGGTTGTAGAAGCGGCGAATAAGAATATCAAAAAGACTGTGCAGAAGATGACAATGACCTACAAAGATTGGCACGAAATGTTGCCGTTTGCTCTTCATGGGTACCGTACCTCAGCACGGATGTCAACAGGGGGAACTCCATTTTCCTTGGTCTATGGCATGGAGGCAGTCTTGCCTATTGAAGTCCAGATACCCTCTCTCTGGATAATGAAGGATGCAGGTTTGAGCGAAGATGACTGGATCCAGACTCGGCTTGATCAATTAAACCTAATTGACGAAAAGAGACTCACTGCTATTTGTCATGGTCAGACGTACCAAAAACGGATGATCATGGCATTTAACAAGAAGGTCAGACGACAGGAGTATCAAGTCAGAGACCTGGTAATCAAGCGCATCATTCTTCCTCAAAATGATCCCAGGGGCAAATGGATCCCTACGTACGAAGGGCCATTTGTGGTTAAACATATCTTCTCAGGAGGAGCAATGATTCTAACCACCATGGATGGTGACGACCTTCCTCACCCCGCCAATGCAGACATAGTAAAAAGATACTACGCATGAATTAAAGACCCGCTAGGTTGACACACCTAGGCAAAAATAAGGGCTTCCCGGCGAACCAAAAGGGTTCGGGAAAAAGTAAGGGACGAAATGAAAAATCTGTACACCCGGCAAGTCGAAAACCTGAAAAGGCGGCTTGGGCAAAAATGGGTATCCCGGTGGACTGAAAACCCGAAAGGGCGGTCCAGGCAAAAGTTAGGGATAAGCGTAATACTATGTCTCATTGGATCACCTTGCATCCAGAATTCGGCATCAACTATCAAGTTCAGACGGCATCAATCAATCAGCTTCATCTTCAACTAAGCAGCAAAGTGATGAGGCGCTTGAAGACATAAAGGCAATAGCAGAGTTGGAATCCAGTGGGATTATTTTTCACATAGCTGTTTTGTTTCCTTTTCACAAAATTGTATAAACTCTATTTTGCTCGGCGGCGTTCTCTTACTAGGACGTCAGCCTCTTGTACATAAACGCCTATTTACGGGCAAAATTCAAAATCAATACAAGTTCAATTTTTCAGACAAATTACCCATCGTTTTTCCTTTTTCTGTTTTGTTTTACAAAGAACGTCCAATGTTCATTTTTGATATATGCATTTGACATTAATTGCTAACTCATAAATATTTGCATACAAAACAAAGGATTAATTGCAGGTGACATTAGAAACAGGGGCAATAATAATTGTCTAAGCGGTCTAGTTGCTCTGTCCACCAAGGTACTAAGGTAGGTTCGGCTGAAGAACGTAGCCAGTTACCTCAACTCCCCACAGAGTAAGACCAGATTCAAAAATACTCTCCCCAGTCAGAGTTGGTCTCCCATCAGCCCTAAAAAGGCACAATATTCCCCTAGCAAGTCATCGGTACTCTCCCCAAGCAGAGTTAGTCTACTGTCAGCCTTAAGGAAGTTGGATATTCCCAGAAGATCTCAACATTCCCCAGTAGAGTATAGGCATTCCTCAGCAAGCATCCCCGGCAGTCTTAATATAAGATTGTTCACCGGCGGAATACAGACACCCCAGTGGAACCATTCCCCAGTACAGTCTGAAAAGTTTCCCCAGGAAAGTTGAATCATCCTCCTCAGTAGATTCTGGAAGCTTATCCCCAGTAGATTCTGGAAGCTTATCACATGCAGAGTACGAACGTCTCTCCCCGACTTTATTCAAAGGTTATTTCCCCACCAGGGTATAACTGGGTTATCCTCAGCTAATTACCACGGAAAGATCGTCCTCGGCGAAGTTCTTCCTATTCCCCAGTGGAGTTCATCAAAATCCCCAACATAACTTATCAGTGGAATCCCCAACGAAGTTCTCATTAAAACCTCAGCGAAGTATCTCTTCCCACAGAGTAATTCCCCGCAGAGTAATCTCTCCAACAAAGTTTATTCCCCAACGGAGTCATCTTCTCCTACCGGTTTATTCTTGCAACCATCATCCCCAGCGGAAACAAAGAACTCCACTCTTCAACATCAGCCCAGGATCCCACAAACTCCCGGCAGTCGTCAAGGATTTATTTTCCTAGACGAAATTACATTCATAGACATTTCACACTTCATACATCCTGTTTGCATACATGATAAAGTGCATACAACACTATCTTATTTTGAGCATCCTGACATCATGCATTTCATACATCATGACATTGCATACAACTGATGTTTTGCCTTTTCAGGAAAAGGTCAATCCAAAGATGATTACCATCAACTATCGCAATTCCAGATTCGACACCTGTATCTAGCCAGGGAATATCTGTGAGTGATTGATTGTAGATTCGATACCTGTATCCAGCCAGGGCATATCTGCATGAAGAGTTTCCAGATCCGATTCCTGTATCCAGCCAGGGCACATCTGTAGACAACCATTTCCAGATCCGATTCCTGTATCCAACCAGGGCACATCTGTAGACAACCATTTCCAGATCCGATTCCTGTATCCAGCCAGGGCACATCTGTAGACGACCATTTTCAGATTCGATACCTGCATCCAGCCAGGGTATATCTGTAGACGACTAATTCCAGATTCGATTCCTGTATCTAGCCAGGGCATATCTGTGAGCGTTTGATTGTAGATTCGATACCTGTACCTAGCCAGGGCATATCTGCATGAAGAGTTTGAAGATCAACACCTGTAACAGGCCAGGAAACCATCTTCCTTTCTTAAAGTACGCAAGTTCTCGCTAAGGAATCTCTTACGCGATCAACACTTCCAAATGGCATCTATACGCCCATTCCCGACAAGGTTCTGTCACGTCTCCAGATGGAATCTATAAGCCCATCCTCCTATCCATCATCTCTCCAAATGGCATCTATAAGCCCATTCCCGACATACATTGCTGATACTTCATTATGCGAGTGCAAATTTCTGGGCACTCTAGTGTTCAATCATCTTCCACCTTTGGACCACGAAAGGCACGCAAGTCAATCTACATCCTCAGGTATAAGAAGATTGAACAGGGGCAACTGTTATACCCCAAAATTTGCCCTCCCATTTTCCTCAACATTTTCTCATCACAAGACCCTTGGAGCTCAAAATCAAGTTAGGGTTTGCTCTGCTCAAGGCTCCTCCTTGCACTGTTGACCCAAATTAGGGTTTGAGTTTGCACAAAGATGTTTTGACCTAAAATGCCCAAAATGACTTTCATGCTTCATGTTGGACTCACAAGTTTATCCATACCAAGTTTCAAGCCTTGATACCAATCTTTGCCCAGTCAATTGGGCAGTTGACCTATAAATCAGCTGTATTGGGGAAAAAGTCAACTGTGGCCAATTGACAGTCAAACCTCATGATTTTTGACCCACATCAACATTATGAACTCATATGGACCATTTGATCAAGTTTGGATCACAATTCCACAAGAAATTTGATCAGATCACCAAAAGGGCAAAATGGTCATTTTTAGGGTTTTGACTGCACAAAGGCAATTTTTGACTGTTTGACCTAGCCAATGGCAAACCAAGCTCACATATGGACTCAAGGACCCAATGGAATTGTCTTGACATGTTCAACAAGTTCAAAAGATCCCAAATGCACAAGATTGACAGATGAATTTTCCAGTCAACTGAGCCAAATTTGACTGTATACTAAAAAGTCAAACTTTGACTTTTTGGTCAAAATCAAGTGTCAAGATTCATTTTTCATCAAGACATGTCAAATTATGAAACTTGTTCATCAAGAAATCAAAATTTACAAATTAGGGTTTGAAATGAAGAAATTTCATAACTTAGAAATTTTCTAAGTTATGAAATTTCCTAATTTTTTCCTAACTTTGTCCCATTTTTTCATCAAGATAAATTTGGATTCAAACAAAACTCAAAACATGAAAGTTATAGTCCATTGCAAAATATACAACTTTTATTCACAAAGTTTCCTCAAAAGAAGCTTGTAGCTCAAGTTATGATTTTTGGAATAGGGGTGCAAAACATTCTTAACTTAGAAATTTTTTGACCTATTTTAGGCAGGATTTTTGCCTAACTTCATGACCATTTTTCACATACTTCCACTTGGAATTTCAACTTTCAATACAAAGATGGATTGTAGTACTCATTCCAAGATTTCCAAATTGTCCAAGAACTTCTCAAACACCCTTGTGGTTAGGGAGAATCGATTTTGTCAATATGGGCAAAAGTCACTTTGATTCATGGCCAAATGCATGTTCATAACTTGGGCATTTTTGAAATCAGCATGTGCAAGCTACATTACAGGCCTCTAATATCATTTACACTCAATAATTAAATTTCAATCCATTGTGTTCTAGTATTATTTTGTGCATTTGGTCATTACATGAAGAATTAAGCCATAATTAGAAAAAGCAAGTTATCCATTCTTGTAAAGTTACACTTTATGTCAAGTTTACAATCCAAGAAGTACAAAGCAAATCTCTGAGGCACAAAGGCATGGACATATCCCACTGATCAAGACTAACATTTGTAGCATGTTTAGGGGGCCTGCATAAGCTTGTAAACCAACTTGGCATTTTTGACTTAAGATAGAAGAAACTTGGCATTTTAAAACACAACTCTCATTCCTGTAACAACAAGCCTAAGCAAACTTATTGAACACATTCCAAACATCAAACTTGACCTGAAACACGACCAAACCACCTCCAATACCTCCTCAAATACAGAAACACCATCCTCTTGCAAAAAACAAGGCACCTGCTACAGATTGAGGTCCACAACTCAATCCACTCGTGCACTTTGGCTAATAACCTTGCAAACACATTCCATACCATCCCTTGAAACTGTTCCAAGCCCTAAACACCAACTGTAACACTCCTAACCCCATTTGCCATTTTTATTTTTCAGTTTTGCAGGTGAACTTCCATAGCTCGTTTCAGTTAGTTCCAAAGCAAGCTAGAGGTTGGAGAAGCATCCCTGGACCTCAAGCAAGCTATTCGAGTCCTCACATTGCATTGAAAGTACCTCCATTGTCATACACGAATCAGGCTGAACAGGTAAGTTTTTGAACTTCTATCTCTCTATCCAGGCATAGTTAGGCTTAAGTTTGTGAAGAAAGCATGTTCTAATCATAGCCCTGAAGCCATCCATATAGTTACTTTTCATTTATGTTGTGTATGCTGAGAGAATTTTGAAACTGAATATCTAAAAAAAGCTAGGTCAGGAATTGGGGGAAGAGAAATTCTCTCTCATTTCTGAGAGTTAGATCAACTTCTTTATATGTTTAGAATCGTGACATGATGCTCTATAACATTGATGTTGTGAGTTTTTGTTGAAAATCAAGGAATCAGAAGATAGCAGGGAAGGAAGAAAACGCGCGTTTTTTGTTTTGAAAATGTATGGAGGTTGAAGACAAAGTTCTTTTGGGCTGGGCCTGTTTCATTTTTCTGTTTGCACCACCTTTCCACATTCACACCCCCTTGGCCCATTGTGTGATTTTTTAATCATTTTTGACTTTTTCTTTTTTATTCTGACTTGTTATTTTTTGACAAAACATAAAAAATATTAAAAATATTTTTCCATACATTTTTGCATTTTATTTTGAATTTATTTGCTTTGTTTACATTTGTACATATAAATAAATATAATGCTTTTATTTAAAACTTTAGAAATAATGTGAAAATACATACTTTTAGTTATTATTTTTATTTGCTTTTTCTGAAAACGTTTTCTAAAAAAATATACTTTTTTTTATAAATAACAAATATTTTTATTTTTGTACATATTTAATATATTTAGTAAATAATATAAATACTTATATATTTATTAGAATATTTAGGATAAAAATACAAAATAATACATTTTTATTTTTATTAATATTTAACCTCAAAAATACTTTTTTTTACAATATACTTTCTTTTTATTTATTTTTTGTACATAATTAATAAATATTGCATATAATAAATAATAAATACTTCTTACTTAGAAAATTAGGGTTTTGCCCTAAAACATGGAAAAATATCAAAAAATTATCCTTTTTATTTTTGTTTATTTGTCACATGAAAAACACTTTTACATACATATAAAAATCATTTTTTGCATCTTGCATATTTATTTTATTTTATTTAATTATTGTACAATTAAATACCTTGTAAATTCCATTTGGATTGTAATAGCTTAGATTTAAATTTCTTGCTAAATATCCCCATTTGAACATTTGTACCCCCATCCCATAATTGTGTTGTAATAATTTAGGATTTTATTTTCCGCCCTTTAAAGCTTTCTAAATATGCCATGTTAGACTTAGGGTTTTGTATGCAAAAATCAAATAACAAATAGCTTGACCTAATTCAAAGACAAAAAAGCATGAAAATGAACAACACCAATCACACTTGCACCCCTAGGGTTACTCCACTTGTTGCCTTCAATAATGGGCCATGTTGCATGTTTAGTCTCTTTGGCAAAAACAAAACAATATCAAATGATCATAGTCCCTCGATGACGCTTTCGAAAGTTGCCTAAAAATGATCAAGTCCCTTAAAGGAAAAAGTTGCCAAAGACACTTGGCACTGTGATACGGTGGGAGAACTGACTAGTCTTTTGCGTTTGTATTCGCACTTGTGCGGTTGAGCAAGAGTCGCCACCGACTTTTTATTTTATCCTAAAGGAAAGGTTAAAAAAGCACAGCAAAAACCTTTTGAGATATTTCGTGGGTTCGGGGGGTAGATTATGAAAAGGGAAGGTATTAGCACCCTTTTCATCCATGGTTATCCATGGGCTCTTAGTTACTTGGTTTTTTAGATCACTTGCCTTGTTTTTCGATTGCTTTGAAAATGGTGTGTGTGTGGGTGCTTTTGAAAATGTTTTTGAAGAAGATGCCTTGTCTTAGGCTAACCTTGTAATAATTCTTTACTCGAATGTTTTACAAAGGCGTGTATCTTTTCGAAAAGATGTTTCAAAATGTTTTGAGAGTTTGTTTGAAAGTGTTGTGGATTGTGGTTTTTGAAAAGAAGGCAAGTGTTTTTGCAAGTTTGATCTCAAGTAACTAAGAGTTTATCTACCCTATTGTACTCAAAGGTTTTTGTCATGTTTTAACCCTTTTTAACAATTTTGTTCCACCATTGAATTTGGTGGACAATTTTGTGTTTAGGAAGTTTATTCGGGACGGGCGCGGGTCATCGTATGGACCATGAATGCAATGATGCCAAGCGTCTTTGGCAATTTGCTTTGAAGGGACTATAATCATTCCGTTTAGGCAACACTTTGAGGGACTTATGATCATTTTGATTTTATTTTGCCAAAGATACTCGACGTGCAAGCATGGCCCATTTTGGAAGGCAACATGTGAGATTACCCTAGGGGGTGCAAGTGTGATTGTGTATTGATTTCATGTATTTGTCTTGTATTAGGTTATCTAGCATTTAATTTTATGTACATGCAAGCCCTAAGTCTAACCATGGTATAATTGGAAAACTGTAAATTGCGGAAATGTAAAATTTACGCTATTACAAAATAGTGTCCGGGAGTGGGGGTATAAATGTACAAAAGGGGATGAGACTTAGGATCGTAGGGTCCAATAGATTAACCGAATCGAACCAATCAAGTGTAAATGTAACGAGTGTCAATATAAGCAAACGTATAATGTATCAAAATGCCAGCATATTGTGTAGGTGTATATGTATTGTGTGTAATTATTTACAGGTGCGATAATGTGAAATTGAAGCGTATTAGGGTATTTGACCTAAATATGTATTTTAATGAATCTTTGATTTGTATATTTAATATGTACATAAAAGAAACTGTTTTAATCGAATTGTTCTTATTTTAATTAAGAAAAGTATCTTTATTCGTTTATATACAAAAAGTATTTTAATCAAATGTTTGTGAATTTTAATATTAGAGAAAAAATGTATTTCTATTATTATGTACAAATATATATGTGAATTAAAAAGTTTTCAATTTTATTTATATGATAAAAAAAGTATTTTATTATTTTATATACAAATATATACTTAAAAAGATATTTTAACTATATGATAAAAAAAATGTATAATATGTACAAGATATATTTTAAATAAAAGAGTAAATAAATAAAAAGAAGCAAGTATTTTCAATTTTAATATATGAAAAAAATGTTAAGTTAGAAATATATATGGTTTTAGTATTAATAAAAATATTTTTGTAAAAGAAAGGTTAAGTTAATTAAGAATGTTATATTTATTAAAACTACATTTAGTTAGAAAATAAATATATTGTTTGTAAAATAAAAAGTTATCATTATTTTGTTTAGAAAGGAAAAGAAAAGAAGCATTCAAATGGGCTTCAGAGGGACTTAGAGACGGGTCAGGCCCATGTTAAACTTGAAACGAATTTAGGGTTAGGGACTTGGTTCATTTGAGGCGAAAACGCTTAGGGTTTGGGACGGCGCCGTTCACTAAGTTCCGTTCATTGTTCTTTCCATCTTCGTCTTCATCCGGCCACCAGTGTCACCCTCGAACCTCTCTTCCCTCCATGGCATGAACTCAGCATCCTCTTGATACAAGGTTTGTTTCAACGTTTATGCTCTTTTCTCTTTCTTTTTACGAATTTTGCGTGCGTTGTTTTAATTTGAGTCTTAACTTTTATCTTTCATTATGAGATGAAGGAGAAGAGAAGAGGGAGAAGATTATACTACTTGACTTTGGAGGAGGAGGAGAGAAGAGGGGCTGTGGCTCTTAGGAGGCCGGGACGGCGTGAACGTGACGAATCTTTGAGCTTTCCTGGTATCTTTTATCTTTCTCCTTAGGGTTTTGATGATGATGTTCTGAAAAACCTCTTTAAAAAAGATTCACTTTTTTTTTCTTCTTCTGTTTCTGTCTCTTTGAATTGTTGGTTGCCGTTAGAGATTTTGCCCAATGATGTTATACTGAGGGCCTGTGGGTTTGTTCTGAATGCTTGCTTGATATATGTGATGCTGGCCCTTTGAAATTGATATGCTTTTAGAACATTTGCCGTCTTGACACTTTACCTTGAATATGCTTCTTTCTTCTTCTTCTATCCCTTTTGCCTTTGGATGTGTTTATCGCCTATGATGAGGAAACTCTGAGGCCTTAGTGCTGGATGTTGTTTTGAGGTATTATGTTTGGATATGCTTTGAGGTTGGGCTTCAGGTTTGCCTCATAACTTAGCAGGTTTTGGTGTTAGAGGTTATACTGTGGTTCAGGCAGGTTGATGAGGTTTTTGGTGGTTAAGGCTTGGATAATGCAGGCAGCAGGTAAGCTTCAGGCTTGCTTCAGAGCTTTCAGGTTCTGGACAGGTTTTGGTATGCTTGTGACTGGTACATGGCTTGAGTTTTGTATCTATCAGGTTATGCTTGGTTTATCAGGTTTATGTGGTTAGGCAGGTTGGTCTGTTTCTGGTTTTTGAGGTTAAGTTTCAGCATGTTATGGTGTTTTGTTTATCAGGTTTTGACAGGTTTTTGAGGTTAATGCAGGTTATGGTAGTGCAGTTTATGTGTTTGGCATTTTTTTGAATGATTTTTGACAGGTTAATGGTTGTTTCTTATGGTTATGAGATTGGATGGTTTTAGTGATGGTTGAGGTGTTTGGTTTGACAATTGACAGTAGGCCAGTTGTTTTTTGCTTGTATGGTTCTATATTTGTGATGTTGGTGCTTGGCTCAATCAGGTTCTCCTTTTAAGCTCAGTATATTTTCTTTTGTTCTTTTGTCTTCTTTCTCTTGGTCTTTGGCGCCTTATACTTATTCAAACCTTGGTCTTTTTCTTGATCCAAGTTGCTGGTTAATTTTACAAAGTTTCTTGGCATTTTTCTGTTTTGGTAATTGCCTCTGCTGTGTATTTCTGCCCAGTTTTGAGTAATGCTGAACTAATGCTTCTTTTAATTTTTGCCTTACTGTCTAAGCCTGAAAAACCTGCTTCTATCTCTCTTTTTTCTCTCTCTGTACAATTTGCATTATAATATTATGCTTTTTGTACTATCTTTTCCTGAAAGTGGCCCTGATGGGAAATGATGAAAAAAAGGACTTGCTTGCATAACATATTACTTCTGCATCTTTATCTCTTTTTGACAGCTTGGGTGGACTTTTTTGTATTTTTGACAGTAGGTTGCACTTTTGGCTTTTGATAGAAAGTGGTAACTTGGATTTTTTCAGTTTGGTTTGGATTTGAAGTTTTGAGATTTTGAAACTATGCAGTTTGATATTCTATGCATTTTGACATTTGCATTTTTCAACTTTGCATAAAAAATTCTTCCCTCTCTGTGAACCGGGAAAAATCCCGTGATTTGCAGAGAGGGTTAACTGATCCCAGTCAGTGGCCCTTAATGATGAGTCTAATTTTAACTGTCCCCTTTTTTTTTTAATTCAACTGCTTTCTGACTTTCTCCTTTCTTTTTTTTTTTTGCAGATATGGAGCACCGGAGCGAAGTGAAGAATGAAAAATATTAGAAATAGGATAGTTTTTTATTTTATTTAATATTTAAATTAATGTAAATTAT
Source organism: Vicia faba (assembly GCA_948472305.1). Classification (NCBI taxonomy): domain Eukaryota; kingdom Viridiplantae; phylum Streptophyta; class Magnoliopsida; order Fabales; family Fabaceae; genus Vicia; species Vicia faba. The sequence continues at coordinate 246,224,305 of OX451735.1, forward strand.
TGTTTGTAATTTAAATTATAAACAACAATTTGTACAAATAATTCAAATATCAATAAAATCTTTATTACCCAATTAATTCTAATTTTCTTTCTTTATTGTTTATTTATTTATTTAAAACTCTTTGAATTAAAACAATTGAAAAATAAATTTCAATCATTCAATTTTAGAATAATAAATAACTTAAATAAAAACAATATTGATCAATTAAACCCGTCTCTTCCAATATCCAAAGCAAAGCAGCGGTCAACCAAAATAAACCGATCAAGCGCATTCCTTCTTCCCTGATTTGCCATAAACACTGTGAATCCAATACTGCATACTGTATTTGACTGGCTCAAGGAAAACAACATGAATTCAAACCACTGTCTCTTTCACTGATTAAATCAAAACAATGCGAATTTTAACCCGAATCTCGGAATAAACTGCAAAGTGCTGTGGAATCTAAATCCTTCTGAGAACATGCCCCTAAGACCTTAATTCCTGATTAAATGCCAAATAACGCTCGCCTGATCAAAATTAAACCAAAAATCAACCAAAACCCTGAGCCAACTGTTTGAAATAATTCAGAGTCCTGAAAATCAATAAAACCCTAATTTTGTTTTGACTGACGAGAAAAGTCCGTTTGTCCGATTCTTGAGCCAGTTTGAAAAGTCAGGAAAGGCTTGAAGCTGAGATTTCTTGGGGAAAAATGCGAGGGCAAATTTTGGGGTACAACAGTTGCCCCTGTTCAATCTTCTTGGACCTGAAGAGTTAGATTGGCAAGTTTGCCTTTCGCGACTTGAAGGTAAAAGAAGATTGGACACTAAAGTGCCCAGAAAATTTGCACTCGTCGATGCGATGGTAGATGTGAATGGGCTTACAGGTGCCATTTGGTGATGGGCTTAAAGATGCCATCTGGTGCAATAGAATTTTGTCGGGGAATGGGCTTAGAGATGCCATTCGGTGATGGGCTTAAAGATGCCATCGGGAATGAGTATCAGGAAGGTGTCCATGCTTTGGATCATCTTCGAACTGGGGGTCTGAATAAGCAATAGATTGACATCCGTTGTTGGGAAGAATCCATGAACGGTTTTCAGAAGTCTTGAAGAAGAATCCGGACAAGCGACAGGTTAACGTTCGTTACTTGGGGAACCTGTAAACTGTTTTCAGAAATCTTGAGATTGAATCAGCAATGGAGCAGCATCCGTTGTTGGGAAGTGTCCGTAAACTAATTTCAGAGGTTGCATCTGAACAAGCTGATAGATTATCATCCGTTACTTGGGAAGAATCCATGAACTGTTTTCAGAAGTCTTGAAGAAGAATCTGAACAAGTGATAGGTTAACATCCGTTTACTTGGAGAACCCGTGAACTATTTTCAGAAATCTTGAAGTTGAATAAGCAATGGAGCAGCATCCGTTGTTGGGAAGCGTCCGTAAACTAATTTCAGAGGTTGCATCTGAACAAGCTGATAGATTAACATCCGTTACTTGGGAAGAATCCATGAACTGTTTTCAGAAGTCTTGAAGAAGAATCTGAACAAGCGATAGGTTAACATCCGTTTACTTGGAGAACCCGTGAACTATTTTCAGAAATCTTGAAGTTGAATAAGTAATGGAGCAGCATCCGTTGTTGGGAAGCGTCCGTAAACTAATTTCAGAGGTTGCATCTGAACAAGCTGATAGATTAACATCCATTACTTGGGAAGAATCCATGAACTGTTTTCAGAAGTCTTGAAGAAGAATCTGAACAAGCGAGAGGTTAACATCCGTTTACTTGGAGAACCCGTGAACTATTTTCAGAAATCTTGAAGTTGAATAAGCAATGGAGCAACATCCGTTGTTGGGAAGCGTCCGTAAACTAATTTCAGAGGTTGCATCTGAACAAGCTGATAGATTAACATCCGTTACTTGGGAAGAATCCATGAACTGTTTTCAGAAGTCTTGAAGAAGAATCTGAACAAGCGATAGGTTAACATCCGTTTACTTGGAGAACCCGTGAACTATTTTCAGAAATCTTGAAGTTGAATAAGCAATGGAGCAGCATCCGTTGTTGGGAAGCGTCCGTAAACTAATTTCAGAGGTTGCATCTGAACAAGCTGATAGATTAACATCCGTTACTTGGGAAGAATCCATGAACTGTTTTCAGAAGTCTTGAAGAAGAATCTGAACAAGCGATAGGTTAACATCCGTTTACTTGGAGAACCCGTGAACTATTTTCAGAAATCTTGAAGTTGAATAAGTAATGGAGCAGCATTCGTTGTTGGGAAGCGTCCGTAAACTAATTTCAGAGGTTGCATCTGAACAAGCTGATAGATTAACATCCGTTACTTGGGAAGAATCCATGAACTGTTTTCAGAAGTCTTGAAGAAGAATCTGAACAAGCGATAGGTTAACATCCGTTTACTTGGAGAACCCGTGAACTATTTTCAGAAATCTTGAAGTTGAATAAGCAATGGAGCAGCATCCGTTGTTGGGAAGCGTCCGTAAACTAATTTCAGAGGTTTCATCTGAACAAGCTGATAGATTAACATCCGTTACTTGGGAAGAATCCATGAACTGTTTTCAGAAGTCTTGAAGAAGAATATGAACAAGCGATAGGTTAACATCCGTTTACTTGGAGAACCCGTGAACTATTTTCAGAAATCTTGAAGTTGAATAAGCAATGGAGGATAATGGTTTTAGTCTGTCGACTGATCTTACCTGAAAAGGCAAAGAATTAGTCGTATGCAATGTTATGATGCATGATACAATGTATGTTATGTACTATGCATATAAATGGATGCGCATGTAAGCTGGAGAGCCGTCTTGCAAATGATAGATGAATCCGGGATAGCGGGAGATAGAAGTATCCTGGCTGCTGCTGGGGAACAAGGAGGTTGGGTTGTATACCCATCTTCTGGGGAATTCCTGAAGTCTTCTACTGGGGAGTACCAATCTAGTAGACTTAATGCTGGGGAGGTAAGACTGAGAGTCTTCAGCTTGGAGGGAAGTATCTTTGGAGATTTCACTGGGGAACTCAAGATTTTTCTTCCTAGAACTCTGTGGGGAGAAGGCTCAATAGTCTGGCTCCGCTGGGGATAAGTTTGAAGTTTTAAACTCTGAGGGGGAATGAGTTCTGGAGGATTCTTCGGCTGGGGTTAACAAAGATAAACTCCCCTGGGGATTGTGTTGATAAGTTGTGCTGGGAGACTCGATGAACTCCGCTGGGGACAGGAAGAACTTTGGCGAACGCGATCTTCCGTGATTGTTAGCTGAGGATAACCCAGTTATAATCCTTTGTGAGGAATATCTTTGGATAAAACTTGGGAGGGACGTCTGTACTCTGCGGGGAAATATCCTTCGGAACCTTACTGGGGATAAGCTTCGAGGACCTGCTGGAGATAAACCTCAGGGTTTGCTAGGGATATGGATTCCAAATCTCTCGGGGGTTTCCTTCGAAAGGGTGTCACGATATCCATATGTACCTTCATACTATCAGTAATTTCTTTCCTAGGTTCATTTAGGAAGTGATTATGTTTCAAATGCATATGCCTATTCAACAAAACATTGGACGTTTCTCAAAATAAAACAAGTAGTGTAAGAGAAAAAGAAAAGGGGAATGACACAAATTTTTGGGAAGAGTATTTGTATTGATTTTCTTTGAGTATATTTGTACAACAGAGACAATCATCCTAGTAAGAGGATTCTGTCGTAAATATTGAAAGATTTATACGAAATAAAGGATGGCTATGTGAAATAATTCCATGGGATTCCATTCCGCTATAGCTTTCACAACTCTGAATATCTGTCCATTCAATGCTTCGTTTGACGATGGCTGGGTTGGTCAGAAACCTGGAACCGATTGATGAAGAGATTGTCTTTGAAGTGATCCGACGAGACATAGTCATACGCTTTAATTCCCTAACTTTTGCCCGAATCGCCCTTTCGGGTTTTCGATTCACCGGGAAACCCCTTTTTGCGCAAGCCGCCCTTTCGGGTTTTCGACTTGCCAGGTGTACGGATTTTTTGTTTTTATCCCTAATTTTTGCCTGAACCGCCCTTTCGGGTTTTCGGTTCACCGGGATGCCCATTTTTGCCCAAGCCGCCCTTTCGGGTTTTCGACTTGCCGGGTTTTTTATGCGTAGTATCTTTTAACTATGTCTGCGTTCGCAGGGTGCGGCAAATCGTCGCCGTCCATGGTGGTCAGAATCATTGCACCACCAGAAAATATGCTCTTGATCACAAATGGTCCTTCATATGTAGGAGTCCATTTGCCCCTGGGATCACTTTGCGGCAAGATAATCCGCTTGACTACTAGGTCTCCGACTTGATATACTTGACGTCTGACTTTCTTATTGAAGGCCTTGATCATCTGTTTTTGATACGTCTGACCATGGCATATAGCAGCAAGTCGCTTTTCGTCGATCAAGTTGAGTTGATCAAGTCGGGTCTGCATCCAATCATCTTCATTCAAACCTGCATCCTTCATAATCCTTAGAGAAGGGATCTGGACCTCCATAGGCAAGACAGCTTCCATGCCATAAACCAAAGAAAATGGGGTTGCCCCAGTTGAAGTACGTATCGTCGTACGGTATCCATGCAGAGCAAATGGTAACATCTCATGCCAGTCTTTGTAAGTGACTGTCATTTTCTGAATGATCTTCTTAATGTTTTTGTTCGCAGCTTCAACAGCACCGTTCGTCTTCGGCCGATAAGGAGATGAATTGTGATGATAAATCTTGAACTGCTCGCACAATGCAGTGATCATAGTGTTATTCAGATTTGTACCGTTGTCTGTGATGATCCTGTCTGGAACACCATACCGACATATGAGATTTTGCTTGATAAAGCGGGCAACTACATTTTTGGTAACAGAGGCGAAGGAAGCTGCTTCGACCCATTTAGTGAAGTAGTCAATGGCAACCAGGATGAAGCGATGTCCGTTGGAAGCCGTGGGCTTGATCTCTCCAATCATATCAATGCCCCACATTGCAAAGGGCCAAGGAGCAGTCAGGACGTTGAGAGGAACTGGAGGGATGTGGACTTTGTCAGCATAGACTTGACACTTGTGGCAAGTACGGGAATGTTGATGGCAATCAGCTTCCATGGTAGACCAATAATAGCCTGCCCTCAGGATCTTCTTAGCCATTGTGTGCCCGCTTAAGTGAGTGCCAAATGTGCCGCTGTGTATATCAGTCATGATCAACTCTGCTTCAGCTTTATCCACACATCGGAGTAATACACAATCATGGCTTCGTTTGTAAAGGATGTCGTTGCTCAAGAAGAATTTAACAGCGAATTTCCTTAAGAACTTCTTGTCATTTACGGAAGCTCCTTCAGGATAATCTCTAGTCTCGAGATACCTTTTGATTTCATGGAACCAAGGTTGTTCCACTACTTCTTCGGTATTAATCTCGTGGCAATGTGCCGGTTCATCCATTTGCTTGATGGTGATTTGGGGAGCCTCGTTATCCCAATTGAGTTTAAACATGGAGGACATTGTGGCTAGAGCATCTGCTAGCTGATTCTCTTCTCGCGGGAAATGCTCGAAGGTAATTTGCTCGAAGTGAGGCAACAATGTCAGGACATGTTCTTTGTATGGGATAAGATTAGGATGCTTGGTATCCCACTCTCCTTTGATTTGACTGATAACCAAAGCCGAGTCCCCAAATACGATCAAAGATTTGATCCCCAAGTCTATAGCAGCCTTGAGACCAAAGATGCAAGCTTCATACTCAGCCATGTTGTTTGTGCAGCTGAAGCAAAGTCGGGCCGTGAAAGGTGTGTGACAACCTTCCGGAGAAATGAGTACTGCGCCAATACCGTTTCCAAGCGCATTTGAAGCACCATCAAAGTACAGGGTCCATCGGGATCCCTTTTCGGGTCCGTCATACGGTCCGTTACCTTTAATATTGTCCAAATTCATGATGTCCTCGTCTGGGAAGTCAAATCTCATGGGTTGATAGTCTTCGATAGCCTGATGAGCCAGATGATCAGCTAGTACACTCCCTTTTATGGCTTTTTGGGTGGTGTACTGGATGTCATATTCAGTTAAGATCATTTGCCATCTAGATATCCTTCCAGATAAAGCGGGCTTCTCGAAGATATACTTGATAGGATCCATTTTGGAAATCAACAAGGTAGTATGAGTCAGCATATACTGTCTTAGTCGGCGAGTAGCCCATACCAAAGCGCAGCAAGTTTTCTCGAGCAGTGAGTAGCGAGTCTCACAGTCGGTAAACTTTTTGCTAAGGTAATAAATAGCATGCTCTTTTTGACCAGACTCGTCATGCTGGCCCAAAACACATCCCATTGAATTATCCAAGACGGTCAAATACATGATCAATGGTCTTCCTTCGACGGGTGGCATCAGAATAGGAGGTTCTAGCAAATATTCCTTGATTCTATCAAAAGCAGCTTGACAATCGTCGTTCCATTCCACTACCTGATCTTTTTTCAAGAGTTTGAAGATTGGCTCACAGGTAGAGGTCAGGTGTGAGATGAATCTGGCAATATAGTTTATGCGCCCCAAGAATCCTCTAACTTCCTTTTCAGTACTGGGAGCAGGCATCTCTTGTATTGCTTTTACTTTTGCTGGATCGACTTCGATGCCTTTGCTGCTTACAATGAATCCCAAGAGTTTACCAGACCTAACCCCAAAAGTGCATTTACTTGGATTCAGCCTGAGCTGGTATTCTTTCAATCTGGCAAACAGCTTTTCCAGATGTTCAAGGTGCTCTTCCTCTGTTTGTGACCGAGCTATCATATCGTCTACGTAAACTTCAATCTCATGATGTATCATATCATGAAATAAAGCCACCATGGCGCGTTGATAAGTTGCCCCTGCGTTCTTCAGCCCGAACGACATCACCTTGTAACAGAAAGTGCCCCACTGTGTGACAAAAGTTGTTTTCTCCATATCTTCGGGGGCCATCTTGATTTGATTATAGCCCGAGAATCCATCCATGAAGGAAAACACTTTGTGCTGAGCTGTATTGTCGATCAAGATGTCAATATGAGGTAGCGGAAAATCATCCTTAGGGCTGGCCCTATTCAAATCCCGGTAGTCCACACACATTCTGACTTTGCCATCTTTCTTCGGTACTGGCACAATGTTAGCGACCCATTGAGGATAGGACGTAACAGCAAGAAAGCCAGCATCGAATTGTTTCATTACTTCTTCTTTGATCTTTTCAGACATGTCAGGCCTCATTCGACGAACCTTTTGCTTGATTGGTGGACAGTCTTCTCTTGTGGGGAGACGGTGAACCACGATGTCTGTGTCTAGACCCGGCATGTCTCCGTAGGACCAAGCGAAGATTTCAACATACTCATTCAGCAACTGTACCAAGCGTTTCTTGACATCCGGTCTCAGATTGGCACCCACTTGTACCTCCTTCCGATCCTCCTCGGTCCCCAAGTTAACAGCTTCCAATGGCTCTTCATGCGGTAAGATGGCCCTTTCCTCTTGTTGCAAAAGTCTGGCTAGCTCCCCTGGTACTTCACAACCTTCGTCATCTTCATACTCGGCTAGATTGACCAGATCCTCAGAGTTATTGAAAGATACAGCAGAATAGTCGCCCATGGAATCCGGAGTGGATGGGTACCTGCATTGGTGAGTGTGGGTGTGTGTAAGGGATAGCCATCCTTAAACAAAAATGCAAAAAGAAAAGAAGATGAGCATAAGCAGTTTATCAAATGAAAAACGTCCAATGAATCATTAAACATGGCATATGAATATGAAAAATGGTCAAAACCCTTACAAGTGGACCTGCATGCCCCGGGCAAGGCAGGAGGTGAAAAAGATAGTGTACGGATTGTTTGAAAGTAAAATATTACAGACCAAATAGGAAATGTTTGATAGATAAATTACTGAGGAATAAAAGTAATGGGGACAAAGTCCTTAGCCTCCCAATTGCTCAATCCTCCTCTGGCAGTTGGATAAATCCACTCTTCAATGTTGCTCTCCCTGTCTTCATCTTCCAAGGCGTTGATTCCATAGGGAGAAATCTTGACCGGCGCCCTCACAATCTTTGAACGGCGCATAGCTTTCTGGCCAGCGGCTGTGAACCCTAATCCAAACTTGTCAGTCTTATGCGGAAAATCGGGTAATTGCCCCCATGCTGAATTCTTCCCTTCTTTGATTGCGGCTCTTGCATCCTCTAGAGATGCCATCCTGGCCATCTGTCTTGGTGTCTCAGCTGCCAATTTTGCCACTGCTATTTCAGGAAGAACCTCTTCGAAATGTTGAAACGGCGTCTCAATAAATTCTCCCTCAACCTCCACATACCGGAAGGAATTTAAATGGCTAATCATGTACTCTTCTTCGCCGTGAACAGTAATGATCTTTCCCTTTACAGGATACTTCAGCATTTGATGCAAGGAGGAGGTGATTGCCCCGGCATGGTGAATCCAAGGTCTACCCAACAGGCAGGAGTATGATGGACGGATGTCCATCACATAGAAGGTGGATTTAAATACCTCGGTACCTATCTTGACAGGAATCTCAACTTCTCCATGGACCATCCTTTTCGACCCATCAAAAGCTCTGACGACAATATCACTAGGCTTCAATTCCAACCCTTCGCAATCTAGCCGGTCCAAGGCCTTTTTAGGCAAAACATTCAGTGATGAACCGGTATCAACCAAAACATGTGCAAGGGTGGTTCCGCGACACTCGATTGAAATATGCAACGCATCATTGTGGTTTCGGCCCTTCGGGGTTAGGTCGGCATCAGAAAAGCCTAATCCATTGTCCGCAGTCAGGCTAGCCACGCAATGTTGAAATTGATCTGCAGAGGTTTCCTGGGGCACATGAGCTGCCTTTAGAAACTTAATCAAAGCCTGAGCGTGCGCTTCCGAGCAAAGCAATAGTGCCAGCATGGAGATCTTGGAGGGGGTTTGCCCCAACTGTTCCACCACATCGTAATCACTTCTCTTGATTATCCTCAGAATCTCGTCCATTTCTTTCTTGGAAGCTTCTGGAATCGCCAAGGGTTGAGCCCTCGTCCTGACGGGCTCATTTGTATTCCCTTTCCTTTATCAGCAATGGTAGGAGAGACAACATTAGGAACAACAGCCTCTTCGATCAAAGGAGTTCTAGCAGAAAGTTTGATTGGCGCAGGGATGACTTCTTTAGCTGATGAGGGTCCAAAGACTGCTCTTGGAGGGGCAATCTCTGGAGAAAATATTCTCCCACTCCTGGTGATTTTGCTGGTGCCCGCAATGTTACTAATGCTGGCTTCTTCATCATCTGAATTTTCTTCAGTTACTTCAACTTGCTTGATACCATGGTAATAGATGTCACCACCATAGTTCCAAGGTATCGACTTCTCAGAAACAAAGGGAATAGGCCCTGGCATTGTTATCTTCAAAGGTGTAGATTTTGCAGCTGGTGTAATCTTAACAGGCTTTTTGACGGCCTTGGAAAGATTGGCGTGAATGGTTATGATTGAGATATTTTCAACATGAACTGGAACAGCAGGAACCTTTTCGAACAAAATTTGTCGGCTATCCATGAGGCCTTGGATGCCTTCCTTTAATAGCGGACAATCAAACGGCAGAGAGTAGCAACAGTAGCAGTCTTCTTTACATCCCGGGAAGATCCCGGCCCTTAACAAGTTCAACTTAATGGTTAGCAGTGGAGTAGTCAGATCACTAACGTCAGCAACATACAGATCCTCTTCAATGGCGTTGACATTCCGACCGTGCTTTGGCATAGGTGCAGATATCACATTGGGTTTCTCTGGAGCGTCAAACTCTACCTCCTTAGCCTCTATCAGGTCCTGGATCTTGTGCTTGAGTGCCCAACAATTATTGGTGTCGTGTCCAACACTGTCTGAATGATAGGCGCACTTAGCATCGGCATGATAATGCGGGAAATACGTATTCACATTCTTTGGTGCCTCCTTGATGGTGGCGAGATTCAACTTCAAAAGATGGGGAAGCACTTGCGCCGGAGTCATGTTAATACGGGTGAACTGCCGTTGTGGCCTTTCCACCCGTTGCTGATTTGGTCTGGTCTGGTTATAGCGAGGCTGCTCGCTTGGAGTGTTTTGAATCATTACGGACCCCACAGTTGGCCGACGCTCCATCTTCCCTGCTCTTCTCTGAGAATATACCATAGCTGTCTCCTTCTTAAACGGCTTCTTCTCAACATTTGCAGCAACACCCTTCTGAATCTTTCCTGACTTGATGCCAGCTTCTATTCTTTCGCCTGTTAAGATCAAATCGGTAAACCCCGCGGAAGAGTTACCAATCAGATGATTGAAAAATGGCCCAGATAGGGTCCCAAGAAACATATCAACGAGCTCACGATCGGTTAAAGGAGGCTGCACCCTGCCAGCCAAATCCCTCCATTTTTGTGCATATTCTTTAAATCCCTCGCTTGTTCCTAGTGACATACCCTGAAGTTGGGTACGAGTAGGAGCAAGATCAGAATTATACTGGTATTGTTTGTAGAAAGCGGTGGCCAAGTCTTCCCAATTTCTGACACTGGTTCCTTCTAGCTGATAAAACCATTCCAACTGAGCTCCCGATAGGCTGTCTTGAAAGAAATGAATCCAGAGATTTTTATCTGCCGTATATGGTTGAATCTTTCTCACGTAGGACCTGAGGTGCATTTTGGGACAGGACAACCCGTCATACCTTACAAACACTGGCACTTTGAATTTTGGAGGAATCACAATTCCGGCAACCAAGCCCATGTCTTCAAAATCCAAACCCGGTACCCTTTGCAATTCCATGGCAGCCAATCTGTCTTCTAAACCCTTGTACTTATCATCAACTGGAGGGTATTGTTGGTCAGAATAATCTTCATCCTCTTCGACTTCTTCCTCTTCCGCATCAGACTCGGAAGGCACCACAACCCGATCTCTTTTACTAGTCCCTTCATCAGAAGTAGGAGGAAATTCAAGCACTCTCCGAGCTTCTCTGTCAAATCTTCTCCCCAAAGTAGCCACTCCGACCCTCTTTTTCTTCTTCACTGGGTCCTTATTCTCCAAATGAGCCTTGATGTCCTCTTGACTCTTAACCAAAGTCATCAAGAGTTGCTGGTACTGTGCATTTTGAGCCTGTAGGTCTTTGACTGTTTGCTCGAGATCCATCCTACTGAAATAAATAGCAGATAGATAAGGAAACCTGGAGTGAGACCTGCTTATGCACATGATGAATGGTATGCTTATGTATGCAATGCATTCAAGGATTTAGAACATTCAAAATTGTTTCAGACAAAGAGGAACGCACGTCATATTAATAAGAAGAAATTTGTTAGTACATAAATGCCCCATGGGCCAAATATTACAAAATAAACTTCTTAAGGCAGAAAGACATTGCGCATCCTCTTTGGTGCGATGTAGGTATTGAGGGCCTCTTGCTCGTGGAGTCGGCGGGTAAGCTCTAGAACCTTCTTTTCACTGGCGTAGTAGCTAGCTTCAAAAGTGTTCCGTTCCTCCTTGAGCTGAATCCAACTTTTCTGCATTTCCTCCCACGATGTAGGCATATCTGGATGCAGGATGGTGTAGGGAACCTCTCCTTCATTGACGGGCTCTTTAATCACCGGGAGTACATGAGGATAAGGCATCATTAGACTTTGGGCTCGGGCTCGTACCCACTTGAGATAGGGCTCAAGAGGGATGGAGTTCTTGTGTCCCAGAGTCTTGCTATCAACCTTGTTGAGTTTTCCCCAAGCTCTGATGAATCTTTGGCGAAGTCCTTGCGCATCGTTGTCGAAGTCAAAAACTAGGCTAGGAATCAACAGGTCATGAGGGCCATCCCTCCGGGCATATCCAAATTGCCTCAAAGCTAGGCAAGGATTGTAGGTAATACCTCCTCTGATTCCAAGTAAAGGAACATTAGGAAACTCTCCACAACGATCGACGATGATGACATTTTCTCTGGACCGAGAACACCAATGCACATCAGAATGAGTGAGAGTCATCAACCGTTGGGACCACCTTATACCTTGGTCATTCTTCAAGACAGATTGTGGAAGGTGCGAAATAAACCACCTTGCAAGGAGAGGAGTACAGCACATGAGAACACCCCTCTTTCTCATTGTTCGTGTGTAAAATGAGTGAAGAATGTCCCCAAGCAATGTTGGTATCAGATTTCTGGACAAGAAGATTTTGACGGCGTTGACATCTACCAATTGGTCAGGATTTGGGAACAAGACCAACCCATAGATAAGGAGTGCCACAATCTCTTCGAAGGCTTGTAGGTCCAATGAGTTCCAACATTCTTGTGCCTTCTCAAACAAGAATTTTGCTAAGAATCCTTTGACGCCGCTTCTGGTTTCCCAATGCCCCTTGATTTCTGATGGTTGTAGATGTAATGCTCGGGCAATATCTTCCGGCTTTGGTTCCTTCTCCGTACCGTTGAAGGGTAGTTGATTAAGGATAGGAATTCTCAGGAGTTGAGAAAACTCCTCCAAAGTGGGTACCAACTGATAATCAGGGAAAGTGAAGCAGTGGTGGAGAGGGTCAAAGAACTGGAATAGCACTTTCATCATGTCTTCTTCAATATTGGTGTTGACTAAGCTGAGCAGCCTACCATGTCTGTCACTGAAGGATGAGTTTTCCGGAATTCTTGAGGTGAGCTCCTTGAGTTGAGGAGAGATTCTCACAAGATTGACTTGGATGGTATTTCTGCGAGGAACTTCCATGACCTACAAAACAAGAACAAAGATGAAGATCCAAACCCTTGACGCGGTTAGTGAATGCATATGATGCTTCATGATGTTTATGATGTATGCACAAAACATATGTACAAGCAAATCACACCAAACCCTAGTTTCAGGCTTGCATGGGGTTTCATAGGTAAGTACCCTCTTGAGTGTAGTTGGCTTAAAAACCTGTCCTATGAATAGTAACCGGGTTCTAAGGAGCTCAATATCACCGGATTGTTTTCATTGTTCATTGTTTTGGTTTAGCCACTTAACTAGCGACCAAAATATTCCAAGAAAACAACCCTCAATGAGTGTAGTATCGAGTATCTACCAACTTCGGACTACACCAAAGCCGGTCATCTCACTACCCCTAATAAAAGGCCAAGATGGTCAAGTAAGGTTCTAGGTCATTAGTGCTTAGTGACATCACTCAGCGGCCCCGTACTCTCCTTGATTGAACTCAAGGGTTACCGGTACTCACAAATATGTCGCACTAATATAGCTATTGCTTAGACCGTGTCGGTATACCCCGCACAGTTTCCACAACGTATTGCTATCTATGAATGTTTCCCAAAAATCCGGGTGGAGGATTGTAAACCCAAACGATAGAGCCCAAGTATAAAGCAAGCAAAGCAAACAAAATAATCATGCAAGAGAGTGATCTAAAAACCCTAAGGTAACCCCACTTATAAGTTATTATCCCCAGCAGAGTCGCCAGTTCTGTGATACGGTGGGAGAACTGACTAGTCTTTTGCGTTCGTATTCGCACTTGTGCGGTTGAGCAAGAGTCGCCACCGACTTTTTATTTTATCCTAAAGGAAAGGTTAAAAAAGCACAGCAAAAACCTTTTGAGATATTTCGTGGGTTCGGGGGGTAGATTATGAAAAGGGAAGGTATTAGCACCCTTTTCATCCATGGTTATCCATGGGCTCTTAGTTACTTGGTTTTTTAGATCACTTGCCTTGTTTTTCGATTGCTTTGAAAATGGTGTGTGTGTGGGTGCTTTTGAAAATGTTTTTGAAGAAGATGCCTTGTCTTAGGCTAACCTTGTAATAATTCTTTACTCGAATGTTTTACAAAGGCGTGTATCTTTTCGAAAATATGTTTCAAAATGTTTTGAGAGTTTGTTTGAAAGTGTTGTGGATTGTGGTTTTTGAAAAGAAGGCAAGTGTTTTTGCAAGTTTGATCTCAAGTAACTAAGAGTTTATCTACCCTATTGTACTCAAAGGTTTTTGTCATGTTTTAACCCTTTTTAACAATTTTGTTCCACCATTGAATTTGGTGGACAATTTTGCGTTTAGGAAGTTTATTCGGGACGGGCGCGGGTCATCGTATGGACCATGAATGCAATGATGCCAAGCGTCTTTGGCAATTTGCTTTGAAGGGACTATAATCATTCCGTTTAGGCAACACTTTGAGGGACTTATGATCATTTTGATTTTATTTTGCCAAAGATACTCGACGTGCAAGCATGGCCCATTTTGGAAGGCAACATGTGAGATTACCCTAGGGGGTGCAAGTGTGATTGTGTATTGATTTCATGTATTTGTCTTGTATTAGGTTATCTAGTGTTTGATTTTATGTACATGCAAGCCCTAAGTCTAACCATGGTATAATTGGAAAACTGTAAATTGCGGAAATGTAAAATCTACGCTATTACAAAATAGTGTCCGGGAGTGGGGGTATAAATGTACAAAAGGGGATGAGACTTAGGATCGTAGGGTCCAATAGATTAACCGAATCGAACCAATCAAGTGTAAATGTAATGAATGTCAATATAAGCAAACGTATAATGTATCAAAATGCCAGCATATTGTGTAGGTGTATATGTATTGTGTGTAATTATTTACAGGTGCGATAATGTGAAATTGAAGCGTATTAGGGTATTTGACCTAAATATGTATTTTAATGAATCTTTGATTTGTATATTTAATATGTACAGAAAAGAAACTGTTTTAATCGAATTGTTCTTATTTTAATTAAGAAAAGTATCTTTATTCGTTTATATACAAAAAGTATTTTAATCAAATGTTTGTGAATTTTAATATTAGAGAAAAAATGTATTTCTATTATTATGTACAAATATATATGTGAATTAAAAAGTTTTCAA